>CM069068.1:25000-625000 GCA_035220775.1 Malus fusca | reverse complement strand
TAACTATTTTGCCCTTACCTTCGTTCGTTTATAACTCTTTCGTTATAACTCCGTTTTACAAACGGTTTACGCCTACGCATTCGCTAGATCGAGCTCTATCCAAAGATGCAAAGAAATATGATAAAATATATGAGGATAAAAATACGTCCTCGTATAATTACGTTAATCAACTAGGGGCATTTTCGTTATTTTCCACTTAACAAAAAATTATACGACATAAATAATAATAAAATCCGGATATATTTATTTTAAATATATTTCACATTTTCCCATTTTCCCATTCGAAATTCATAACAATAAATATATTTATTTTCCATTTTCTCCACATATTTATATATTTTAAATTTTCAAGGCATTACAGTAGGAGTGAGCGCTATTGAATCTGCCCCTGTAACCGGGGCAACACCTCTGTTGGTAGTAATAGTATTGTTTCATGGTGGTGGTGTCATGGAGTTAAAAAGAGTATGATCGTAAGTTAATGATCAGCGGCTCCTGGATACAATTAAAGCCATATCATGCTCAACAGATACAATTAAAGCCATGCCTATGTTACCTAGGTCATTGGATTGCTCACTTGAAGCAATCAAATTAAAAAGTGATAGCTGCAGGCCAAGGTTATCTGGGTGAAAAACATCCCCACGGTCTGTCCATGCTGGTGGGCCAAGAAGAGCTTGTTCCTGTTATCCACCGCTCGATCACCTCCTTGGAGGAGACTCTTTCTCAGAGTGGTAATTGCAAGTAGTGCGAAGGGACAAATTGAAGTTGCCAATTCTACAAAAGCCCCTCCGCTGGGGAAGTCCAGCAAGCAAGATAAAAAGAAGGCTAAAGAGCATGTTATTGCAATGAGAGAGATTGAGTTGGAGGAACCGAGGAAATCTACGGAGAGAGGAGTCAGTTTTGAATCAGCTAATTTGGATTCCAATAACCAAGCCGGAGCAGATTCCTCAATTGCATTACAAAAGGATTTGGTATCAATGAGGATTAGGTCATTTCTGTGCTTTGTGTACCATATCATGCAATGAAGCATTCTGGCATGGACGACCATTTGAGCAAACCGTTTTAAGGGTAACATTTGCTTGAAATATTGAGACGCGGCATCTCTAATAGGAATAAATTCTAAGAGAAATGTTAATTTTCAATGGAGACTAGAGCGGGAATGTAATGTTTCACCATCCCATCAAACTATAAATTGAATACTTAAGAGCCTCCATCAGCTGTATGCTCTTCTTCTTCATGGAATGAAATTCATATTTTCAATAAAAGAAAAAGATAAGAGCCCCCATCCAATCCAATCCAGAATTTAGGGCTTGGAGTTCCCGCCCAAGAGTTTCGTCTTTGGGAAGCCAGATTCGTAGGAGACCTACCTTAAGGAACATCATCTGCGGAAAGTGACGTATGCTGGGCTGAAAGGGCAGCACGGGCCCCTCTCCCGCCTTTTGACTATATTGCATCATATTCCGCCAACGACCACAGGCTGGGACAGTCGTATGCAATCCAACAAGATATACGACACAAACTCCCCGAGTTGCTTAAAGATGGCTTGATGCTGAGAGTGAAGTGCTAAAGCGGGGGAATTGAACCTTCAAATGTCCGTCCCTACTAAGACCCTGAAAACAGCATAGTGATGATTCAAGCTTCCTTGGCCTTGTAGTCTGTGGACACTCCCCAATGCTCCTGCTTTTGGGTTTGGATATGCATAGAATATCCGCCTGATCCTCTGATGCACAAGTGCCATTGCACACCTTCATATACAATTCACAATCACAACACCATTATTATCATTACTGAACCATAATAGAAAAAAAATCTAAACTCACAGCTTGGTTGGTTTCAACAACTTACATTATGCACGGCTCCCACACAAGGTACATGTCAAAACCTGTGCATAGATAAGGCCTCGCTGATAGCGATCTGCTGCAACCTTCACCATTCAAGTCCAGATTGTCTTCACCATAATTAACCTGAATCTGTGATAAGACGACTATTAAGTATAAAAACTTGAACACAAGCCAGCCCCAACAACTTCAACTGTGAAGTTGCATATATCAGGGAAATGAGAAAATATATTGTGAACAAGAAAGAAACAACTCACATTTGTGGAGTTGGTCTTTTGTCTCTTTGCCGGAGAGGCTGCTGAACAAGACTGCATGCGGTCCATTTCAAATGACTTATCTTGCGTTTTTCCCGAACTGGGGAAAAGAAGCCTGTCCCTGGCAGCAGAAGACTCAATAGCAACAATGGAAGCGTGGCGTAAAGGGTGGCAATAACGCAAACTCATGTCTGATTCTTGCTCAGCCCATCCCCAAGGACATAAACAAGAAACACCGGTGTACAATTGTTCTGATTTAGCTGGAAAGCCGTTTGAATGCTCTTTACGGCTCAATGCACCACCTGAAATGCCATGGCAAACAGAAGTTTCCAGCTTTTCACTGCAGCTGGTTTCAAGGGTGATCTCGTTTTTTGGATTATAGCAAGAACAAGTTTGATCACATGCTTTCGCAATAACCTGTTTAACTGAAGGATCCACTATAACTGCAGCGTTGACTTCCTGCAGATAGAGTAAAGAAGAACAGTTATATAGCAAGCACCAAGCATAGGCTCAGTGGTATGCAAAAAATGAGGCCTTGCATTGCATTGCACAAAATGAACACCTTGAACTCTCCACCCATTGCCATTTGATTTTGGGTTGGATGCCTTAACTTTCACATGATATCATAGCAGGCAATCCATCCACAAGCTAAGACCGGAATGGTCACACATGCTCTACATCACCCAATCCACATGTTGCGCTCAGGCCAACCACATGAGGGGATGTGTTGAGAATATAAATCAACATCAGGTCGTAAGCCTTACATCAACTTTAACAAGTTTCATATAGAACTTAGTTCCTACAGCAGAATTAACTAACAATCAAGATTATGATAGTCTTTTTCTCATTATTTTTAAAAGGAAAAGTGAATATCTTCTAAAGAGTAGACTATTGTTGTCCTCAGACTAATGCTGATCCATGCATGTTGAGAAGCACTAACAAGACTACAACAGGACGCTGGCTGAAAAATAAATAAATAATAAGACTGCAAGAGATAACAAAATTGACTTCACCCCAACCCTTCCAGTTCATTCAGGAATACTTTCAAAGCATTAGCGTAATTTTGAATATTGGAAAGCTGATCAGGAAAGGACGACCTAAATACTTATGAAAGCACAATCCTGTTAAGAGTGAGTGTAATACTTTACCAAATTATCACCAGACTTTGCCAACTGAATGGCATACTTCATGAAGCTGAAGACTGACTGTGAGTCCTCTTGACTGAATCCAGTAATGCCTTCAATATTACTGTATTTAAAAGATCACAGGCAAACACAAAAAGAGTCAGAATAATGTTAAACAAATAATTATTTGACATATGTATTCCGGAAATGCAGAAGGAGGAGCCACCAAGAAAAAAGCAAGTAACAAACCTAAACTGCAAAGGTGCAGATAGAAAGGAAGTTTTATGTAACCATCCAATATAATGCCTTATACTAGTAATTGCCAATGTTTTCCTGTTGGTGTTAGCATAGCTTCGAGTTCGTGCATATAAGTTGTGATGAAAATTTTTGTTCATATATAATTAAGGCAACTTTCACCTCCTCATGACCCTAGATTTTAATCAAGGGAAGCTATCACATGACCCTGCTCCATCATTTATGCTCAGGAACAAATCTAGGACTAGTGTTCATTGTTACTGAGACATCTTTCACCTCCAATTCAGCTCAATCTTAGAAAGAAAAAAACTAAAGACTCATGAAAAAAAGTGCTAAAAAACAGTGCTAAAAAACACTGACGTAAACCAGCATAGTTGGATTACATTTAATATTAAAAGAGTGGAAGCTTACTAAGTTGGGGGATGATAAGATGTTGGCCATAGCTTGCATTGTTCTTCCCACTCTTCTTTTGATGATGCAGCATCCTTGCAGACCTAAAATTGAGTGGCTTTAGATGTTGGCCATAGTCTAGTTTAATGGTAAAGGAAACAAACACAAAAGCAAGTTTGGAGACTACCAGAAGAAGAGTAGGCCTTCAGAAGATAATAACAGACACTCAAACAAATCGAAATTCAATAACCAAAATGGGGTCATAAGTTTATGTGAAAGAAAGGGATCCATATCACTGTATATACAAGGCAAGGCCCAAATAAATAGCATGAAAGCGAAGTATTAAGTAAGACAAAGTCCAAAGGCAAGCTTGGATTCAGTAAAACACAATTAAAATGATTGCATTCAGATATAAGATTATACAGAAGAAGAAAAATGGTAGTAATTAACATATTTCAAATCCACGGATTTATGACCTTATGACTCCCTTAGGAAAACACTTTGATCCTACATCATCAAAACCCACTAACTGCCAGTCTACGATCAAGCAAGAGCAAATTCTTCCTAAGCATCTTGACAGGAAAAGAAAATGTTCCTCAAGTGATCAAGCAGCCATCCTAACATAAATTAACAAGAGGCCCAACTTCCATAAAAGAAAACTTAAGAAAGAAAACAAGAGGTTCATTCTTTCTTGGCAACAAAATAATAGATGATTCATAACTAATAGTATTTTTCAACGAGCTATTTAATTCGTAATGTCAATTTATTGAATGTGCAATATTTTAACAAGAGAAACATGAAGCATTTAAGATAATCAACTTAAACAACTACAACCATAATTATTCCAATAGTACAGTAGTAGTCTTTATAATGTATTTTCGTCATGATAGAAAAGAATCATAATAACAAGAATGGGCAGTACATATGTTCAGATTATTTGTTATTCTGCTATTATTACTTTCAGAAGAAGAAAAAAGTACAAGTCAAACCTTGTTAAAATAAAAAGAGAAAGACCCACTTTTGTGATAAAAGGACTCAACTGGTAGGAATTCATCAGCTCCTGTACATCATTCTGAATGCTGTCCAACTGATTACCATTTTGAGAAGCTAGACATAATATCACAGACAACTGAGTTTTACCTGTATAGTGAACTGATAGTCAACACCGAATTGGATGTACCCGAAAGATAAGATAGTAAGAACAATGTGGTAACCATGTCAGGTAAATATCATCTTGGCCGTCATTTAATTGCTGCCTGAACCCCCTAAATCAGGGGAATATCCAGCAAGAGTTGGAAATATGCACAAGTGTTAGACAAATCCTATTGATATGCTTTTTTTTTGTTTTTTTTTTTTGAAAGGAAACGAAAATCCTATTGATATGCTAGAAAACATTCATAAACAATTTTGTCATGCTGATTATTATTTTGGTTTGATAGACATGTTTGAAAGCATATTAGAGGTGACGTAGGGCAGGACACCCCATCTTAGGGAGGTGTAGCTTTCTTTGACTAATTGCAATAAAGAAAATCTTCTCCATCGGATAACGAATGAACATCTCCAATTCACTACCAATAACCCTTTTGAACCAAGTCGAGCACACACAAATTTAGTTTTTTGATAATCTTAATAAATTTAACAAATGGGTTTAGGGTTTAAGAGATAGAGACAGACCTCCTTGAACAAATTTCTTGTGCACCCGCTTGACGTGCCGAAGATTTTCTAGCGGTGCAATTTGGTTCAAACGCCTACACAATTACATCAATTTCGTCAAAAGTAAGAAAGAAATTAAACAAGTGCTACATAGCCGCCAGTAAAGCAAACCAAGCTTACCTTACGAGAGTGTTGGCAAATAAAGGGTCTATAAGTGAAGCAATTGCATCGACGGTAGGTTGTTGGTCGGGAGGGATTGGGGGGTTGTCAGGGATGTGGACTATCTGCCACATCTCCTCCATATTCTAGCTTAAATCTAGCTACCACTAGTGGACCTTGTTGCACTTGCCGGGATGATTGGAGGCTTCACTTACCACCAAGTAACAAGTAAGTCACTGAACATGTGAACCAGATTACACACGGAACGGAAGAATTTCATTTCTTAGGGTTTATGGACTTCATAAGATTAAAGTAAAATTTGAAAATTGACAAAACACTGCAGCTTAAACTTTACTTTGGATAGCTATCCACCTGCAAAAAAGGAATTGAAATTTCATTCAAAGACAAGGTAGATTTTGATTTTCAGGGTTTAATTAGTAAAAAGGGTTAATCTCAGTTTACTATCCTAAAGTTTTTTGGTTGTCAACATTTCATACATCAAATTTTTTTCGTCCTAGTCTAGTACCTAAAGTCATAATTTTGGGACACTTTCATACATCCGTTAAGTTTTCCATCATAACTTCCGTTAACTGATGAATTGACGCCTGCGTGGACAATGAATGGACGCCACGTGTCAATATGGCCCATATATATATTACAAAAAATTCATAAAAACAAAAAAAACAAAAACCCTAAAAGCTTAAACCAAAAGGAACTCTTTCTGGGTTTCTGAGATCAAGCCGAAGAGATGTAATCATCCTCCTTCACTTACCCACCTCCCCATGTGACTTTGGTTCTTATATATCTCCCTCGCCCCTAAGATATGTAATCAAATTATTAATGACACTTTTTCAAGATTTGAGTTTTTCTTCCAAAACCAAATCTTGGAAATGGGGTCGTTTCGTATCTAGATTTTGTCTGAGATTTTTTATGAACAAAGAGTGTCAAAGGACTCTGCCAATGGAGTGCTTACCGGTTTCCTCCACCGCCTCTCTCTGCTTCTTCTCCTTCTTTGTGGGTTCTACGAGCTGCGTGTCAGGTCTGACTCGGAATGGACTCGGACCCACCAGAGATCTTTTTGGGTTCAATTGCAAACCCAATTAGCATTGAGTGAAATTACCTAGAATGGGCTCTTGGGCCTCTCTGATTATCGACTACCGCGGAGGATGTGGAGAAGGAGGAGATGGATTCGAGGGTGCATTCCAGATCGGCGAGGTGACCGGGGAAGGAAAGGGAGGAGCGGAGCGAGAGAGGGTTGGGCTCCAGGACCAAGGTCACACAATGATAAATCCGGTCCGACGCCGACATCGTCCACGTTCCCAGTTGGTTTTCTCCAAAGGAGGTAGGAAGGGAAATGGAGAAATGGGGTTTCAGAGAAGAGGGTAGCTCGGGCGGAGGAAGAGAAGGGAAAGGAAATGGGGTTTTTAGTTTTTTAGTTTTAATTATTTTAAATTTTTTAATTTTAATTTTTTTAATGTCCATGTGGTGCATAGTCATTAACGAAGGTTCTGACGGAAAACTTAATGGATGTATGAAAGTGTCTCAGAATTATGACTTTAAGTAATAGACTGAGACGAGAAAAATTAGTTGTGTGCTTATTGTAACTGCAGCTCTTTCTTTGTAATTATGTTGTCTTGGTAATGAATTCATAATTGTCTTGGTAATGAATTCACCCTTTAGCCGAAAAAAATATGGAGAGACATACATGTTTCAAGTCCTGAGACGAGCTATGGTCTTACACTTAGAGAAGATGAGACAAGCACATATCGAACTCATTCATACAATTCAAAATTGGTTGCATTAGGTACATGTTGAAGAAGTGTAAGACCCCAGCTCGTCTCAACTCTCAAGATTTGTAATGCAGAGTGCCCCGATCCCAATACGATGTATAAGAAGTAGGTGCTCATGCTACTGGTTTTTTTTTTTTTTGAAAGGAAACGAAAGAAATTTATAAAATGGAAAGAATTTACTAAAGAGGAAAAGAAAACCACGGGGAAAAGATATCCACCTGGAGCTAGAAGAAAACTAGCAAGGACCCCTACTGAAAACTAATTGAACAGAGGAAAAGCTAAACCGAATCAATTAACGGCTGCTAACAAATCCCTAACTATAGAAGAGAGATTGTAATCTCTAAACTCCACTGAAACCAAAGCCCAAAGGGCTGCCCAATGGACATTCTTGCGGCGGACGTCAACGAGATTATTGGAGCGATGATGCATGGGCATGTGGACCCAAGGCGTATCAATGCTACTCACTTAGTGCTAATTCCGAAAGTTCAAAACCCGGTTTCTATATCACAGTTCAGGCCCATAAGCTTGTGTAACTACTCTTATAAGGTTCTTTCCAAGGTTTTGGCCAATTGTCTCAAGCAATTTATGCCGGCTTTAATTTCTCCAACCCAAAATGCCTTTGTAGCTGGCAGATTGATTCAAGACAATATTGGCATTGCACACGAGTTGTTCCATTTCCTAAAATCCAGGAAAGCGAGACACAAGTTTGAGTTGTGCGTCAAGTTGGATATGCACAAAGCCTACGATAGGGTTGAGTGGGACTTCTTATTAGCAGTGATGGAAAAAATGGGGTTTGATAGTACATGGAGGACCTTAATCTTGGGCTGTATCTCGACTGTGAATTTCGCTATTCTCCTCAATGGTCATCCTGGACAGAAATTCGTTCCTTCCCGTGGGCTTCGACAGGGAGACCCGCTATCTCCTTATCTTTTCCTTTTGGTTAGTGAGGTTCTCTCGCTTCTTATTCAGAAAGGTTGTGAGAGGAAACAGATTAATGGAATTCAAATGAGCTCATCAGGTCCGACAATTTCCCATATTCTCTTTGCTGATGACACTCTTATTTTCCTCAAGGCGGAGGAGGACAATTGTAGACAATTAATTATGCTGATTGATGATTACTGCTTCGCTTCGGGACAACAAGTTAATAAGGAAAAGTCGAGTGTCTACTTTGGTGCAAATGTTCCTGATACTTTTGCCCAAAGGTTGACGGCTATCCTCGGTATGGTGAGAGTTGGAGAGCCGGGCTTATACCTTGGTGTTCCGGCTATCTGGGGGCGATCAAAGAAATGTGGGCTCGCCTATGTCAAAGGAAAGTTGTTGGGCAAGCTTCAAGGATGGAAGAAAGCAAGTCTTTCACAAGCGGGGAGAGAAGTTCTCATTAAGGCGGTGGCACAAGCCATTCCAGCTTACCCAATGAATCTGTTTAAATTTCCCACGACTCTGTGCAACGAAATGGATGCCATGATCACCAATTTTTGGTGGGGACAAACCGAGGGTGCAAATAAGATCCACTGGTTATCAAGAGAGAAGTTGGGTCGACCAAAAGAGGTGGGGGGTTTGGGACTAAGGAACTTTGAATCGTTCAACGAAGCCCTGTTAGCGAAGCAATGTTGGCGCCTGTTAATGGAGCCGATGTCTTTATGGGCGAAGGTGCTTAAAGCCCGCTACTTTCCGAATTGCTCTTTCCTGGATGCTAAACGGGGAGGAAGAGCTTCTTGGGCGTGGTCGAGTCTTCTTGTGGGAAGAAATATTCTCAAGGAGGGTGCTCACTGGCAAATTATGAACGGCAATCATGTTCGAGTCTGGATCGATAGATGGCTTCCGACTATCCCAGTAGGCAAACCATCCCCATTGGGCTCGGTGCTGGTGTCAAGAAACTTAATGGTTTAGCTCATTAATTTGCCCGGTCACGAAGGAGTGGGATATTGATTTTCTGAAACCTTTCTTGGAGTTGGAGGAGTTTGATGCGATCTTGGAGACACATCTTGGAGAACCAACGATAGGCTCGTGTGGCCTTTTGAGAAGAGAGGTATGTATTCGGTCAAATCTGGCTATCATTGGGCGCACCAAAGTCTCCTGCCCCAAAGGAGCCTTAACTCTCAATCTTCTGCTTCTGTTCCCGGGGCTCTGTGGAAGTGTGTCTGGCAGCTGGAGGCTCCCCCAAAAATTCGATGCTTCATGTGGAAAACCCTGCACGCAGCGATTGCAACTATGGCTAATCTATATCAACGCCGCTCCTCCACAACTTCTCTATGCCCCATTTGCCAAATGAGGAATGAGACCATCACTCACCTATTCCTTGAATGCCCGTGGGTGGAAGTGGTTTGGTTTGGGGGTACTTTGAATTTACGGATAAACCAAACTGAGATAACAACTTGGGCCTGTTGGCTGCTTCAAATGTTTGATTTAGCGAATGGTGCGAAGGAGGCAAGGAATCACTTGTTTTCTTATATTGCATTTACATGCTGGCATATTTGGAAGGCAAGGTGTAACTTCCAGTTCAACAAACAACACATCTACACTCCTCAAGTTATAGCTGCTATCAGTTTTTCGGTTTCTGCCTTCAGGAAAGCAAAAACAAACCTGCCCCGTCCCCTTGTGGTCTGTCCGCAGGTTTCTGGTGGAGTGGTCAGTTGGTCTCCACCGAGTTCTGGATTCGTGAAGGTGAACGTTGATGGCAGTTGGGTGGCATCGGACGAGACGGGCTTTACGGGAGTTGTGGCCAGGGATGCGGATGGAAAGTTTTTGGCGGCTTGCAGGTATAAAGTGAAAGCCACAAGCGTGGCAATGGTGGAAGCAATGGCCATTATGCACGGATGCAACCTGGGGATCAGTAGAGGGTGGCGTTTGATTGTGGTTGAGTCTGATTCTTCTGATTCTATTTCCTGCTTAAAGAATTCAACAAGGAATGGCAGCTGGGAAGCCTTTCCTTTTATTGCGAAATGCAGTAGTTTGGGGGGACCTTTCAAGAGTGCCGCTGGTCTTGGGTTCCAAGATCGGCCAATTCGGCAGCGGATCTTTTGGCTTCGCGGCGTTGTGAGGAAGTATGTGATCTTATTTGGGTCAACAAACCCCCATCTTCCCTTGTTCATGTGTTGTGTAACGATGGTCTTCCTTGTCCTCATTAGCTTTTTGTGGTAGTGTGAGGAGGGACGCTTTAGCACTTGGTGCGGCGTCCAGTTTTCTTGTAACCTCCTTATACTACTTTTTCTAGTCTGTGCTGTTGGCTGTTTGCCTTTGTGTGGGCCTTCCTGTAACCTTTGGCATATTTTCCCGGATATTGATATATCTTGCTTCCAAAAAAAAGGGTTGCCCAATGTCTTACTCTATCCCAAAGCTCCTCTAACCCTACTCCCTTGTAATCCTTAAAGACTTTTTTATTACGCTCCAACCAAATGTTCCAGAAGAGGGCCATCAACAGAGATCCCCACAAGGTTTTGGCTTTCCTCCCTTTCCCTAGGGCTTCGAACTTAGTGCTTAGGAGCTCAAAACAGCCCTTTGGGGTGACCCAACTTGGCTCCAGCTTTCTTGAGCAATTTCCACCAAAGTTGAATGCTGTACGGACAATGGAAGAAAACATGGTTGGAGCTCTCCTCCCCGGACTTGCACAAAGCGCACCAATGGGCCAATGGGGGGAGAAGCATGCAAAAGGCATTCGTCTTTGGACTTGATCACAAGTATTAACCTTCCCAAGTGCCAGAAGCCACACAAGGATTTTGACTTTGGGAGGCACCTTTGCTTTCCAGATCTGAGAAAAGGGTGAAAGTGTTGCACATCTTCATTGTTGCAAAGGAGAGAGTAATAGGATTTGCAAGTGAACTAGCCAGAACCTTCTAAATTCCATCTTCTCCTTGTCTTCTCTAGAATGGCACAGCCGTACGGACTCCACCTTCTGCAGTAAACCAGCCACCTCTACAATCTCCGACTCTCTTAGGTTTCTCCTAAACTCAAAATTCCAACTAACCGGCTGTAAAGAAGAAACCACCAAACTGCAAATACTTTGGTTTTCTGTCCTTGATAACGAAAATAATCTAGGGAATTGCTCCTTCAACGGTCCACCCTCCAACCAACCGTCCTCCCATAATCTCAGCCTCTCTCTGTTACCAACTGCGAAGTTGCAAGAGTGAAGAAAGGAAGGGGAACCAGCCTAGATGTCAGACCAGGGACACCTGCTCGAGCCTCGACTCGGACAATTAGCATCCCAACCATTTGCCACCAAACCGTACTTGCTCTTTATCACGTTATGCCAAAGAGAGTTTGATTTGAGCGAGAATATCCACAGCCACTTGGCTAATAAGACGGCATTCCGATCTCTCAAATTTCCTAGACCAAGGCCACCTTCCTCCTTGCTTTTACACAGTTACTCCCACTTGACTAAGTGAAGCTTCTTTCCTTCCTCAACCCCTTCCCAAAGGAACCCATTCATTAGCTTTTCCAGTATCCCAATGACCCCGCATGGGGCTTTGAACAGGGACATGTAGTATATGGGCAAGGATCCCGGTACAGCTTGGATCAATGTTAATCTTCCGCCAAGGAACACTTTGCTTTGTTAATCTTCAAACCTGAAACCTTGCCAAAAATATGCAGCAAATGTAATAAATTGTTCCAAGCCTCCTCATGCCCTGCCAAGAAGAAGATGGTGTCATCCGCAAATTGAAGATGAGAGATCTCCACATTATCTTGCCCAACACGCAGCCCTTCGATTAAATGATTATCTTGAGCCTTCTCAATCAATCTGCTCAGCACGTCTACAACTAGGGTGAACAAGAACGGAGACAGAGGGTCACCTTGTCTCAGTCCTCTTGAAGCTTTGAATTTTCCCCTAGGTCTCCCATTGATCAGAACTTAGTTGTACATAGGCAACCAAGCACCCATTTTCTCCATCTATACCCAAATCCCTTTCTCAATAATACTTCTTCCAAGAATCTCCAATCGATGTGGTCATAAGCTTTTTCGAAATCGATCTTATAAATGGTACAAAATGGACTGATGATAGAGAAATTGCTCTCTTCCAAGGCATGATGGAGGTGTAATACGGTGGGGGCATGGTGAATTGGTGACCGTGGCAAGGTGGTGAGGATGGTTGTGAGAATGTATATTGTTGTGATTTTTTTCCTAAGCCTCTTACTGTCTTGGGAATTTTAGAAATGACACTACTTAGGTGAAGCTTAAAATTCAGGATTCATGACCTCCAGATTGCATGGATTTTTTACTCACATTGGATTTTGAATTTTATGTTTATAAACCCGAACAAGGAAATTAGTACATGTCAGTTTGAAAGTTGTTGCTTTTGTGAAACTTTCAAACAGGGTTTTTTAGAGACTTGCACTCCCATCTCAACAACAATAACCTATTTACGTTGCAAGGAACCCGGTGGTTGATAGCATTTACATGTAAGCGCTAAAAAGTAGAAAAAGTGAAAAAAGTTTCACTGTTTTTCTTTTTTTACGTTGGTGAAAAGGAAGTTGAGATCTTCGTCGGATTTCTGTGCCCGTAGCGGGCAGACCAGAAAATCCGGTCAGTTCAAGAGAAAGATTCGGACCGTTTAAGGGCTTGGTTTTGTGTGAAGCAGGTTAGTGTGATAGGCTAATGGAATCCACAAGATTTAAATTGAGTGGTCAACCAGTTAGTAAAATATTGTCATAACAAACCATTTGATATGGCCTAAACTAGTAAATCTCACTTTCAACAGTAAAGCAGAAATAAATCCAATCATTTGAAATCAATCAAAGTTGTTGCAAAAAGGAGGTCAAACTTGACAATAATGTGGAACCCTTTTTCTCAAACCTAGTCTCTATTTTCATTTTTCAATTAAGGGCAAGGAAGAGAACTAGCGCTCAATGAACTATTTGTAATATGACTACTATTCTGCATAGACAAATGCAGTACGAAGTGACAATATATGGTGTGACCAATCAAAGACATCCCGTATAATATTAAAAAGTCGTCTCCTGGTGTCTTTCACCATTTATATGCATATATTGCCGCAAGATACAAAATTGGATTTTCAAATCACAAGAAAAAACAATGTTGTTCGTGGTCATTTAAAGATAAATATACATGAAACATTCCCCAGCCAATTAGCTAGTACTCAAACAAGAACAATCATCAATCAACCTATGACAGGGATTCTGAACGATGAGCAGGAAAAAAATTGCTTTCAGAAACTCAACAAAATAATAAGATGACAACTGCGTTATTGATCTTACCAGAGGAACAGGTTCATCTAAATCCTCCCATGACTTCGTAATATCATTTTCATCCACATCTTTGTCATCCCATTTATGTATCGGTTTGTCCTTAGCAAGGAGAGCTGAAACTTTCTCATCTTCTGAAGCACAGAAAAAAGCAGCTTTGTAAACAAAATAACTCCACTTATACCAATATAGCAAATGAATTGTTATTCAAAGGTTTAGGCAAGAGAGCTTAGGTGGTAAATACTAAACATAACAATTATCAAGAGAATATAACAAGATAAACAAAAATTACCCACAAAAAAAAAAGCCCATAAACACATCTCACAAAATTTTACAGGAGTACTTAGGATGGAATTAAAGCAAGCAGTATTACCCCAGTCCTCCATCTAACTTGGCGATTCTTGTATCAAATTACCCATTTTTCGACGAAACAAAGAATTAATCCTGCATATCAAGACACGCCAACATCCATCATCAAACATAAAAAAAATGGTAAATTAAAAACAAAAATTGAGCTGAAACAGTTGTTGGGATTTTGCAGAAACCGTCAATATTTTCTTTTGGGTTAGGAAGAGAAAATCCAGAAACAAAATTAGGGTTTCGATAAAATCGATCTGGAAAATTGGGGGACTTACCTTAGTAATGGAAGACGCGCGATTGATCGATCAGGTGGTGAGAAGAGTCTGCGGGTCCTTCTCTGAAACCCTAATTCTCCCAGTATTCTTCCTTCTCGGCTGGCTGTCACTGTGCCCAACTCGACAACAACTTAGCAGAGGCAATCTTTTCACTTTCCCTTATATTCTTATCCTTTTTGCGTTGATGGGTCACGTGTTCGTAACTTGGGTTATTTTCCGATTGGGTTCAGAGTCACGTGATAATTTTATTTAATAAAAAAAACTTAAATTTTAATAAAAAATTCTTAACCTTTAATAAAAAAAAAGACAAAAGAACTTAAATTTTAATTAAAAAAATGTAACTTTAATATTAAAAAAATTTAAAAAAAAAACTAATATTCAAGATCTGCAGTTACTTAATTATCAGGTTTCCATGCTGGTGTTGGATTTTCTTACTCTCAAAACCAAACCAAATATATCACTGGGATATCCAGACTACTCTTGATACCCATGCCTTACTCCTCCAAGTAATTAATCTGTTTTTCTAATGAATTAATCTACTCCTCAATATCATATTACATATCATCATATGCTTATTGATTATAAAGGGGATTAAAAATGTTGTCCTGTGATGCTATATATTTTCTTTTTCGTTTGTTTCTTCTATTTTGTTGCTAAGAATTATGTACTGTTTATGCAATCACAGTGGTTTCAGCAATTCCCAAAGTTTCAACCAAATCCGTTGTATATTTCAGGAGAGTCTTATGCTGGAGTCTACATGCCAACTCTTGCTTCTCAAATTGCAAAATGTGGTTCAATAATGAGTTAGCAATAATATGGTTCAAATTAGCTTTTGACGAAAATCAAACCTAAAAGTTCTCACTCACTGATGGAAAAAAATATCACTAGACCGTCATACTAAGTGACCATCAATGTCCGAAATGTCGATAATATCGGCGATATTTCGCCGATATTATCGGTTTTTCACGTTACCGATATTTTAATAGGTATCCAACTGGTTTTCGTCAAAATATCGCGATATTTCCGAAACTATCGCGATATTTTGGAACTATGCTAATCGGAGAAGAATGCCGGAGCTTCTACAGCTCCGGGCTACTGTAAAAGAGCACCCTAGACTCCGATCTAGGTATCAAAATGAAATAGAAGACGAGATGAATGTTTTTATAAATTTCGTTTGCAGTGAAACGGTCGGAGGTGTTCGGAAAGTTCGTCGACACCCACGACCTCGCCGGAGATGGGTGTGCCTATTCCCGAGCCGATTTCGTCCCAAAAACCTTGCAAAAACACGATTTTGAACTTAAATTTCACATATAAGCTTCAATCTAGAACAGAAAGAGGCAAACCCGAAGCTTACCTAACCGGAGAAATGAGTTCGCCGAGTTGCAGAGACGAGAAGGAGAGGGAGAAAGACGAGGTTGCTGATGATGATGGGTGTCTTCCTGAAGCAGGTGCGATGATGTGCGTGTGTGTATGTGGGTCTCGGACCCTCGGTGCAGAGAGAAAGGAGAGAGACGGCGCCGACGAGGGAGGAGTAGAAGGCGATGTGGGAGAAGGATCGAGAGACCTTGGGTCTCTGTGCGTGTGTGTGTGGGAGAATGGAGAAGGGGGAGAAGGGAGCTCAGAGAAGAGAGAAGGATCGAGAGAGAGAGACTGTCCGTGTGTGTTGTGTGCGTGTGTGATCTCTGTGTGCGTGTGTGGTGGCGTGTCTGTGTGTGTGTGTGGTTGGGTTATCTGACTCACTTGACAATTTTACAATCACTTTTTACAATTTCAAACTATGAACAAAAATAATAGTGCTTTCATAATGAAACTGTGTGCCACTGTGCCACTGTGAGTCTGTG
The DNA here is from genome assembly GCA_035220775.1 of Malus fusca. Lineage (NCBI taxonomy): Eukaryota > Viridiplantae > Streptophyta > Magnoliopsida > Rosales > Rosaceae > Malus > Malus fusca. The sequence goes on along the minus strand of CM069068.1, from coordinate 608,867 downwards.
ATATTCTTTCACATTCAAAACCGTGTGCCACTGTCTGTGATATTCTTTCACATTCTCAGAGGTGGAGTATCAGAGCCATTCAGAGCATTTTTGTTTCTTCTTCTTCCCTTACCTCTTTCAAAGTCATTCCAGATCCATTCCACAGCTTGAACACAAAGGGTTCCATATTTAAGGTACGTTTACAAACTTATATTTATATTATTGTAATTTTTACAACAACAAAAAAATTTGTGTAGACTCGTATGTTAATTTTTTTAAGTAATTAATACTTGCATGTTAATTTTTGTAAGTAATTAAGTAATGTTAACAATTACATGTTAATTTGTTTAAGTAATTAAGTAATGTTGTATAATTATTCCCTAGGATAATTTTAATATGTTTAATGTTATTTATTATTTTATTAATATTAGGTTTTATTATCAAATTGGATTATTATTCATTAATATTAGATTTTTTTATTATCAAATTGGATTATTATTCATTAAATTGGATTATTATCAAATTGGATTATTCATTAAATTGGATTATTATTAAATTGTATTATTATCAAATTGGATTATTATTCATCACTATGTTTTATATTAGGATTTTTTTTATCAAATTGGATTATTATTCATTAATATTAGGTTTTATTATTCCATAATATTTTTATAATTACTTAAATTTTTACAATCATTTTCTTTACTTCGTATTTAATTCTTCTGTAGAATAACTTTATTATTTAGGTTCTCTTATATAACCATCATCACTACTATATTTTTTGGCCAAAAAATAATTGTCTAATTTTCATGAAAAATAAATATAGGTACGTTTAAGATGTCCAGTGGAGTTACTAAACGTGATCCAGCTTGGGAACATGGAAACCCAATAGACGGAAACAAACATAGCACAATTTGCAAATATTGTGGTCGAGTAATGAAGAGTGGCGGAGTGACACGACTTAAGTACCATCTTAGTGGATTAGATCCAGCAAAAAATGTTCAACGATGCGATAATGTCCCCCCAGAAGTGAATGCATTCATCAGCACATTATTAAAAAATAAAAAACAGCAGAAGGAAAAGATAACACATGGAATGGAAAATATTCGAGCTGGGCTACGAGGAGAAGTCATTGGCCAAGCGGTTGACAGTGATGATGATGACGATGAGGACGAATGTGATGATGACATGGGACCTGAAGAACGACGCAGTTTGAAACAAGCATGACGTGCCTCCAAACAGTCAGCATGTGAAAGAGAACACCTTCATAAAATTCCTAATAGAGCACAAGGTTCCTGGACAAGTGGTGGTGCACAAATGAGACGGGGAGGCAGTCTTAGAGAATCACAACCAACACCACCAATAGCCCCAAGTTTATATAAGTCATCCAAAGCACGTCAAAAGAGTGTTTGGAGTTATTTCACTGGAGGTAATGTGAAGGAGGGAATGGGGCGTCTAATTAGCAAGTTCTTTATCTATGAAAATGTCCCTGCTGAGAAAGCATCATCACATCATTTCAAAAATATGGTAGTGGGATGTCAACAGGCCGGTGTTGGAGTACAACCTCCCACTCCCTATGAGATAAGAAACAAATATTTGGATATGGAGTATAAAGACATTGGCGAGTATGTTAACAAGTTGAGGTCAAAGTGGGAAACTAATGGTTGCACAATCATGTGTGACGGATGGACTGGCCCGACCAGATTGTCTATCATAAACTTCATGGTATACTCCAAGGGAAAGACAATTTTTTTGAAGTCTGTTGATGCTTCAGACCATATAAAGAACTACAAGTATATTTACAAATTATTGAAGGATGTAATCATGAAGGTGGGAGAGCATAATGTTGTCCAAGTCGTGACCGACAACGGTTCTGCATTTGTCAAAGCTGGAAAAAAGTTAATGAAGCATCATAATGTGTTTTGGACATCATGTGCAACACATTGTATTGATCTCATGTTTAAGGCAATGGGGAAGAGAGAGAATGTTGCTACTATGGTAAAAAGAGCTAGAACGATCACAAATTATATTTACAATCACGGTTGGTTGTTGGCAAAGATGCATGAATTTTGCAAAGGAGAAATTATTCGTCCAGCTACCACTCGATTCGCCACCAACTATATTGCATTAGACAGCCTACTTAAGAAGAAAGCAGGGTTGAATCAACTATTCACTAGTGACGATTGGGCTAACCACAATTTGAGCCGCTCAAATGCAGGTCGTATAGTGGAAAGTATAGTGCTTGATCATGCTTTTTGGACTCAATTAGAACATGTGTGCCAAGTGTTTGAACCTCTTTACAAAGTTTTACGGATCGTTGACACATAAGTGTATCCTACTATGGGGGCAATATATGAGTTGATGCGTGTAGTGAAGGATGAATTGGAAAGAAAACATGGTGCAAGGTGGGTCATAAAGATAATTGAAGACCGATGGTATAAAACATTATACCACGATTTGCATGCAGCAGTTATAAATTATGCCATAATTTGCAATTCATTTCTTTAGTTGTATAAGTATTATTTCTCTTATTAGAGTATGTGTTTCTTTGAACAACATATTATTTGAATCCTCGATACCAATACAGACCCGGTGTTGGAGATGGTGGTACCCTTGTACGTGCTGTACATAATGTATACTCTAAATTAGACCCTGCATCACCAGCAGTTGGCCAATTTGGAAATGAGGTACACTATTACTTAAATTATAATAATTACTTTGTTGGATTAAACTAACACGATTTATTGAATTCAGCTAACATGGTTTAAAGATGCAAGAAGAACTTTTGGAGAACCAACATCAGTTGCTGCTCGAACAAAAATGTCTCCTAGTGAGTGTAAACATATTTCACTATCAGTTTATAATAGAATTATTAGGCTTATCAACATTGTTTTTCATTGTAGTTGAATGGTGGGTCATGTATGGGATTGATGCACCAACTGTGAGAAAATTAGCAATCAAAGTATTATCACAAACAACTTCCTCATCTGCTTGTGAAAGAAATTGGAGCACATTTGCACTCATACACACAAAGCAAAGAAATAGGTTGGCTCATAGTCGGTTAGAAAAATTAGTTTATTGCTACTACAACATGAAGCTTCAACTTCGAGATAAGGAAGCAAAAATAGATCATGTCAACCGTGGTGACCCACTAGATGTGTTTGATATTGTTGCTGAAAATGATGATACAGAGGGTAACCAACTTTATCAATGGATTAGACCTCTTCAATTAGATGATGATGAAGGCAACCCAGCTCCCAAAGTTGCTGAAGAAGCACGTAATGAAGGGATGAATGTAGAAAGAGTATTAGAGGAGGAGGTGGGATCTAGCAGCGCTGACTCTTTCGAATAACTTTTGTGCCCAAGACCAAGAAACACTGGAATTCCATCTTCTTCCAATCCTACACAACCACAAGATCATGCTGATACTAATGATAGCTCTACTACAAGATCAGGAGACTCACCTACCACCGGAGGTGGAGCTGGAGGTAGTGGTGAAGGATATAGTGGAGCTGGAGGTAGTGGTGGATATGGAAACTATGTTGGACCACCTCCCGGATTTATGAGCCCCTTCACTGGTGAGGCAAACTTCACGCATGCAACATAGGATGAGGACCATGGCAGTAGGCGGGCATGACTAGGAATTGGTGCCATAGGGAAGGACTATACTCGTACAGAAAGAGGCAAGGGGATTTTGTCAAGTCAAGAAGATGACTCGTTATCTATAACTTCGGACTCTGTTGGAGTGGGAAGTAGTAACTATGGTTATACTCATAACCAATCATTTCCCTACCCTTCATATCCCATTCCTGTTGGGATGGAATCGAGCGACTCATGGAAAGAATCCGAGACTCAATCTTCAAATGATTTTGCTTATGGACAACGTCAACCAATCTCGGATCCATATGGGTGGCATGTTAACAATTACATGCAAAACTATTATGGGGATTTATCATTTGATAACTACTCTTCACAATACACTTACTCTACACATAGAGATGATGAAGATAGTGAAAAATTTGAACCTCATAGGAACTCTATGTGGTACTAAGTCACTCATGTATCTTACCATGCAATGTATAAAGTGTAAAATATTGTACTAATTCATTATATATAAATGATTATGGTGTGTTTAAACTTCTTTCATTAATTACTACATATTTTCTACACTCACAATGTTTGCCAGCTCGCTATATAATCAACTTAAATAAGTTAAATCCATCATGCAATGCATTTCCTTCCAATTTTTTGTGATAAACTAATAAATAATTGACTAAATAAGCATCCTGCAAAGTTTCAATAAAAATTTCCAAGTTCTTCTTACAATTTTCATGGTTTCCATATTATTTTTATCGATATCGATATTATCCCGATATTTCCGTGTTTTTGGACTACCGATATTTCCGATATGATCGCTTTATTAGGCAACTCGCAAAATAACCACAAAAAATAAAACAAATCACAAGTGGACAATGAATTTTAAGATATAGGCATTGTCGAAAGTCATTAATTTAATTTCACCGCAAATGGATTTAAATAGGATGGAAGCTAGATAGTGTCATGTTAGATCCATCCAACAATCCGAGATCTGTGACTGTCATAGATGGCAAGTCTGGCCCAGGACAAGAGAGGTCCTGGTGGATGCATTCTTAGGGTTGTTAAACATTATAAGTGTATATATATCTGTATGTAAATATCGAACACAACAATGCAATTGAACAACGTACTGTAATGCATGCATGCAGTATTATTAACCCTAGTTTTTGCATAATGCATTCTGTCGATAGACAATGAATGCATGAAACTTACTTGAGGATGTAGCCATGGTGATAGAGACGTGGTTACGATCTTCCTTTCTCTTGGAAACGAATTGGAATTCCTTGCTGTCGATAGGACAAGCATTAGCATTAAGAGAACCATATATATATATATCCGAGAAGGGGGATCGAAATCCCAGTTATAAGGATGTAACTGCCCCTCCTATCATGGTTGCAGTTACCTTCAGTTTTCCAATTCCCTATAACCGTTCTCTATATTAATTTGTACAATATTTATAGTTTTCTCACCTTATATTATACATTGATCAACATGTATAAACTTCTTTATATTATATCTCCTTATAGTAATGTTATTTCATGTCTTCATTAGGTGTTTGATTCACTTCTCACATACAAGTTCTAACATTCTCCCACATGAGAATGATCAAAACATCTAAATGAAATAACTAGCAAGCCATCATTGAGATAAAGTTGAAATAAAGCTTTCAAACATACTCAAAGAAGCAATAGTTGAACTTTAGTCAGTATAATACAATTTGCTGTACCATTTGTACTAAAATCACAAATTGATCGCATTCTAATGAGATCGTGCGTGAGAATAAACTCCTGACAAGAGAACTCTTCATTACAAGCATTACTCCCACATTGCTTGTCATATAAGAAATGGCAATGCAGCTGCCATTCTTTCTTTATTGCTATAAGATTATAAATATCATTATATGCTTGATTAGTATCGAGCTTTCACAAATGCATTACATCGTCATGTAATATGATTTGCATTCATCATAAGCACACATTCTAATCAAACACACATACTTAAAGTTGCGGAAAATTACCTTACTCCCACATTCAAACATTATCAATAGATGTATGCAGTCCTTGTTGGAAGTATGCCCACAAAGCCACTCATTTGATGTAATAGCTTTTTGGAATACTTAATATGTTAAACTTTTATATGTTTAACGGAAGGGCAATACTTATTGTTAATCACTATTTATTGAATCATGTGTTTAATCAATAAGAGAATCCAAGGGATGTATTTGACATAAGAGATAAGTGATCTAATGAGTTAGATTAAGGAGACCTTTCTCTTATGTTCATTCCTAAAACGTTCCTAGCCATAGGATTGCCAATTGGGCATTGACAATCCGCTAAGGTTAGTATGTGTTATGTTGACTCAAACGTGAGTATGAACTAGTCTCAAGTCATTTGGTGTTGGACACTAAGACAAACACATAGGTGCTCGAAAGAGTAATCGAGTACACTGAACTGCGATTAATGAGAGTTCAAACATACATGTCATGTACGAACTCTAAGGTTACAATATGCAAAGTAGTCCTTAGACCTGAGGCATCATAGATGTCTAATGGTTAGGTCCTTGATCTTTGATCATGACAAAGGCATTCCCTCGGATTGTCCACGGCATTGTTGGGGTCATGTGATCTAGTCATGTAGGCATATGAATGCACAACAAGGGATCTCTAACCTTCCATGGTGGAAGGAGTATACTCTAAAATATGATTCTAAAGTCTTTGGCCAAAGCAAATGAATATGACTAAGGAAGATGTTCCAAATCATATTCAAGGGAATCATATAAGAAAGTATCACATTGGATAGTAGACATGAAACAAACTATCACTTAAAACAATGTGGTTAAGAGTATTGTATTAGAGAAGGACCGTATTGCATTGTAATTGTAACTGGATAGGTTCTCCAACCAATTCTACTTAGCTTGGGTAACCATGACATACTGCTAGGTGTCACTCATGGTTTGTGGAAGCCCTATTGATTAGCAAACACTAATCATCAAAAAGGGAGAATTGAAATGTGGTTTCAATTCACAATCGATAGTTAAGAGTAACATCGCCCACTGCCTCGCTAATTGGAACCTAATGGATCGCACACCAAATAAGGATATATGTGAAGCAATTAAATGAAATGGATAAGCAATTAAATGGTTTAATTGAAGAATGGTCAAGATTAATTAATTAGTTAATTAATTATACGAAATGTTCGTATTGGGCTTTTAAGTTGGTTTTAGGGCTTCGGGGCCCAAAAGTGTTTTGGTCCACAAGGCCCATTATGTTTAAGTTGTATGACAACTAAAACAAAATGGGCAATAAGCCCAATAACCATATAGGCCAACCATTTAGGGTGAGGGTATGCAAGTTTGCTTAATTGCAAGTTTGCCACTCACCTAAGAAATGAAGTATAAATTCATCTTTATAGCTTTGTTTTCAATTAGGGTTTTCTAAGCTACTTGGGGAAAGTTATCTAGCAAATTTACTTCCCTAAGTGATCCAATTTTCATCCTCACAAATTACATCCTTGGTGAAGAGACATAGAGACATCAAACTTTTGGTGTTTTGGAGAACTAATCCTCAAATCCTCAAAGAAGCAAAGGAGCACTAAAAGGAGGAAAATCACAAGGAAGATCCAAGGAGCAAGGAGGTGACTTGAAGGCCCTCCACTTGGGTGAATCCCTTGTGTAATCAAGGATGAGCTTCAAGGGTAAAGAATCTCTAAATTCTTAATTATCTTTAATGTTGTTAAAGAGTCTTTTGGTTCACCATATACTAGGCTTTGAAAGTCATGGGTTTCATGAATTGTTTTTGGATGCATGCCTACTTTAAAGAGTTAATTGTTAGCATATGTATTCAAATGTTCATACATGTTCTTAGCTAGGACAAAATTTTTCCTTCAAGTGGTATCAGAGCCTAGGTCTAGTGTATGGTGGATCATTTTGGGTTTTGTGATTTTCATGTTTTATGATTTAAATGTTGTAAATGTTACAAGCTTTGTTCTTGCTTTGAATATAAATTTTGCTAGAAAATTTTGCATCTCAAATGTTGTAGATGTATTTCATTTAAGCATGAATATTGGAACTAAAATTTGGTGCCATGTATTTTGAGTTTTCATAAGTGTTCTTCAATGTTCTTGGAGTTCTTGCCAAGAACAAAAAGTTTTGAAGTTTTGATTCAAAAAGTTTTATGTTTTTACATAAAGTTTTGATTTAATTTTAGTGGGTGATGGTTAATGATTAAGTAATTTTAATGGGAGACAAACTTTGTTTTAAAGAATGACATAAATCATTTCTTACAAAATTTTATTTCATCTTTACCTCACCTAACATAACCCACTTACAAAACTTTGTATAAAATTTGAATTTTCATCACTAAAACACTATATGGCTGGCCACCCTTTTAAAATAGGGTATTTTTGGGTGTTTTGTGCACTTACATAAAGTTTTGATACTTTTGTGTATTTGCATTTTGGCCCAAAAGTTTACGTTTTTACGTTAAGGTCCAAAAACTTTAAAGGACAAATTGTTTTGCTCCTTTAATGATGTTTTGACATTATTAAAAATGTTTGGGTTCTAAGTTGTAATTACATGAAGTTGTGGACTCTTGTGTTTTTACAAAGTGACCCCAAAAGTTTTTGTTTTTAGAAAATGGCCCAAAAGTTGTGGTCATTGTTTTTGGCCCAAATTAGATGAGAACAAAATGGTTTGTCTCTTTAAATGAGAATTGGATTTTCGTTTTATTTAGTTCCATTTAAATCAATTCTATGGATCCGAAAACCAATTGTTTAAAGTTGTTTTCTTAGTTAAATGTGTTTGATTAAGAGAAGGATGATTATGAACCAAATGCCTCGATAATTGAGCTATGTGATTGGCCGCTTTACATTATGAATGTTTGGGCTTGGTAGTGTAGATTTGAATGTAATTTGATTAATTCAATTTGTTGTAAATGGACATAAGTCCATCATTTGTGTTGTAAAAGGGCATAAGCCCTTATTATTATTTCATGTATTCCTTTTGTTTAAATGTATGCAAAATGGAATAGTTGGGTCCAACGCCCAATAGGAAATAACGGTTTAATTGGATTAAACGCGTAACTAAAATCAACAACTACATACCTTAGACCCAAGGTCCAACACAAGGCTCGTGTTGGATCAAATCAAACGGTTCATAATCATCCTAAAACCTAATATGACTATATAGTCCATATGAGGATGCAAAGCATTCGTTAGTAGTTCCATATAGTCTCGCTTGTTTCAACGAAACAGTGGGAGTATTATATACTACTAATTCATATAAACTTGGACCAATGGTTGTGATAGGCCCAAGTTCTTTTAATGTGATTAAAATGTTTTGATGTAGCCCAACGCTATTCCCTCAAACAAATATTTAAGTTGATAAGCGAGAGATGTTTAGAATATCTCTTCGTAGGCCTTCCACCGTGGTGGGTTCCAAGCGTTTGTGACTCATGCACCGGCTTCACCCTATCATGGGGGAGTACAAAGCATGTGCTTATATCCAGGAGGAATCCATATACATATGATGAGGTGAGTGTAGGCAACGAGGATAGCCAACATCGTATCATCGTGAGGCTATTCTTGAACCCCTTCACGAACTAAGCATGGTGGGAATAACTTAAACTAAGTGCAATGGTGCCAACATCGTATCATCGTGAGGCAACATTCTCTAGAGGCCAAACGAGATGGGTAATTACAAAAGGTTGTAAATGAATAATGCGTTATTCTCTCATCATTATTTTTGCTAGCCAACATCGTATCATCGTGAGGTGGGCTTGGTAATGGTGAGTCTCCCATAACCCACTAAGAGTTCAATATAACTCTCGAATTCTATTGAGGGATGTGGAATTTGCCAAAAATGGTGGGTGATACTATTTGATTAAAAGACCTAATCAAAATAGTTTTAAACAACAATGCTAATTCGATTTCTGTTATGTTATGTAGTGAACGACATGCCTAAAATTATACCCACCATTATACTTGACAAAAAGGGCCTAAAAGGCCAACGTTTCCTTGCTTGGTATCGCCACATTGAGAATGTCTCAAAGGTGAAAGACATATTGTATGTACTTAAGCAATCCCCTCCTCATGTACCTCCTACGAAACTAGCTTCAAAGGAGGAGTGTCAAAATTATGTTAGACACTATGAGGATGACTTACAAGCCAAATGCTTAATCCTCACTTCACTTAGTGAGGAGCTTATGAAGCTACATAAGCACATGGACACTTCTTGTGCCATGGTTGAAAGTTTGCATAAGATGCATGACATTGAGACTAGTAATGTACGATTCTCAAATATTTGTAGTCTAATGAATGCCAAAATGGCAAAGGGGACATCGGTCCATAAACATGGACAAAAGATGGAAAGGATCTTTCAAGATCTTCAAAGTTTAGGAACTTCCATCGATGGGAAAATGGCCCAAGACTTTTTCCTTGCATCTCTCTCGGATGATTTCACTAAGTTTATCGTAAACTATAAAGTGAATAGATTCGATCATTCTTTGAAAGAGATGATTGACATGTGCTGTAAATTTGAAAAAGGTTTCAAAAAGGACAGTGGGAGTAAGAATGCAATGATAAGGAAAAGGTTGCGTAAGAAGAAGGCAAAGAAATCCAAAGGAACATGCTTTCATTGTGGAAAGGATGAACGTTGGAAGAAGAAATACAGGGTGCGCATTGCGAGCCTTATGACAAGAACTTTTGAAGAGACTATTTCTGTCATAGAGAGTGCTTTTACAGTGAGCTCCAATTCCTGGATATTTGATTCAGGTGCTAGTCAACATATCTGTAATACGTTGCAGGGACTAACAGGGAGCAGGTCACTGCGCAATGAGGAGATGGTTGTGCGAGTTGGGAACGGCACTAAAATCTCTGCAAAAGCAATAGGCACCTATATGCTTAACCTACCCTCTGGGGAAGTCCTGGAACTTAAAAATTGTTTATATTTTCCTTCATGTATAAAGAATTTGATTTCCATCTCTAAGCTTTTACGAGATGGGCACTCAGTGTTGTTTGACAAAATGAGTTGCACTTTATACTTGAACGGTCGTATTATCTCTCATGGTAATATGATAGATGGACTTTTTCACCTAGAAACGAATAGTGGGATGCACTGTATTGAAAGCGGGAATACCTCAAAACCCAAAAGGGCTAGAGAAGAAGTTAACCAAGAAAAGATGTGGCATCTTAAACTTGGACATGTGAACCTTGATAAGATTCGCAAGATGTCGAAAGACGGATATTTCCGCCCATTAGGTAATGACCGGATGGGTACTTGTGAATGTTGCTTGAAAGGGAAGATGACCAAATCTCCATTTACTGGAAAAGGAGAGCGTGCCACTGAAATTCTAGGGTTAATCCACACTGACGTATGTGGACCTATGTCTACTACGTCGAGAGAAGGCTTCTCATACTATATCACATTCACCGACGATCACTCTCGGTTTGGCTATGTATATCTTATGAAGTACAAGTCAGAATCCTTTGAAAGGTTCAAAGAATTCAAGAATGAAGTTGAGAAGCAAACTGGGAAACAGATAAAAATCCTAAGATCGGATCGAGGGGGTGAATATCTGAGTAATGAGTTCCTAGATTATCTCAAAGAGTGTGGAATAATATCACAGTGGACTCCACCAGGAGCTCCACAACTTAATGGAGTTTCTGAAAGGAGAAATCGAACCTTGATGAACATGGTTCGTTCTATGATGAGTTCCGCTGATCTACCAGTAACATTATGGGGATACGCTCTATATACAGCAGCTTACTTGCTTAATAGAGTACCTTCCAAATCAGTTTCACAAACACCCTATGAGATATGGCATGGAAGAAAGCCAAGTCTTAATCATATTAAGATTTGGGGTTGTGAAGCATATGTCAAGAAGCTTGAGGCTACTAAGCTTGAAGCGAGATCAGTAAGATGCTATTTTGTGGGATATCCTAAAGAAACTATGGGATATGAGTTCTACCATCCTGACGACCAGAAAGTCTTTGTCGCCAGAACTGCTAAGTTTCTAGAGGACGAATTTGTTCTCAAAGGAACTATAAGCAAACAGATGGAAATTAATGAGATTAATAATGAACCACAAACAAGCACTCGACATATTGACAACCCTGTTCCTGAACCCCTAGCTCCACGTAGATCTGAACGGGTTAGTAAGCCACCTATGAGGTTTGGCTTAAAAAATGACTTTGATGAATTGTACCTTTTAGGTGACAATGAAACAAAGGAGGACCCTAGGGACTACACTGAAGCAATGTCCGACATTGATTCAAAGAGATGGCAAATGGACGTGAAGACGGCCTTTCTGAACGGCTACCTACAGGAAGAGCTCTATATGACTCAACCCGAAGGTTTCGTGTCCGAGTCTGAAGAGACTAAGGCATGCAAGCTTCAAAGGTCCATTTATGGACTTAAGCAAGCCTCCAGGAGCTGGAACATTCGTTTCGATACTGAAATCAAAACGTTTGGTTTTACTCAAAACGAAGACGACAATTGTGTTTATCAAAAAGTCGTTGGGGATGCAGTAGTATTCCTAGTGTTATATGTAGATGACATATTACTATTCGGGAATGACACTGCAGTACTTTCTTCTGTAAAAGTGTGGTTGTCTAAAACCTTCCACATGAAAGATTTAGGAGATGCATCTTATGTACTTGGGATAAAACTCTATCGTGATAGATCCAGAAAATTAATTGGATTATCCCAATCGATGTACATTGATAAGGTGCTAAGTAGGTTCCAAATGGAACAATCTAAGAAAGGTTTTCTTCCTGTGAGACATGGAATTCACCTTTCTAAGTCCATGGGACCTAAGACTCCTGAAGAGATACGGCTAATGAATGAAATTCCTTATGCTTCCGCCATAGGGAGTCTCATGTATGCCATGATATGCACAAGGCCTGATATCGCGTATGCTGTGAGCATTACTAGTCGATATCAATCTAACCCAGGATCAGAACACTGGGCAGCTGTCAAGATGGTCCTTAAGTACTTAAGAAGAACTAAGGACATGTTCCTCGTTTATGGAGGAGCATCAGAGTTGCGAGTGGAAGCTTATACAGACGCAGATTTCCAATCTGACGTCGATGATAGAAGTTCCAACTCCGGATATGTATTCACTCTGAATGGTGGGGCTGTCAGTTGGAAAAGCAAGAAACAAAGTGTAATTGCTGATTCCACGACAGAGGCTGAATATGTCGCTACAGCTGAAGCCGGCAAAGAAGCGTTCTGGATGAAAAAGTTCATTACTGAACTTGGAGTGGTTCCAACCATCACATCACCAGTAACTTTGTACTGTGATAATAGTGGGGCGATAGCTCAAGCCAAGGAACCCAGGGCTCATCAAAAGAACAAGCATTTTGATAGGCGCTTTAATATCATAAGATGATATGCTGCCGAGGGGAAAGTCAACATCCTCAAAGTTGCTTCAGCCGATAATGTAGCAGATCCACTGACAAAGCCAATGACTCAAATCCAGCTTGATCGTCATATGGATAAGATGAGTATTAGATACATGGGAGGATGGCTTTGAGTGCAAGTGGGAGATTGTTGGAAGTATGCCCACAAAGCCACTCATTTGATGTAATAGCTTTTTGGAATACTTAATATGTTAAACTTTTATATGTTTAACGGAAGGGCAATACTTATTGTTAATCACTATTTATTGAATCATGTGTTTAATCAATAAGAGAATCCAAGGGATGTATTTGACATAAGAGATAAGTGATCTAATGAGTTAGATTAAGGAGACCTTTCTCTTATGTTCATTCCTAAAACGTTCCTAGCCATAGGATTGCCAATTGGGCATTGACAATCCGCTAAGGTTAGTATGTGTTATGTTGACTCAAACGTGAGTATGAACTAGTCTCAAGTCATTTGGTGTTGGACACTAAGACAAACACATAGGTGCTCGAAAGAGTAATCGAGTACACTGAACTACGATTAATGAGAGTTCAAACATACATGTCATGTACGAACTCTAAGGTTACAATATGCAAAGTAGTCCTTAGACCTGAGGCATCATAGATGTCTAATGGTTAGGTCCTTGATCTTTGATCATGACAAAGGCATTCCCTCGGATTGTCCACGGCATTGTTGGGGTCATGTGATCTAGTCATGTAGGCATATGAATGCACAACAAGGGATCTCTAACCTTCCATGGTGGAAGGAGTATACTCTAAAATATGATTCTAAAGTCTTTGGCCAAAGCAAATGAATATGACTAAGGAAGATGTTCCAAATCATATTCAAGGGAATCATATAAGAAAGTATCACATTGGATAGTAGACATGAAACAAACTATCACTTAAAACAATGTGGTTAAGAGTATTGTATTAGAGAAGGACCGTATTGCATTGTAATTGTAACTGGATAGGTTCTCCAACCAATTCTACTTAGCTTGGGTAACCATGACATACTGCTAGGTGTCACTCATGGTTTGTGGAAGCCCTATTGATTAGCAAACACTAATCATCAAAAAGGGAGAATTGAAATGTGGTTTCAATTCACAATCGATAGTTAAGAGTAACATCGCCCACTGCCTCGCTAATTGGAACCTAATGGATCGCACACCAAATAAGGATATATGTGAAGCAATTAAATGAAATGGATAAGCAATTAAATGGTTTAATTGAAGAATGGTCAAGATTAATTAATTAGTTAATTAATTATACGAAATGTTCGTATTGGGCTTTTAAGTTGGTTTTAGGGCTTCGGGGCCCAAAAGTGTTTTGGTCCACAAGGCCCATTATGTTTAAGTTGTATGACAACTAAAACAAAATGGGCAATAAGCCCAATAACCATATAGGCCAACCATTTAGGGTGAGGGTATGCAAGTTTGCTTAATTGCAAGTTTGCCACTCACCTAAGAAATGAAGTATAAATTCATCTTTATAGCTTTGTTTTCAATTAGGGTTTTCTAAGCTACTTGGGGAAAGTTATCTAGCAAATTTACTTCCCTAAGTGATCCAATTTTCATCCTCACAAATTACATCCTTGGTGAAGAGACATAGAGACATCAAACTTTTGGTGTTTTGGAGAACTAATCCTCAAATCCTCAAAGAAGCAAAGGAGCACTAAAAGGAGGAAAATCACAAGGAAGATCCAAGGAGCAAGGAGGTGACTTGAAGGCCCTCCACTTGGGTGAATCCCTTGTGTAATCAAGGATGAGCTTCAAAGGTAAAGAATCTCTAAATTCTTAATTATCTTTAATGTTGTTAAAGAGTTTTTTGGTTCACCATATACTAGGCTTTGAAAGTCATGGGTTTCATGAATTGTTTTTGGATGCATGCCTACTTTAAAGAGTTCATTGTTAGCATATGTATTCAAATGTTCATACATGTTCTTAGCTAGGACAAAATTTTTCCTTCAGTCCTATATTCGGCAGATGCCTTTGAAATGCTGTCACATGTAATGCCTTGGTTAATGGATCTGCAACATATTAAACGTGCTGATATGCTCATCTTGGAGCTTCAAGTATTTGATATCCATAATCCTTGAAGCTTCAGATCTTCTGTTGTTTTTGGAAAAGAACACAGCTGAAGTATTGTCACAATAAATCTTGATTGGTTCTTCAATGCTTTTAACTATCTTCATGTCACAAAGCAAATTTCTCAGCCATATGCCATGTCTCATTGCTTCAAAACATCCTATATATTCTGACTCCATTGTAGAAACAGCCCTTGTGGTTTGCTTCCTACTTCTCCATGACACTGCACCTCCAGCCATTATGAAAATATATCCACTTGTGGACATTCTATCATCAATGCATCCTCCCAAATCAGCATCACTATAACAGACAACATTCAAGTTTTGAACTCGATGATAACTTAATACATAATCTCGTGTCTTTTTCAAATACCTCAGTACCTTTTTGCCTGCATTCCAGTGTGCAATACCCGGATTTGATTGAAACCTTCCTAGTACACTTAATGCAAAAGCTAAATTAGGTCTAGTACATACTTGTGCATACATGACACTGCCAATTAGAGATGCATACGACTTATCTCTCATAACTCAATGATCATGTTCAGTTATAGGACACTGTGAGAGAGAGAACTTATCCCCTTTACCAATAGGGACATCACCTGCACTGCAAGCTTCCATATTGAATCGTTTCAACACTCTATCAATGTAGTTCTTTTGAGAGAGCCCCAAAGTTCCATTTTGCCTATTTCTCACAATCTCAATGCCCAAAACATAATGAGCCTCTCCTAAATCTTTCATATCAAAACTATTACACAACATTCTCTTAGTTTCAGTCATTAATTGGACATGAGAGCTTGCCAACAGTATATCATCCACATATAAAACCATGAAAATGAATTGAGATTTGTGTTGCCTCATGTAGATACAATTATCAATTTTGTTCTCCACAAAACCAAAGGACTGTACAACTTGATCAAAACGTTTATACCACTGCCGCGAAGCCTGTTTTAAACCATAGATAGACTTATTTAGCTTGCACACCAGATGTTCTTTCCCCCTTTCAACAAATCCGGGAGGTTGTACCATATAAATGTCCTCATCAAGAGTACCATTAAGAAAAGCTGTTTTGACATCCATTTGATGAAGTTCCAAGTCAAAATGAGCTGTGAGAGCCATTATAATCCTGAAAGAGTCTTTGGTAGAGACTGGAGAAAACGTTTATGTGTAATCCAAGCCTTCTTTTTGTGTAAACCCTTTAGCTACAAGGCGTGCTTTAAGCCTGTCAATCCTCTCATGAGCATCCCTCTTGGTTTTAAAAACCCATTTGCACCCTATTGCTCTTTTGGTGTCTGAACCATCAACCAAGGTCCAAACATGGTTACTTGCCATGGAAGCAAGTTCTTCTGTCATTGCAGCCTTCCATAATTCACTTTTAGAACTCTCCATTGCCTGTTTGTAATTCTCGGGATCATCTTCATCACCAAGATCATATTCAACTTCTTGTAGATAACACAAATAATCATATGGAATAACCGACTTCCTGGTTCTCATCGATTTCCTCAGTAAGGATGTCTGAGACTGTGAAGATGATTCTGGTGACATGATTACTTACCATGGAAGCAAGTTCTTCTGTCATTGCAGCCTTCCATAATTCACTTTTAGAACTCTCCATTGCCTGTTTGTAATTCACGAGATCATCTTCATCACCAAGATCATATTTAACTTTTTGTTGATAACACAAATAATCATGTGGAATAGCCCACTTCCTGGTTCTCATCGATTTCCTTAGTAAGGGTGTCTGAGACTGTGAAGATGATTCTGGTGCTTCAGTTATTGCTGCAGATGAGTGAATTAGATCATGTAAGACCAATGTGTCTTGATTGGGAGATGATGCAGCTACTACATTAGATGTAGGGATATCAAATGCAGTCACAGATGAAGACAATGGTGTGCCACCAGATAAATACAAGGGAATGGTAACACTATTATCCATTCCAGAATCGGGAGACAAATAGGAATGGTCTTCATGCTCTTCAAAGGCATATAACTGTCTGGGGGGGGGTCATGTGATAAATCAAAGTCTTCAATAAACTTGGCATTATGACTTTCAGCTATTCTTTTATGTGCATTAGGACAATAAAATCTAAACCCTTTGGATTTTTCCGCATAACCAACAAAGTAGCAGCTAGTGGTTTTCATATCTAATTTTCTCTCAATGGGATTATATAACCTGGCTTCAGATTTACAGCCCCATGTATGAAAGTGGTTGAAGCTAGGTTTTCGACCTGTCCATAACTCAAAAGGAGTGCTTGGAACTACTTTAGTAGGAACTCGATTGAGTATATAGTTAGCTGTTTTAAGTGTTTCTCCCCATAAGAACTCAGGTAATTGTGACTGTGATAACATGATTCTCACCATATCTTTAAGTGTTCTATTTCGTCTCTCAGCAACACCATTCTGTGAATGAGTACCAGGAGTGGTGTATTGAGCAATAATACCTTCTTGTTCAAGATACAAGGCAAATGGACCTTTGTGTTGTCCACTTTCAGTGTATCTCCCAAAATATTCACCTCCCCTATCTGATCTCACTATTTTAACATGTTTATTCAATTGTTTTTCAACTTCAAGTTTGAATATTTTAAAACAATTTAGAACTTGAGATTTTTCTGAGATAAAAAATAAATAAGTGTACCTAGAAAAATCATCAATAAAGATAACAAAATAGGAATTTCCACATAATGTTCTTGTGGGAAATGGTCCACATACATCAGTGTGTATGATTTGTAACAAATCATCACTGCGTTTGGCACTTGTTTTCTTAACTGAATTGGTTGTTTTCCCTTTGAAACAGTCAATGCAATTCTCAATGTCATTAAGTTCTAATCGTGGCAACACTCCATCTCTCATTAATCTGAGCATACGATCTTTAGAGATATGCCCGAGTCTTCTGTGCCAAGGGACTGAAGAATTATCATCAACATGCATTCTCTTTGAAGCAGTATGCTCCACATTAAAACATTCTTGAAAATAAGTGCACTGAATTTGCCACAATTCACCATTAAGAAAAGCATAACCAAGTAGGTTGTCATACTGATTGTGAATGAAAAATTGAATTTGGTCATTGTCTCCAATATAAGAAAAACCATCTCTTACAAATTGAGTTGCTGAAAATAGATTCCTTCTCATCGAAGGTACATATAATACATTATTTAAAACCAAAACATAACCAGAAGACAACTTTAACATGACTGTGCCAATAGATTCAACAACCACTTTACTCCCATTTCCAACATAAACATTGTAGATGTTCCTATTTGTCTCCCTTAGGTTTTGAAATCCCTGCAAAGAGTTTGTAATATGAACAGATCAGCCAGTGTCAAACCACCAAGAATTCGAAGGAATAAACACCATATTCGACTCAACAGTAACAAAAACATCAATAACTTTGTTACCTTTCCTTATGAGCCAATCTTTAAATGCAGGACAATCCTTCCTTAAGTGTTCAGTGGAATGACAGTGATGGCATTTCTTGAAATGAAATTTATTAAGTTTGAGACCAGCATGGGAAGGACCATCATTTTTTGACAGAAACACTGGAAGTTTTGAATGGTTTCTTAGGAAAGATTGAACCTGGTTTCTGTGTAGTCGGTTTGGTCCCTTTGTAATTGGGGTTCTTGTAATTTGAGACCATCTTTCCTTTACCCTTCACATGAACTAGATTGACTGCTTCAGTTTTGATCTTCTTCAGTCTCTCTTCTTCTTGACAGCAAATGGCAATCAACTCGTTAACAGTCCATGATTCCTTCTGAGTGTTGTAGCTTATTTTGATCTGTTCATAATCACTTGACAGTGAGTATAATGCCAAATGAACCAAAAATTGGTCAGTAATGCCAATATCCATGGCATTAAGCTTGTTGGAGAGATTAACAAGTTTAAGTAAATGCTCCCTTACACTACCAACACCATCATGCCTGGTATTGATCAACTCAGAAAGATATACACCAGTTTCAGCTTTGTCTAATCTCTTGTATTTTTCTTCAATCCGGGCCATGAAATCTTTTGCTAAATCACATACTGAAATCCCTCATCTTATATGATCTTCCATAGCATTTTGCATAATGAGCAAGGACATTTGATTTGCCCTTTCCCATTTAGCAAAGTTATCCCTTTGCAGTGCAGTACTATCATCTGTGAGTGCTGATGGTTGTGGCAACTTAAAGGCAATGTCGAACTCAAGCATTCCCAAATGCATTTCAACTTTTTGTTTCCAAGCTTTAAAGTTTGTTCCATTCAGTTTCTCAATGTTGATCATACTCAACATATTGAAATCTGCATAATGTGTACATAATGATTTGTAAATTCATATGGAATGACATAAAGTCATGCTTAAACTCATAGAATCAGTATCACCTTTGGGCAAGAAACTGTCTATAATCGAAATATATGAATCTCAAATCTGTATAAATATTCACAAAACTTAATAATCAATGTAAACTGTATGCCTTTGGGCAAAATTGTATACATTAACGATCATGTTTTATAATTGATTATACTTGTAATGACTGCAGTAGATA
Source organism: Malus fusca (assembly GCA_035220775.1). Taxonomy (NCBI): domain Eukaryota; kingdom Viridiplantae; phylum Streptophyta; class Magnoliopsida; order Rosales; family Rosaceae; genus Malus; species Malus fusca. The sequence goes on along the minus strand of CM069068.1, from coordinate 589,293 downwards.
CTAACATTTTCCACAAAATTGTATCTACACATGCATTAGGCAGTACACTCTTCATATGAAGTATCTGATATAACAGAACCTTTCTTTAAGAATGTAATTCACTTTGGTGATCCATTCATTTAGTAAAGAAAGAATTGTTGCATAACCATACAGTTTAAGTATACTAAAACAGATATGGAATCCTTGTTCGAGTTCATTGCAAATGTTGGTGGCTCTGATACCACATGTTAAACATTATAAGTATATATATATATATATATATATATATATATATATATATATATATATATATATATGTATATATGTATCTGTATGTAAAGATCGAACACAACAATGCAATTGAACCACGTACTGTAATGCATGCATGCAATATTATTAACCCTAGTTTCTGCATAATGCATTCTGTCGATAGACAATGAATGCATGAAACTTACTTGAGGATGTAGCCATGGTGATAGAGACATGGTTAAGATCTTCCTTTCTCTTGGAAACGAATTGGAACTCCTTGTTGTCGATAAGACAAGCATTAGCATTAAGAGAACCATATATATATCCGAGAAGGGGGATTGAAATCCCAGTTATAAGGATGTAACTGCCCCTCCTATCATGGTTGCAGTTACTTTCAGTTTTCCAATTCCTTATAACCGTTCTCTATATTAATTTGTACAATATTTATAGTTTTCTCACCTTATATTATACATTGATCAACATGTATAAACTTCTTTATTTATATCTCCTTATAGTAATGTTATTTCATGTCTTCATTAGATGTTTGATTCACTTCTCACATACAAGTTCTAACAAGGGTTTCTTTGACTATGGCATGGAGGTAAGGAAGCTTGGGGAGGTCGGAATTGGATACAGATCGTGCTGGAGTGCCTACAACATCGTTGATCTCCGACTGGGCCTTGGCTTTGATATCTGGGTGGAGAACCATTCTTGCTAGAATCCACTCTAGGAGTATTGCCACTGTATTAGTACCTCTGAAGATCATTTCATGGAATCATGAAAGAAAAACGTTTGTTATATGATTAATCGTGTTGTCATGAACATATGCTTCTGGTACATCATGTCATATTTGAACTCTACTTTGGTTTTGTGAGCTTTTATTGAGCTTCAAGTTTACACTGGAGTAGGTTGCTCTAATATGGTGCTTGATAAGTGAATTTTATATTATATATTTAACCCTATTTTTAGTATATTTTGGAAGAATTTTGATACTTTGAATTGTATTCTCAATATAGGACTTCCGACTTCCTCTAGAGAAAAACGTGGTCAAATGGACGAATTTTGGAGTAATTCCAGTTGGAAGATATTCGTGAGTCACTTAGCTTGATCGTATCAAAATTTGGGATTTTTCCACCAAACGGTTATTTTCTGGCGATAAAATAAAGGAGCGATACGCGGTGCTGGAAAATGACTTTTCTGGGCTTGACTTGCGTTTTTGCAGCCCATGATGACCTCGGATGGTTTTGTGGCCTTCTGGAGATGTGTTCGGAACGTCCTGATCTTTAAAACAAACTATCGTGGGCCGAATTTGGAGGAGATCTGAGGCTAAAACGTGGCTGGACAAGTACTTGGCAGATTCTCCTAGTTTAATTAGGGTTTTATTTTCTAAGATATTTTATTATTTTTCTTAGTTTCCTAGTTGGAATAAGAAACCTATGTCTTAGGGTTTGTGGGGGGCTGAGCAAATATATTGTTTTGCCGTCTACAGTTTTTAGGGACGCTTATTATTATTCAACTTCAGAGACAAAGAACTTTGCTAGGGTTCTTGGAGATTTTCTACTTTAAGGTGTTTTCATTCCTTTTCTTCTTAATAATATTTTTTATGATTTCAATTATGAATATGCGTAACTAATTCCTCTTGCTAGGGCGAAACCTTGAGCCTTAGCATGAATATGTGATTTTTATTTAATTGCTTATGATTGATTGCATACACACTTTGAATTATTGATCATTGTTTTAAACTATCTAATTATCTTGATGACTGACCACCATTATGATGTTTAGACAAGTAATTGGATGCAATTCGGTCTGAATATCACCGGAGGACTTGTACGTCTCAAGAAAATCCTGAAACAACTCATCAGAATTGATCTTGACATGTGCAGCCTTGAAGTAGCCTACCTTGCCGCTTAGCCCAACACGGGAGGAGGCATGCACTTCTTTCCTCTCTCCTCATTCGCGCCCAGCGCGCTCCAGCAAGGCACAGGCCTTTTGACCTAGGACACCAGAACTTGAGAGCTGGCCCACGCCGGTCTCTCCCATTCTCTCTCACTTCACCTGCAAGGGCTCGTGCCTATCAGCCATGGAGGCCCAACCTGAGCTGGCATCCCCGCGCCCAACCGAGCACATGGCCCACGCCAGCTGAGCTTCATCGTCGCATCACAGCAGCCCGTCGCATCCTTGCCACATGTTTCACATGTCCTCGACCCCTGTTGAGCTAATTTTTCAAGTCCCAAGACTTCCAAAAAATCAAGAAGAGGAAAATTCAAATTTTTTCTTACCTTGGTGCAGCACTAATGACACATCCCTACCAGGCCCCCACCATATCCTGAGCTCGACTCCGCCGTAGCACGATATTGTCTGCTTTGGGCCCCAACCACACCCTCATGGTTTTGTTTCTGGGAACTCACACAAGAACTTCCCAATGGGTCACCTATCCTGGGATTGCTCTCGCCCGAACTCGTTTAACTTCGGAGTTCCAATGGAACCCAAAACCAGTGAGCTCCCAAAAAGCCTCGCGCTAGGTAGAGATGAGAATATATATATAAGGCTTACAAGATCCTTACCCTTGGACGATGTGGGATCTTACAATTGACCTCCCCTTAGGGGCCCGACGTCCTCGTCGGCACACACGCGGCTAGGGTTAGGCTCTGATATCAAATTGACACATCCCAGCCCGGGCCCCCACCATATCCCGGGCTTGACTCCGCCGTAGCACGATATTGTTTGCTTTGGGCCCCAACCACGCCCTCACGGTTTTGTTTATGAGAACTCACACGAGAACTTCCTAGTGAGTCATCCATCCTGGGATTGCTCTCGCCTGAACTCACTTAACTTCAGAGTTCTAATGGAACCCGAAGCCAATGAGCTCCCAAAAGGCCTCTCGCCAGGTAGAGATGAGAATATACATATAAGGCTTACAAGATCCTCACCCATGGGCAATGTGGAATCTTACAACGGAGAAGAACAACAACAACGAGAGACGAATCTTTGCAAGGGTAAGAGAAGAAGAAAGCTAGGGGAGGGGGAAAATTTCTTCTCGTTTCTCTCTTCCTTGTTGGAATGAAGATTGTCCTCCAAATTTATTTAATCCCTGCTTAAGGCAGAAATAAATAGGTATTGGGGGCAATTGGTTTCCTTTTCTTAGAAGAAGTCTATCTCCAAATCAAGGAATGAGATCAAGTTCAAATTGGGAAACAATTCTACAAGCCCATGTAGCTTGGGATTTTTACACCTACTACATTTTTTCTGCGTGCAGCCCAGTAGGTGTGGGGGCATTTGTGAAGCCTAAAATGATCCCAAAAATTCTAGAAGCGATACGTGGACTTTTGCTCAAGAAAGACAAGATTACCCTCTTTAAATGGGCAGGCTCCTCAGATATTCTCATGCGCAACTCACAACCCTGAAGGTCTTAGCAGCTGAGTACGACTGCCCACAGCTCACCTGCCCTTGGCTAGGAAAAGTCAAAGCATTAAAGATAATGATTAATTACCCAAATCCTATCTTTAATACATTCCCCAATTGAAGATTGACTCCAATCAAGTAAGTAATCCCAATTTAAATCAATTAGGGATAATTACTCCATTATTTCAAGATATTATTTCCTATTTAATATCTTGAGAATATTTCTACATAAACATTGGCTAATACGATGCAACCATGTGTAGGGTAAAAATCCTAACAATATGGCCGATCCTCTCCCTTATATATATACCCCATATTCTACCCAATTTCAGAAGTTTTTGCTACCCTAAAAAAGCCCTAAATACTTTACTCTCCTCAGAGAAACTAACTTAGGCATCGGAGATTCATTAGCCTAACCCCCCCCCACCTTGTGGGCGCGTGAGACTTAGGTCTTTGATCAAAGATGTTGATTATTTTGCAGGTACATTTTCGTCAAGACTGAAGACGATGAAAATTTGCATCGACAATGATGGTTGCATCACTACTCCGTTTAGTCAGCTCTGCAGTGAAGGCTGTTGAGTCCATGACATGACTATTGAGGTACGCGTATTTAGATCCACCTTAATTCGGCCTCGAAAATCATCGTCCCACAAACTCGTTAGTAGGTACAAGTTTGTGAGAAAGGGCAACTGCCTCAAGAGCTGGCTATTCAGCATAAGGGAATCGTCAAGCTGTTGTCCGATAACCTACGACTGTTTTTTATCGATAGGCTGATGTTCGGTAGTTGCCTGCTGATCAAACAGCTATTGTTGGGTGGTTGCCTGTTGGTTAGACAGCAGTTGTCCGGCGGTTGTCTGTTAATTAGACAGCTGTTGTTTAGTGGCTGTCAGTTGATCTGCAACCAGTTGTTGTTCGATAATTGTTCTTTTAACCTCGTCATCGTATACCAAATCGGTCCTTCATATGTTGTCTCCCCCCGAAGGACACGATTGAGTTCACCAAGAGAAAAGAAAATCTCTAATTCTAATAATGTAACATCCATAGTGACATAAAGTCTACGAGATGAAGAATGATAGTACCGGTAGCCTTTCTGTTGTGGGGCAAAGCCCAAAAACACTTTTCACTATACAATGGTCAAGCTTGGAACGCTGATTCTTGTGAAGGTAAACATACACATACCCAAAAATACAAGGGGTGAGATTGAGGGAAGATGACAAAGGCACATGATTTGCTAACACTGCAAGATAAGTGCGAAAATCAAGCACTTTGGAAGGCTTTCAATTAATCATGCAAATGGCATATGTAACTACATCGACTCAATAAGATTGTCATGTTGTGGCTTCAATGAAAAGTGTCTTCGCCATTTCAAGAATATGTCGATTTTTCTGTTTAACTACCCTATTATGTTGAGGTGTTTGAGGACAAGTGGTTTCATACAGGATGCCTTACTCTTAGAAAAGTTGAGACAATACAACATCAACATGCTCACCCCTGTTATCGGAGTGAAGCACTTTATTAGGAAGCGAAAACTGAGTCCGAACCATCTAATGAATTTTTTTGACAATTGCAGTAACATTGCTCTTGTGTTTCATTGTATAGAGCAAAGTCCTCCAGTATAATCATCCACAAATAATACAAACCATCGAATCCATTACAAAATTGAAACAGGAGAAGGAGCCCACACATCAAAATGCACTAATTTGAATGAAATAATAGTGGAACTCAATAGATAAAAGGTTCGATGACTCTTTGCGAAGGCACATATATGATATTTTAGTCCGGAATCTAAAATACCAGTAAATAATATGACGGAACCATAACAAAATCGCCGATTGCATAACAAAATCTTTTTAATTTTGTCACCATTCCCATTACATGCTTAATTCATTCTACCGGGAGCCACATCGCCGACATAATACAACCCCCATCTCTTAGTACCACGTCCAATTATAGCCCGAGTCCGGATATACTCAAGTGAACAAAAAAATGAAACATTAGTACGATACAATACAATTGTTCGGTAACTTGACTGACTGATTAAAGATGATTTGATAATGCCAGAATAGGCAAGGTATTGTGTAAGGATAAAGATGGGGTAAGTGCAATTGAACAAACCCATGCTACTAAGTTAACATCTCCATTGGTAGTGCCGACACTTTCTTTTGGAAGAGGAATCATGGATTGGAAGAGAGACTTATCATACGTCATGTGGTCAGTAGCCCTATAATCAATAATCCAAATGGAGTCACGATCTCTAGACGCAATTAAGACTTTTCCCGAATTTTCTGAATCGTCCGATCATCATAGAGGGATACTTGATCAACAAGAGACAATATTGTAGACTTAGGTTTAAGATTCTCAGTGTCGACTGCCAAGAACAAGCCGCACAAAAGATTATGATTTTTGTGCTGCTTAAAAATACAAAGCAGCACCGAGTAAATTTTGGTTTTGGGTAGGATTGATTGTCCAAAACACAAGACAATCAACAAGTTCAGGTGGTTGGTAGCCATGGAAGCTACATGACAAGAATAGGTTTTTTGGGTTTAGAGTTTTATTGGGGAAGAGACAGGTTGAAACTTGCTTTGATACCAAGATAAAAGTGTATAACAATATGAGAGTTTTACATTTTGAATTGTTGTGTTGTATTCTTCTCTCAAGGAGGAAATATATATATACAAGGATGTCTGGTACATTGAATCCCTATTTTAGGTACACTAAACATCTTTGCCTTTTCAAAGTTAAATGGTTGGCACTCGTTGCTAAATAGTAGGGCTTGTTGTGGAAAAAAAATCATGTTTGTTTTACAATTGTCTTGGAAGGGGAATAAAAAGGCTAGATTGCAGGAAATTTGTTTTAATATATATTTATTTTGGAGTTTTTATCACAAATGGTTTTTAAAATTGACATATATTCTCACTTTTGTCCTTCAATTTAAAAATCAATTAGTAATTCTTGAAATTCACTACCACATATTAATTTAGTTTTATCATTACAATACGTTAAATTTTCTGTTGATGTGCTGATATGATGACCCATTGCTTCTATAATACGATGCCACGTTGATTATATAGAATATAATTTTTTGAAAAGTTTCTTAAAAATTTTAAAACCATTAAGAAAATAAAAAAATATAAGGTATCGTCACTGAGCAAGACTTGGAACTGGGTAAAGCCACCGGTCATCTCATTTCCGTTTGGTTTAGCTCTATTTTCTCGTTCGCCCACTCCCAATAACCAACAGAAAATCTGAATGCAGACCCACTCTATTCTCTTTTCCGTTTGCTTTTTTCGATGTGCGGCTGTTTCATCTCCTTTCCGAAAGCTTCAATAAACCCACCCTCAGGATGGTTATTACAAGCTTAAATTTAAAGCTTGTCTCCTGTGAATTGGAAATTGGCTCAAAAACCTTGTTTATTGCACAACAAATTTTTCCCCTTCTGAAATTTGAAACTGCTCAGTTCAACTTCAACCAAGATATTCCATAAGAAGCCGGACATTGATAGGATTAAAAGCACACCACAAAATAGCACACAAATGTCCTATTGATTTTCCTTATTAACACTAAGATTTGTCAATTGTAGCATATGAAAATAAGGGTTTTTCCCGCAGAAGATTGTTTTATCTAACTACTTAAAATGTCACAAACACTGGTTGCTGTCCCTACTGACCAGCCACCGAAAAATAATTATTTGACCGACTTACACTTATATAAATTCTACGAAATTTTATATGAAGACACTAGACACACAGAGCTACTCTCACACAAAGTTTTGGGATTTTTGGAGTTGATTTGCTATTTAAATTAAATCAAACAAAAACAAGACAGAAACTAATTTTAAGTAGTTCACAAATTAAGGAAAACGAGTTAGGGGAATTGCTATCCACCACCAAATAATCATGCAAACATGTTATGTTTCATTCAAATTTCTTTTATTTCTGGATGAAGATGCTCAAGTTGGCTCAATGTTAGAACTCAACCTATTACTCTTTCTTATGTAGTATGTTAAGAGAATGACGTTTTCAACTTAATTTAGTCCCTAGCATGCAATCTAAAATGACGTGTTCATAGATTTCACAAGTAGAAATCATTAAGCACGAAAAGAGTTTGAGTCATCACAAGACATCGTAATTACTAGCGTTGTCTTACTTATCTTAGAAATTGGTTCACATGTTAATCGCATTTAACAAGTACTAATCTAGAACATATGTAGGTCCTCATTCGACAAGGGCAAACACACACATATTCATAGTGTTAAAATCCTAGATATGCTTACTATGTATGCATCCATAGAAAACAAATAAAGAATTCATCAATGAGACAAGTAGTGAACCAATTTTCATCCATTCATAAAAGTAATTCAAACGAAATGTCATAACAAACTTGCAATCATATTCGAGGCTTCAAAACAGCCCCTAACCACTAAAAATTTAGTTACACACAATCCTTAAGTTAAAACAAAAGATAGACATGAGTTTGAGAAGATAGAACCGAAAGAAATCGACGGAGGCCTCCTCCTCTTTCCTTCATTCCTTCCCCAATGCTGCTTTTAAATCAATTCTTGCTGCATCATTTTCTTCTCCTTAACTCACCCCCTAATAGCCATTTAGTGATGACAATAAGTGAGAGGAAATGGTAAAACAATTGTAACTCTTTGGGTAGCCTTTATGCCAATTACTCCCTTTTAATCCTTATCTTTAATTTCATTCCCTTTTATATTTGAATAAGTGTCAGCTGACTTGTTATTGGCTGCATCAGTTTTGGCTGCTAGATTTATTGTGTTTATTGCTTTCATTGCAGTTACAAACTGCTCAGCCTCTTGGTAACCTTTCAGTGTTAAAACAGCCATTTCTTCTAGAAAAATGATATGAACAATCCGCGAAATGTTCCAGAAAATAGACATCTGTAGCTTTCCAAGCATATAAGGCTCGTTCTCTAATTCATTCTGAGCTGTCCGAAATTTGCTTGCAAAGTCAGCTGATCTGCACAGGCAGTTTTGACGAATTCGTTACCTAAAATCCCACTTGTGCTATTTTTCCTTTCTTTGCTTGACAAATCCCACAAAACACAAAAACAATGTAAATAGCTCAAAAATATAAGGAATAACTAAGAAAAGACAAGTGAATTTGATGTAAAATATATATAATATGAGCTTATCAAATACCCCCACACTTAGCTTTTGCTAGTCCTCGAGCAAAACGAAGAAAATATGAAAAAGTAGCAACATGAAAAACAATAGCTTCCCCCTATGTGACCCTCATAGAATTTCATTCAAGAAAACAAATCATCAAGAACCTTAGCTAGCACCAAACAAGCTAATCCAAGCTCATATGCCTTATTCAAATGTTAGCAGTAACCTTTTAATCATCCTTGAAGTGTAGTGTGTGTAATAGTCATGCTAATGCAATTTCAAGTTTTTTTAAAACACCACATGCAACTAGTGACCTTCTCACGGGACATACACTCAATCACACATATGTTTAGTTTAACGTGTTTCGCTCAAAGAATCAAATGTGAAAGATCTACCATAAGCTTGCATAAAGATCTCAACTCCACAATCATAATTGCAAAACTTAAATCAAGAGGACTTTTATTGGTTGTAATGAGGCTTAGGGAGAGGGTTATAGAAATGAAGGGATAGGTAAACACAAGTTCCAAGCTACATTGCAAACAATTCTCTTGTTGAGATTTATAAGAACTCAAGCTCTCCAACCACTCTGCTAATACCTCCAACCACACCTGTAACATCCCACATCGCCCAGGGGAGTGATCCTTAAATGTATATTCCCATCCCTACCTAGCACGAGGCCTTTTGGGAGCTCACTGGCTTCGGGTTCCGTAGGAACTCCGAAGTTAAGCGAGAAGGAGGCCAGAGCACTCCCAGGATGGGTGACCCACTGGGAAGTTGCTCGTGAGTTCCCAAAATAAAACCGTGAGGGAATGATAAGCCCAAAGCGGACAATATCGTGCTACGGTGGTGGAGCGGGCCCGGAAGTGTGCCGAAGAGGACGTCGGGCCCCTAAGGGGGGTGGATTGTAACATCCCACATCGCCCAGGGGAGTGATCCTTAAATGTATATTCTCATCCCTACCTAGCACGAGGTTTTTTGGGAGCTCACTGGCTTCGGGTTCCGTAGGAACTCCGAAGTTAAGCGAGAAGAAGGCCAGAGCACTCCCAGGATGGGTGACCCACTGGGAAGTTGCTCGTGAGTTCCCAAAACAAAACCGTGAGGGAATGATAAGCCCAAAGCGGACAATATCGTGCTACGGTGGTGGAGCGGGCCCGGGAAATGATCCGCCCTGAGCCGGGATGTGACAACACCCCTAAAATGAAACTTAACAAACTTTTTATTTGCTTTGTATACAATTTTTCTTTTCTTGTTCTTTTTCTTGTTCTTTTTGTTTTTTTTTTTTTTTTGGAACTAATTTTTCACATAACTAAATACAAACATGAAATACCCCCACACTTATTCTTTTGCCAAACTCCTTCAAAGTACTTCACAAACATTTCTCATAAGACAATCTCACATTGCTCGCTAGCTAGCTTGGAAAGGGTAAGGAAAAATGTTTAAGGTATAAGGGTAGACATATCTGGTGATAAGAAATAAAAGGCTCAAACGACTCAAATTGGCAATCTAATGATATCATTTTTCTTTAGGAAACATGCTTATTTGGGCCATGGTGATAAACCTAATGCCTCTATTCTTTTCAAGTTCATGCAATCAATGACAAACATTTCGAAAGATCATTACGCAAGTTCTATAGATGTAAGCCACATAAGTTCATCACACGTGAAAGAATATGAGTGTATGAAAAATGCACACACACTTTCAATAGGCTCAAAAACTCACATAGGCTGTATATGGTCACTATGTTCACATATGAAGCTTTAAGTCATGCTTTAGTTTCACATCAACAAGGCTATGTGGATTTGGTTTTTCAAAGATGATTAAACATGTACAAGGCTAACAAGAGAATAAGGAATTTCACACAACACATGCTTACTAAGTTCTTGATCATCGTGGTTCAAATTCGATCCAATTATATCATTGGGTCAGGAATCTAATTCAAAACAATAAATAAAACAAGACAATATTTTTTGAATTTTCAAATCTTCTGAAAAATTTTTTTTGGGGTTTTTTTTAGTTTTTTTTTAGAGTAAACATAACTAATTAAGAAAACAAAAAGAAACAACACGGAAACAAATCAAACCAGTTCTTAGTCGAAGGTATGAAAATTTTCAATTTCGTCAGTTTTTCAATCCTTACCCCAAAACCTAAACTGGATATTGTCCCCAATGTCAGAAAACACAATAATGCATAAAATAAAAATAAAATAAAATAGTAAGAAACAAAATAGAGCATTTGGACTGAAAACTTCCCCAATTTGTAGTAAAAGCAAGCGATGACCCCTAAACTCCAATTATGCAATCAACTCCAATGGTGGACATGATCAAACTTTCCGAGAGTAATCATTCAAGGGGGGCTGGTTCTTGGACCTTCGAGTATGCATATACTACGAAGAGTACCTGACATAAAAACAAAAACACTAATTAGACAAGAAAAGAAAACAATAGATAAATAAGTAATTAGAAATAACAATCCCCGGCGACACAGTGCCAAATATTTGATAGGATTAAAAACACACCACAAAGTAGCACACACATGTCCTATTGATTTTTCTTATTAACACTAAGATTTGTCAATTGTAGCATATGAAAATAAGGGTCTTTCTCGCAGAATATTGTTTTATCTAACTACTTAAAATGTCACAAATACTGGTTGCTGTCCCTACTGATCAGCCACCGAAACATAATTATTAGACCGACTTACACTTATCTAAATTCTACGAAATTTTATATGAAGACACTAGACACATAGAGCTACGCTCACACAAATTTTTGGGATTTTTGGAGTTGATTTACTATTTAAATTAAATCGAACAAAAACAAGACAGAAACAAATTTTAAATAGTTCACAAATTAAGAAAAACGAGTTAGGGGAATTGCTATCCACCACCAAATAATCATGCAAACATGTTATGTTTAATTCAAATTCCTTTTATTTCCGGATGAAGATGCTCAAGTTGGCTCAATGCCAGAACTCAACCTATTACTCTTTCTTATGTAGTATGTTAAGAGAATGGCGTTTTCAATTTAACTTAGTCCCTAGCATGCAATCTAGAATGACGTGTTCATAGATTTCACAAGTAGAAATCTGTAAGAACGAAAAGAGTTTGAGTCATCACAAGGCATCGTAATTACTAGCGTTGTCTTACTTATCCTAGAAATTGGTTCACATGTTAATCGCAATTAACAAGTACTACTCTAGAACATATGTAGGTCCTCATTCGACAAGGGCAGGCACACACATATTCATAGCGTTGAAATTCTAGATATGCTTACTACGTATGCATCAATAGAAAACAAATAAAGAATTCATCAATGAGACAAGTAGTGAACCAATTTTCATCCATTCATAAAAGTAATTCAAACGAAATGTCATAACAAACTTGCAATCATATTCGGGGCTTCAAAACAGCCCCTAACTACTAAAAATTTAGTTACACACAATCCTTAAGTTAAAACAAAAGATAGACATGAGTTTGAGAAGATAGAACCGGAAGAAATCGACGGAGGCCTCCTCCTCTTTCCTTCCTTCCTTCCCCAACGCTGCTTTTAACTCACCCACTAATAGCCATTTAGTGATGACAATAAGTGAGAGGAAATGGTAAAACAATTGTAACTCTTTGGGTAGCCTTTATGCCAATTACTCCCTCTTAATCCTTATCTTTAATTCTATTCCCTTTTATATTTGAATAAGTGTCAGCTGACTTGTTATTGGCTGCATCAGTTTTGGTTGCTAGATTTATTGTGTTTATTGCTTTCATTGCAGTTGCAAACTGCTCAGCCTCTTGGTAACCTTTCAGTGTTAAAACAGCCATAACTTATTCTAGACAAATGATATTAACAATCCACGAAATGTTCCAGAAAATAGACATTTGTAGCTTTCCAAGCATATAAGGCTCGTTCTCTAAATCATTCTGAGCTGTCCGAAATTTGCTTCCAAAGTTAGCTGATCTGCACAAGCAGTTTTGATGAATTAATTACTTAAAATCCCACTTGTGCTATTTTTCCTTTCTTTGCTTGACAAATCCCACAAAACACAAAAACAATGTAAATAGCTAAAAAATATAAGGAATAACTAAGAAAATACAAGTGAATTTGATGTAAAATATATATAAATATGAGCTTATCAGACATGAGTAAGTAGCACTCCTCCTCACCTAAACATGATTTTCTAATGTCTCCTCATTTGTAGCCAGTACCGCACTTCGCCACCACCAGTTAAAGGTCTTCGTCCAAGATAGCAACGCCGATGCCCCTACACTATGGAGCATGGATACGGATACGGATACGACGATACGACACAACACGACGATACAGAAAATCTCTAAAAATTAAGATACGATACGCTATGTATACGACAAATAAAAATGTATATAGCAACAAAAATATACATTTTAAAACATGGTTCATCATTCAAATTCAAGTACATTTGAGTTATTAGAGAAGAAAAGTTTGAAATCTAATCCTCTTTGTACAGTAGAAGAAGTGTGAGAGTCGTACACATGGTTTTAATTAGAGGGAAGCTCTTTGTATTCAACAACTTTCAATTATAGATGTCTTCTATTAATTTTATCCTCCTCATTAGCTTTTTTGAAAGTGTAAATGTATCCTAAAAGCCGGATATGTGTATCTTAAATGTAGGATACGTGTATCCATCATGTCAAATTTGTGTCCATCAATCAAGATACTTGTCAAACGAGTATCCGAGAGTATCGGGCAAGTATCGTATCCAATCAAGTATCGGATACAGGATACGGGACCAAAGAGAAGCATCCGTGCATCATAGCCTCCACAACAATGCCCTAGGTTACGAGCGAGGTGAAATTTCCCCTTTTTATTTTTTATTTTTTCCTTATTAATTTTTAAATAAATTTTAGAACTTTAACAATTTAAAGAATTAATTATTTTTTATATAATCTACTGTGGCATCGTACTATTGGAGCAATGGGTCTCACTTGTTTGCCATGTCAACACATTAATAGAAAATTAAATAGATTGTAACGGTAAGGACCAAATAAAATTTAACATATTGTAACGATAAGGACCAAATTGATGTGATATAATCAATTTTGAGGACGATATTAATTAATTTTGAAATTAAGAGACCAAAGTCAGGATATAGGTCAATTTCATGGATTATTAATGATAAAAACTCTTTATTTTGGTTGCAAAAAACTAAGGAATCATCTGGAAGTAACATGTCTTGAAATAGTAGGTGAGTCTTGTAAGTGATTAACACGAGGAACATTGTTTATCTCATACCCATTCCTCTCATCTCTCATTTCTTGTCAAACTCATTCATTATCATTTTTTTAACATTTAATTAAACGCTAGATTTGTTAGATTAGATGTTAGGTTAGTGAACCGACGGGATTCGAACCCATGTTGTGGTGTAAGGACAACACTTTTCTTCACTACTGTGGTAGAAGATCAATTGCAATCATGACCATTATTTTTAAGTTTCAGTTTTTGTTCGTAATTCCGAAAAAGTTAATGTTGTTTATTTTGAATTTTAGAAAAGTTAAAGTTGGAGACTTTTCTATTTAAATGCTTTTCTTCTTTAAAAAAAACAAACAAACAAACGGCAACAAAGATTCTCATCATAGCTTGAGATAAAAAAAACTAAAGGAAAAATGAAAGAAACTGATAGTGCAGCATGGTGATCATCAGATCAGAGCCATTTGCTGGACGTTGATTGGATAAGAATCAGAGGGTGGGCCGTTATAAGCCCGCCAAGCAAGGATGGCATTTGCAGCTTCTGTTGGGTGAAATGCATCCCAAAACATGTATTGATTTCTATTAGAGCATGGAACTGCATAAGGCAGGCATGTTATCTGCCCTCTGTTCCTCCCAATTCCACAGCATCCCCTATCAATCACACTGAACCCTGCCAGTGCCAACCCCATGGTTTGATTTAGTATCACTAAAAACTCAAAAAACTAAATGGGTATCAAACGTAACATAACGAACGAACATGTATATAGTCAACAACTGTTACCGTAGGGGGCAGGATTATTGAGCATGTCACCAAAAGCACCGTAAGTGTTGGCGTAGACAAAGATGGCATCAGGATGGTTGGTGTTGAGTTGGTTGACGAGTAATCTAAGGCCTTCATTGTAGGTACCAAGGATTTGATTCACATAGTCCAAGCACCTTTCGGGCTGGGCCCCTGAGGCTCTTTGGTTTGGTATGCAGCCCAATGGCCCAATTCCTGCTAGCACAAACTTTCTTAATCCTACACTGTGCAAAGCCTGCATTTAATTTCACAAAAAAATCATATGTATCATTGACTTCAAGTCTCATAGACGATAGTAGTTGAAATAGTGAACTGGTTGGCATAATGTATGTAGTACCAGAATTTGTCGAGTATAGCGATTAAGGAGAAGGTTGGCGAAGGCAGGAGGAGTGTAGTGGTAGCTGGAAGTATAGAGGGAAGGCAAGAGGTAGTTGTTGATGTAGTCATTGCTCCCAAACGCCAAAACTGCTATGGACTTAGCCAGCATTTGGGTCAGGTTGGTTCCACTCATCATCGATCTCAACTGATTCAAGGTGCTCTCAAAGTTCAATACTTGCTGGCTCAGGCTATACCGTTCTCCCTGTGTCACAATTTTCATTTTCACGAGGACAATCATTTAATAAATTATTGAACATTAACATGTAAATAAAATAGACTGATCTTATTATATATAACGTTAAATAATGTTCATACAGTACGTAACTAGTACGTACATAGTGTTGGCCTGTCTCATCAAGTATGCCAGCAGCTGCTGAAGCATAATTTACTCCCCCAAGCATTCTGGTACCTTTTGTATTAGGATCAGCGAAGGCTGGAACATATGGGAGACCCAGCAAATTCCCTGCAAATTCCACAATGTATGTATATAGCCAACACCATATTATATATATAGCCATGATATCATTGACGTGAGAATATAAGGGATAACATTCGATTTTGATTTGTGTTATCAAACAAATCCCTAGCTGTATATGTTGTATTCATACAGGCGTTAACCTAAACAGGAATCACTTATATTCAAATAAGAATCAAGGTAAGACATATATATGGGTTTCGGTTCTTAGGGATATGCATAGAACTAATTACAGAATGAAAAATTAGCCAGGTAGGTTTAATTAAAATTGGTACGAACCAAGGAGATCAACAAAAGTTCTTCCATTAGTGAATCTGCCAGTAGGGCCTGCCCTGAAATCGCAGCCATAAGGATAATAGTTGGATTTGGCAAGGGAGTTGAGGAAGTTGTTGTTGCCAACATCAATCAATGAGTCCCCAAACACAAACATTGCTGGAACCTGCGCTGACCCCACACTACTACTAGTAGTCATCGTCGAGATTGCCCCAGTATTTGAGCAGCAGCACTGCACAAGCAGCAGCAGCAGCAAAATCATAATAATATTTCTCATCGCAACTCACAACAAGTTTGTAAAAATATATTCCTATTTCCTATTACTAATGAACATATATGGAAAATTGGAAAGGAATAGGATGGAGGTGATAACTTGATCATATGATCCATGCATACTGACGATACCGCTAAATATGGGATATGCATATATATATGGAATCAAAGTAATTGGAAAGCCAGAAAACCATGCTTTTCTTCAAACATTGGGACTTGGGAATGTCTTTTTGACGTCTGTTTTTCCGTTTTTATCTTCTATGCGTTTGCTTCTTTGCGTGTTATGAATATGAATGAAATGAGCTCATATCACATGTAGTTCCTCATCCCTTTCACGTAAGTTACGTGGACCCACCCCTTGCATTGTAATCATATCATATCTGTTCGGATGAAGATTTCTCTGGAGAAGGCTCCTCGGACCTCAGCACAGCTCCCTAAGGGATTGGCACTTTGGATGTATTGTCGGGCTCTTTGATAAGCTCATATTTATATATATTTTTACATCAAATTCACGTGTCTTTTCTTAGTTAGTTCCTCATTTTTTGAGCTTTTTACTTTGTTTTTATATTTTATAGAATTTACCTAGCTAAGAAAATAAAATTAGCACAAGTAAGATTTTAAGTGACAAAATTCGTAAAAATTATCTTGCTCACTTATTTGATTTGTGTAGCTTTAGAAAAAAATAAAATAAAGAAAAAAAAATAATAAAATAGAAAGAAGTGCACAGAGGAGTGGAGGACGTTGTGGAAAACAGAAAAAAAGAAAGAAAAGGTGCATGGTGGGAAGCAAAGCTGCTTTTGGCAGCTGGTGGGAAGAGCACTGAGGTAGCTGCAAGGAAGGAGGCTCCTCGGGGAGGGAAGGGCAGCAAAAGAAAGAAATAAAATAGAGGGGAGGACTGACGCAAAGGGGCGAGCTGGCAGAAGAACGTGAGGAAGGGTGCGCGGGGGGAGAAGAGGACGGGGGCCTGCAGAAGAGCAGCGACAGAGAGACGACAACAGCTGTCCAGGCAGCTGGAGGGAGACACGGGATTGGAAGGAGTGAAGAGGAAGGGGGGCGCTGCCTTAGCAGCGAGAGCACAGCAAAGGACGCAACAGGAGGGCCGAGAGCTGCTGGGGCAGCGAGGAAAGAAGGGAGGAGGTTGATAAGCTCATATTTATACATATTTTACATCAAATTCTCTCGTCTTTTCTTAGTTAGTTTCTTATATTTTTTAGTTATTTGCTTTGTTTTTGTGTTTTATCGAATTTATCTAGCTAAGAAAATAAAAATAGCACAAGTGTGATTTTAAGTAATAAATTCGTCATTTCTATTTTGCTCACTTATTTTATTGTTGTAACTTAAGAAAATATTTTTACAGAAAGAATAAAAAATAAACAGAAAATAAAAAATGCATGGTGGGAAGAACACTGAAGTGTAGTGGGAATTAAAGGAGGCGTGCTGGAGGTGAATAAGAAAAATAAGGGAGAGTGGAGCTGGCACAAAGGAATAAGAAAAGGAAAGCAATATAATAAAAATGAGTGGGGGAGACACTAAAGGAAACAGCAAGGAAATGCCTTGCTGACGTGCTGAGGACGACAGCTGCTGCAAGCTGACTTGGACGCGAGGAAGGAGGGAGGTCAGTACGAGAAAAATAATAAAAGGCAGGTCAGTAGAGTTAGGTGAGGAGGAGGGTAGAGGAAAGAAAGGTTTGGAGAAACGCAGAAATAATAAAAGAGAACTGGGGGGAAAGAATAATAAGGCAGCAAAGCTGCCTGGTCAGCTAGCGGAGTGAAGGAAAGAGCGTAGAAGGCTGGCGGGCAGCAAGGCTGCACGTGGGCGCGGAAAAACAGAAGGCGACAGGTGCTGGTAGACGGGGAGAGTTGCCTTAGGCAGCTGGCACTTGGCAGCAGACAGCTTGCCTTCGAGAGAGGTCAGCGAGACAGGGGGGCGCACGGAAAGCAGAGGAAGTCTTCGAGGGGGGTGCTGCATGGGCAGCGTGAGGAAGTGTGAAGTCAGGAGGGGTCTCGGGCAGAGCAGAAACAGAAGCAGCAAACTGCATCTCTCTCGGTTAATTCGTTTCAAACTCACATTTTATTTTTACTTTTAATTTAATTTATGAATAATGTGTAATTAATTTTGTTTTGGCTAGAGGTTAATTCAAAGACATGGATATATTTGTAATATGAATTGATTACCTTCAGTTGTGATTTCTGAGTTGTGATTTAATTTGCTTAACTGCTTGATTGATAACTTATTTTTGTTTGTCGATTAAGGATGCATACTTAATTTACATGCATGAATTTGATGCTAGAATATAAGTAAATTTCACTTAATCGTTATGAACTTATATTCACAAGTAGTAAAGGTTGTTGACCACAATCGTGTTAAGTAAATTCTTGGCATAAGTTTCATGCGTATTCCATAGTAACGAGTGCCTCGTCAATGCTTATGATTTTCATAGAACTTAATGATTCTTGCTTGTATCTCTATTATGCAATTCATGTAGGGAACTTGTGGGGAATGTTTTGGGTTGTCGTATGCAATCATCCAATCCATTAACTTAAGGAAAATCTGAGAATTAATTTAAGCGGACCTAATTAATTTGGGGCGTTGAGAATTTACAATTTATTGAAAGAACAACTGAAAATCAATTTAGGTTGCATATGTGTCATGTGTGGAGAATAATCCTCTAGCCAGTCCGTCGTCCATCCATTCACCTTAATTTCATGTTTTTGTCAATTCTGTAATTTATTTAAGTTTAATTTACTTTTCATCAAAAATCAATCCCCCGTTTATTTTAAAGTGTTAGGTTTGTTAGAAATTAATTTAGTTTGTGTTTTCTTGAGTTTTGAATTATTTTGAGTCTTTTGATTTGTTTTAGTTTATTTGTTAGTTTTATTTTGAGTGATTCTATTTAAGTGTTTTGAGTCTAGTTTAGTGTTTTAAATTTTGTTTTTACGTTTTTAATTTAATTTTACTTTGGTTAGCATCCCTAGTTAATCCCCGGCCTAGAACGATCCCTACTTATCCATATACTACAATTGTCACAAATAGGGTTTAAATTTGTGCGTTAATTTATTTTCGCATCAGAGGTCAGCGAGAGAAGAAGCTGCCCTTGGCAGCTGGCGCGTGCAGAAGACTGGAGAGAGGAAGACAGAGACTCGGGACGCAACAGGAGCACTGCCTTGAGACAGCGAGAGGAGAGAGAGGACTGAAGGGTGAGGACGGCAGTGCTGACTTGGGCAGCACGAAGGACAGACAGAGAGGGAGACGTGGGAGATCAGGAGGGAACTGCTGATCGGATCATATTTATATATATTTTTACGTCGAATTCACTCGTCTTTTCTTAGTTAGTTCCTTATATTTTTGAGTTATTTACTTTGTTTTTGTGTTTTATCGAATTTATCTAGCTAAAAAAATAAAAATAGCACTAGTGAGGTTTTAAGTAATAAATTCGTTAAAACAACATTACCCTCTATATTTGCTTAATAAAAGGTGGGAGCTGACAGAGAAGGCTGCCTTTAGGCAGTGGGAAGAATAAATAACGTGGAGGGCAGCGTAAGAAGTGGTGGGACGCTGCCTTTGGCAGTTTGAAAGGGAAAGAAGAGGCTGCCCTTGCAGCCTTGCGCAGGAGACAAGCGCACGGAAATAAAGGAGAGCTGGGGAGAGCAGGGGGGTCTGAAGGCAGCGAGTCACACGCGGAAGTTGGAGGGGAGCTGCCTGTTTGGCAGAGAGGAAAGAAACGGATAGGGGGAAACGGATAGGGGGAGTGAGACGTGCAGTGAGGGAGAAGAGCTGCCCTTGGCAGCTGGCAATTGAAGAGAGGACTGAAGGATTGACGCGAGGAAGGTGTGCGCGCGGAAAGAGAAAGGGAGAGGGCTGCCTTGGCAGCGTGTGAGATAGGAGCCAGGAGGACATCACAGAGGCTGCCAAGAGGCAGCAGGAGAGCGAGAGAAGAGAGGACAGGCTGCCTTAGGCAGCGACAGGGAAGTTGGAGGAACTGACAGGAGGCCCTTGGCAGTGTGAAAGAGGTTTGCCTCGGGCAGACAGCGCAGCTTACGTGGGCTGTTTTCTTCCTTGCACAAAACCCGTCCAAGCTGCAGAAGGCGCAGAGAGGAAGAAACAGAAGGCAACACCCATAAAAGCACAGTGCACAGATCCTAGCACATCCTCAAATTGGTTTAATCCTCCAAACTCATATTTTACTTTTACTTTAATTTATGAATAATGTGTAATTAATTTGTTTTGGCTAGAGTTTAATTCAAAACCATGGATATATTTGTAATTTGAATTGATTACCTTCAGTTGTGATTTAATTTGCTTAACTGCTTGATTGATAACTTATTTTTGTATGTCGATTAAGGATGCATACTTAATTTACATGCATGAATTTGATGCTAGAATATAAGTGAATTTCACCTAATCGTTATGAACTTATATTCACAAGTAGTGAAGGTCGCTTATAAACGATCGCGTTAGGTAAATTCTTGGCATAAGTTTCATGCAATTCATAGTAACAAGTGCCTCGTCAATGCTTATGATTTTCATAAAACTTAATGATTCTTGCTTGTATCTCTATTATGCAATTCATGTAGGGAACTTGTAGGGAATGTTTTGGGTTGTCGTATGCAATCATCCAACCTAATAAAAGTAGGAAAATCTGAAGGTTAATTTAAGCGGACCTAATTAACTTGGGGCGTTGAGAATTTACAATTTATTGAAAGAACAACTGAAAATCAATTTAGGTTGCATATGTGGCATGTGTGGAGAATAATCCTCTAGCCAGTCCGTCATTTATCAATTCACCTTAATTTCATGTTTTTGTCAATTCTGTAATTTATTTAAGTTTAATTTACTTTTCATCAAAAATCAATCCCCCGTTTATTTTAAAGTGTTAGATTTGTTAGAAATAAATTTAGTTTGTGTTTTCTTGAGTTTTGAATTATTTTGAGTCTTTTGATTTGTTTTAGTTTATTTGTTAGTTTTATTTTGAGTGTTTCTATTTAAGTGTTTTGAGTCTAGTTTAATATTTTAAATTTTGTTTTTACGTTTTTAATTTAATTTTACTTTGGTTAGCATCCCTAGTTAATCCCCGGCCTAGAACGATCCCTACTTACATCATTACTACAACTGTCACAAATAGGGTTTAAATTTGTGCGTCAATTTATTTTCGCATCAAATTTTTGGCGCCGTTGCCGGGGATTAGCAAATTTGCTAATCCTTTTATTTTATTTTTTTTGCTTATGTTTATTTGTGTTTATGTCTTTTACTTTTGATATTTGATTTAGTTTTCTTTGATTTTAGGTACAAATGGAGCAAGACCTGGATTCTACTAGCATTCAAGATCTATTGGCACAGCTCACTGCTCAATTAACTCATAATGCCGAACGGACCACAATGCCAAGTGTCCCTACATTTGATGTGCCCTATGAGCAAGGATTTCAAACTCATCAATATCCCCAATTTTCTGCAAATGAAGATGTTTGGGGATATCAAGGCTATAACCAATCAAGGGGCAACATGTTTTCCAACGCTTATAATTCGGATTGGAGAAGTAATTCAGAGTACATGTGGGGAGAACCTCAACAATTCCAACAAGGTGGATATTGGCAGCAAGATGACGTGTTCTATTCAAGATCTATGCAGCCACCACAGCATCCCCCACAACAATTCCAATCGAATCAAAGTATGCCCGTGGATTATAATCAAATGCTTGAAGAATTAATTTCTTCAGTACAGGGTTCACAAAAAGAAGAACAATTGCCGCCATCGGAAGAGTTCTATCAATGGCCATGTGCACCACCACATCCACCACAACAATCTCCCCAATTCAATTCAGGTACATCCTTGGATAATGATACACTTAATAATTTACTCACCTCTTTGAATCAGGGAGTAGAAAATCAAAACCAGGAGATGCAAGACCGAGTCAGAAGAGTGGACGAATTGGAGGAGCAAGTTGGGCAGATTTTGGAAATCATGGCACAAATTCAAGATCAAAGAGAACTCTCCAACTCCACATTTGCAAATTCAAGGGGAGAAATGGAAATCGATGAAGCCATCACTTTGGGAAGTGATATGGAGGATGAAGTTGTTCTAGAACCATCCAAAAATGGCCCGGACATGGATGAATTGCCGCTTCAAGAAGAAGATGAGGATGACGACTTGGGCAGTTTAGAAGAATTCTTGTCGCAAACCCCCCAAGTTCTTATGCCATCCAACTCAGGTGAGGAGGTTCTAAGTTCAATTTATTCTGACATCGTTCCACCAAATGTCCTTTTTCCTTGCAGGTTTTTAAATCCCAATGAAGAAGTGAATGAAAAATACGTTGTGGAAGATCTTCCCAAGGTGCAATGTGATATCCAAATTCTTGGTGTACCAAATCAAGTTCCCGATGGTATTGAAACGTTCAAAGAGACTTGTACACCAAGAATAATTATTCCAGAAAATGAGGTGGCCGGAGAATTTGTTGAATACATCCAAGAGGCTGTGCATGAGACAAATGCCAAGGAAGTTGAGTTTGATGACACGGGACAAGCCACAACCATCATAGTAAACCTGGCCAAGTTCAAAGTCCCGGAAACGTTCAAAGACGTGGTGTTTGTAATTGAGTTTGAATGTGACTGTAAGCCATCTTCTCCATTTTTTATTTTAATTTATACTAACTTGTTTTTAATTTTGATGATTCAGGCACCGTCATTAGAACTTAGACCGTTGTCGGATCATTTCAAGTACCACCGTCCGTTCAATGATAAGCCCATGCATTTGAATAATGAAGGGAGGCCTAGGAATCACCCACAATCAGATTTGCATTCCTAATCCCTTCTCTTTACTGAATTTATTTTACTTTGTTTAGTTCTTTCATTGTTTGTTTGCTTTTGTGTGAATTTATTTTACGTTGATTTTATTTTTTTACGTTGATTTCATTTTGTTTTGTTTATTTAGTTGTGATTTTTGTTTAGAAAGTTAAACTTAGTCTTTTTACTTTGTTTTACTTATTTTACATTTATATAAAAAAAAAAAAAAAAAAAAAAAAAAAAAAAAAAACTTAAAAACATAAACATTCATATAATAAAAAAAATAAAAAAAATAAAAAAAAAAAAAAACTTAAATGCATAAATTTTTTTTTTTTTTTTTACAATAACTTGTAATTTAATTTCGTTCATTGGTCGTTGGTTGGTGGTGCCTCGGAGGTCGACGGAGCCCCTGAAAGACGAAGCGCCAGAGCTGGATCATTCAGAGCCTCAATACTTGGTGCTGCTCCCGAGGACGAAGGCAACACAAACCTCGGGAGTAACGCCATAAACCGTTGATGATCACTCTGAATCCGCACTTCGGACTCCTGCATCTGATCCAGCTTCCTCTTCATGCTTGTTGAGTAATTGGTTGCAAGCATGTGCAAATCCCTGTTCTCATGCCTAAGCACTCTGACCTCCTGCCGAAGACTAGCCACTTCAGCCATCAACGACTCCACCTGACGGGTTCGTGCAAGAAGGCGCTGGCCCATGTTTGATACTGAACCTGCGCATCGGACGCTGTAGGCCATAGAGTCCTGGACAGCTAGTTCGTCGGACCGCCTGGAAAGTATCCTAGTGTCTCTAGGAGTGAGCAGATTTCTGGCCACCACCGATGCGGTTGTTTCGTTCATCATCATGGAATCCCCAACTGTAAGAGGACCATTTGGGGATATGAAGGATGGCTGCCAAATGTTGGTTGGAGAAGATATATCACTATCTTCCCCAACATTCAAGTTAAGGCGACGGTCAGAAGGGCAAGACATTTTCTGAAGGTGTTGAGAATGAAGAGTCGGAATGATCAAGATTAAAAGAAGTGAAGGAGGAAGTGTTTGCAGGAGGAAGTGTTTACAGGGGGGAGCTTAAGTGTGTTGTGGAACAAAAAATGAGCGTTCTTATAAGAAGAAGAAATCGTTGAGGCATCACTCAGCAGTCGAAGAGACGCCCTCTCGCAAATCGAAGAGCCGGGCTCCTTTCTCAAAAGCCGGATTCTTTTCTCAAAAGCGGCGTCTCCGTCTCAAAAGTCGGTTCCTTTCTCAAAAGTCGGACGCCGTTCTCTCAAAAGTCGGGCGTCTCTCTCAAAAGCCGGAGCAGTCAGGAATCACGAGGCGAGCTACTTTTCCAGATTTGTCGTCACTCGTCACGCGCTGTCAGCTTTGCGCAAATTACGGGTTGCTTTTTCAGAAAGCGCGTAACCTGTACTGTTCATCCATCCACCGGCTGCCGACAGGGGTAAAAGAACAGTTTCGGTTGTGAAGAAAAGTCCTATAAACATCTACCTTCGCCAAACAGCAAAGGCACACTCTCAACACTTCTTCATCTCCGAAATTTTTCATCTCCCAAAATGCCTTTCCATCAAACCCTCTCGAGTTTCTCTGTGTTTCTCATTCCCTGGAATACCTTTGCAAATAAGTCATCAAGAGCTAGAGTATTTCATATCATGAAGGTTGAAAGCAAGAGTATCTCATATCACGCTTTCTTCCTGTCCTTGTCCTTGTCTTTGTGGCAAGGAGAAAGCGGGCAATCAGCCAGCACTCGGTGTCAATCTTCCAATCTAAGAACCGACTGCCTGGAAATCCTTCCTGATTGCTTACCTAGCATTGCTCTCGAGTGCTCTTCTTCAACCACTGATGTACTTCCGAAGAAGTCGCCACATCTGCCTGGAGAACAGCCAAGGCAAGTGAAAATGTTACTTGAAGCATGTGGAGACAAGGTGCTGCTTCATCTTCAAGATCAAGTCTCATTTTCCTTGCTAAGAAGTTCCCCAGCCCAGTTCAAGCATACACCTGTGGAACGATACTTCTTCAAAAGCAAAAGTATCCCATATCATCAGAGTCAGAGGCAAAGATTTCTCATGGCATGCTTTTCCTTTACCCTTGCTCTTGGCTACGGGGCAAGGTGAAAGAAAGGCAATCGGTCGGCACTTGGACAGATTGAACAAAGAAGCAGACCACCACCTATTCCTCGTGCCTACCTGCCATGCAGAAGAACAAAAAGAGAAGAATGTAGCCTGCAGACTCAATCAACCCGGCAGAAGGAGTCTGAGTTGAAACCAAGAGCTCGAGAAGCTTCAACAACACCACCAATCAAGTCTCATTTTCCTTGCTAAGAAGTTCCGAGGCCAGTTCAAGTTCAAAGCTGTGGAAAGTCACCAAACAGGACCAATGATCACTTATTAGTTTTATTCATTGTCTTTTATTTTAATTTTTAATTTTTTCGTTTGTTTGTTTTTTTTTATATTTTCTTGCGTGCTTAACTGATTTATTTCTTTTCTTTGCAGGAACTTTTGGTTATTTCCACCCTTGAAGTTGATTGCAGAATTTTAGCTTGGGGGTCATCGCTTGATTTTTCTGCAAATTAGGGAAGTTTTCAGTCCTATTGCTTTATTTTCTTTCTTTGTATTTATTTATTTTATTTTTATTTTTATTTGCATTTTATTATATTTTCTGACATTGGGGACAATGTCTAGTTTAAGTGTGGGGGTAAAGAGTATGAAAAATGACCAAATTGAAAATTTTTGTACCTTCGACTTTGAACTGGTTTCATTTGTTTCCATGTTATTGCTTTGTTTTCTTGTTATTGCTTTGTTTTCTTAATTAGTTTTGTTTTATTTTAAAAAAAAAAAACAAAAAAACAAAAAAAAAAAAAAAAAAAAAAAATCGGAAAATTTAAAAAAATCCAAAAATATTTCCTTGTTTTCCTTATTGATTTGAATTAGCTTTTTGTTAGTTTCCCGACCCAATGATATAATTGGATAAAATTTGAACCATGATGATCAAGAACTTAGTTAACATATGTTGTGTGAAATTCCTAATTCTCGCGTTAGTTTGTACATATTTGATCATCTTTGAAAAACCAAACGCACATAGCCTTGTTGATGTGAAACTAAAGCATGATTTAAAGATCCATATGTGAATTTAGTGACCATATACATCCTATGTGAGTTTTTGAGCCTATTGAAAGTGTGTGCATTTTTCATACACTCCTATTCTTTCATGTGTGATGAACTTATGTGAGATACTTCTCTAGAACTTGCATAACGATCTTTCGAACTATTTGTCATTGATTGCATGAACTTGAAAATGATAGAGGCATTAGGTTTACCACCATGGCCCAAATAACCTTGTTTCCCAAAGAAAAATAATATCATTAGATTGCCATTTTGAGCCGTATTTGTGAGCCTTTTATTTCTTATCACCAGATATGTCTACCCTTATGCCTGAAATAAATATTTTTCCTTACCCTTTCCAAGCGAGCAATGCAAGATTGTCTTATGTGAAATGTTTGTGAAGTACTTTGAAGGTGTTTGGCAAAAGAATAAGTGTGGGGGTTTTTCATATTTGTTTCTATATAAAAAAAAAAAAAAAAAAAAAAAAAAAAAAAAAAAAGAAAAGAAAAGAAAAGGAAAAGAAAAAGAAAGATTGTATACAAAGAAAATAAAAAGTTTTTAAAGTTTCAGTTTATGGGTGTGGTTGGAGGTGACTTGTAGAATAGCTGGAAATGTTGAGTTCTTATAAATCTAAAGAAAAAATCGCTTGCAATGTAGCTTGGAACTTGTGTTTTCCTATTCTTTCGTTTCAATAACCCTATCCCGAAGCCTCATTACATCCAATAAAAGTCCTCTTGATTTAAGTTTTGCAATTATGACTGTGGAGAAGTGATCTTTATGCAAGCTTATGGTAGAACTTTCACATTTGTTTCTTTGAGCGAAACACATTAAAACTAAACACATGTGTGATTGAGTGTGTATCCAGTGAGAAGGTTGCTAGTTTGCATATGGTGATTTAAAAATAAAAAATAAAAATTTTGAAATTGCATTAACTTGGCTATCTCACACACTACACTTCAAGGATGTTTCAAAGATTACTGCTAATATTTGAATTAGGAAAATGAACTTGGATTAGCTTGTTGGTGTTAGCTATAGTTCTTGATGATTGTGTTCTCGAATGAAGTTCTATGAGGGTCACATAGGGGGAAGCTAATAATTTTCATGTTATTACTTTTTCTGTTTTCTCTGTTTTGCTCGAGGACTAGCAAAAGTTAAGTGTGGGGGTATTTGATCGGATCATATTTATATATATTTTTACGTCGAATTCACTCGTCTTTTCTTAGTTAGTTCCTTATATTTTTGAGTTATTTACTTTGTTTTTGTGTTTTATCGAATTTATCTAGCTAAAAAAATAAAAATAGCACTAGTGAGGTTTTAAGTAATATATTCGTTAAAACAACATTACCCTCTATATTTGGTTAATAAATTTGTTCCCTTTTTGTTTGAAAGCAGAAAATAAAACAATAGAAAGCATGGCAGCAAAAGGAGAGGAAGTGACGTGCTGCCTGGCAAAAGAAAATAAAAGAAATATGAAAGCTGCTTGGCAGCTGTGAAACATAAAAGATAGGCGTGCAGTCAATGGGGAATAATAAACAAGAGAAGATAATTAGGCAGGGGAGCATAGCAGAAACCAAAAGGAGGAAATAAAAGCCTTGGTGCGGAAATGGAATAAAAAAAAGAATAAGAAAGTAAAAGGTGGGAGCTGACAGAGAAGGCTGCCTTTAGGCAGTGGGAAGAATAAATAACGTGGAGGGCAGCGTAAGAAGTGGTGGGACGCTGCCTTTGGCAGTTTGAAAGGGAAAGAAGAGGCTGCCCTTGCAGCCTTGCGCAGGAGACAAGCGCACGGAAATAAAGGAGAGCTGGGGAGAGCAGGGGGGTCTGAAGGCAGCGAGTCACACGCGGAAGTTGGAGGGGAGCTGCCTGTTTGGCAGAGAGGAAAGAAACGGATAGGGGGAAACGGATAGGGGGAGTGAGACGTGCAGTGAGGGAGAAGAGCTGCCCTTGGCAGCTGGCAATTGAAGAGAGGACTGAAGGATTGACGCGAGGAAGGTGTGCGCGCGGAAAGAGAAAGGGAGAGGGCTGCCTTGGCAGCGTGTGAGATAGGAGCCAGGAGGACATCACAGAGGCTGCCAAGAGGCAGCAGGAGAGCGAGAGAAGAGAGGACAGGCTGCCTTAGGCAGCGACAGGGAAGTTGGAGGAACTGACAGGAGGCCCTTGGCAGTGTGAAAGAGGTTTGCCTCGGGCAGACAGCGCAGCTTACGTGGGCTGTTTTCTTCCTTGCACAAAACCCGTCCAAGCTGCAGAAGGCGCAGAGAGGAAGAAACAGAAGGCAACACCCATAAAAGCACAGTGCACAGATCCTAGCACATCCTCAAATTGGTTTAATCCTCCAAACTCATATTTTACTTTTACTTTAATTTATGAATAATGTGTAATTAATTTGTTTTGGCTAGAGTTTAATTCAAAACCATGGATATATTTGTAATTTGAATTGATTACCTTCAGTTGTGATTTCTGAGTTGTGATTTAATTTGCTTAACTGCTTGATTGATAACTTATTTTTGTATGTCGATTAAGGATGCATACTTAATTTACATGCATGAATTTGATGCTAGAATATAAGTGAATTTCACCTAATCGTTATGAACTTATATTCACAAGTAGTGAAGGTCGCTTATAAACGATCGCGTTAGGTAAATTCTTGGCATAAGTTTCATGCAATTCATAGTAACAAGTGCCTCGTCAATGCTTATGATTTTCATAAAACTTAATGATTCTTGCTTGTATCTCTATTATGCAATTCATGTAGGGAACTTGTAGGGAATGTTTTGGGTTGTCGTATGCAATCATCCAACCTAATAAAAGTAGGAAAATCTGAAGGTTAATTTAAGCGGACCTAATTAACTTGGGGCGTTGAGAATTTACAATTTATTGAAAGAACAACTGAAAATCAATTTAGGTTGCATATGTGGCATGTGTGGAGAATAATCCTCTAGCCAGTCCGTCATTTATCAATTCACCTTAATTTCATGTTTTTGTCAATTCTGTAATTTATTTAAGTTTAATTTACTTTTCATCAAAAATCAATCCCCCGTTTATTTTAAAGTGTTAGATTTGTTAGAAATAAATTTAGTTTGTGTTTTCTTGAGTTTTGAATTATTTTGAGTCTTTTGATTTGTTTTAGTTTATTTGTTAGTTTTATTTTGAGTGTTTCTATTTAAGTGTTTTGAGTCTAGTTTAATATTTTAAATTTTGTTTTTACGTTTTTAATTTAATTTTACTTTGGTTAGCATCCCTAGTTAATCCCCGGCCTAGAACGATCCCTACTTACATCATTACTACAACTGTCACAAATAGGGTTTAAATTTGTGCGTCAATTTATTTTCGCATCAACTGCGCGGACGAAGACAGCAGCACAGCAGAGAACATCCTCATTTGGTTTTATTTTTCTTAAACTCATGTTTAATTTAATTTGCTTTTCAATTATATTAAACATGTGTAATTAATTTCTGTTTAGTTAGAGGGGAATTTGAAACCATGGATAAATGTTTATTATGATTTGATTTATTCCAGTTATGAATTTATGAATGTTGGATGTGGTTTACTTTTCTGTGATGATTAAGAACTTGTTTATGTATGTGGGTTGAGGGTCGACACTTAATTTACATGCTTAGACTTGATGCTAGGATATAAGGGAATTTCACCTAATCGTTATGAACTTATATTCATGAGTAGTAAAAATCGCTAGTCACGATTGTGTTTAGTAAACCCTAGGTTGGATTAACATGCGTATTCCATAGTTATGAATGCCTAGTCGATGTTTATGATTTTCATAGAACTTAATGATTCTTGCGTGTTTCTCTATTATGCAATTCATGTAGGGAACTTGTAGGGAATGTTTTGGGTTGTCGTATGCAATCATCCAACCCAATAACTTGTGGAAAATCTGAAGGTTAATTTAAGCGGACCTAATTAACTTGGAGCATTGTCATTTATTCGTTTGTTGAAATCATAACTGGGAATTAAATTGTATGCATATATTCATGTGTGGATAAGGAACCCTCTAACTAGTGTCTCATCATTTTATTTCATCAAAATATATTTTCTTTGAAGTTTGTTTTTAAGTTTCTGTTTTAAATTCAATTTCGTCAAAAATCAATCCCCCATTTATTTTAAAGTGTTAAATTTGTTAGAAATAAATTTAGTTTGTGTTTTCTAGAGTCTTGAATTATTTTGAGTCTTTTGATTTGTTTTAGATTATTTGTTAGTTTTATTTTGAGTTATTCTAGTTAAGTGTTTTGAGTCTAGTTTAGTGTTTTAAATTTTGTTTTTACGTTTTTAATTTAATTTTACTTTGGTTAGCATCCCTAGTTAATCCCCGGTTAGAACGATCCCTACTTACATCATTACTACAATTGTCACAAATAGGGTTTAATTTGTGCGTTAAGTTAATTTTCGCATCACTCTTGCTTGTTGATGTGCTACAAGAAGAGCACTTAGCTAGGCATGCCACTGCTATGTCAGTATAGCAGATGTAGAACAAGTGTGTTTTAAGTCGATTACTTGCGCCCCAAGTTACTCGGACTTCTTGTTATCAAAGGATTGTCATGGATGGGTTAAGTCCACATTAAGTTCTTTTTCTTGCCTTGTAAACAAGGATTTTTAGTTCATAGTCTTGTATGTTCAAATGAAGGGAGTCCATGCCCCTTTAAGCCATTTACTTGGTTCCAGAATGGTTTTAAATTAAAGCATGTCCATTAAAGTGACCAGATCTAGATACAAATGAGACTCTTAAAGTAGGAAAACTGATGGAAATAACTTGAATACATGATGGACAATGCAATAAGTAATAGATCTACAAATTTAGCAAACAAACAAAGAGCCTCAGGCAATATTTCACCTTGTCTGGCAAGGTTGAACCTCTTGCAATCACTTCTCTTTGAATTAACAGGGGATTATATGCTAAAAAGGGATGGATGGTAAACAAGTTTACACAAGGGAATCGATACTACGCCACTAAGGGGGATAGCAGAGTTTTAAATTGGACAAGAGATAGCTTGTCGCTAAAAAGGACTGAATCTGGGTTAATTTCAGCTTTTGGATGCAAATCTAGCTTGAGAGCAGAGTTTGTATGTTTGTTCGTTTGATTGGTTGAGTGTCCTTGTCTCTGGGGCCTCTTCCTCCTTTTATAGGCGCTTTAGCCCGACTGCTGTGACTTTGCTCTTGCCCGAAAGCAATTGGAGGGTAGTGAGTCATCAACTTTTTACTTGGAATGCCACTAGAAAGTGTTCTTTGGCTGGTAGTAGGTTAGTCTCCATTACTTGTCACTTCAATGGTAAGCATGTGGCTTGTATCTTGGCTAAGAATGCTTCAATTTGCTTATGGGCTTGGTGCTGGGTTTCGGGCAAGTCCCCTTTTAGTTGGCATCCTTGGGTTTTCTTTCATTCAAATCCAATGTTCAAATATTAACCCAAACAATGTCATATCATTCGGAGACTGGAATTGGTTTTGGCTAGAAGAATTTTGCAACCATGAAATATATAATAGGTAGGTATATTTCTAATCCAAAACGCAGTCATTTTTGGGTTTAATATGCGTTTTCTTGTTATGGTGTTCAACTATTTAGTTTCTTCTTCTGCATTTTGTTTATGTGTTAACTTGTTGACTAAAAGTTTTCTTCACCATTTTTTTTTTATATTCACGTTATGTAATATATGATAATTGCAAATTTGCCATGCACTACTGGTTTATGTACTCCTCTTTTGTTACTTTGAAAGAAATTGAACCTTTTACTCAAGGTCAGATTCCTTAAGGGACATACTGAGTTTTAGGTGACACACCCCGATCCAGAATGTTTATCTAGACATCCAATTCTTGATGTGATGGCTGATACCTGAAGGGTGACGAAGCCATAAAGATGGTGATAAGAAAGTGTGAATAAATAAAAACTTAAAAATAATTAAAAAATGGTGCGCATGTGAATGGAGCTGAACCTTTATTACATTGCATATGTGTTATCCTAAGAGCAGTATAAAGTAAGGAATGTTCTCATCCTAGAAGAATGGACACTTGAAACAATAAAAGGAAGAACTTCCCACTTTAACAGAAGGGAAGGTTAGCGTTTGCCAGTACTCCTCGTCGCCATAAAAGCACCGCCACTAAGTCCTGGAGGGACGAAAAAACAAAGGAGAGTAAACTGAAAAAGCAAAGTTTAGTAAAGATTTTTTTGTAAAAGCTGTAAAACATGTATAGTTTCCAAACTACTCTTACTACTCATGTATATAACAATATAGTACCCAACAACAACAGTAATAGATTAAGTATACGGATATAATAGTGTTAAACAATAAATATGCAAAGCTAGCTTATCAAATCATGTAAGCACACAAGTCATGCAGGATTAACTACACGAACAAGCTCAATGTATAAAGATTACGTTCTAGTACTACAATCATGTGAAGTTGGTGCAAAGCGTTCACATACCGGTCCTAGTTGTCTATTGCAATCTAGGAACAGGGCTAGCACCTATTTTAGATCCAAAGTGCATAACGGTGCACGTGAACATACACGTGAAGTTGGTCCTGGCCCAGACAGCACAAATAAAGAAAGCACTATGCAGACATTTATGATCAGCAGTGTTGGAACCAAATTCTCGCATCGCAATGAAAGTGGAGACTGAAAATTTTGTTTACTTGCAAAATATTAAAGAACCGTAACTAGTCAAAGACCGGGGGGGGGGTGCGCCGGTCAAGGCTCTCTAACATTCAAGTTAGTAAGCAGTATTATGAGACTCAAGCAATAAGTAAGAGAATAAGTGTGTGGTAATTGTGTTACCAAAGATGAACTCTAGAAGGGTGTATTTATACCAGTCAAGGTAAAGACCTCTTAGGATAGGGAATCTATACTAAACCGAGAGAATTTTATAGGATATCTAGGAAGATATTGCATCATTTTAGGATGTGATTACTTGCGGCGTATGCCAATCTTTAGATTGTAAGGACTCTAAGATTATAGGGAACCTACTGGTTCTTTGCTAGATTAGGTGACATGCCCCGATCCCGATATTCCTCGAATACCAGGATAGGCACGTGCTGGCCTCGAGGGTGACGAAAGCATTTATTGAATGCAAATGCTGAGAATAGGAAATAGATAAGACCTAGAAATATAAAAGAATAATGATTATGCATTTAAGGAATGTGTTCAGAGCATACAACTAACCAGAATACTAAAAGAAATAATATAAAATTTAATGAAACAAAGGAGTAGGTCCTACACCAAGAGGACTCGAAGATACCGCTGCGGAAGTGCCTTAACGCTGGGATTGTATGCCTCCATTCTAAGTCTTGAATGGGAGTGCAAAATAAAGGTGAGTGTACCAAGTTTATATATACAATAATAATAAAACAGTTATCAAGATACTAACCCCCACAGTTTATATAAAGAAAACTACTAGTATAATAAGTGATAGTTTTACTGAAAATCCTAGCATGCCAAAAACATCACTAAAGACATATCGCGGAAAAATATCGCGGAAATCAAAACATTAAATGTCTCACAGATCGTCTCGTAATCGCGGTGTGCTGCCAGTAAGATCACTGAATAAATGTAACTCCCAGCCTTATGCCAGCACCGTGGTCTCTACCCCCATAGCCAGAGATTACCAACTCCCGGCCCAATGCCTGCTTCGTGTCCCTTAGCCCATAGTTAGGGATTATTTCTCCCGGCCTATCTGCCAACACTAGATCCTCGCCCCAGGTGGCATAGTGTCCACTAGGTACGCACAAATAGTCACGCCTCTCATAACTAACCACTTTATAGTATAAAGTAATCCATCGTCTATAATATAAAGAGGGGTTTCTAAAACATGTTCTAGCATCCTATCGTCATCCATCGAATAGTCTACGAGTTCATGGTTTTTATAGAAAATACGATATATTAAAATATAGCTCAATATAGGCCCACAATTAATTCCTCATAAAAAACGAGACGATAAACAACATATTCCATAAACATGCTTAACATAAAATCAGTTCATAAGCTTGTAAGGCATGCATTTCATTTATGCAAATAAACTATAAAATTATGTATATTTTAGAAAGGGACCACTCACCGCACATCGATGATGCGATGCCAAGCTATATCAAAAAGGAATAACGGAATCACCGCCAATAATTGCACCTAATCACATAAAGGGGGGGTACCTTTAGTCAAATTCTATTCAAACGATTGAATTTTGGAAAACGGACTTCAGAAACGGGTCCAGGACGTCGAAATTAGCCTAGGAGAGGTCCCGAACGAAACCCCGAAAAGTCAACTCAAAAAGTCAACGTTGACCGTTGATCGGTCAAAGTTAAAGTCAAAGTCAACTCTGACTGTATACCAAGTCAACAGTCAGAGTCAACGAGTCAAAGGGTCAGATTGGGCTTAAATTTGGGTTGGGCCCTAAGGTTTTTTTAAAAACAATTTAAATGAAAGAAACTAAAAAGGAAATGGGTTTTGGGTCTAAAGGGTTTAAGGGAATGGGTTTAGGATTTTGGGTTTTTAGAGTTTAGGTCTTAAAGCCCAAAGGTTTAGGGTTTTGCTACACAGGTCGAATGCCCTAGTTCTCCCAAGGCCCGAAGGCCTGTTCTGAAAGGGTTTAGGATTTCAGGGGGTCTCTGGGCTCGGCCCAGACCCACACGGCCCTAAGGCCTGATTTTGAAAAGGTTTTGGGGTTAAGCAAAAATGGGCTTAAGGCCTGTGGCCTTTTGAGAACGGCCTACAGGCCTAGTGCTCACCGGAGAAGGACACCGGAGCTTCTACAGCTCAGGCTGACAGCAAACACATGACTTAGGCTCCTATCTAGGTACCAAAACGTAGAGGAAGGTAAGAGGAGTATTTCTATACCTTGGGTTTGCCGTGAAACGGCCGGAGGTGACTGGAAATTCCCTCGACACCCACGGCCTCGCCGGAGCTGGGTTTGGCACACCCAAGCCAATTTCCTTTAAAAAACCTTGTAAAAACGACGAGTTAAAGCTTAATATATCTCAACCACGCAACAACCAAGACGAATTTGAGGTATCCGAAGCTTACCTAACCGGAAAATCAAGGGAACTCGCCGGAGAGTTCCTGGGTTCCACAGTCCCAGCTGCGCCGAGAGAGAAAGGGAGAGGAAGATGAGGTTGATGGTGACGATGCCTTCCTCGCAGGTGATGCAACTGTGAGTGTGTGTTCATGGGAAAGAGAAGGATAAAGACGATATGATTTAGAGAGAGAGAGAGATAGAAGTGCAGAGAAAGAGGAGAAGGAAAGAGGGGTCACGGGGTGGGGGACCGAAGAGAGAAAAGGGAGGTGAGTTAGGGTGTTGCCACGTGGCAGTTTGGGGTAAAACAACATATAATACGAATAATTGGGGGGTGGTTGTAACATTAGGTTTCAGTATCTTACATAACAAACATGTCAATCTTAGCAAAGACCTCGAACTGTCCATTGCTCTAGAACAGAATGATGGTGGCATCGATGCTCCGTTTATTCAACTCTGCGAGGAAGTCGTTTAGTCCATGACCAGACTTTTAAGGTATTCATATTCTGATCAGTCTTAGTGTGGGCCAAAAAAATCATGGTCCCGTAATTGATCCTATATTTGAAATAGACTTGTTACTCTTGAGGATGAATAATTATTAAAAGACCATCCCATTCGAATTTAGAATGCGTACCGTTTTAATTCTTCTGACGTGTGGCATCTTGAACCTTAGAGCAAGTCCACTCCTAAAAATACACTGGCACCCAACTTATTTAATCCACTCAAATGAATAGTAATTGACCCCAAAGAACAATAATTGGGCAAATGCATCTGCACCTCTAAAACTAAATAGCCTAGTCAATTTTATGAAAATATTATTAATTTTTATTATAAAATAATAATTTGATTTTTATTTTCTGACTTTATAAAAAAATATTATTAATTTCTGACATTTTATTTATTTTATTTAAGTTTTTTGGCTGAAAAATCTGGACCATTGATCTGAAAATCGAACGGTTCAGATTATGCCACGTCGTAGCCGTTAATTTTGAATTTCAAATTTTTTTTTGCCGTTGGAAATCCAACGGCCATGGAGGCGCCATGTATCCCCACACCAGAATCCCATAATGCACCTGCAACAGTGGGCCCCACCTCTGTGACGCTGTCGGCAACTCGCGCTCAAGCGTGCGTGTTTTCCACGCGCCTGGCGCAAAAAAAAAAAGGATTTCAAGTGGCGATACGACAACTGTTTTCCACACGCTTGGCGTCATGTAGGCCGGTCTCTAGCTCAGTCCATTATGTGTTGGGCTTAAAGCTGGCCTCCACTTTGGGCCAGCCGATTGGGTGGGGTGGAGTGGGTTTTGGGGGGGAGGGGCTGGCTTAAAAAATAGGCTTTGGGCTGGCACATTAGTTAAGGGTGGAAGTGCTCTTATGAATGTTGCAAAAGCAATCGAGACGTTTCGTATTCAGGCATTGTTGCCTTGATGAACATGCCATCAATGTTGCAATAATGGAGACGTCTTAGTTGCATGTGCACACAGAACGGGGGATTGTCCATTATTTTCTCCCATTAACTCTAGCCGTCGAATTCGCTGATCTTGAGGTGAAACGATCCTGATGCAACGGTGTGATGATTCGATAGATTTCCTATAAATATTTTTCGATCTCCTTCTTGTATTCTTCAAAATTCCAAATCATTCGTTTAGGAAAAAGTTCATAGCCCTTTCCATATTTTTTGCTTGGATTTCACTATTTCTTCAACCTTTCTTCGTTCGATTTCTCAAATTTTCAATGGTTGCCTCCTCAAGCGTGGTTACTGCCATGGTCATCGATTCTCCTTATGACACTCGATTAGTAAGAGTGCGTAGTAGAGAGGAAGGTGACACCTTTATATAACAACACCAGAGCCTTCTAAACAAATGTAGAGTTTGGTGCGAGGTTGGCTGCAATACTCAAACAGCCTTACTTGAGCCTTCTGACCCTCAACGCCCATGTATCAGAATCCATCCTTGGTACTTGGGTTTGAAGTTCCCATTATCAGATATTCTAAAGGTAATTTTAATATGCTACATCTTTTAAATTTATCTCTGGCTGCCTTTAAATTTATCTCCTGCTTCAAATTGTTGAACAAATGGCATGTGGCTGATCTTGAGCTTCAAGAGTTTTACACGTGGTCGACGTATATCTTTGATATCCCCTGACATGATAAGGATTGGTACAAAGACGTCCTCATAATTTATGGCAATTGAGAGGGTGATATTTCTAGTGTTTGTATTAGACGATATGGGATGGGATATGGGGTAACTAATACCCATGCTGCCAGATTTTATGTTTCCTCTTTCCATGAGATTCTCTATTAAGCCTAATCCCTTAATTTGAGGAAGATTGACATCTAGATGATTTGTTGATAGTTGTGTGCTAGCTACTTGCTACACTCCCTTAATTTAAGGAGTGACAGCTTTAGGGGTTTACCGGGTTAGTAGGATTTGCCAAGGTAGGGTTGCTTGTAACCTTCTACCTCATTATATATCCCCTCTTGTCCATTCAATCAATCTATGAAAAATACATTCAAACAAACTTAAAACTTCCACATGGTATCAGAGCAGTGTCATCTTTGACTTGTCTCTACCTTTTTTTTTTTCCGCTGTTGTTCATCTTCAAGCTCCAGTTATGGCTGAAGAAAGTTCAGTAAACCTTGGGGGAGAAAACTCACAAAGTTCTCCCTCTTTTGTTCCAGACATTGAGATAAATACGAATATGCGTTTATGCTCAGTTTTGTTGAATGAATTTAACTATCTCCCATGGTCTAGAGCAGTGTCTCTTGCTCTCGGTGGAAGAGGAAAGCTAGGGTTCATCAATGGAGAAGTTGAAGCACCCGAGCTTTCTACCCAAGCATACGAAGCATGGTTATGCAAGGACCAACAAGTCATGTCAATGCTTCTCAACTCAATGGAGAAACATATTGCTGAAATCTTCAGCTATTCTGAGTCCTCACACGATCTGTGGAAATCTGTGAAGGACATGTACGAGAATCAAAATAATTATGCACGAGTGTTTCAGCTAAAGAGGGACATTGCCAGTCTTCAACAAGATGGAAAAACATTTGTACAACACCTGGGAAGTCTCAAGACTATGTGGAATGAGTTAGATGTTTATCTACCTCACACCATTGATGCTGCAGTTCTTTTGGAAATAGCTGAAGAAAACAAGATATATCAACTGCTTGCGAGTTTAAACTCGGACTATGAGGATCTCAGGAGTCACATCTTGATGAATGTCGAACTTCCTCCCTTCAAAACGGTGTATGCCACGGTTCAACGTAAGGAAGCTCGAAGAAGGGTGATGAACTTGGAGAAGAATTCCAAGATTTCTGAGTCAAGAGTCTATGTTACCAAACATAAACCCTTAGACAGCAAGCCTTACAAGGGTAAAAATCCACACTTGAAGAGCAGTTACTGTGACGCTGTAGGTTACGTGGAGGAAAGATGCTGGATTTTGCACCCCGAACTGAAACCTAAGTTCAACAAGGATCACATAATGATTCCTTCAAGGCAGTTCCACACTGGCTCATACAAACCTCAGCATGCAGCAAATCACAGTTATACCTCATTCCCTGAGAGCATTAAAGACTTCACTTCAAATCCTGTCTCGCTCATAAATGACTTTGCAATATACATGCATACCAAGGGACATAGAGAAGTTGCAGCAAGCTCAAGGGGTACACCTAAAAATCCCACTGCTCTACTGGGACAGTTCGCAAGTTTCCTTGCTGAAAATGAGAATATACCAAGAAGCAAAGCTCCAAGTATTTTTAGTGCATTCTCAACTGCACCACACTAGTATTGAACATGATTGTTAGATTATCGACTTAGGAGCCACTGACCATATGACAAACAAAGCCTCAAACTTACACAGTTTTCAAACTTTGTCAAAACCCTCTCATGTGTCAGTTGCTAATGGAAAAAAAATCCATGGTTTTGGGCTTGGGAAAAGTAAAGTTGCTTTCAAACAACCTTGAGTCTACTGCATTGTTTGTTCCTACCTTTCCTTTTCAACTTCTGTCAATAGGAAAGATCACTAGAACCCTAAATTGTCTTGTCACTTTCTCACCAAGTAGTGTTTTGTTTCAGGATTCTCTCACCAAGAAGACGATTGGTGAAAGGTTCTTCCTGGATGGTCTTTACTATCTATGCAAGGAACCTCGTCTAGTCAAAGCTTTCCAAGTTGATTCAATTCCTTCCAAGGACCAACAAATCTGGCATCAAAGATTAGCCCATCCATCAGAGACTGTTTTGCTTAAACTCTTTCCCAAAAAGTATCAATCATTTGTAATGTGTGATACATGTCAGTTCTCCAAGTTTACTAGGCTCCCTTTTAGTTCCTCAATGTCTAGAGCTAGCAAACCTTTTGAACTTGTACACTCTGATGTTTGGGGTCCAACTATTGAATCTTTTGATGAATATAAATATTTTGTTATCTTTGTGGATGATTTTTCTAGAACAACATGGCTATATCTGTTAAAATAAAAAAAGAATGTCTTCATTATGTTCAAAGACTTTCATTAACTTGTCCTAACTCAATTTCAGTCAACCATTTAGAACCTAAGAACTGACAATGGCACTGAGTTCTTATCTAACAATATGAGTCAATATTTGAGCTCTCATGGTATTGTTCACCAGACAAGTTGTGTGGGAACCCCACAACTAATGGGATCTCAGAAAGAAAGAACATGGATTTACTTGTGAAGACCCATGCATTGATGTTGCATATGAACATACCAAAGAAATTTTGGTCACAAGCCATTCTCACTGCAACCTATTAATCAACAGATTGCCTAGTCGTGTTTTAGAGTTTAAGTCTCCTTATGAAACTCTTAAAGGAAGACATATAACTTTATCACATTTAAGAGTCTTTGGCTGCATGTGCTTTGTTCATGTTCAAGCATTGCACTGTGACAAACTGGATGCTAGGGCTGCAAAGTGTGTTTTCATGGGATATTCATCCACCCAAAAAGTTTACAAATGTTTTCATCCTATTACTAACAAGATGCTTGTGTCTAGGGATGTAAGATTTGAGGAGACAGTTCCCTATTTCTCCAAGGAGGATGCTCATTCCCGAGAGGGGGAGCTAATGTGTGATTTATTCCCCTTGCCTACATGCATTGATCTCTCAGTGCACTTAGATCTAGAAGCCACTAGCAATCATGAACGAGAAGAGATTGTGAGTGAAACTACTCATGTGTCTTCTCAACCATGAAACCTGGAGGATGGTACTGAGTTTACTCAAGATGAAAGTCACGAAGAGGCTCCCACTTTACCTCCTACAAGGCATAATCATGTGCGTGTTCGACAACCTCCAGCAAGGCTCCGAGACTATGTCACATTTGCTTCTAAACACCCCATCACTGAGGTGCTGAGTTATATTCGTGTTCACCCCAATCATGCCACATTCCTGGCTGAAATCTCTCATCACATTGAACTACGAACCTTTCAAGAGGCTTAACTAATTCCTGAGTGGAGAAATGCGATGAAGGATGAACTTCATGCCTTGGAAAACAATCAAACATGAAGCATTATGAAGTTACCACCAGGGAAGAAGGCTGTTGGGAGTATATGGATTTATAAGACAAAGTTCAAGGCTGATGGATCAATGAAATGTCACAAGGCCAGATTGGTTGAACGTGGTTTCACTCAAACGTTTGGGGTAGACTATAAGGAGACATTTGTTCCAGTAGCCAAAATGAACTCCGTTAGGGTTCTTCTTTCAGTGGCTGTGAATTGTGGCTGGCCATTGTATCAAATGGATGTAAAAAATGTGTTCCTTCATGGGGATTTACAAGAGGAAGTATATATGCAACTTCTACCAGGTTCTTCTCAAGGTAAAAATGATATGGTGTGTCGATTGCACAAAGTAATCTATGGTTTGAAACAATCTCCACGTGCATGGTATGCCAAGTTGAGTTCAGTGTTAGAAGCTGCTGGTTTTGTTCGAAGTAATGTGACTCACCCTTGTTTACTCATAAAGGATCAACTGGTATATTGGTGGTTCTCATCTATGTGGACGATCTCATCATCACAGGTGAAAATGAAGTTGAAATTGAAGCTCTCAAGAAATCTCTCAATCACACATTTGCCATAAAGGACCTGGGGAGACTAAAATACGTCATTGGCATGAAAATGGCAACATCTCAAAATGGTTTGTTCTTAAATCAGAGCAAGTATGTTGTGGATCTTTTCACTGAGGTTGAATTACTTGATTGCAAGCCTGCTATCACTCCCCTTGATAGTAAGCTAAAGCTTGATATGGATGGAGAACCTCTCACCAATGTGCGTCACTACCAAAGGTTAGTTGGAAAGCTTATATACCTTACCATAACCAGACCGGATATCACCTATGATGTGAGGCTTGTTAGCCAATTCATACATGCACCATTTGTGAAACATCTTCTCATTGTCAAAAGAATTCAACGCTACCTCAAAGGCTCTATTGGTAGAGGTTTTCTGATGAAGAACAACCAATCCACTCAAATCAGTGGTTACACCGATGCATATTGGGCCGAAAATGCAATTGATAAGAAGTCTACCACTGGCTATTGTACGTTTGTTGGAGGAAACATCGTCACATGGAAAAGAAAAAAACAACAAGTTATTGCACGTTCTAGTGCGAAGGCTGAATATCGTGCAATGGCATCGACAACATGTGAGTTAATTTGGCTCAAAGGGTTACTTTTAGACTTGGGATTCTCTAGTTCTACTCCAATGTCACTCATGTGTGACAATCAAGCAGCCATGCATATCGCTGCTAACCCCGTGTTCCATGAAAGGACCAAACATATTGAGGTGGACTGTCACTACATTAGGGCACAAGTTCAATCCCAAGCTATTCAAACCATCTATACTCGCAGTCATGATCAACTGGCAGATGTGTTCACAAAAGCACTTCCTTCAGTTCCTTTTCAGTATCTCCTTGACAAGCTTGGCTCGATCAATCTCATTGATCCAGCTTGAAGGGGAGTATTAGACGATATGGGATGGGATATCGGGTAACTAATACCCATGTTGCCAGATTTTATGTTTACTCTTTCCATGAGATTCTCTATTAAGCCTAATCCCTTAATTTGAGGAATATTGACATCTAGATGACTTGTTGATAATTGTGTGCTAGCTACTTGCTGCACTTCCTTAATTTAAGGAGTGACAACTTTAGGGGTTTACCGGGTTAGTAGGATTTGCCAAGGTAGGGTTGCTTGTAACCTTCTACCTCATTATATATCCCCTCTTGTACATTCAATCAATCTATGAAAAATACATTCAAACAAACTTAAAACTTCCACAGTTTGAGTTAGGAATGTCCCTTTGCCCGACCTTCGATCAGACAATGATGTGAAGAGCATCAGGCTTTGTCGTCCGGAGCTAATAGAGTGTGGTTTCAAAATTCTTGCTAAGCATCGTAACTGGAAATGACTGACTTTTCCTGCTCAGTTTGTAGAGCACGGTAAGGACACTATTGTCAATCATTGCTGCAAATCCCCGATCCTTAACCTGTACTTGATCAATGCTGAGGAGATTTAGAAAGGGGTCCACTCGTTTCAGATTAAAAATTTCTTAAAACTAGACAGCAAGAAACGCAAGAGGCCTATTGGCGTGTCTCCTAAGCTCATTGTGGAGGCACCTCAAAATAAGAAGTGGTTGCGGTTAAAGGTTTTGGAATTTTACCAGGAGATTTTGAGGTTGAGGAACCAGAGGAAATTCCTTTGGTCAGAAAGAATTCCACCCATGCCCCAGCGAACGCAGCTTGTGAAATAGCGGAGCTGCAGCCTCATGCAGAAGATAATCACCTTCTTTTCTACCACTAGTCTAGCATCAAGAACAACGACAACATGAGTCGCCTCAATCTGATCAGGAATTTTTTGTACAACAGCAACAACCTATTTCGCCACCAATTCAAGGTGAAGTTTCAAATCTTAAACCTTCTTCCCTACTAACTCCCTTTTGTTATTTGAAGTACATAATTACTTCTTATCTAAGGTTCTTTTTTATAGAGGTTCACATCATTAGTGTATTACGTCTAGTTTAATATCTCTTTGCTTTTTGGTTGTATTTGTATTTTAGTTAGGATTGGGGATGTTTTTGCATCCTTTTGTATTTATGCCTTGTGATGTGATTGTAATCATGTTGCGTGTCTTTTCTTAGAGATGTTGCCCTAGTCCCATAAATTCACGTTTGGATATAGATAGTTTATGCTATCTTATGTTGATTAATAAAGCATCCACAATTCATAAAATTAAAAATAAATAAATTGTTGTGGTCTATATTTATCTGACAGAGAGACTAGGGCCGGCGGCAGAGAGAGAGAGAGGAGAGAGATGTGTGTTTGTAGAATTGTAGGGGAATGTGTGTGTTGTTATCCCTCCTACACTGTGCCTTTATTTATAGTAGTAAAGGGAGAGAAGATATTCCTTCTCCTCCAAGTAATACAAGTTGTAATAGGAAAGGATAACTAGAATCAAATCTAATCTAGGATTTACACAATCATACTTATTCTAGGAATGTTTACAACACTCCCCCTTGAGTGTGTAAATACTTAAGGTAGATTCAGCATCATGCAGAAGTTGAGGAAGTCGACTCGTCGGCATTGATTCCAAGGAACAACGCTTATTCTCAATAAGGTAGGAACTTGCATAAGTAGTAAGTCTCACTAAAAAACCCTAAGGCTATGGCAAAAACCCGAGTAGGGACAAAATCCATAGTCTAAGGAAAAATGCGTGAGAAATGCAAAGTCAAAAGAAACGTGTACAGGACGTCATCAGGGATATGACCAGCCCAAGGTGGGTGCCTCGTTAAAACCTAGTTAGGTAGCAAAAACCCAGTGGGAAAAATGCTCCTAATCGTAGGGAAAAAGAGTACATTAAGATCAAGCAAGTATCCAGAAGATACTCCCCCTGAGTTTGACATAATTCCAAAGAGAAATAGCAAAGTTACAACTCAGAAAGTTTACGCATACCAATTCCATGAACAAGCTTCTGAAACGTCGCCTTCGGTAGTGAATTCAATCTTCTGATGCTCTTGTTGTTGATGTGTAAAGAAGAACTTCGACGCAATATGCTTGGTGTTGTCTCCTTTGATGTAACCCTTCTTGAGCTGTTCGATGCAAGTTGC
This sequence comes from Malus fusca, assembly GCA_035220775.1. Classification (NCBI taxonomy): domain Eukaryota; kingdom Viridiplantae; phylum Streptophyta; class Magnoliopsida; order Rosales; family Rosaceae; genus Malus; species Malus fusca. The sequence goes on along the minus strand of CM069068.1, from coordinate 545,140 downwards.
GTTGTCTTCAAAAATCGTCGTCGGGGCATTAACGGCGGGATGAAGATCACAGGAGCTTCGAATATGGCCCATTACTGCTCTCAACCAAAAGCATTCCCGAGTTGCTTCATGTAAGGCGAGAATTTCAGCATGGTTAGACGAAGTGGCAACTAAGGTCTGTTTAGTTGACCTCCAAGATATTGCGGTGCCTCCAACGGTAAAGACATAACCCGTTTGAGAACGCGCCTTGTGCGGATCAGATAAGTATCCAGTGTCGGCATAACCAACAAGGTGAGAATCAACCCGATGAGCATAGGGTGCGGCATCACTCGAGGATTCGTAGGGATAGAATAAGCCTAAATCCGTAGTACCCTTAAGGTAACGGAAGATGTCTTTCACGCCAGTCCAATGTCTGCGTGTTGGTGCATTGCTGTATCTTGCCAAAAGATTAACAGCGAAGGAGATGTCGGGTCTAGTGCATTGAGCTAAGTACAATAAAGCGCCTATCGCACTTAGATAAGGAACTTCAGGCTCCAAAATCTCTTCATCATCCTCCTTCGGACGGAAGGGATCTCGCTTTGCATCTAGCGTACGAACGACTATAGGAGTACTCGAAGACTTCGCTTTATCCTCATTAAAACGGCGCATCACCTTCTGGGTGTAGTTCGATTGATGTACTAAGATTCCATCTGAACAATGCTCTATCTCGAGACCGAGACAGTATCGAGTCTTACCTAGATCTTTCATCTCAAATTCTGACTTCAGGTGCGAAACAGTTCTCGCGAGCTCTTCAGGAGTTCCGATGAGATTCATGTCATCGACATATACTGCAACAATCGCAAATCCAGAATGTGACTTCTTAATGAACACACAAGGGCATAGTTCGTTGTTCACATATCCCTGACTAGTCAAATACTCACTCAGACGGTTATACCACATTCTTCCGGATTGTTTCAAACCGTATAGTGAACGCCTCAGCTGAATTGAGAGCGTGTTCCGGGGTTTGGAAATATTTGAACCAGTTAATGTAAGTCCTTCGGGAACTTTCATATAAATTTCTGTATCAAGATCCCCATTGAGATACGTGGTTACTACGTCCATCAGCTGCATATCCAGTTTTTCGGAAACTACCAAACTGATAAGGTATCGAAAAGTAATCACATCCATAACGGGTGAGTAAGTTTCGTCATAGTCAATCCCGGGGCGTTGTGAGAAACCTTGTGCTACAAGACGAGCTTTGTAACCCACAATTTCGTTCTTCTCATTACGCTTCTGAACGAAAACCCACTTGTAGCCAACGGGCTTCACATGTGGAGGAGTAGGAACTACAGGTCCAAACACCTTACGTTTCGCAAGTGAATCAAGTTTGACTTGGATTGCTTGTTTCCAATTTGACCAATCAGCTCTACGTCGACATTCATCAACGGAACGCGGTTCAATGTCATCGCTCAACATGATTTTAGTAGCTACGCAAATGCTAATGCATCGTCGACAATCATCTCATTTCTACGCCACACATCATCTAAGCTGGCATAATAGACCGAAATCTCACGATTCTAGGGAAGAGGATTCGTCTCTTCAAGGACGCCATCCTTCATATCCCCAAATGGTCCTCTTACAGTTGGGGATTCCATGATGATGAACGAAACAACCGCATCGGTGGTGGCCAGAAATCTGCTCACTCCTAGAGACACTAGGATACTTTCCAGGCGGTCCGACGAACTGGCTGTTCAGGACTCTATGGCCTACAGCGTCCGATGCGCAGGTTCAGTATCAAACATGGACCAGCGCCTTCTTGCACGAACCCGTCAGGTGGAGTCGTTGATGGCTGAAGTGGCTAGTCTTCGGCAGGAGGTCAGAGTGCTTAGGCATGAGAACAAGGATTTGCACATGCTCGCAACCAATTACTCAACAAGCATGAAAAGGAAGCTTGATCAGCTGCAGGAGTCCGAAGTGCGGATTCAGAGTGATCATCAACGGTTTATGACGTTACTCCCGAGGTTTGTGTTGCCTTCGTCCTCGGGAGCAGCACCAAGTATTGAGGCTCCGAATGATCCAGCTCTGGCGCTTCGTCTTTCAGGGGCTCCGTCGACCTCCGAGGCACCACCTACCAACGACCAATGAAAGCTATTAGTTTTACATTATTGTAAAATATTTATGCTTTAAGTTTATTTAATTATAAATATAAATAAAAGTATTTTTGTTTTGTTTTGTTTTTTTTTCATTTTTTATTTTATATAAATGTAAAATAAGTAAATCAAAGTAAAAAAAAAGACTAAGTTTAATCTCCTAAACAAAAATCACAACTAAATAACAAAACATAATGAAATCAACGTAAAAAAAATCAACGTAAAATAAATTCACACAAGAGCAAACAAACAATGAAAGAACTAAACAAAGTAAAATAAATTCAGTAAAGAGAAGGGATTAGGAATGCAAATCTGATTGTGGGTGATTCCTAGGCCTCCCTTCATTATTCAAATGCATGGGCTTATCATTAAACGGACGGTGGTACTTGAAATGATCCGACAACGGTCTAAGTTCTAATGACGGTGCCTGAATCATCAAAATTAGATTGTTAGTATAACATAAAATTAAAAATGGAGAAGATGGCTTACTATCTTTTTCAAACTCAATGACAAACACCACATTTTTGAACATTTCCGGGACTTTGAACTTAGCCAGGTTTACTATGATGGTTGTGGCTTGTCCCGTGTCCTCAGTCTTAACTCCTTTGGGCTTGATTGTCTCATGCACAGCCTCTTTGATATGATCAACAGATTCTCCGGCCACCTCATTTTCTGGAATAATTATTCTTGGTGTACAAGTCTCTTTGAACGTTTCAATACCATCGGGAACTTGATTTGGTACACCAAGAATTTGGATATCACATTGCACCTTGGGAAGATCTTCCACAACGTATTTTTCATTCACTTCTTCCTTGGGATTTAAAAACCTGCAAGGAAAAAGGACATTTGGTGGAACGATGTCAGAATGAATTGAACTTAGAACCTCCTCACCTGAGTTGGATGGCATAAGGACTTGAGGGGTTTGCGACAAGAATTCTTCTAAACTGCCCAAGTCGTCATCCTCATCTTCTTCTTGAAGCGGCAATTCATCCATGTCCGGGCCATGTTTGGATGGTTCTGGAACAACTTCATCCTCCATATCACTTCCCAAAGTGATGGCTTCATCGATTTCCATTTCTCCCCTTGAATTTGCAAATGTGGAGTTGGAGAGTTCTCTTTGATCTTGAATTTGTGCCATGATTTCCAAAATCTGCCCAACTTGCTCCTCCAATTCGTCCACTCTTCTGACTCGGTCTTGCATCTCCTGGTTTTGATTTTCTACTCCCTGATTCAAAGAGGTGAGTAAATTATTAAGTGTATCATTATCCAAGGATGTACCTGAATTGAATTGGGGAGATTGTTGTGGTGGATGTGGTGGTGCACATGGCCATTGATAGTACTCCTCTGATGGCTGTAATTGTTCTTCGTTTTGTGAGCCCTGCACCAAAGAAATTAATTCATCAAGCCTTTGATTATAATCCACGGGCATACTTTGATTTGATTGGAATTGCTGTGGGGGATGCTGTGGTAGCTGCATAGGTCTTGAATAGAATTCGTCTTGCTGCCAATATCCACTTTGTTGAAAGTGTTGAGGTTCATCCCACATATAATCTGAGTAGTCTCTCCAATCCGAATTGTAAGCGTTGGAAAACATGTTGCCCCTTGATTAGTTATGGCCCTGATATCCCCAAACATCTTCATTTCCAGAAAATTGAGGACCTTGATATCGTTGTCCATAGGGCACATCAAGTGTAGGGACACTTGGCATTGTGGTCCGTTCGGCATTATGAGTTAATTGAGCAGTGAGCTGTGCCAATAGATCTTGAATGCTAGTAGAATCCAGGTCTTGCTCCATTTGTACCTCAATTCAAAGAAAGAAAAATAAATCAAATATCAAAAGTAACATACACAAACACAAATAAACATAAGCAAAAACAAAAATAAAAGGATTAGCAAATTTGCTAATCCCCGGCAACGGCGCCAAAAATTTGGTGCGAAAATAAATTAACGCACAAATTTAAACCCTATTTGTGACAGTTGTAGTATATGGATAAGTAGGGATCGTTCTAGGCCGGGGATTAACTAGGGATGCTAACCAAAGTAAAATTAAATTAAAAATGTAAAAACAAAATTTAAAACACTAAACTGGACTCAAAACACTTAACTAGAATAACTTAAAATAAAACTAACAAATAAACTAAAACAAATCAAAAGACTCAAAATAATTCAAAACTCAAGAAAACACAAACTAAATTAATTTCTAACAAATTTAAAACTTTAAAATAAATGGGGGATTGATTTTTGATGAAAAGTAAATTAAACTTAAATAAATTACAGAATTGACAAAAACATGAAATTAAGGTAAAATGATAAATGACGGACTGGCTAGAGGGTTCTTCTCCACACATGATACATATGCAACCTAAATTGATTTTCAGTTGTTCTTTCAATAAATTGTAAATTCTCAACGCCCCAAGTTAATTAGGTCCGCTTAAATTAACCTTCAGATTTTCCTACTTTTATTAGGTTGGATGATTGCATACGACAACCCAAAACATTCCCTACAAGTTCCCTACATGAATTGCATAATAGAGATACAAGCAAGAATCATTAAGTTTTATGAAAATCATAAGCATTGACGAGGCACTTGTTACTATGAATTGCATGAAACTTATGCCAAGAATTTACCTAACACGATTGTGGTCAACAACCTTTACTACTTGTGAATATAAGTTCATAACGATTAGGTGAAATTTCACTTATATTCTAGCATCAAATTCATGCATGTAAATTAAGTATGCATCCTTAATCGACATACAAAAATAAGTTATCAATCAAGCAGTTAAACAAATTAAATTCACAACTCAGAAATCACAACTTAAGGTAATCAATTCATATTACAAATATATCCATGGCTTTGAATTAACCTCTAGCCAAAACAAAATTAGTTACACATTATTAAAACAGAAATAAAATATAAGTTTGGAGAGATTAAACAGAGAGAAATGCAGTTTGCTGCTTCTGTTTCTGCGCTCCCTGCACTGCCCTCAAGTTCCGTTCCCGCGTACACTGTCCTCCTGTGCTGACTGCCCAAGGCAGTCATCTGTCCCCCTCGCAAGGCAGCACTGCTTCTCGACCCGTGCTGACTTATCTGCGCCTTGTGCTGACCTGCCAGCCTCCTTGTTTCTCTCCACGTGCCGTGCTCTTGCAAGCTGCACAAGCACCTGCCTTCCACGCCGTGACTTCACTGCACTACACAGCTGCCAAAGGCAGCGACCTTCCTCCTTTATTCTGCTTGCGACAGCTGCGCCTGGCAGCTTCTGACTGCCTGCGAGCCCTCCTCCCAATCCCGTGTGCTGCTCCTGCTGATCTTCCTCGAGCTTCACATGCTGCCAAGTGGAGAGCAGCCCCGTGGCTCCTGTCTCCCAGCTGGTTTTTACGCTGCCTCCTTTCGCTGCCAGGCAGCACGCCAGCTGCCCACTTAGTCCTCTCTCAAGCTGCCACAAGGCAGCTCTCCCCTTTTTTTTTATTTTTTTCTGACTTGTTTTCAGCTGCCTTGGGCAGCTTCCCAGTTTTCTTTCCGCGTCCCTCCCTTTTTTTTAAGCCTTCCTTATTTCTTTATGGCAGCCCACTGACATATATATTTTCACACACACCCACACTCTTGCTTTTTTAATTCTTTTCTTCATGCATGCTGCACTAGGCAGCTTTCATATTTTCTACAAAACAAACCATGAAATGAATTATTATTATTATATATATATATATTATTTAATTTAAAAGCTAAACAGTTTTGACACGAATTTATTACATAAAATCACACTTATGTTATTTTTATTTTCTTAGCTAGATAAATTCGATAAAACACAAAAACAAAGTAAATAGCTCAAAAATATAAGGAAATAACTAAGAAAAGACAAGAGAATTTGATGTAAAATATGTATAAATATGAGCTTATCAAATACCCCCACACTTAGCTTTTGCTAGTCCTCGAGCAAAACAAACGAAAACAGAAAAAATAATAACATGAAAATTATTAGTTTCCCCCTATGTGACCCTCATAGAACTTCATATAAGAACACAATCATCAAAAACCATAGCTAACACCAACAAGCTAATCCAAATTCATTTTCCTTATTCAAATATTAGCAGTAATCTTTGAAACATCCTTGAAGTGTAGTGTGTGAGATAGTCATGCTAATGCAATTTCAAATTTTTATTTTTTAAAAACACCATATGCAAACTAGCGACCTTCTCACGGGATATGCACTCAATCACACATGTGTTTAGTTTTAATGTGTTTCGCTCAAAGAAACGAATGTGAAAGTTCTACCATAAGCTTGCATAAAGGTCACTTCTCCACAGTCATAATTGCAAAACTTAAATCAAGAGGGCTTTTATTGGATGTAATGAGGCTTAGGGATAGGGTTATTGAAACGAAAGAATAGGAAAACACAAGTTCCAAGCTACATTGCAAGCAATTCTTTTCTTTAGATTTATAAGAACTCAAGCTCTCCAACGATTCTTCTGACATCTCCAACCACACCCTGAAACTGAAACTTTAAAAACTTTTTATTTTCTTTGTATACAATCTTTTTTTTTTCTTTTTCTTTTCTTCTTTTTTTTTTTTTTTTTTCTTTTTTTTTTTTTTTTTAATACAAACATGAAATACCCCCACACTTATTCTTTTGCCAAACACCTTCAAAGTACTTCACAAACGTTTCTCATAAGACAATCTTGCATTGCTCGCTTGGAAAGGGTAAGGAAAAATATTTATTTCAGGCATAAGGGTAGACATATCTGGTGATAAGAAATAAAAGGTTCACATATACGGCACAAATTGGCAATCTAATGATATCATTTTTCTTTGGGAAACAAGGTTATTTGGGCCATGGTGGTAAACCTAATGCCTCTATCATTTTCAAGTTCATGCAATCAATGACAAAAATTTCGAAAGATCGTTATGCAAGTTCTAGAGAAGTATCTCACATAAGTTCATCACACATGAAAGAATAGGAGTGTATGAAAAATGCACACACTTTCAATAGGCTCAAAAACTCACATAGGATGTATATGGTCACTAAATTCACATATGGAGCTTTAAATCATGCTTTAGTTTCACATTAACAAGGCTATGTGCATTTAGTTTTTCAAGGATAATCAAATATGTACAAAACTAACACAAGAATAAGGAATTTCACAAAACACATGTTAACTAAGTTCTTGATGATCATGGTTCAAACTTTATCCGATTATATCATTGGGTCGGGGAACTAACAAAAATCTAATTCAAAACAATAAAGAAAACAAGGAAATATTTTTGGATTTTTTTTAAATTTTCCGATTTTTTTTTTTTTTTTTTTATTTTTTTTTATATATATTTAAAACAACAACTTAATTAAGAAAACACAAAGCAATAACATGGAAACAAATGAAACCAGCTCAAAGTCGAAGGTACAAAATTTTTTAATTTGGTCATTTTTATACTCTTTACCCCCACACTTAAACTAGACATTGTCCCCAATGTCAGAAAATATAATAAAATGCAAATAAAAATAAAAATAAAATAAATAAATACAAAGAAAGAAAATAAAGCAATAGGACTGAAAACTTCCCTAATTTGCAGAAAAAATCAAGCGATGACCCCCCAAGCTAAAATTTTGCAATCAACTTCAAGGGTGGAAATAACCAAAAGTTCCTGCAAAGAAAAGAAATAAGTCAGTTAAGCACGCAAGAAAAAACAAACAAACGAAAAATTGAAAATGAAAATAAAAGATAACAATAAAACTAAAAAGTGATCATTGGTCCTGTTTGGTGACTTTCCACAGCTTTGAACTTGAACTGGCCTCAGGAACTTCTTAGCAAGGAAAATGAGACTTGATTGGTGGTGTTGTTGAAGCTTCTCGAGCTCTTGGTTTCAACTCGGACTCCTTCTGCCGGGTTGATTGAGTCTGCAGGCTACATTCTTCTCTTTTTGTTCTTCTGCATGGCAGGTAGGCACGAGGCAGAGGTGGTGGTCTGCTTCTTTGTTCAATCTGTCCAAGTGCCGACCGATGTCCTTTCTTTCACCTTGTCCCGTAGCCAAGAGCAAGGGTAAAGGAAAAGCATGCCATGAGAAATCTTTGCCTCTGACTCTGATGATATGGGATACTTTTGCTTTTGAAGAAGTATCGTTCCACAGGTGTATGCTTGAACTGGGCTGGTGAACTTCTTAGCAAGGAAAATGAGACTTGATCTTGAAGATGAAGCAGCACCTTGTCTCCACATGGTTCAAGTAACATTTTCACTTGCCTTGGCTGTTCTCCAGGCAGATGTGGCGTCTTCTTCGGAAGTACATCAGCGGTTGAAGATGAGCACTCGAGAGCAATGCTAGGTAAGCAATGCTAGGTAAGCAATCAGGAAGGATTTCCAGGCAGTCGGTTCTTAGATTGGAAGATTGACACCGAATGCTGGCTGATTGCCCGCTTTCTCCTTATCACAAAGACAAGGAAAAGGACAGGGAGAAAGCGTGATATGAGATACTCTTGCTTTCAACCTTCATGATATGAAATACTCTAGCTCTAGATGACTTGTTTGTAAAGGTATCCCAGGGAATGAGAAACACAGAGAAACTCGAGAGGGTTTGATGGAAAGGCATTTTCGGAGATGAAAAATTTCGGAGATGAAGAAGTGTTGAGAGAGTTTGCCTTTGCTGTTGAAGGCGAAGGTAGACGTTTATAGGACTTTTCTTCACAACCGAAACTATTCCTTTACCCTGTCGGCAGCCGGTGGATGGATGAACAGTACAAGTTACGCGCTTTCTGAAAAAATCACCCGTAATTTACGCAAAGCTGACATCGCGCGTGACGAGTGACGACAAAATTGGAAAAACTGTTCGCCTCGTGATTCCTGACCGCTCCGACTTTTGAGAGAGACGCCCGACTTTTGAGAGAACGGCGTCCGACTTTTGAGAAAGGAACCGACTTTTGAGACGGAGACGCCGCTTTTGAGAAAAGAATCCGGCTTTTGAGAAAGGAGCCCGGCTCTTCGATTTGCGAGAGGGCGCCTCTTCGACTGCTGAGTGATGCCTCAACGATTTCTTCTTCTTATAAGAACGCTCATTTTTTGTTCCACAACACACTTAAGCTCCCCCTGTAAACACTCCCTCCTGTAAACACTTCCTCCTTGCATTTCTTTTAATCTTGATAAGTCCGACTCTTCATTCTCAACACCTTCAAATATGTCTTGCCCCTCTGACCGTCGCCTTAACTTGAATGTTGGAGAAGATAGTGATATGTCTTCTCCAACCAACATTTGGCAGCCATCTTTCATATCCCCAAATGGTCCTCTTACAGTTGGGGATTCCATGATGATGAACGAAACAACCGCATCGGTGGTGGCCAGAAATCTGCTCACTCCTAGAGACACTAGGATACTTTCCAGGCGGTCCGACGAACTGGCTGTTCAGGACTCTATGGCCTACAGCGTCCGATGCGCAGGTTCAGTATCAAACATGGGCCAGCGCCTTCTTGCACGAACCCGTCAGGTGGAGTCGTTGATGGCTGAAGTGGCTAGTCTTCGGCAGGAGGTCAGAGTGCTTAGGCATGAGAACAGGGATTTGCACATGCTCGCAACCAATTACTCAACAAGCATGAAAAGGAAGCTTGATCAGCTGCAGGAGTCCGAAGTGCGGATTCAGAGTGATCATCAACGGTTTATGACGTTACTCCCGAGGTTTGTGTTGCCTTCGTCCTCGGGAGCAGCACAAAGTATTGAGGCTCCGAATGATCCAGCTCTGGCGCTTCGTCTTTCAGGGGCTCCGTCGACCTCCGAGGCACCACCTACCAACGACCAATGAAAGCTATTAGTTTTACATTATTGTAAAATATTTATGCTTTAAGTTTATTTAATTATAAATATAAATAAAAGTATTTTTGTTTTGTTTTGTTTTTTTTTCATTTTTTATTTTATATAAATGTAAAATAAGTAAATCAAAGTAAAAAAAAAGACTAAGTTTAATCTCCTAAACAAAAATCACAACTAAATAACAAAACATAATGAAATCAACGTAAAAAAAATCAACGTAAAATAAATTCACACAAGAGCAAACAAACAATGAAAGAACTAAACAAAGTAAAATAAATTCAGTAAAGAGAAGGGATTAGGAATGCAAATCTGATTGTGTGTGATTCCTAGGCCTCCCTTCATTATTCAAATGCATGGGCTTATCATTAAACGGACGGTGGTACTTGAAATGATCCGACAACGGTCTAAGTTCTAATGACGGTGCCTGAATCATCAAAATTAGATTGTTAGTATAACATAAAATTAAAAATGGAGAAGATGGCTTACTATCTTTTTCAAACTCAATGACAAACACCACATTTTTGAACATTTCCGGGACTTTGAACTTAGCCAGGTTTACTATGATGGTTGTGGCTTGTCCCGTGTCCTCAGTCTTAACTCCTTTGGGCTTGATTGTCTCATGCACAGCCTCTTTGATATGATCAACAGATTCTCCGGCCACCTCATTTTCTGGAATAATTATTCTTGGTGTACAAGTCTCTTTGAACGTTTCAATACCATCGGGAACTTGATTTGGTACACCAAGAATTTGGATATCACATTGCACCTTGGGAAGATCTTCCACAACGTATTTTTCATTCACTTCTTCCTTGGGATTTAAAAACCTGCAAGGAAAAAGGACATTTGGTGGAACGATGTCAGAATGAATTGAACTTAGAACCTCCTCACCTGAGTTGGATGGCATAAGGACTTGAGGGGTTTGCGACAAGAATTCTTCTAAACTGCCCAAGTCGTCATCCTCATCTTCTTCTTGAAGCGGCAATTCATCCATGTCCGGGCCATGTTTGGATGGTTCTGGAACAACTTCATCCTCCATATCACTTCCCAAAGTGATGGCTTCATCGATTTCCATTTCTCCCCTTGAATTTGCAAATGTGGAGTTGGAGAGTTCTCTTTGATCTTGAATTTGTGCCATGATTTCCAAAATCTGCCCAACTTGCTCCTCCAATTCGTCCACTCTTCTGACTCGGTCTTGCATCTCCTGGTTTTGATTTTCTACTCCCTGATTCAAAGAGGTGAGTAAATTATTAAGTGTATCATTATCCAAGGATGTACCTGAATTGAATTGGGGAGATTGTTGTGGTGGATGTGGTGGTGCACATGGCCATTGATAGTACTCCTCTGATGGCTGTAATTGTTCTTCGTTTTGTGAGCCCTGCACCAAAGAAATTAATTCATCAAGCCTTTGATTATAATCCACGGGCATACTTTGATTTGATTGGAATTGCTGTGGGGGATGCTGTGGTAGCTGCATAGGTCTTGAATAGAATTCGTCTTGCTGCCAATATCCACTTTGTTGAAAGTGTTGAGGTTCATCCCACATATAATCTGAGTAGTCTCTCCAATCCGAATTGTAAGCGTTGGAAAACATGTTGCCCCTTGATTGGTTATGGCCCTGATATCCCCAAACATCTTCATTTGCAGAAAATTGAGGACCTTGATATCGTTGTCCATAGGGCACATCAAGTGTAGGGACACTTGGCATTGTGGTCCGTTCGGCATTATGAGTTAATTGAGCAGTGAGCTGTGCCAATAGATCTTGAATGCTAGTAGAATCCAGGTCTTGCTCCATTTGTACCTCAATTCAAAGAAAGAAAAATAAATCAAATATCAAAAGTAACATACACAAACACAAATAAACATAAGCAAAAACAAAAATAAAAGGATTAGCAAATTTGCTAATCCCCGGCAACGGCGCCAAAAATTTGGTGCGAAAATAAATTAACGCACAAATTTAAACCCTATTTGTGACAGTTGTAGTATATGGATAAGTAGGGATCGTTCTAGGCCGGGGATTAACTAGGGATGCTAACCAAAGTAAAATTAAATTAAAAACGTAAAAACAAAATTTAAAACACTAAACTGGACTCAAAACACTTAACTAGAATAACTTAAAATAAAACTAACAAATAAACTAAAACAAATCAAAAGACTCAAAATAATTCAAAACTCAAGAAAACACAAACTAAATTAATTTCTAACAAATTTAAAACTTTAAAATAAATGGGGGATTGATTTTTGATGAAAAGTAAATTAAACTTAAATAAATTACAGAATTGACAAAAACATGAAATTAAGGTAAAATGATAAATGACGGACTGGCTAGAGGGTTCTTCTCCACACATGATACATATGCAACCTAAATTGATTTTCAGTTGTTCTTTCAATAAATTGTAAATTCTCAACGCCCCAAGTTAATTAGGTCCGCTTAAATTAACCTTCAGATTTTCCTACTTTTATTAGGTTGGATGATTGCATACGACAACCCAAAACATTCCCTACAAGTTCCCTACATGAATTGCATAATAGAGATACAAGCAAGAATCATTAAGTTTTATGAAAATCATAAGCATTGACGAGGCACTTGTTACTATGAATTGCATGAAACTTATGCCAAGAATTTACCTAACACGATTGTGGTCAACAACCTTTACTACTTGTGAATATAAGTTCATAACGATTAGGTGAAATTTCACTTATATTCTAGCATCAAATTCATGCATGTAAATTAAGTATGCATCCTTAATCGACATACAAAAATAAGTTATCAATCAAGCAGTTAAACAAATTAAATTCACAACTCAGAAATCACAACTTAAGGTAATCAATTCATATTACAAATATATCCATGGCTTTGAATTAACCTCTAGCCAAAACAAAATTAGTTACACATTATTAAAACAGAAATAAAATATAAGTTTGGAGAGATTAAACCGAGAGAAATGCAGTTTGCTGCTTCTGTTTCTGCGCTCCCTGCACTGCCCTCAAGTTCCGTTCCCGCGTACACTGTCCTCCTGTGCTGACTGCCCAAGGCAGTCATCTGTCCCCCTCGCAAGGCAGCACTGCTTCTCGACCCGTGCTGACTTATCTGCGCCTTGTGCTGACCTGCCAGCCTCCTTGTTTCTCTCCACGTGCCGTGCTCTTGCAAGCTGCACAAGCACCTGCCTTCCACGCCGTGACTTCACTGCACTACACAGCTGCCAAAGGCAGCGACCTTCCTCCTTTATTCTGCTTGCGACAGCTGCGCCTGGCAGCTTCTGACTGCCTGCGAGCCCTCCTCCCAATCCCGTGTGCTGCTCCTGCTGATCTTCCTCGAGCTTCACATGCTGCCAAGTGGAGAGCAGCCCCGTGGCTCCTGTCTCCCAGCTGGTTTTTACGCTGCCTCCTTTCGCTGCCAGGCAGCACGCCAGCTGCCCACTTAGTCCTCTCTCAAGCTGCCACAAGGCAGCTCTCCCCTTTTTTTTTATTTTTTTCTGACTTGTTTTCAGCTGCCTTGGGCAGCTTCCCAGTTTTCTTTCCGCGTCCCTCCCTTTTTTTTAAGCCTTCCTTATTTCTTTATGGCAGCCCACTGACATATATATTTTCACACACACCCACACTCTTGCTTTTTTAATTCTTTTCTTCATGCATGCTGCACTAGGCAGCTTTCATATTTTCTACAAAACAAACCATGAAATGAATTATTATTATTATATATATATATTATTTAATTTAAAAGCTAAACAGTTTTGACACGAATTTATTACATAAAATCACACTTATGTTATTTTTATTTTCTTAGCTAGATAAATTCGATAAAACACAAAAACAAAGTAAATAGCTCAAAAATATAAGGAAATAACTAAGAAAAGACAAGAGAATTTGATGTAAAATATGTATAAATATGAGCTTATCAATTCTTCAGCATTATCCAATCGAATAGATTTGATCGGATAATCAGGGTGGTGAGCCCTGAGCTTGATAACCTGAGTCAACAGTTTGGAGAATGCAGCGTTCCTTGTGGACAACAAGCACACGTGTGACCAACGTGTAGAAGCGTCAACCAAAACCATAAAATATCTAAATGGTCCGTAGGGAGGTTGAATTGGTCCACAAATGTCCCCCTGAATTCGTTGTAGAAAAATGGAAGGATTTAAACGAATCTTGTCATAAGAAGGCTTAGTAATAAGCTTTCCCATAGAACATGTTTGACATGCAATTTCATGGATCGAACCTAAGCTTCGGGTTAGTGGATGCCCGTGTGAAGTTTTGAGGATACGGCGCATCGCTATTCGTCCAGGATGTCCCAAACGATCATGCCAAAGTGTAATTTCGTGCTCGGTCCCTGTGGTAGGGCCGGCCACATAGTGGCATTCTATGGGGCGTATGGTCGTAGTATACAGACCACTCGGGTTACGCTCCATCTTCTCTAGAATACGTTTCTGGCCATATTCGTAGGAAGTTACGCACAGAAATTCAAATCCGTTTTCTACGTGGGTTTCAGCGTGGTAATTGTTATCTCTAATGTCCTTGAAACTTAGTAACGTTCTTCCGGAACGTTGGAGAATAGAGTGCCTCAGTAATGGTCAAGATTGTACCATTGGACAACATTATACGTGCTTTACCGTATCCTTCGATCAGGTTGGATGGGCCTAAGAGGGTTGTCAGAGGTGCATTCTTAGGTACGAAGTTAGTGAAATAGATGCGTTCATGCAAAACAGTATGCGTGGTTGCACTATCTGCCAGACAACTAACTTTCCCACTAGTCATACCTAGAATGAAAAATTAATTTGAATCGGTCACATGCATAAAAGTTTATAAAAACAAGTATCAATTCAAAATAATTTCATTTATTCAAGGATTAAAAACTTAATATCCAAAATAAATCGCCAACTAATAATCCAAAACATAAAGGAAAATTGTTCAAAATCAACCAAAAAACAAGGTGGGGTTCGGCCACTAGGTGGAATTTGGCCCCAATTGTCTTATTTTAACTGAAAAATAAGTCTATGTCTAAGATTCTAATCTTTCATAGGGGTGGTATCCTCCTGAAAGTCAGAAACCTCCATCTTTGTAGTCTCCGGTTCGTCCACTTGCATGAAGTTTGATTCAAACTTCTTACGACGAGAATGATATTCATCTACAACTTTCTTGGGAGCACGGCAAATACGGGACCAATGGTCATTTGAATCACAACGATAGCACATATCGTCATTCATTGTGGCATGTGCTTTGCCCTTATTCTTGAAGTTCGGGGCCTTGGGAGCGAGGTTTGGGCGCTTCTGGGCTTTGTTTCCTCCCTTGGATGGGCCTCGGCTCTGTTGACCTTGGTGGGATGGCTTCTGGCCGCCCTTACCACGCCTCTTTTGGCGTTTTGGGTGCTGATGAGTGCTATAATGTGCTTCAGGCACATCAGTAGCCCCAGTAGGTCGAGCTTGATGATTCTTCATCAACAGCTGGTTCTGCTTTTCAGCAAGAAGTAAAACAGAGATCAAATCCGAGAACTTAATGAACTTCTGAGCTCTATATTGTTGCTGCAGGACAATATTAGAAGCAGAGAAGGTCGAGTAGGTCTTCTCCAGGAGATCCTTTTCAGTCAAAGTTTCATTGCAAAACTTGAGAAGTGATCGGATTCGACAAACTTCAGAATTATATTCATTCACAGACTTAAAGTCTTGGAAGCACAAGTGCTGCCAGTCGTGTCTTGCTTCAGGCAAGAATATGTCCTTTTGGTGGATCCTCCTCAGCAAGGTACTCAGTTTGCAGAGCTTCATGAATATGTCTTCGGATGAAGATCATAGCAGAGGCTTTTTCAGCTTCGCCAACAAGTTTATCTGTTGCTTCTTCAATAGCCGGACGCAAGTTCTTTGCAGTGAGGTGGAGCTTCACATCTTGAACCCACTTGAGGTAGTTCCTTCCAGAGACTTCCAAAGCGGTGAAGTCGAGTTTGTTCAAATTCGACATGTTCCTATCACAAAATAGATGGACAAGATGTGGTTAGTGTAATGGAGAAAAATCAATCCATTCACATAGGAGTAGAACATACAGGTTCTAATAGACATGTATTGGTTTAATTTCGCATGAAAAACTTCGGGTTTCATGGGTGATATGTTTAAATGAAAACTTCAGGTTTTCAAACAAGGCATGTTTATAAGAAACTTCGGGTTTCAAAGTAATTATGAACTTCAGGTTCATATATTCCTGCAGGCAAACACAAATATATATGCAAACAAATATGCAACAAATATTGTATGCAAAAATATTGTATAATGATAATTGAATTAATTTATGTGGTCTTCGGGGCCTAAAAACATAGGCAAAGCCCACAGGTGGCTCATGGAGCTCACAGGGAGACATGGGCAAGGGGAATGGGCTGCTGTGTGCAGCACCAAAAAAATTTCTTTTTTTTCTTGTCGGGCTGGGCCGCTGCAAGCGAGCCTAGAAAACAAAAAAAATTTGTTTTTTTTTTCTTTCGGCACGGGCTGGGCCGTGACATCTCAGAGCAGCAGCAAGCCCAAAAGGGCGCTGATGCAGGCCGAGGGACAAGAGCCCACTGGGGCTCGGATTTTTGGGATCAAACACCCCAGCGAGTGCTGGGTGTGTGTCGCCGGAGAAGAACACTGGACCTGGCGCTTCTGGCGTCGGTCAGGGTTTTGTTGAAGACTCGATTTGAGTCATGGTGACCATGGGGGTGAACGGAGATTTAAAAAAAAATCTCGATATTCATTGTAAAACCCTAGAAATTCGATTGTAATTTAAAAAAAAATCGAATTTTCAGACAAAAATTCGTCGGGGACGACTGCAGGTCGTCGGGGGTAACTGGGCATGGCTGCAGGCCATGTTGGTTGACGATTTCAAGGGTGGCGACGCCTGCTGGGCGTCGGGTCTGGGTGTTGGGCCTGGAGCCGTGGCTCCAGGATTGGTTCTCGGCTCGGGAAAGGCACGGGTTCGAAGAACCCTAATTCCTCAATCGCAAAAAAAAAAATTTCAATTCAATTATATTATATGCATGTATAATTCTAATGAATCACATATTTACGTTGATGCATATGCAAATAATAGTTTCAATGCATGTACATATGTAAGATTCAGTTCATGACAAATATCAAATTCACATAATTGTAGCAATTTTGGTGATGAAGCATACACAATTTATGTAGAATCTAAAATACGTAAAACGTAAAGTTGGGTCATGCATCATGGTGAATGTTCATGCTATCAGGGCTTGCAAAATATCGAGTTAAAAGCCGTTGTTTGGAAAGAACCTGATTGCGTGATGATATGGATGAACTGGTTTGATGCAGAAAAAAAATCTCCAACGTCAGATTCCTAAGCGCAGCGGTAGAAGCGTGCTGATAACATGTTGTGGTCTATATTTATCTGACAGAGAGACTAGGGCCGGCGGCAGAGAGAGAGGAGAGAAATGTGTGTTTGTAGAATTGTAGGGGAATGTGTGTGTTGTTATCCCTCCTACATTGTGCCTTTATTTATAGTAGTAAAGGGAGAGAAAATATTCCTTCTCCTCCAAGTAATACAAGTTGTAATAGGAAAGGATAACTAGAATCAAATCTAATCTAAGATTTACACAATCATACTTATTCTAAGAATGTTTACAACATAAATAAATAAAAAATTCAATACAGTAATAATTTAGTCTGATTGGTTTAGGCCGTGGGGTGCTTCCTTAAAATTTGAATCTCACTTGCTATAAATATGAAATAAGGAAGGTAAAATGAGAGAACTTAGAAATAGGAAAAGTAAAGGAAGGGAATCAGGATTTCGAATATTTAGGTATTTGATTACAGATTTGAAAGGGAAGTTAACATTTTGCCAATTTCTTAGGGGTTAGTGAACACAAGGAAAAGTTTAGAAATAAACTGATTCTCATTCCAATATTTTAGTAACGCACGGAACACAATAATCAAAATGATTCTTTTTTTCGTTGCCAAAATGATTCCAATTTTCATTTCTTGTAAATAAACATGACCTAAAATAATTTAATATAGAATATCACCTAATCAAAAACATTTAGGATTTGTTCGTTAACGTTTTGCAAAACAATTTTTTGTTTTCCAGATACAAAAAGGGGTTATAATGCATTTGGCGGACTGCTTTGTGAAAATAAACTCAAAAAAGGGAAAATGCAGAAAACAATATTTAGCCTAAGTTTTTTAGAACATCAAATTGATGTTTCCTCTATTTTTTTAAAAAACAATTTGAATATAATAGAAAATAAAAGATACATACGTATAAAGCAAAGTTAGAATTTAATAAAAATTAAAATAAGATCATGTTTGCCATCACTACCGTTACCAATTCTGCCGCCACCACCACCATCACCATCACCACATTCTCTATCGTCTCACCATCACCACCACAACGGCCACCATCTTTGACACCATTACCTCCCACCACCATCGTCGCTAGTACCATATCCTCTACTACCATCACCCTTGCCATTATAAGCACCACCAACACTACCGTCTCACCATAGCCACAACTAACATTACTGCCACCGTCTCACCATCTTGCATCACCATCGCCACAACCATCATCACCACATTCTCCATCCCATCAGCCTCACCAGTGCCACCACCATCATCCTCACCAGTGCCACCACCATCATCCTCACCTCTCAACCACCACTTTCACAATCACCCCTCATAACCATTATTAATAGAACCGTCCTCTACCACCATTGCAGTCAACGCCACTGCCACCACTCCTCCACCATTGCCATTTATCCTACTATTGCCACCACCTATATTTCACCACTACTAACACCTTTAGTCTCACCACTACTACCACTACTTCGACCCCCATTGCTACTAACACCACTCTCGTCTAAACCATTACTTTTTGTTTTTGAAATTTTGTAATATTGGAGAATAAGATCACACATCGGTCATATGACAAAATAATATAAAGTTAATATATGGAAGTTCCTGCCCTTAATATCACTAAGGCCTTTTGTAATAAAACCCAACAACTAGTAATAAATATTTGTGAAAACTAGTTCATTTGAGCAACATCTATTCATGCAATTAACAATTAAAAGGCGGAATCATGCTTGTATGCACTAAAAAACAAAACTTTACCCACGAAATTCAAGGCCTAGTGAGTGTGGTGAACCAAGACTCAACTCAAGAACAAAGTGAGTTGAGAAATATTTTATCTTTGTTGATTCCTCTTTGCATAAGCAAAGGCTAATCACCTAAGAGATATGGTCTTCATTCCTTACTTCTTAGCTCCATGGATTTCTTGGATGAGGATGGTAGAATGGATTCTCCAAGTTCCCAAAATAAAGAACCTCTAAGTCTCCACACCAAGGAGAGCATTGATGAAGAGATGAGTGACCTTGGAGGAAATAGATGCTAGTAATTTCCTCCAAGGTGGCCGGCCTCCTAGAGAGTCAAGAGAGCTTTGTGTTCTCATCTTTTCTCCTAATAAAACCCTAAGGATGAAATGGCTATAAAGTTGCCTTTATACCACCTCACAATGGAGTGGCAAACTTGCAATTAAGGCAAGTTCACTACCCCTCTCTATATGGCCGGCCATTGTAGGTTATTTGGGCTTTGAAGCCCTTTGTGTTTTTCAAGTTGTCATACAACTTGAGTTATTGGACTTGACATTCAAATCCCATTGGGCCTTTAGGCCCAAAACTAACCCGAGGTCTATAACGAAGTTATTCGTTTGATTAATTAACATATTAATTAATCCTAGCGATAAATAATTAAACAATTTAATTATCTTTACTCATCTCCATTATTTTTCAATCTCTACCTTTCATGGTGTACGATCCATTAGGTTCCTTTTAGCAAGGCAGTGGGCAATTGTTACTCTTAACGATCAATTGTGAATTGAAACAACATTTCGATTCTCCCTTTGATGAAGATTAGTGTTTGCCAATCTTCAAGGCTTCTACAAACCATGAGTGACACCTAGCAGTATGTCATGGCTACCCAAGCTAATTAGAAGAGGTGGAGAACCTATTCAGTTTGGGATTACAATGCAATACGGTCTTTCTCTAATACAATACTCTTAACCACATTGTTTGGTTTGATAGTTTATTCATGTCTACTATCCAGTGTGATTCACTTACTTATATGATTACTTTGAATGTGATTTGGAACGACTTCCTAAATCTCATTCATACTCTGGCCAGAGATTCTTAATCATATCATACAGTATTCTCCCTCAAACGGTTTGAAGGTTAGAGATCCCTTGTTGTGCATTCACTTGCCTCCATGGCTAAGTGGCTTAACCCCAACTATGCCGTGGACACCCTTTGACGGAGTGACTTTGACATAGTCAAAGATCAAGGACCTAACCATAAGACAACTATGATGCCTGATAAGCTCATATTTATATATATTTTACATCAAATTCTCTTGTCTTTTCTTAGTTATTTCCTCATATTTTTGTGCTATTTACTTTGTTTTTGTGTTTTATCGAATTTATCTAGCTAAGAAAATAAAATTAGCAAAAGTGTGATTTTAAGTAATAAATTCGTAAAAAATTATCTTGCTCACTTATTTGATTTCAATTTCCAGTATTTTGTTTTCACAAAAATATAAAGGTTAAAAAATTGAAATGATTATCAAATAGTACAAGAAAGTGGGGAGCCTCAGCAAAAGAATAGACAACGTGGGGGGTAAAGGATCATAAGAAATAAAGGAGGAAGCTGCTTGGCAGCTTGGAAAGATGAAAAAAAAAAAATAAAATAATAAGAACTTTGGCAGGTGGAATGGTACTTGGCAGGAACTTGGAAGGTGAGGATCAAATAAAATATAAAAAGGGGAAGTCCTCACGGTTTGAAAAGGAAGAAGGCGTGGGGAGATAAGGGGGGACAAAGAGTTAGTGGAGTGACAGAAGCAAGGCAATGTGAGGGAAACAATAAGGAATAATAAAGTGTGTGCAAATATAATAGTGAGTGCGGGGGGCTGACAGAAATAGAAAAAGACTTGCGGGGGAGTGAAGTGGAAAACAGCAAGACAGAAAGCACTGCCCTTGGCAGCCAGTGAAAGTCTCGGCCTTGGGAGCTGTTTTATATATATCATTGGAGACTGGCGGAAAGAAGGGGGGAGGGACTGACGCGAGGGGCCTGGCGGAAAAGAATAACCAGGAGCTGCCTTCCTGGCAGCTAGATAGGAGAGAAGACGCTGCACTTGGCAGCTGACCAGGAGAGACGCGCAGGAGACACGCGGGCTTGCGAAGGAAGAGGACGCTGCCATTGGCAGCAAGCGGGCGAGACGTGTGGGCAGTGTGTGCAGGGCAGTCAGCGCGGAGGACTGACAGAGGAATAAAAACGCAGAAGCACAGAGGAGCAATTCCTCGTTTGGTTTTATTTTTCTTAACTCATGTTTAATTTAATTTGTTTTTCAATTATATTAAACATGTGTAATTAATTTCTGTTTAGTTAGAGGGGAATTTGAAACCATGGATAAATGTTTATTATGATTTGATTTACTCCAGTTATGAATTCTTGAACGTTGGATGTGGTTTATTTTTCTGTGTTGATTAATAACTTGTTTATGTATGTGGGTTAAGGGTCGACACTTAATTTGCATGCTTAGACTTGATGCTAGGATATAAGGGAATTTCACCTAATCGTTATGAACTTATATCCATGAGTAGTAAAAATCGCTAGTCACGATTGTGTTTAGTAAACCCTAGGTTGGATTAACATGCGTATTCCATAGTTATGAATGCCTAGTCGATGCTTATGATTTCCATTGAACTTAATGATTTTTGATATGTCTCTCTATCATGCGTATTCCATAGTTAGGGAACTTGATAAAAATAATTTGGTTGTGATGCGTATCCCGTCCAATTCAATGAATCTAGGGAAATCTGAAGGTTAATTTAAGCGGACCTAATTAACTTGGAGCATTGTCATTTATTCGTTTGTTGAATTCATAACTGGGAATCAAATTGTATGCATGTATTCATGTGTGGATAAGGAACCCTCTAACTAGTGTTTCATCATTTTATTTCTATAAAATATATTTTCTTAGAAGTTTATTTTTAAGTTTCTATTTTAAAATTCAATTTCGTCAAAAATCAATCCCCCGTTTATTTTAAAGTGTTAAATTTGTTAGAAATCAATTTAGTTTGTGTTTTCTTGAGTCTTGAATTATTTTGAGTCTTTTGATTTGTTTTAGTTTATTTGTTAGTTTTATTTTGAGTGATTCTAGTTAAGTGTTTTGAGTCTAGTTTAGTGTTTTAAATTTTGTTTTTACGTTTTTAATTTAATTTTACTTTGGTTAGAATCCCTAGTTAATCCCCGGCCTAGAACGATCCCTACTTATCCATATACTACAATTGTCACAAATAGGGTTTAATTTGTGCGTCAAGTAATTCTCGCATCAATGCCTCATGTCAAATGACTACTTTGCATTATCCCAACCATGGGTTCTCATGTGACATGAGTATGAGAACTCCTTGTTGATCGTGTTCAGTGGACTCATTCTCTTTTGAGCACCTACATGCTTGTCTTGGTGTCGGTCACACCAATGACTAGAGTCCAGTCACTCTCCTTAAGAGAAGACATAGCACGTACTGATCTTAACGGACTGTCAATGCCCATTTGGCAATCCTATGATCAGGAACGTTTAGGATATGTATACGAAAGAGAATGGTCTCATGAATCTAAGTTCTTTAGATCACATTCTCCCAATTACATATTCCTTGGACTTATCGTTTATGCATATAACATTTATATGAGACGGCTTAAACAATAATATTTGCCCTTTATATTAACTAGATTAGTTTAACATTTGAAATGTTTGTAAAATATCATCATATGATTGGCTTTAGGGCACATTTCCAACACTAACACCTTTAGTCTCACCACTACTACCACTACTTCGGCCCCCATTGCTACTAACACCACTCTTGTCTAAACCATTACTTTTTGTTTTTGAAATTTTGTACTATTGGAGAATAAGATCACACATCGGTTATATGACAAAATAATATAAAGTTAATATGTGGAAGTTCCTGCCCTTAATATCACTAAGGCCTTTTGTAATAAAACCCAACAACTAGCAATAGATATTTAAGCTGTGACAATATCAGTGATGTTAGTGGTGACCTGCATGGGCCTACAAAGTTTGTCATGGTATTAAAGCAGGTTATTCTTGTGGAACCAAAAAATAATCAAGAAAAATATGGAGGCGACAAGTGGATTTTTGGGTAAAAATACAAGATTACCCTCGAGGCATACCGGGATTTCTACGGCAAGCAATGGACAATCATCCCTCAATCAAGTCAAAAGTGCCCAAAATAGGTATTTATTCAAAACCTATTTCATCCATCCTCATCAAATCTTCTTCATAAGGTAACCCCCAAATCATTCCTTTTTAATTATATTAATTAGCTAATAAATTGATTTATTACTCAATTAATTTATTAATTAGCTAACAAATCGTGCATCTCACCCAAAAAACCATCCAAGTGGCCGGTCCTTATCCTCCCAGAGGGGCTGGCCACACCCCTATATAAACACCCTCAATTACTCCAAAACCTAAGTTCTACACTCTTGCCAAATTCTCTAAATTCTCCAAACACTTTTCCCTCAAAATTCTAACTTTGGCATCGGAGGTTCTTCGGCCAAAAGCCCCCCCATTCATCGTGGGAGCGTGAGGCTCTTGGCCTTTACCTAAGGTGTTGTTTGTTTTGTAGGTGCAATTTTGTCCAAGAACAAGGAGGAAGAAATTTGCATCCACAAATTGGTGCTTTCATTGAGAGTTGAGTCACACACTCGTAAAAGACTCTTGCATCTAAGGTTTTTTTGTTTCCTTGCTTATTTGTAGATTTTTCGTACGTTCTTATTCTAGGAATTTTTATTAAGAAAAAATCTTTGATAAAACGTAAAAGAAAAGTACAATGACAAGAGATTTGGAAACCTTGACGAATGAAAATTCCAATGTTCAAGGATTAGGACCGCGACGATCTATAAGGCTCAACACAACTATGAGTAGAGTGGCACCACCCCCACGGGGTACCACCATGGCAACCACCATGGTGGCTACCCACAACGCGAAGGCCACGGCCCAAGCCGTGCCACTTCAACCTTCAAGGGCCCAACCCTAGCCGAGCTGGCCCGTGCCATCCAAACCCAACATAAGCCCAACGCGTTGCCAGCCAAGCCCAAGCCTTGCATCCGCGTGCACCACACATCGAGCAGCCTACTCTCGTGGCCCAGCCTGCTTCCGTGGTTTCCCAAGAAGCCCAAGTCGGCCCAAGATTAGCTTATCTTCCCGACTTCAAATTTCAGTACCTACGATCGAACCAGGGGCATTTTCACCACATTTCTTCGCGGATTTGACACTTCCCAACTTAAATCTCACACCCGAAGTTTACCACCTTTCCACTGCTCAAGGAGGCGCATTCCTTCTAAGCTCTTCCAATCCAAATGGCGAACAACACTTGTCTCGACAAGTCATAGAGTTGACGAGCGCCTTTGCACAATAGATGACCTTGGTGAATCAGCTCTTACAACGCACCGAGATCCAATGTGCTCTAGATGAGGTGTCCCAAAGTAGGACAAGGACAGACGAGGAACCTCTCCAGCAGCGTCCCAGCAAGCAGCCACTCAACTAGCCACGAATTAAGCATTCGGGCAGTGTACATTCCTGATTGGGCCCCCAAGATAGCGTATACTCCCGTCTTAGCGCGCGGATGAGCGTCCACTCTCGACTAGGCCCGTAGAAGAGCATATACTCACGGTTGGGGCCACACTCCGATAATCAACATGGGCAGCCTTCCAAGCAAAGCGTTCATTCGCAGCTAGGCCCGCAATGAGCATCCTCCACATCACATTAGAGTAGGCAACACGACGGACAGAGAGAAGCAGTCACTCAATTCGGCTTAATTAAACCGGCAGCCTGCGAAGAATCCCTTCGCCTGCCAGGAACGGACCACATGCACCGCTACCGCGACACAAACGAGCCGAGCATGTAGAAAAACAACCTAGACCAACAGGTCAAGACTGGGGGTAGCCGAGAGCTCCGCTACCCCCAACAAAAGCAAATTTAGGAAGAGGTAGAAAGGCTCTTAAACGAGCGATTATGTGATTTCCAAAGCAACGAAGTGGCCAATGAAGTGCTACGATGAGACATGACCAACATGAGCAAGTCATCCTTCACGGATGAGATCGAGCAGGCAGAGCCTCCACACGAGTTTAGCATGCCACATTTCACATTTTTCAAAGGAGATGGAGATCCGGAGAGGCAATTGAAGCATTACCGAAGCACAATGGTCCTTTACCGGAACAACGATGCTCTTATGTGCAAGATATTCGCCACCACTTTACAAGGTGTGGCATAAGATTGGTTCCACACCTTGCCGCCACGATCCATTCAGAGTTTTGATGATCTTTCCTTGGTTTTCACCAAAGAATACTCATCTTACTGCTCAATCAAGAAAAAGTTCGACCATTTGTTCAACATGAAGAAGAACCCCAAAGAGTCACTCCGCGACTACGTGAAGAAATTCAAAGTAGAAAATGAGAAGATAGTCAGATGCAACGACTCGATAGCAAGTGTAGCCTTCCAAAAAGAACTCCTGGTAGACTACCCATTATTCAGAGAGTTGATCATGAAAGAAGATCAAACTCTAGCAGAAAAGCATTCACTTTGGAATGAGGCTCGACGAGCAGACAAGACGCTCGAGGAGCCTCAAAAAGAGTCGATAGTAGCTCAAAAGAAAGAGGACGGAAAACATGCAGGAGGCCAAGCGTAGGGACCGACCCACGACAAAGGAAGGCCTGACGGCCAAGAACTACTCTACGTTCTTAATCCCTATCCACCAAATCCTTCGAGACATTAAGAACAAGCCATGGTTCAAGCTGCCGAAACAATCAAATGGAGATATTTCCAAGTTGAATCACACCAAACACTACGCATTCCACCATGACCCCGGTCACACAACCGACGACTGCTACACTTGGAAGAACTACCTAGAGAAGCTCGTGAAAGAAGGCAAGGTCGAAAGATACTTGGACAAGCCATCTGCGTAGCCTAGAAGGAACGCATACGACAACGAAGAGCCACTAACCAAGATAATTTAGATCAATGGCATCTTCGCCGAATTCAAGCACTTAGGGGCCACCAACAGCTCCCAAAAAGAGGAAGATCCAACAAGTTCTGTTAGTCTCACAGGTCCAAGCAGTCGACACTCAGCTCGGACCCATCATTGGCTTCACCGAGCTGGATGGAGAAGGCGTCAATTTTCCACACGACAACGCACTAGTAGTATCTGTCCAACTATCCCATGCTATAATCGACAGAATGATGGTTGACAATGGAAGTGTAATCAACCTATTTCAACTCTCAATCATTCAGAAGATGGGTCTGGAAAGCATAATCATACGTCGAGCAGAGGTACTCACCGGATTCAACGAGCACACCTCGACTGCTATCGGCCACATCACACTTGATGTGAAAACACCACAAGTTGTCTCAAAGCAGACGTTCACGATAGTAAGCAACCCATCTCCCAACAATGAGATTCTTGGAAGACCTTGGTTGATTAAGCTGGATGCCGTCACTTCCGTCAAGTACCAAAAAATATGATTCCGCATCCTAGGAGGAGGAGTTGGAGAAATCAAATTTGACCAGGCCGCATCTCAATGATGCACTGTGCAAGTATTGAAGGAATCGAAAAAGAAGACATTTACCCCCATAGAGACTACCGAGGTCCAAAGGGACAAAAAAGCTACCAAATAGCAATTACAGCAAGCGAATCAAGAAAATGGCCCCCAAGCAGATGAGATAGGATGGAAACCCGAAGAGAATGCCGATGACATCATTCTTCATCCCCAGCAGTCGAAAAAGATGGCTAGAATTGGCTCACGTCTAAGCTCAGCCGAGAAGGAAGAGCTTACGACTTTCCTTAGGTGAAATCATTATGTCTTTGCTTGGTCACCTTCCGACATGCCCAACATCGACCCCAAGATAGCTTGCCACAAGTTGCACGTCGACCCCTCTACCAAACCGGTGATCCAAAAGAGAAGACATTTCGCACCCGAGCGAGTAGTGATCATCGAAATGAAATTTGACAAGCTATTGGAGGCTGGATTCATAGAAAAGGAAGCACACTCAGCATGGCTTGCCAACTTCGTGCTAGTCGTGAAGAATGAGAAAGGCAAATGGAGGGTTTGCGTAGACTACACCGACCTCAACAAAGCATGCCCAAAAGATCCTTATCCGCTTCTCCAGATCGATCTATTGGTATATTTAACTTCTGGGAACCAGCTGCTCAGCTTCTTGGACGCATACTCCAGCTACAACCAAATAGCCATGTACGAGCCTGACAAGGAGAAAACTGCGTTCATGATTGAGCGAGGCACCTACTACTATAAGGTCATGCCCTTTGGCCTCAAGAACACGGGAGCCACTTACCAAAGGTTAGTAAACATGATGTTCAAAAAGAAAATTGGGGTAACCATGGAGGTCTATGTCAACAACATCATGGTAAAGGGCAAGCAGCAGTTAGACCACATCGGCAGCGAAAGACTTATACATTTACTTGGTAGTCTCAGAAGTAGCAGTGAGCTCGCCCTTATACAAGAAGAGCTGGGGGCCCAACTGCCAGTATTCTATACTTCTAAAGTTTTTCTCGATACGGAAACTAGATACCCGAAGATCAAAAAATTAATTTTGGCCCTAATTGTTGCGGCTCGGAAGCTCATACCATACTTTCAAGCTCATACAATTATCGTCAAGACTCAATATCCACTACGATCAATCCTACATGGTCCGGATGCTTCTCAACGAGTGATGAAATAGGTGTTGGAACTTGGCCAATACGGTTTAGTTTTCCGACCCTGCACGGTGATAAAGGCCCAAGCCTTGGCAGACTTCATAGCAAAATTCACACCTAACCCAGCCCAATGATGCCTTAGAAGCAACTGAGCACACCTGAGCCGTGCCTGCTCCCGCCAACGGAGACTTTTGGCATTTGCATGTCGACGGTGCATCCAATTTCAAAGGTTTCGGAGCAGGTGTGATCCTTGTCACCCCAGACGATTCAATGCTCAAGCAGGCGATCACTTTAGGCTTCAAAGCATCCAACAACGAAGCAGAGTACGAGGCCCTACTAGTAGGCCTTCGAATGGCAAAAGACTTGGCGGTGAAAAAGCTCGCAATTCATTCTAATTCCCAACTAATCACCAGCCAAACTACTGGGGAATACACGGAAAAGCATACGAGGATGGCACAATACCTAGAGAAGGTATGCAAGCAACTTGAGGCATTTCAGACTTACACTCTCACTCAAGTTCCGCGGGCCGACAATGCCTACGCAAACGTGCTAGCCAGCCTAGGCTTCGCCTTCGATCACCAACTCAAACGCTCTATTCCAGTAGAGTATTTAGACAAGCCAAGCATAGAGGCGGAGCCGGCAGTCGAAGTGTCAGAAGTTAGTATAACTCCCAACTGGCAAAGTTCTATTATAGGCTACTTGGTCAATGGCACATTTCCCATGGAAATATTGAATCTAGAAAGCTTCGAAAATCCTACACCGGACCACATATCCACTGCCTAGTGCCTCCCGATGCCCTGAAGGTTCTAAGCTCAATCCATGAAGGCGTTTGTGGAAATCACTCCGGAGGTCGATCCTTAGCTCAGAAGGCTCTTAACACAGGCTACTAGCTTAGATCTAGCAAAGGAGAAGCGCGAGCAGACCATCACCCGCATCGCAGCCTACCAGCAGCAGCTTATCTCCAGTTACAACAAAAGGGCCAAGATCAGGCAGTTCCAACCCAGAGATCTAGTCCTAAGAAAAGCCTTCATCACTGCCTGCAAATAAGGCTCCAAAAAGATGGCTCTCATCTGGGAAGGTCAGTACAAAATCAGCAAAGTAGGCGGCAAGGGTAATTACACCCTCGCCACCATGAACGACAAAGAGATCGAAAAGTACCATGTGTGACCTCCCGCTACATCAAAGTCTAAAGAACTCAAACAGCTCAACAGACACCACCTTTCGAGCCGAGGATTATCCAGTTGTTATGCAGTCTCTACTTTACAGCTAACTGTTTCGTTCGTTTCACTTGTTTTTCAATGAGAAATTCAGAAGTAATTTACAACTTGGCTCGACTACATGCTTACAACAACTGATCTCACCTGCACTTTAAAAGAAACTCGCGCCTTTCTTAGGGACTCATCGTAGGAATTACACCGCCCGAGGGACCAACCATGCTCTCTACTGCGTGAGGGTAAACAAATTCCCCGACACCCACATGGGTCTGCTCTCCAAAATGGGAGGATAAACTCTACACTCTGAATATCCAGATGTGGATGAGCCAAGCTGCCCTAGTATAACTAGATGCACGATGGCTTGTGTCGAGATTCCTAGAAGTAGCCACAATGGTCTTTTTCAAGGCTTAGCTAATTGAAGGATTTTGGGTCTCTTGGACTAATCCGCGGGGAACCGGACCTTAGAGACGAAGGGGGCACATAATGTAGTACGCCCAATGGATGACTGCCCTGGAACCCTAAAGCTGCTACCGAGTGCACTAAGGTAGCCTATGGTTTCCAGAAGACTGCCTACAACTTGCCCTTCAAGCAGTAAAGCCGCGCTAGACTTATACAATCGCACATTCTTGTGAAAGGTTAAACAAGCTAGTGTGCATATATGAAGATTTATTCACTGCTGACATGCTACGTAGTCGATAAACTTCACCTATGCCAAGCGCGGAACGCTCTACACCAAGTCCTGAAGTGTTGTGATACTTGCTACGCAGCCTATAGAATTAGAGGAAGCCAACCTTATGGTTACGCAGACTTGTCTACTTCTGTAAGTAAGGCGTCCGACTGCCAACCCTAAGGCTAACAACCTTGCAAAGTTCTACACCAACACCTACGGCTACACAGGCTACGCGAGCTTGTCTGCTTATAGAAAAGTAGCACACCTGCCACTGGTCTATAAAGTCTAAAGGTTAGGGCATGAACAAAAGAAACGAAGATGGAGAAAAATGAAGGAAACAAGTTTATTAAAATTTCTAGCAAATTTGATAAACAAGTAGCAAAGACTGAAGGAGTTCAAGCAAAGCAAAAGTAACAAGGAAAATAAAGGCTACCTAGAAGACTACCCTTCAGCAACTTGGACATCCCACGATTATTCGGTCGCGACACCTTCAGCAGCCGCGACATTCTCAGCAGCGGCACTATCTGGTGCTTCACCACCAACTGCCCTAGACTGGGCACCAACCTCTCCGACTACTTCACCAATAGAAGACTCAAAAGTAAAGGCGAGCAAGTCTTCCGGAGAAATATAGAATGTCTCGAAGTCTTTACCAGAAAACTCAAAGTCAAACGGCCGCCCAAAGAGATGGTCTACATAACCCAACTTGTAGAAATTAGCTTGACTCTGAGTAAGTGAAGCCTCAAACCCGGCCTTTTTACCCTTCAACTGCTGATTCTCCTCGAGCAGATAAGCACGGACCCACTGCAGCTCCTCCACTTCTTTCTTCAGATTGTCGTTAATCTTCAAAGCACCTTGGAGTTCCAACACTTGAGGCTCAAGCCTATCAACAACCTTCTTGAAGTGGATCACTTGGTTGTAAGCAATGTTCTAAAAAACGCTAGGTGCTAGTCGAGCGGCGGGCTGGAGCCTAGCACCTAGGCGGCTAGGCGGGGTCTAAGCGGGCGCCTAGGCGGATTTAGATAAATTTCTTGTATATCTTGTAAATAAGTGTATATTGATACTTATAAAAAATTATACTTGTATGAAATCCCTGAATAAGATAATAAAAAAAAATAATAAAGTGTGTATCTAACAAGTCCAAAAAATCAATAGCAAAAGATTAATAACACTTGATTGATGCTATGGATGGATTGACAGCCTTTTTCTTTCAGAAAAGTCAAGATGCTAGCTGCCCGAACTTGAATGGACAGAAACCAAAGAAAAATTAAATTAAATAGTTTGAGAGTGATAACGTGGGTGTGGAATGATAGGATTAAAAGCACACCACAAAGTAGCACACAAATGTCCTATTGATTTTCCTTATTAAAGCTAAGATTTGTCAATTGTAGCATATGAAAATAAGGGTCTTTCCCGCAGAAGATTGTTTTATCTAACTACTTAAAATGTCACAAAAACTTGTTGCTGTCCCTACTGACCAACCACCGAAAAATAATTATTAGACCGACTTACACTTATCTAAATTCTACAAAATTTTATATGCAGATACTAGACACACAGAGCTACACTTCTACAAATTTTTGGAGTTGATTTGCTATTTAAATTAAATTGAACAAAAACAGGACAGAAACAAATTTTAAGTAGTTCACAAATTAAGAAAAACGAGTTAGGGGTATTGCTATCCACCACCAAATAATCATGCAAACATGTTATGTTTCATTCAAATTTCTTTTATTTCCGGATGAAGATGCTCAAGTTGGCTCAATGTTATAACTCAACCTATTACTCTTTCTTACGTAGTATGTTAAGAGAATGGCGTTTTCAACTTAACTTAGTCCCTAGCATGCAATCTAGAATGGCGTGTTCATAGATTTAACAAGTAGAAATCATTAAGAACGAAAAGAGTTTGAGTCATCACAAGGCATCGTAAGTACTGGCGTTGTCTTACTTATCCTAGAAATTGGTTCACATGTTAATCGCAATTAACAAGTACTACTCTAGAACATATGTAGGTCCTCATTCGACAAGGGCAGGCACACACATATTCATAGCATTAGAATCCTAGATATGCTTACTAAGTATGCATCCATAGAAAACAAATAAAGAATTCATCAATGAGACAAGTAGTGAACCAATTTTCATCCATTCATAAAAGTAATTCAAACGAAATGTCATAACAAACTTGCAATCATATTTGGGGCTTCAAAACAGCCCCTAACTTCTAAAAAATTAGTTACACATAGTTCTCAAAATAAACCAAAAGAAAGACATGAGTTTGAGAAGATAAAACCGAAAGAAGAGAATGCCAAGATTTCCTCCTTTCTTTCCTTCCTTCCCCAACGCAGCTGCCTTGTCCTCTTTCTCCTTCCTTTCCTTCTTTTTTTTTTCTATCTTTTTAAACTCTCTAAAAGAACACTCTTTTGCTGCTGCAACCTGCAGCCTTTATGCCCATGCTTGCTGCCCAATTTCTGCTCCATAACTCACCCCACTAACAGCCAATTAGTAATGACAATAAGTGAGAGGAAATGGTAAAACAATTGTAACTCTTTGGGCAACCTTTATGCCAATTACTCCCCTTTAATCCTCATCTTTAATTCCATTTCATCTGATATTTGAAGAGGTGTCAGCTGGCTTGTTCTTGGCTGCATCAGTTTTGGCTGCTAGTTTTATTGGATTTATTGCCTTCAATGCAGTTAAAAACTGCTCAGCGTCTTGGAAACCTTTCAGTGTTAAAACGACCGTAACTTCTTCTAGAAACATGATATTAACAATCCACGAAATGCTCCAGAAAATAGACATCCGTAGCTTTCCAAGCATATAAGGCTCATTCTCTAATTCATTTTGAGCTGTTCGCAACTTACTTCCAAAGTCAGCTGACCTGCACAGGCAGTTTTGACGAATTTGTTACTTAATATCCAACTTGTGCTATTTTTCTTTTCTTTGCTTGACAAATCCTAGAAAACACAAAAACAAAGTAAATAGCTCAAAAATATAAGGAACTAACTAAGAAAAGACAAGTGAATTTGATGTAAGTATATATAAATATGAGCTTATCAAATACCCCCACACTTAGCTTTTACTAGTCCTCGAGCAAAACGAAGAAAATATGAAAAAGTAGCAACATGAAAAACAATAGCTTCCCCCTATGTGACCCTCATAGAATTTCATTCAAGAAAACGAATAATCAAGAACCATAGCTAGCACCAAACAAGCTAATCCAAGCTCATCTTCCTTATTCAAATGTTAGCAGTAACTTTTTAATCATCCATGAAGTGTAGTGTGTGTAATAGCCATGCTAATGCAATTTCAAGTTTTTTTTTTTAAAACACCACATGCTAACTAGTGACCTTCTCATGGGACATACATTCAATCACACATATGTTTAGTTTAACGTATTTCGCTCAAAGAATCAAATGTGAAAGATCTACCATAAGCTTGCATAAAGATCTCATCTCCACAATCATAATTGCAAAACTTAAATCAAGAGGACTTTTATTGGTTGTAATGAGGCTTAGGGAGAGGGTTATAGAAATGAAGGGATAGGTAAAAACAAGTTCCAAGCTACATTGCAAGCAATTCTCTTGTTGAGATTTACAAGAACTCAAGCTCTCCAACCATTCTACTAATACCTCCAACCACACCCCTAAACTGAAACTTAAAAAAAACTTTTTATTTGCTTTGTATACAATTTTCTTTTTTTTCTTCTTTTTTTTTTTTTTTGGAACCAATTTTGCACATAACTAAATACAAACATGAAATACCCCCACACTTATTCTTTTTCCAAACTCCTTCGAAGTACTTCACAAACATTTCTCATAAGACAATCTCATATTGCTCACTAGCTAGCTTGGAAAGGGTAAGGAAAAATATTTAAGGTATAAGGGTAGACATATCTGGTGATAAGAAATAAAAGGCTCAACATATACGGCTCAAATTGGCAATCTAATGATATCATTTTTCTTTAGGAAACATGCTTATTTGGGCCATGGTGATAAACCTAATGCCTCTATCCTTTTCAAGTTCATGCAATCAATGACAAACATTTCAAAAGATCGTTACGCAAGTTCTAGAGATGTAATTCACATAAGTTCATCACACATGAAAGAATATGAGTGTATGAAAAATGCACACACTTTCAATAGGCTCAAAAACTCACATAGGTTGTATATGGTCACTATATTCACATGTGAAGCTTTAAGTCATACTTTAGTTTCACATCAACAAGGCTATGTGCATTTGGTTTTTCAAAGATGATTAAACATGTACAAGGCTAACAAGAGAATAAGGAATTTCACACAACACATGCTTACTAAATTCTTGATCACCGTGGTTCAAATTCAATCCAATTATATCATTGGGTCGGGAAACTAACAAAAATCTACTTCAAAACGATAAAGAAAATAAGACAATATTTGGATTTTCAAATTTTCTGAATGTTTCTGTGGTTTTTTTTTTTTTTTTTTGGTTTTTTAAAGTAAACAAAACTAATTAAGAAAACAAAAAGAAACAATACGGAAACAAATCAAACCAGTTCTTAGTCGAAGGTACGAAAATTTTCAATTTGGTTATGTTTTCAATCCTTACCCCCAAACCTAAACTGGACATTGTCCCCAATGTCAGAAAACACAATAATGCATAAAATAAAAATAAAATAAAATGGTAAGAAACAAAATAAAGCATTTGGACTGAAAACTTCCCCAATTTGCAGTAAAATCAAGCGATGACCCCCAAACTCCAATTCTGCAATCAACTCCAATGGTGGGCATGATCAAATTTTCCTACAAAGAAAAGAAATAATTCAGTTTAGCATGGAAGAAAATTAAGAAAACAAAAACAAATGGAAAATTGAAAATGACATAAAAAGACAATGAATAGAAATATTGGGTTGCCTCCCAATAAGCGCTTGCTTTTACGTCTACGGCCGGACGGTACCAAGAGTAATCATCCAAGGGGAGATGGTTCTTGGAGGGGTACAATCTCCACATCATACTCCGTAAAAGACTCGTAATATGGCTTGAGTCTATGCCCATTCACTTTGAATACGTTTCCGGTCTTTGCACTTTGGATTTCCACTGCACCATGAGGAAAAATATTAGTTATAACAAATGGACCAACCCATCGAGAACGAAGTTTACCTGGAAATAACCGAAGGCGAGAATTAAATAGAAGAACTTTTTGTCCAATGGAAAAGCTCTTCCTTGATATCATCTTGTCATGAAATGCCTTTGATTTCTCCTTGTATATTCGACTAGACTTGTATGCATCATTCCGGATTTCGTCTAACTCATTCAATTGAAGCTTTCTCTGCTGTCCAGCAACACTCATGTCCATGTTGTAGGCTTTGATCGCCCAATAAGCTTTGTGCTCTAACTCTACTGGAAGATGGCATGGTTTCCCATAAACTAACCGAAATAGGGACATTCGAATAGGAGTCTTATAAGCAGTCCTATAAGCCCACAATGCATCATTCAAGCGCATGCTCCAATCTTTCCTACTAGGACTCACAGTTTTCTCCAAAATTTGTTTCACCTCACGGTTTGATATTTCTGCTTGACCACTAGTTTGCGGATGATAAGGTGTAGACACCTTATGTGTGACATTGTACTTCCTAAGCAACGCTTCAAATGTTCGATTGCAAAAATGACTCCCTCCATCGCTAATGATTGCTCTAGGTATTCCAAATCTTGCAAAGATGTTACTCTTAATAAAATCTGAAACAACTTTTGAATCATTAGTTTTTGTGGCTTTTGCTTCCACCCATTTAGAAACATAATCCACAGCCAATAAAATGTAAAGAAAACCATTTGAAGATGGAAAAGGTCCCATGAAATCAATGCCCCACACATCAAAAATCTCAACAACCAAAATAGGGGTTTGTGGCATTTGATTTCTTGGGCCCAAGTTACCTGTTCGTTGACAACGATCACATGTTGCACAAAACTCGTACGCATCCTTAAACAAACTAGGCCAATAAAAACCACTCTCTAACACCTTCAGGGCTGTCCTCTTTGCTCCAAAATGGCCACCACATGCATAAGAATGACAAAAAGTTAGAATAGATTTAAACTCAGATTCGAGGACACACCTTCTAATCAATTGATCAGTGCAATATTTCCACAAATAAGGATCATCCCACTCGTAGTATTTGGATGTTTTGACAAGCTTATCTTTCTGAGCACGTGTAAAATCATCCAGAATCTTTTTTATGACTTTGTAATTGATAATATCTGCATACCAATGGTCAGTAATCTTTAATGAAAACAGTTGCTCATCCGAAAAACTCTCACGTAAAGGGATGAGATCTTCCTCTGTGTTTGAATGCACAAGTCGGCTAAGATGATCAGCTACAACATTCTCACTCCCTTTCTTATCCTTGATCTCCAAGTCAAACTCTTGAAGTAGAAGTATCCATCGAATGAGTTGCGGATTTGCATCTTTTTTTGTGAGTAGATTCTTCAAAGCTGCATGGTCAGAAAACACAATAACTTTAGTCCCAATCAGATAAGATCTAAATTTTTCTAAAGCAAATACGACAGCTAGAAGCTCATTCTCTATTGTTAAATAATTCAACTGTGCATCATTGAGTGTTCAAGATGCATAATAGATGACATGTGGCACTTTGTTGACACGCTGCCCTAGAACTGCACCAACAGCATAGTCTGAAGCATCGCACATCAACTTAAAAGGTAAACTCCAATCTGGTGGAATGATCACAGGAGCCGTGGATAACAACTCCTTAAGCTTGTTGAATGCGACCACACACTCTTCATTCATATCAAATGTTACATCCTTTTGAAGTAAATGGCACAAGGGTCTAGAAATCATTGAGAAGTCCTTCATAAACCTACGGTAGAAACCTGCATGTCCAAGAAAAGAACGAACCTCCTGAAGGAAAAATTTTGTCCTAGCTAAGAACATGTAAGAACATTTGAATACATATGCTAACAATTAACTCTTTAAAGTAGGCATGCATCCAAAAACAATTCATAAAACCCGTGACTTTCAAAGCCTAGTATATGGTGAACCAAAAGACTCTTTAACAACATTAAAGAAAATTAAGAATTTAGAGATTCTTTACCCTTGAAGCTCATCCTTGATTACACAAGGGATTCACCCAAGTGGAGGGCCTTCAAGTCACCTCCTTGCTCCTTGGATCTTCCTTGTGATTTTCCTCCTTTTAGTGCTCCTTTGCTTCTTTGAGGATTTGAGGATTAGTTCTCCAAAACACCAAAAGTTTGATGTCTCTAAGTCTCTTCACCAAGGATGTATTTTTGTGAGGATGAAAATTGATCACTTAGGGAAGTAAATTTGCTAGATAACTATCCCTAAGTAGCCAAGAAAACCTTAATTGAAAACAAAGCTATAAAGATGAATTTATACTTCATTTCTTAGGTGAGTGGCAAACTTGCAATTAAGCAAGTTTTGACATTCCTCACCCTAAATGGCCGGCCATATATTGTTATTGGGCTTATTGCCCATTTTGTTTTAGTTGTCATACAACTTAAACATAATGGGCCTTGTGGACCAAAACACTTTTGGGCCCCGAAGCCCCAAAACCAACTTAAAAGCCCAATACGAACATTTCGTATAATTAATTAACTAATTAATTAATCTTGACCATTCTTCAATTAATTTCTTCACATACATCCTTATTTGGTGTGCGATCCATTAGGTTCCAATTAGCGAGGCAGTGGGCGATGTTACTCTTAACTATCGATTGTGAATTGAAACCACATTTCAATTCTCCCTTTTTGATGATTAGTGTTTGCTAATCAATAGGGCTTCCACAAACCATGAGTGACACCTAGCAGTATGTCATGGTTACCCAAGCTAAGTAGAATTGGTTGGAGAACCTATCCAGTTACAACTACAATGCAATACGGTCCTTCTCTAATACAATACTCTTAATCACATTGTTTAAGTGATAGTTTGTTTCATGTCTACTATCCAATGTGATACTTTCTTATATGATTCCCTTGAATATGATTTGGAACATCTTCCTTAGTCATATTCATTTGCTTTGGCCAAAGACTTTAGAATCATATTTTAGAGTATTCTCCTTCCACCATGGAAGGTTAGAGATCCCTTGTTGTGCATTCATATGCCTACATGACTAGATCGCATGACCCCAACAATGCCGTGGACAATCCGAAGGAATGCCTTTGTCATGATCAAAGATCAAGGACCTAACCATTAGACATCTATGATGCCTCAGGTCAAAGGACTACTTTGCATATTGTAACCTTAGAGTTCGTACATGACATGTATGTTTGAACTCTTATTAATCGCAGTTCAGTGTACTCGATCACTCTTTCGAGCACCTATGTGTTTGTCTTAGTGTCCAACACCAAATGACTTGAGACTAGTTCATACTCACGTTTTAGTCAACATAACACATACTAACCTTAGCGGATTGTCAATGCCCAATTGGCAATCCTATGGTTAGGAACGTTTTAGGAATGAACATAAGAGAAAGGTCTCCTTAATCTAACTCATTAGATCACTTATCTCTTATGTCAAATACATCCCTTGGATTCTCTTATTGTTTAAACACATGATACAATAAATAGTGAATAACAATAAGTATTGCCCTTCCATTAAACATATAAAAGTTTAACATATTAAGTATTCCAAAAAGCTATTACATCAAATGAGTGGCTTTGTGGGCATACTTCCAACAATCTCCCACTTGCACTCAAAGCCATCCTCCCATGTATCTAATACCCATCTTATCCATATGACGATCAAGCTGGATTTGAGTCATTGGCTTTGTCAGTGGATCTGCTACGCTATCGGCTGAAGCAACTTTGAGGATGTTGACTTTCCCCTCGGCAGCATATCTTCTTATGATATTAAAGCGCCTATCAAAATGCTTGTTCTTTTGATGAGCCCTGGGTTCCTTGGCTTGAGCTATCGCCCCACTATTATCACAGTACAAAGTTACTGGTGATGTTATGGTTGGAACCACTCCAAGTTCAGTAATGAACTTCTTCATCCAGAACGCTTCTTTGCCGGCTTCAGCTGCAGCGACATATTCAGCCTCTGTCATGGAATCAGCAATTACACTTTGTTTCTTGCTTTTCCAACTGACAGCCCCACCATTCAGAGTGAATACATATCCGGAGTTGGAACTTCATCGACGTCAGATTGGAAATCTGCGTCTGTATAGACTTCCACTCGCAACTCTGCCGCTCCTCCATAAACGAGGAACATGTCCTTAGTTCTTTTTAAGTACTTAAGGACCGTCTTGACAGCTGCCCAGTGTTCTGATCCTGGGTTAGATTGATATCGACTAGTAATGCTCACAGCATATGCGATATCAGGCCTTGTGCATATCATGGCATACATGAGACTCCCTATGGCGGAAGCATAAGGAATTTCATTCATTAGCCGTATCTCTTCAGGAGTCTTAGGTCCCATGGACTTAGAAAGGTGAATTCCATGTCTCACAGGAAGAAAACCTTTCTTAGATTGTTCCATCTGGAACCTACTTAGCACCTTATCAATGTACATCGATTGGGATAATCCAATTAATTTTCTGGATCTATCACGATAGAGCTTTATCCCAAGTACATAAGATGCATCTCCTAAATCTTTCATGTGGAAGGTTTTAGACAACCACACTTTTACAGAAGAAAGTACTGCAGTGTCATTCCCGAATAGTAATATGTCATCTACATATAACACTAGGAATACTACTGCATCCCCAACGACTTTTTGATAAACACAATTGTCGTCTTCGTTTTGAGTAAAACCAAACGTTTTGATTTCAGTATCGAAACGAATGTTCCAGCTCCTGGAGGCTTGCTTAAGTCCATAAATGGACCTTTGAAGCTTGCATACCATAGTCTCTTCAGACTCGGACACGAAACCTTTGGGTTGAGTCATATAGAGCTCTTCCTGTAGGTAGCCGTTCAGAAAGGCCGTCTTCACGTCCATTTGCCAGATTTCATAATCATGGTACGCAGCTATAGCAAGCAAAATCCGAATGGACTTAATCATGGCTACAGGAGAGAAGGTTTCTTCATAGTCAATCCCTTCTATTTGCCTGTATCCCTTGGCTACTAGTCTAGCCTTATAAGTCTCCACGTTCCCATCAACGCCTATCTTCCTCTTGAAGACCCATTTGTTTCCAACAGGTACAATACCTTCTGGAGGGTCTACAAAAGTCCAGACCTGATTTTGATACATGGAATCCATCTCGGATTTCATGGCCTCTTGCCATCTCTTTGAATCAATGTCAGACATTGCTTCAGTGTAGTCTCTAGGGTCCTCCTTTGTTTCATTGTCACCTAGAAGGTACAATTCATCAAAGTCATTATTTAAGCCAAACCTCATAGGTGGCTTACTAACCCGTT
The DNA here is from genome assembly GCA_035220775.1 of Malus fusca. NCBI lineage: Eukaryota > Viridiplantae > Streptophyta > Magnoliopsida > Rosales > Rosaceae > Malus > Malus fusca. The sequence goes on along the minus strand of CM069068.1, from coordinate 505,260 downwards.
CAGATCTACGTGGAGCTAGGGGTTCAGGAACAGGGTTGTCAATATGTCGAGTGCTTGTTTGTGGTTCATTATTAATCTCCTTAATTTCCATCTGTTTGCTTATAGTTCCTTTGAGAACAAATTCGTCCTCTAGAAACTTAGCAGTTCTGGCGACAAAGACTTTCTGGTCGTCAGGATGGTAGAACTCATATCCCATAGTTTCTTTAGGATATCCCACAAAATAACATCTTACTGATCTCGCTTCAAGCTTAGTAGCCTCAAGCTTCTTGACATATGCTTCACAACCCCAAATCTTAATATGATTAAGACTTGGCTTTCTTCCATGCCATATCTCATAGGGTGTTTGTGAAACTGATTTGGAAGGTACTCTATTAAGCAAGTAAGCTGCTGTATATAGAGCGTATCCCCAGAATGTTACTGGTAGATCAGCGGAACTCATCATAGAACGAACCATGTTCATCAAGGTTCGATTTCTCCTTTCAGAAACTCCATTAAGTTGTGGAGTTCCCGGTGGAGTCCACTGTGATATTATTCCACACTCTTTGAGATAATCTAGGAACTCATTACTCAGATATTCACCCCCTCGATCCGATCTTAGGATTTTTATCTGTTTCCCAGTTTGCTTCTCAACTTCATTCTTGAATTCTTTGAACCTTTCAAAAGATTCTGACTTGTACTTCATAAGATATACATAGCCAAACCGAGAGTGATCGTCGGTGAATGTGATATAGTATGAGAAGCCTTCTCTTGACGTAGTAGACATAGGTCCACATACGTCAGTGTGGATTAACCCTAGAATTTCAGTGGCACGCTCTCCTTTTCCAGTAAATGGAGATTTGGTCATCTTCCCTTTCAAGCAACTTTCACAAGTACCCATCCGGTCATTACCTAATGGGCGGAAATATCCGTCTTTCGACATCTTGTGAGTCTTATCAAGGTTCACATGTCCAAGTTTAAGATGCCACATCTTTTCTTGGTTAACTTCTTCTCTAGCCCTTTTGGGTTTTGAGGTATTCCCGCTTTCAATACAGTGCATCCCACTATTCGTCTCTAGGTGAAAAAGTCCCTCTATCATATTACCATGAGAGATAATACGACCGTTCAAGTATAAAGTGCAACTCATTTTGTCAAACAATACTGAGTGCCCATCTCGTAAAAGCTTAGAGATGGAAATCAAATTCTTTATACATGAAGGAAAATATAAACAATTTTTAAGTTCCAGGACTTCCCCAGATGGTAGGTTAAGCATATAGGTGCCTATTGCTTTTGCAGAGATTTTAGTGCCGTTCCCAACTCGCACAACCATCTCCTCATTGCGCAGTGATCTGCTCCCTGTTAGTCCCTGCAACGTATTACAGATATGTTGACTAGCACCTGAATCAAATATCCAGGAATTGGAGCTCACTGTAAAAGCACTCTCTATGACAGAAATAGTCTCTTCAAAAGTCCGTGTCATAAGGCTCGCAATGCGGACCCTGTATTTCTTCTTCCAACGTTCATCCTTTCCACAATGAAAGCATGTTCCTTTGGATTTCTTTGCCTTCTTCTTATGCAACCCTTTCCTTATCATTGCATTCTCACTCCCACTGTCCCTTTTGAAACCTTTTTCAAATTTACAGCACATGTCAATCATCTCTTTCAAAGAATGATTGAATCTATTCACTTTATAGTTTACGATAAACTTAGTGAAATCATCCGAGAGAGATGCAAGGAAAAAGTCTTGGCCCATTTTCCCATCGATGGAAGTTCCTAAACTTTGAAGATCTTGAAAGATCCTTTCCATCTTTTGTCCATGTTCATGGACCGATGTCCCCTTTGCCATTTTGGCATTCATTAGACTACAAATATTTGAGAATCGTACATTACTAGTCTCAAGGTCATGCATCTTATGCAAACTTTCAACCATGGCACAAGAAGTGTCCATGTGCTTATGTAGCTTCATAAGCTCCTCACTAAGTGAAGTGAGGATTAAGCATTTGGCTTGTAAGTCATCCTCATAGTGTCTAATATAATTTTGACACTCCTCCTTTGAAGCTAGTTTCGTAGGAGATACATGAGGAGGGGATTGCTTAAGTACATACAATATGTCTTTCACCTTTGAGACATTCTCAATGTGGCGATACCAAGCAAGGAAACGTTGGCCCTTTAGGCCCTTTTTGTCAAGTATAATGGTGGGTATAATTTTAGGCATGTCGTTCACTACATAACATAACAGAAATCGAATTAGCATTGTTGTTTAAAACTATTTTGATTGGGTCTTTGAATCAAATAGTACCACCCACTATTTTTGGCAAATTCCACATCCCTCAATAGAATTCGAGAGTTATATTGAACTCTTAATGGGTTATGGGAGACTCACCATTACCAAGCCCACCTCACGATGATACGATGTTGGCTAGCAAAAATAATGATGAGAGAATAACGCATTATTCATTTACAACTTTTGTAATTACCCATCCGTTTGGCCTCTAGAGAATGTTGCCTCACGATGATACGATGTTGGCACCATTGCACTTAGTTTAAGTTATTCCTACCATGCTTAGTTCGTGAAGGGGTTCAAGAATAGCCTCACGATGATACGATGTTGGCTATCCTCGTTGCCTACACTCATCTCATCATATGTATATGGATTCCTCCTGGATGTAAGCACATGCTTTGTACTCCCCCATGATAGGGTGAAGCCGGTGCATGAGTCACAAACGCTTGGAACCCACCACGGTGGAAGGCCTACGAAGAGATATTCTAAGCATCTCTCGCTTATCAACTTAATATTCATTTGTTGAGGGAGTAGTGTTGGGCTACATCAAAACATTTTAATCATATTAAAAGAACTTGGGCCTATCACAACCATTGGTCCAAGTTTATATGAATTAGTAGTATATAATACTCCCACTGTTTCGTTGAAACAGGCGAGACTATATGGAACTACTAACGAATGCCTTGCATCCTCATATGGACTATATAGTCATATTAGGTTTTAGGATGATTATGAACCGTTTGATTTGATCCAACACGAGCCTTGTGTTGGAGCTTGGGTCTAAGGTAGATTGTTGTTGATTTTAGTTACGCGTTTAATCCAATTAAACCGTTATTTCCTATTGGGCGTTGGACCCAACTATTCCATTTTGCATACATTTAAACAAAAGGAATACATGAAATAATAATAAGGGCTTATGCCCTTTTACAACACAAATGATGGACTTATGTCCATTTACAACAATCTTGAACTAATCAAATTACATTCAAATCTACACTACCAAGCCCAAACATTTATAATGTGAAGCGGCCAATCACATAGCTCAATTATCGAGGCATTTGGTTCATAATCACCCTTCTCTTAATCAAACACATTTAATTAAGAAAACAACTTTAAAACAATTGGTTTTCGGATCCATAGAATTGATTTAAATGAAACTAAATAAAATGAAAATCTAATTCTCATTTAAAGAGACAAACCATTTTGTTCTCATATAATTTGGGCCAAAAAACAATGACCACAACCTTTGGGCCATTTTCTAAAAAAAAAAACTTTTGGGGTCATTTTGTAAAAACACAAAAGTCCACAACTTCATGTAATCACAACTTAGAACCCAAACATTTTTAATAATGTCAAAACATCATTAAAGGAGAAAAACAATTTGTCCTTTAAAGTTTTTGGACCTTAACGTAAAAACGTAAACTTTTGGGCCAAAATGCAAATACACAAAAGTATCAAAACTTTATGTAAGTGCACAAAACACCCAAAAATACCCTATTTTAAAGGGTGGCCGGCCATAAGTGTTTTTAGTGATGAAAAATTCAAATTTTATACAAAGTTTTGTAAGTGGGTTATGTTAGGTGAGGTAAAGATGAAATAAAATTTTGTAAGAAATAATTTATGTCATTCTTTAAAACAAAGTTTGTCTCCCATTAAAATTACTTAATCATTAACCATCACCCACTAAAATTAAATCAAAACTTTATGTAAAAACATAAAACTTTTTGAATCAAAACTTCAAAACTTTTTGTTCTTGGCAAGAACTCCAAGAACATTGAAGAACACTTATGAAAACTCAAAATACAAGGCACCAAATTTTAGTTCCAATATTCATGCTTAAATGAAATACATCTACAACATTTGAGATGCAAAATTTTCTAGCAAAATTTATATTCAAAGCAAGAACAAAGCTTGTAACATTTACAACATTTAAATCATAAAACATGAAAATCACAAAACCCAAAAGGATCCACCATACACTAGACCTAGGCTCTGATACCACTTGAAGGAAAAATTTTGTCCTAGCTAAGAACATGTAAGAACATTTGAATACATATGCTAACAATTAACTCTTTAAAGTAGGCATGCATCCAAAAACAATTCATAAAACCCATGACTTTCAAAGCCTAGTATATGGTGAACCAAAAGACTCTTTAACAACATTAAAGAAAATTAAGAATTTAGAGATTCTTTACCCTTGAAGCTCATCCTTGATTACACAAGGGATTCACCCAAGTGGAGGGCCTTCAAGTCACCTCCTTGCTCCTTGGATCTTCCTTGTGATTTTCCTCCTTTTAGTGCTCCTTTGCTTCTTTGAGGATTTGAGGATTAGTTCTCCAAAACACCAAAAGTTTGATGTCTCTAAGTCTCTTCACCAAGGATGTATTTTTGTGAGGATGAAAATTGATCACTTAGGGAAGTAAATTTGCTAGATAACTATCCCTAAGTAGCCAAGAAAACCTTAATTGAAAACAAAGCTATAAAGATGAATTTATACTTCATTTCTTAGGTGAGTGGCAAACTTGCAATTAAGCAAGTTTTGACATTCCTCACCCTAAATGGCCGGCCATATATTGTTATTGGGCTTATTGCCCATTTTGTTTTAGTTGTCATACAACTTAAACATAATGGGCCTTGTGGACCAAAACACTTTTGGGCCCCGAAGCCCCAAAACCAACTTAAAAGCCCAATACGAACATTTCGTATAATTAATTAACTAATTAATTAATCTTGACCATTCTTCAATTAATTTCTTCACATACATCCTTATTTGGTGTGCGATCCATTAGGTTCCAATTAGCGAGGCAGTGGGCGATGTTACTCTTAACTATCGATTGTGAATTGAAACCACATTTCAATTCTCCCTTTTTGATGATTAGTGTTTGCTAATCAATAGGGCTTCCACAAACCATGAGTGACACCTAGCAGTATGTCATGGTTACCCAAGCTAAGTAGAATTGGTTGGAGAACCTATCCAGTTACAACTACAATGCAATACGGTCCTTCTCTAATACAATACTCTTAATCACATTGTTTAAGTGATAGTTTGTTTCATGTCTACTATCCAATGTGATACTTTCTTATATGATTCCCTTGAATATGATTTGGAACATCTTCCTTAGTCATATTCATTTGCTTTGGCCAAAGACTTTAGAATCATATTTTAGAGTATTCTCCTTCCACCATGGAAGGTTAGAGATCCCTTGTTGTGCATTCATATGCCTACATGACTAGATCGCATGACCCCAACAATGCCGTGGACAATCCGAAGGAATGCCTTTGTCATGATCAAAGATCAAGGACCTAACCATTAGACATCTATGATGCCTCAGGTCAAAGGACTACTTTGCATATTGTAACCTTAGAGTTCGTACATGACATGTATGTTTGAACTCTTATTAATCGCAGTTCAGTGTACTCGATCACTCTTTCGAGCACCTATGTGTTTGTCTTAGTGTCCAACACCAAATGACTTGAGACTAGTTCATACTCACGTTTGAGTCAACATAACACATACTAACCTTAGCGGATTGTCAATGCCCAATTGGCAATCCTATGGTTAGGAACGTTTTAGGAATGAACATAAGAGAAAGGTCTCCTTAATCTAACTCATTAGATCACTTATCTCTTATGTCAAATACATCCCTTGGATTCTCTTATTGTTTAAACACATGATACAATAAATAGTGAATAACAATAAGTATTGCCCTTCCATTAAACATATAAAAGTTTAACATATTAAGTATTCCAAAAAGCTATTACATCAAATGAGTGGCTTTGTCGGCATACTTCCAACACCTCCCTGACAGTAGTAGGGAGGGGTAAAGAACTAATAAGTTCTACTTTAGATTTATCAACTTCAATTCCATTTTCAGATATGATATGCCCTAGAACTAATCCATGCGAAACCATGAAATGACATTTTTCCCAATTTAACACCAGATTAGTTTCTTGACAACGTTTTAAAACTAGGGAGAGATTATGTAGACATGTATAAAAAGAATCACCATAAACTGAAAAATCATCCACGAACACTTCAATTATTTTCTCAATCATATCAGAAAAGATACTTACCATACACCTTTGAAATGTGGTGGGAGCATTGCAAAGTCCAAACGGCATCCTTCGATATGCAAATGTGTCAAATGGACATGTGAAAGTCGTCTTTTCTTGATCCTCCGAAGCAACTGCAATCTGATTATATCCAGAATAGCCATCAAGAAAGCAATAATGAGAATGACCAGCTAACCTTTCTAACATTTGATCAATGAACGGAACTGGAAAGTGATCCTTGCGTGTAGTGCTGTTTATCTTTCGATAGTCTGTACAGACTCTCCAACTATTTTGCACACGTGTAGGCACTAGATCACTAGCTTCATTCTTAACAACTGTGACTCCGGATCACTTCGGAACTACTTGAATAGGGCTCACCCACTTGTTGTCCGAAATAGGATATATGATGCCGACATCAAGAAGTTTGATAACCTCTTTCTTAACGACCTCCATCATGAGTGGGTTCAAACGGCGTTGAGCTTCCCTAGTTGGTTTTGCACCTTCCTCCAGTAGAATCCTATGCATACATGTAGCTGGATTTATCCCTTTGATATCTGCAATGCTCCAAGCTATGGCAGTTTTGTGATCCTTCAGTACCCGAATCAGTTTATCCCTCACTTCTGCTGTGAGTTGTGATGATATGATGACTGGTAATGTTTCATCCTCTCCCAAAAATGCATACTTCAAATGTTCAGGGATCGGTTTAAGCTCCAATTTAGGTGCCTGAATCACAGAAGGAAGAGTTTTTTCGTTAGAAGTAGGAAGAGAAATAAAATATGAAGAATACTTACCACTAATTGGTGAAAGAGACTCAAGGGCTGCCATTGTTTGGATTAATTCTTCTTCAATGTGCTCTGAATAATTAAGATTTCCATGTGTAATGCTATGCACTAACGCCTTCTCTAAATTATCTTGTCCCACACCTTCATTAAAACAATCCTGCACAAAATAGTCAAACGCATCAATAGACAAACAAGATTCTAAATCACTAGGGTACCTCATAGCATTGAAGATTTTGAACTTGACGCTTTCTCCATCAATTTCCATGGTTAAGGTACCATCGTAGACATCAATCTTCGTACGCGCCGTTCTAAGGAATGGTTTTCCCAATATAAGAGGAAGTGCAGTAGGCATAGGGTCATGTTCCATCTCAAGAACAAAAAAATCAGCGGGAAAAATAAGCTCATTCAGTTGCATAAGTACGTCCTCCAATAGGCCTTTGGGATATCTATTTGAACGATCTGCCAACTGGATTACTACCTTTGTTTCCCTTAAGTCTCCAAGGTTCAATGACTCATACACTGAATATGGCATCAGATTGATGGATGCCCCCAAATCACACAATGCTCTCCCAAACTCTTTGCCTCCAATTACACATGGAATGGTAAAGCTACCGGCATCCTTCAACTTCGGTGGTAGCTTTTTCTGCAAAACAGCTGATACTTCATCGCTTAATGCCACAGTTTCTTGATCATTGAATCTCCTCTTGTTCGTACAAAGCTCTTTAAGGAACTTTGCATACTTGGGCACTTGTTTTATGGCATCTAAAAGAGGTAAGTTCACTTGGACTTTCCGGAAAGTATCCAAGATTTCCTTATCAGTTTGCTCTTTCTTAGACTTCATAAACCTACGAGGAAAAGGAACAGGGACACATGAGTTAAATGAATTTTGAACTTCTTTACTTACCTTATCAGAATCTTTTGTGTTCAATTCTGTAGCTTTAAGAAACTTTTCAGTTTCTATTGAAGCCTCATCTTGCTCAAGATTCTTGGTTTGTTGCTCCCCTTGCTCATTTGTGTCTTTTCTAGTCGTCTTTTGCATCCTCGGCTGCTCAAAAACTTCTTTTCCACTCCTTAAAGTCACAACATTCATCTGCTCCGCATTTGGATTCACCACGGTTTGGCTAGGCAACCTTCCTGGTTGGTGTTGTTGCCCCATCAAACTTGCTAACTGACTCATTTGGAGCTCAAGGTTGTCAATTGCTTTGTCTGTTTTCTGTTGATGAGATTGAGTAGAGTTAGCTAAAGAAGAAATTAAATCCTCAAGCGACTTACTTGGAGCTTGTTGTTGTTGAGGCTGAAATGGTGTCTGCGGTCTTGCTTGAAAGAAGCCAGGTGGACGGTTATAGTTGTTGGGAATAGATTGTTGTCCATTGTCTTGATTGTTCCACTTTAAGTGTGGACGATCGCGCCACCCAGCATTATAGTTGTTGGAGTATGGATCATACTTTTGCCTTTGTTGCCCCTGAAACCCTCATAACGCATTAGCTTGCTCAAGACCACATTGATCCATCAATGAAGGGCACATGTCCATGGCATGTCCCATCATTAAACATACACTGCACACCTGTTTTGGAGCCACCATAACCTGTTGCACAAGATTAGTCAAGTTAGCTAATTGTAATTCAATACTAGAATTAGCACTTAACTCGTTAACTTTCTTAAGAGGTAGCTCATCTCTCCCTCCAAATTGTCGTGTGTTGCCAGCAATGTTCTTTAGCAATGCCTTAGCATTAGTTGGTGTCTTGTCCATGAACGCTCCTCCACTTGCTGCATCAAGCATTACACGATTAGTACCACATAATCCTTCATAAAAATACTGTATTAAAAGATGCTCTGAAATTTGATGATTAGGACAAGATGCAACCAAATGTGTGAATCGCTCATAGTAATCTCCAAAGGGCTCTCCATGTTGTTGTCGGATTGCACATATGTCCTTCCTTATGCTTGCAGCTTTTGTGGCCAGAAAATATTGCTCCAAAAATGCTTGCTTCACCTGGTTCCATGTGTTCATTGATCCCGGAGGTAAATTGTAAAGCCACTCTTTTGCCTTGGCTTCTAATGTAAATGGGAATGCCCTCAACTTGACTTGCTCCTCATCCACATTTGCTGGTCTCATTCCCGAGCATACCACGTGAAACTCCATGAGATGCTTGTTGGCATCCTCTGTTGAGAAGCCATGGAACTTAGGCAAGTAGTGAATCATGCCGGACTTGAGCTCAAATCCTCGGCGCCAAAAATTTGATAGGATTAAAAGCACACCACAAAGTAGCACACAAATCTCCTATTGATTTTCCTTATTAAAGCTAAGATTTGTCAATTGTAGCATATGAAAATAAGGGTATTTCCCGCAGAAGATTGTTTTATCTAACTACTTAAAATGTCACAAAAACTGGTTGCTGTCCCAACTGACCAGCCACCGAAAAATAATTATTAGACCGACTTACACTTATCTAAATTCTACAAAATTTTCTATGAAGATACTAGACACACAGAGATACACTTCTACAAATTTTTGGGATTTTTGGAGTTGATTTTCTATTTAAATTAAATTGAACAAAAACAGGACAGAAACAAATTTTAAGTAGTTCACAAATTAAGAAAAACGAGTTAGGGGTATTGCTATCCACCACCAAATAATCATGCAAACATGTTATGTTTCATTCAAATTTCTTTTATTTCCGGATGAAGATGCTCAAGTTGGCTCAATGTTATAACTCAACCTATTACTCTTTCTTACGTAGTATGTTAAGAGAATGGCGTTTTCAACTTAACTTAGTCCCTAGCATGCAATCTAGAATGGCGTGTTCATAGATTTAACAAGTAGAAATCATTAAGAACGAAAAGAGTTTGAGTCATCACAAGGCATCGTAAGTACTGGCGTTGTCTTACTTATCCTAGAAATTGGTTCACATGTTAATCGCAATTAACAAGTACTACTCTAGAACATATGTAGGTCCTCATTCGACAAGGGCAGGCACACACATATTCATAGCATTAGAATCCTAGATATGCTTACTAAGTATGCATCCATAGAAAACAAATAAAGAATTCATCAATGAGACAAGTAGTGAACCAATTTTCATCCATTCATAAAAGTAATTCAAACGAAATGTCATAACAAACTTGCAATCATATTTGGGGCTTCAAAACAGCCCCTAACTTCTAAAAAATTAGTTACACATAGTTCTCAAAATAAACCAAAAGAAAGACATGAGTTTGAGAAGATAAAACCGAAAGAAGAGAATGCCAAGATTTCCTCCTTTCTTTCCTTCCTTCCCCAACGCAGCTGCCTTGTCCTCTTTCTCCTTCCTTTCCTTCTTTTTTTTTTCTATCTTTTTAAACTCTCTAAAAGAACACTCTTTTGCTGCTGCAACCTGCAGCCTTTATGCCCATGCTTGCTGCCCAATTTCTGCTCCATAACTCACCCCACTAACAGCCAATTAGTAATGACAATAAGTGAGAGGAAATGGTAAAACAATTGTAACTCTTTGGGCAACCTTTATGCCAATTACTCCCCTTTAATCCTCATCTTTAATTCCATTTCATCTGATATTTGAAGAGGTGTCAGCTGGCTTGTTCTTGGCTGCATCAGTTTTGGCTGCTAGTTTTATTGGATTTATTGCCTTCAATGCAGTTAAAAACTGCTCAGCGTCTTGGAAACCTTTCAGTGTTAAAACGACCGTAACTTCTTCTAGAAACATGATATTAACAATCCACGAAATGCTCCAGAAAATAGACATCCGTAGCTTTCCAAGCATATAAGGCTCATTCTCCAATTCATTTTGAGCTGTTCGCAACTTACTTCCAAAGTCAGCTGACCTGCACAGGCAGTTTTGACGAATTTGTTACTTAATATCCAACTTGTGCTATTTTTCTTTTCTTTGCTTGACAAATCCTAGAAAACACAAAAACAAAGTAAATAGCTCAAAAATATAAGGAACTAACTAAGAAAAAACAAGTGAATTTGATGTAAAGTATATATAAATATGAGCTTATCATGGAAGGAAGAGAGACAAACTAATTTTCTCTCATCTTCTTCTTCTTCGCAAGAACATAGACCAGAAGCTCATGAAGTCCAGAAAAACCAGAACACAGCTAATCTGCATTCATCCTTTCTCAAGTTCGAATACACATACCATCTAGGCTACCCAGTCGCCCGCCTAGGCCGCCCAAGGGCCGCTCAGGCTGCCTCGACGTCCGCCATTTCCTATCCCGATTGGCCACCTCCCAGTGCTTAGGCACAGCCTAGGTCGATTTTTAGAACACTGGTTGTAAGCAGCGATCAGTTCTTCATCCTTTGCGTAAGCAGTGGAGTAGAGCTCAGAGACAGCACGCTTACGGTCTTGAATCTGAGGTATGTAACACCCGATCTCATTCTCTGCACTTTCATACTTTACTTGGATCATGTCAAGTCTAGTCTTCAAATCCATGATCTCTTAGTGAGCGGTCTCAAGCTACAGAGAAGTGGGGGCAAAAATATTAGACCCCTTCAAAGCATCAAGCTCAAATTCCAACTTCTTGACTTTCTCGGCCGATGAGTAAGCTTCGGCTACCACAGTTCTTGCCACCTCCTTGGCAGCCTTGGTATCCTCTTATACTTAGTGTGCAGAAATACAGACTCGGCTGCCAGAATCGTCGTTTTCTGCATCATGGCTAGCATAGCAGTTCTCCTATACTCGGTCATATGCTTCGCGAAGGAACTTGGGCCAACAACCCCTTTGACACCATCAACAAACTTGGCACATACATCCATGTCCTCAAGCATATCTGGTTTCAAAAGCGCACAAATCTCAGCAACTTCCCCAAAAACAGACTTGGTGGATTTCTCATGATTGCCTACACGAGCAGTCTCCTTCTTCTTAACAGACGAATCAGTCTCAGCAGCTGAGGAAACAGGTTTTGGCGCCACTTTAGCAGGCAGGGGCACCTTGTCACTCTTCATCGTAGCAAGCCTCTCCAAAGGTGAATCAGGCTTAGCCCCAAACGGACGTTTTGGCATGAACTTCGGCACCGAAGGCACATATGAACTTCTATGCTGAGCAATCCTATCAGCAATCGAACTAGTTGTTGTTGATAATTGCAAGTGTACAATATCATCCAAATAATATAGTGATAAGTAGAGTGTCATTCAAACAAGGATCAAATTAACCTAAATTTACTATTGAGATTGACTCCTAACTAAACGTAAATAAAAGAAGGATTACGTTGACAAATTCAAATATGGAAAGAAACCAAACGAAAGTGAAAATATCAATTGATCGAACACGAAGTAAAAGTGAATGAATTATGAAAGATTAATATATTGAAGCACTAGGGCATCAGATTCCTCATTCTCAATCCCATATATTCCCGTTATTCATATTAACATCAAATTATTCCCATGTTGCTAGCAATTATCCCTTGATTCGTCAATATTTCCTGTCAGAATATACTAACCGTGTTTCTAACTATCTACCCATGCTATGTCTAGCCATATATATAAATAATCGAAACCCTTTACGCTAAATGGATAATTACACAATACTACACAAATCATAACCAGTATGTCTACTCAATTATGTAATTCATGGTAATTGTTATGATAAGCAATCTACTCAACTCAACCTGTCAGTTACAATTTAGTTCTCCACGCAAATAATGGCCAGTTATTTGATAATAATAAAGCACAATAACAATTACTCAACATGGAAATTAACTGAGATTAATATAAAATAACAAGAATTAGATGTTCATGATAAGAGTACACCCTAGTCCTAGCAAAAGGACTTAGTTCATGATTAAACTAATGACAAACATGGATGGATTCGATGACATAAAGAAACCCAAAACTCCAATTCTATATTCGTGTCCGATAAGCCCTGGGAACCTGCAACCTTCTGTGAAGTTCTCTCACTGAAAGTCTGTGTATGTGCGTGATATCTCCTCATTCTCCTCCTTTTCTTGTGGTGCTGGGTTCCTCCCTTTTATATGTCTCTCTTTTTTTATTTGTTTTTTCTTAATTTCACCACAAAGGAATTGATTCCAATTCATTGTGGGAATGGTTCACATTCCCAAACATGCACTGCCTAGTTAGTTGGGCTGCCTTTAATGTCCAATGCACCACTCCATTCCTTGCTCGGTGCTCCAACCCACTTGGAAATTCTTTGATTTTCTCCAAATTAAACCTCCAATTCCCTGTTTTGTTTTGTTCACAAATTGTACCTTGTTTTTTTTTCTTTTCTTTTTAAAGCCTCCCAACAAACGCTTTTTTTCTTTTTTTCTTTTTTTTGGAAAACAACTACAAGAAATATTAATAAGACACATGGTACCTCGGTACACACCACTATTTTGATGTAGAACTCAACGCTGATTTCTTTTGGTATCACCTTGGTATCTCTCAAACTATATGGTATGGCTAATATAGGGTAGAGTGGATAAGAATTAATGTGGGTGATGAAGGAAAAGGCTAAATGTTTGGCTTCAATGGGGTTACTGGAGCACACAAAAGGGTAGGAAATAGGCCTTTTAGTAATGGAAAACACGCATAGCCTAACATTGTTTCTATAGTTCTGTCTAACTCAATGGCAAAAATACCCAACATATATTAAAGTTCTTTAGTACCCAATGCAAATTAATGTTAAAGAGATCATAAAAATTAAAGAAAGAAATTGAAAAGTGTTTAAGAGTAGAAACAAATAAACCCTCTCAAGAAAAGCATAGGCTCAACAACTCACATGGGTAGTCTCCACTATTTCTCCACATCATCCAAACGTGGACAGTTTGTCCACCAAAGTACTTGAGACAGGACAAAATGAATGGTAAAAAGAATGTGATGCAAAAAACTTCTAGGAAACCCTTTAGCAAAGGAAGAAATCTTAGCAAGACATATACATCGCCATTAATAGATTAAAATGATAAACTTAACAACTTATGTTTCCAAGCTCTTATTGTTTCCAACAAATTATAACACCCAATCCCAAAACTCTAATTCCTACCTCATCCTTTAAATTTTAGCAACAAAATTCATCACATAAAGATGTATAAATATAAGCATGGAAGAAAGTGAGAAAATAGGAAAAGAATACACCTATTTTTGGGCATCATGGAAGAAGGAATGGCTTTACAAATAATGAACTCCAAGCCACAATTATTGCCTTCAACATAGGATAAAAATCTTCAATAATAAGCAAAACTGACTTTTAGTGACAAAAATAATTCCCAGAAACCGTCGTTAAAAGTATGAACAAGCCTTTTGTGACGGAGAAAATCTATGAAGATCGTCACTAAAGCTTCTTTGATACAAAAGTTGCATAAATTATGCAGCAAATTTACATGTTTATTTTCACTTTTTGAGGTTCTAAATCTCCCAATTCACAATGTAGGTCGAATTTTTGTCCCAAACCTATTCCAACACTTCATATTAAACATTCTAAACATGTTGGAATCATCAAATTAACTTGAAAAACATCCCAAATTAATTTAAGTAGCTAAGTTGATTATGACCAAAATATGAACTCAAAGTGCAATTTTGCAATTTCACTATTTCTTTGGCATATAACTGTAGACATCGAAATTTCGGTAAATAAATGTTGACCGATAAATCAAAGTTTCAACGCTTATGTATTACATAAATTTTACACGTAGCGTGTGACTCGACGAAAAATTGAAATGAGTTGGAAAAGTCATCAAACAAGACACGTGTCAACACCTGGCAGAAACGACTTATTTCATCTGGGATATTATATTCAAAATTAGGCCTTGGAAAATTCTATAAATACAAGCCCATTTCATTCATTTAAAAAAAAATGGATATTACACCAAAACCTTGAAGCTCTGAAACTCCGAAGCTCTCAAGCATCCAGGTTCCCAAAGAATCAAGAAAGCCCTATTCGTCCTTCGTTCATCGTTCTTCCAAGATCAAGCCCCGACGGCCCTTGGATCAACAATCATTCACCTTCAAGATCAAGCCCCCACGGCCCTTTGAAGAACTTCCACCAATTCAAGATCAAGCCCCCGACGGCCCTTGGAGAAAGTGTTCATCGTTCATCATCCGTTCATCCTAAGATCAAGCCCCAAGGGCCCTTTGGATCAACAACGTCGACAAATCCATACATCCAATCACTGTTCTTCAAAATCAAGCCCAAAAGCCCTTGAAGATCCGTTCATCACTGTTCTTCAAGATCAAGCCCAAAAGCCCTTGAAGATCCGTTCATCACTGTTCTTCAAGATCAAGCCCAAAAGCCCTTGAAGATCCGTTCATCACCATTATTCAAGATCAAGCCTCAACGGCCCTTGAAGAAACGCTCATCCTCAAGATCAAGCCCCAACGGCTCCTTGAAGATCCGCTCAAATCCACCTTCAAGATCAAGCCCACGGCCCTTGAAGAACATTCATCCTTAGATCAAGCCCCGACGCCCCTTTGGATCAATCGCACATCCACAAATCAACACCTTACGGAGATCGAATCAGAGGATCAAATTTGAGAGAGATTGTAACCCAAAATCATCAAACACAAATATTTGTTTGTGCACGTTGTTCTTGTCTCTTTCGTTTCAGGAATTTTCCGTGTTCACAATAACAACTAAACCACTCCAAACACATTTGAAATGACAAACTAAACATGTTCAAATCATCAGGTGGGTGAAGAAATCAATATTATTAAACTTGGAACATAGAAACCTTAAATGTTGACCTTAAAAACAAAAATTCAAATGAATCAACCAAACTAATAAAAAAAAACTATTCTCTCCCCCCAAACCTAAACTAAACATTGTCCTTAATGTAAAATCACAATATAAATATGCAATGAGTAGTATGGGCAGGAAAGGAAGAAAATGCAAAACTAATAAACAAGAAAAGGAACGACTGAACCTAGTTGGGTTGCCTCCCAACAAGCGCGTAGTTTAAAGTCCTCGGCCCAACTTGGCATTGCAATTACTCTTGAGAAGCAAGGGTCACAACATTCGTGTTTCGCTCAAAACTAGCAGAAAGATACGACTTCAACTGTTGTGCATTAACCTTGAATGTAGTATTTGTTGTATGATCACAAATTTCAATCGTTCCATATGGAAAAACTTGAAAACTGTAAAACCACCATACCATCGTGTTCGCAACTTCCCAGGGAAGAGTTTCAGCCAAGAATTAAACAAAAGAACTTGCTGGCCAATATAAAACTCACGACGAAGAATATGTTGATCATGCCACTTTTTGGTACGTTCCTTGTAGATTTTAGCATTTTCATATGCATCATTCTGAAATTCTTCCATCTCGTTCAATTGAAGAGCTATCTTTTCTCCCGTTGCGTCCATCTCCAAATTAAGCCTCTTCACTACCCAAAAAGCTTTATGCTCCAATTCCACAGGTAGATGACATGCTTTTCCAAACACCAATCGATATGGAGACATGCCAATTAGAGTCTTGAATGCAGTATGATATGCCCACAACGCATCATCCAACTTTGCAGCCCAATCTTTGCGTGAAAATCCCATAGTCTTCTCTAAAATCTGCTTGATTTCTCGATTGGAATCCCAACCTGCCCATTAGTTTGTGGATGATAAGGTGTAGCAACCTTATGAGTGATTCCATATTTCGCCAAGAGAGCATTAAAGTGACGATTACAAAAGTGCTTGCCTCCATCACTAATAATGGCGCATGGGGTGCCAAAGCGAGTGAAAATATTCTTCCAGAGAAAATGAACAACAACTTTCGCATCATTAGTGGGTAAAGCAATTGCTTCAACCCATTTTGAAACATAATCCACATCTACCAAGATGTATTAATTGCCATAAAATGATGGAAATGGTCCCATGAAGTCAATACCCCAAACATAAAAAAGTTCGACTTCTAGAATATTATTCAATGGCATTTGATGTCTACTTGAGATATTTCCAACACATTGGCTGCGATCACATGCAGAAACAAAAGTTTGGACATCCTTAAACAATATAGGCCACTAAAAATCAGATTGTAGTACCTTGGCAGCAGTCTTTGTAGCACCAAAATGAATCTTTGTAGCACTAAAAATCAGATTGCTAGAGAATGGCAATGTCACAAGATTTCCTCCATCTCGTCATCAGGAACACACCGTCTTATACATTGATCTGGACAATGCTTCCACAAATATGGCTTATCCCAATAGTAATGTCTGACTAACGAAATGAATCTTTTCTTCTGTTGCCAAGTCAAATCAGGAGGCATGATATCACTAACTAAATAATTGACATAATCTGCATACCAAGGAGTGACTGAAGATTTAATGGTAAAGAGCTGCTCGTCAGGGAATGTTTCAGATATAGGAACTAAGTCATTATCTCTTTCATGGTGCACAATTCGAGAAAGATGATCTGCCACCACATTTTCAGACCCCTTTTTATCCTGTATTTCTAAATCAAACTCTTGTAGTAACAACACCCATCAAATCAACCGAGGCTTTGCATCTTTCTTGGATAATAAATACTTCAAAGCTGAATGATCGGTGTAGACAATTACCTTTGAACCAATGAGATAAGAACGGAATTTGTCTAAAGCAAAGACAACAGCTAGAAGCTCTTTAATACATGATGAATCGAATACAGACTCCGCTTCTTTAAGGAGCAAGTTACACAACGGTTTTGTAATCTTCGAGAAATCCTTAATAAAACGACTATAAAAACTAACATGACCAAGGAAACTTCGAACTCCTTTGATGGAAGTGAGTGGCAGTAACTTCGAAATTGTCTCAATTTTCACCTTGTCTACCTCGATGCCTTTGACTGAAACTTTATGACCTAAAACAATCCCTTCCTGCACCATAAAGTGACATTTTCCCCAATTTAGAACTAAATTGGTTTCTTCACATCTTTGCAACACTAAGGACAAATTATCCAGACAAGAATCAAACGATGAGCCAAAAACTGAGAAGTCGTCCATGAATACCTCAATACAATGCTCTACCAAGTCAGAAAAAATACTTAACATGCACCTTTGAAAAGTAGCGGGCGCGTTACACAACCCAAATATACGTAAAAATACCGAAAGGGCATGTGAATGTTGTCTTTTCTTAGTCTTTCGGTGCAATCGAAATCTTATTATAACCAGAATACCCATCTAAAAAACAATAGTAGGCATATCCAGTAAGTCTATCCAACATCAAATCAATGAACGGAAAAGGAAAATGATATTTTCGAGTCTCATTGTTCAATTTCCTATAGTCAGTGCATACTTTCCATCTTGTCGTTGTCCTCGTCGGAATTAACTCATTCTTGTCATTCTTCACCACTGTAACTCCACCCTTTTTTGGTACCAAATGCAAATCACTCACCCATTTACTATCCGAAATTGGATATATTATTCCAGCGTCTAATAACTTCAAAAACTCAGCTCGAACCACCTTCTTCATATTTGGATTTAATATGCGTTGATGCTCAACTAAGGGCTTGTAATTATCTTCCAACAAGATCCGATGCATACAAATGGACGGACTAATTCCTTTGATGTCAACAATACTCCACCCAATTGCCATTCTATGCCTTCTTAACACTCTCAATAGTTTTTCTTCTTCAACTTCGCTCAAATTTGCAGAAATTATAACAAGTAAAGTCTCAGAAGCTCCCGAGAAAGCACACTTTAAATGTGATGGCAATGGTTTCAAATTTAAGGTAGAAGTAGCTATTATACTTGGTTGCGATTTGAAAGTGCAGGTCTAAGGTCTTCGAACTCCAACCGTCCACTCTTTGCAACTGATTTAAAAGCTTCCAAGTAAATAGCACATTCCGCTAAAAGTTGATTTTCATCTTCTGAAGTAACAGCATGAACTAGTGCAGCTTCCATAGGATCATTGGGCTTCTCAACTCTGAATATTTCTAAAATAGTGGTATCAACTAGATCGAACACGAAAACAATCTTCCGCTTCTCTTGGAAATTTTCTAGCCTCGGACACTTTGAATGTTTCTCTTCCCCAATTCTCAATGTCAAAACCCCTTGTTCCACATCAATTAAAGTCCTTGCTGTGATCAGAAAGGGCCGACCCAAAATCAACTGAGTCTCATAATCTTCTTCCATATCCAACACCAAGAAATCCGCTGGAAAAATCAGCTTGTCAACCATCACTAACACATCTTCGATAATTCCCTCTAGATATGCAATTAATCTATACGCCATCTGCAAAGAAACAATAGTGGGTTTAATTTTACCTATTCCAATGTTCTTAGCAACAGATAAAGGTAATAAATTAATACTAGAACCCAAATCACATAACGCTTTTTCAAATAAATTAGTGCCAATAATGCATGGAATTTTGAAACTCCCTTTATCTTTTTGGTTGAGCGGAAGCTTTCTTTGAAGGATTGCATTGCATTCCTCTATCAACTGAATCTTCTCATGATCACCAAATTTTCTTTTCTTTGAGATGATATCCTTCATGAATTTGGTATAGTTTGGCATCTGCTCCAGAGCATCGCCAAATGGAATATTAATCTCCAATTTCTTAAACATGTCTAAGAATTTGAAATACTTCTCATATAACTTATTCTTCTTGAGCCGCTAAGGAAAAGGAATAGGGGGCACATATGGCTTCAAGGGTGGGACAACAGGCTTAGCTAGCAGCACATCGGCTGGCAGATTTCAGAGAAGTGTCGGTAGTGGTTCCCGTGGTGGTTGATTGTTGTAGGACAGTTGACAATGGTTGCTGCTCTTGTGCAGTTTCTTTGACCTCTTCCTCCTCAATATTTGCTCCCAAATCCACTCTAGTCTTCACTTGTTTTCCATTCTGAAGAATTATTGCTTTAGCTTGCTCATGATTTCTCGGGTTAACTTCAGTTTGGCTTGGAAAAAAACCTTTTTCTCTAATTGCCAATGACTGAGCTAACTGCCCCATTTGAACTTCCAAATTTTTTTATAGAAGTAGTCTGGTTCTGAAGAGCTGACTCAATTTTGCTCATAAACTGACTTGTATTGACAGAAATAGTATTCACGCTATCGGCAAGCTGAGCAATGACATCTTCCAAATTATTCTTCTTCTCTTGAGGTTGGAAACCTGATGATGGCTTTTGCATATTTTGATTGTTGACCCATGAAAGATTTGGATGTTTCTCCATCCGTGATTATAAGTGTTGGAGTACGGATTGTTACCAGGACGTCTATAAGCATTCACCATGTTAGATTGCTCTTGAACAAATTCGAGAAAATCAACACCATACAGACAACGAAATGTGGCATGACCCGGAACTGCACATATGGAACAAACCTCTGGAATTGGTGCTCTCCCATTCATAGAAAGCAAAGTGTCAAGTTTACTAGCAATCAAATCGACTTGTGCCTTTGAAGCAAATTCGGTAGAATTATTAATCTCAAAAACTCCTGCACGTCTTCCCCTTACTTCAGAATGTTGCATTTCGAGTGCTAAGTATCAAAAAGTGATTGACATTCGGCTGGTGTCTTGTTCTTAATTGATCCCCCTGCATAGTTGTTCACTGCATCTTTGCTTGAAATTGTTAATGGATAGTCTTTAATTTATAATTCCTTGTAGCTGCAGAAAGAGCTATGCTTGACGGTGATTCTGGAATGGTTGGAATATCAAGATCTCCTATCGTTTCATTCTGAACTAACGCCATCTTGCTCTCTTGCTGCTTTTCTTTCTCACTGACTTCTCTTTGTTCTCTTCGGATTTCACGGAGTCTTTTCTCAATTTCTAGTTCTGATAGGAGCATATTTATGCAACTTAGCTTGCTTGTTTTCTTGCATTTTGGTAATTATTTAGTATTTATAAAAGTGTTTAAAGCTAAATTCGTGTGTTTGTAGGTTTTATGGGCTAAGGGTGCATTTTGAGCCAATTTGGAGTAGTTTGGAGTGTTTTTGGGCCCAAGATGGATTGCTTATGATCCAAGCTAGATGGATGGACGAATTTGAAGTCAAAAGAAGCTAGGAACATGCTAAAAATCTGGTGAAACAAATACAAGTTGCAAGAAGGGATAAATTTCTAGAAGGATTGGCCAAAAACTTCACTCAAAACCATGCATACCCCATAAAATTCATCAATGCCGTGGCCTTCCCTTTGTTTCACTTCCACCAGATTTTTTAGTGATGATGCAATGCCTATCTCACCATGACATTTGAGTGGATGATGCAATGCTTAACTCACCATGACATGTGAGTGGATGACTCAAAACCTACCCTCACCAACAATTCTCCACCTTGCCATGCCTTACCTACTTCATTCCACCAGATTTTTGCATTAAACATGTCCATCCTCTTCCTATAAATACCATGGCAGCAACCTCATTCAAATCATCCAGAAATTAACCATTCTCCAAGCCTTCCCTTGCCTCTCCCTACATATCTAAACCCCCTCCCATCCATTCCTCCAAATAACCAACCCTTCAACATCATTCCAACCTTGTTGTGGCGGCAAAGAGAAGGAGAAAAGTCCTTGGACGCGCTTGCTATCCAACATGGATCGTTGGAACGTTTAGGTGCTTTCTTTCCTTTGTTTTTCAATGTTTAAATTTGTTTATCTTTGTTTTGTAATAATGAGGAACTAAACCCTTGGCTAGGGGGGATTCGAAACACATGTCCATGCTTGCAATATGATTTGATTACTTTTAATTGCGTTTCATAAGTTATGAATTCAATTTACTTATCCGTTCGTATAAAAACTGATTTGTGTATGTTGATTGAGGGTCGACACTTAGTTTGCATGCATGAATTTGATGCTAGAATATAAGGGAGTTTCACCTAATCGTCATGAACTTATATTCACAAGTAGTGAAGGTTGCTAGTCACAATCGCGTTAAGTAAATTCTTGGCATAAGTTTCATGCGTATTCCATAGTAACGAGTGCCTCGTCAATGCTTATGATTTTCATAGAACTTAATGATTCTTGCTTGTATCTCTATTATGCAATTCATGTAGGGAACTTGTGAGGAATGCTTTGGGTTGTCGTATGCAATCATCCAACTCAATAAAAGTAGGAAAATCTGAGGGTTAATTTAAGCGTACCTAATTAACTTGGGGCATTGAGAATTAATAAGTTATTGAAATACAATTGGAAATCGTTTTGTATGCAAGCAAGACATGTGTGGAGAAGAACCCTCTGTTGGAAGTATGCCCACAAAGCCACTCATTTGATGTAATAGCTTTTTGGAATACTTAATATGTTAAACTTTTATATGTTTAACGGAAGGGCAATACTTATTGTTAATCACTATTTATTGAATCATGTGTTTAATCAATAAGAGAATCCAAGGGATGTATTTGACATAAGAGATAAGTGATCTAATGAGTTAGATTAAGGAGACCTTTCTCTTATGTTCATTCCTAAAACGTTCCTAGCCATAGGATTGCCAATTGGGCATTGACAATCCGCTAAGGTTAGTATGTGTTATGTTGACTCAAACGTGAGTATGAACTAGTCTCAAGTCATTTGGTGTTGGACACTAAGACAAACACATAGGTGCTCGAAAGAGTAATCGAGTACACTGAACTGCGATTAATGAGAGTTCAAACATACATGTCATGTACGAACTCTAAGGTTATAATATGCAAAGTAGTCCTTAGACCTGAGGCATCATAGATGTCTAATGGTTAGGTCATTGATCTTTGATCATGACAAAGGCATTCCCTCGGATTGTCCACGGCATTGTTGGGGTCATGTGATCTAGTCATGTAGGCATATGAATGCACAACAAGGGATCTCTAACCTTCCATGGTGGAAGGAGTATACTCTAAAATATGATTCTAAAGTCTTTGGCCAAAGCAAATGAATATGACTAAGGAAGATGTTCCAAATCATATTCAAGGGAATCATATAAGAAAGTATCACATTGGATAGTAGACATGAAACAAACTATCACTTAAAACAATGTGGTTAAGAGTATTGTATTAGAGAAGGACCGTATTGCATTGTAATTGTAACTGGATAGGTTCTCCAACCAATTCTACTTAGCTTGGGTAACCATGACATACTGCTAGGTGTCACTCATGGTTTGTGGAAGCCCTATTGATTAGCAAACACTAATCATCAAAAAGGGAGAATTGAAATGTGGTTTCAATTCACAATCGATAGTTAAGAGTAACATCGCCCACTGCCTCGCTAATTGGAACCTAATGGATCGCACACCAAATAAGGATATATGTGAAGCAATTAAATGAAATGGATAAGCAATTAAATGGTTTAATTGAAGAATGGTTAAGATTAATTAATTAGTTAATTAATTATACGAAATGTTCGTATTGGGCTTTTAAGTTGGTTTTAGGGCTTCGGGGCCCAAAAGTGTTTTGGTCCACAAGGCCCATTATGTTTAAGTTGTATGACAACTAAAACAAAATGGGCAATAAGCCCAATAACCATATAGGCCAACCATTTAGGGTGAGGGTATGCAAGTTTGCTTAATTGCAAGTTTGCCACTCACCTAAGAAATGAAGTATAAATTCATCTTTATAGCTTTGTTTTCAATTAGGGTTTTCTAAGCTACTTGGGGAAAGTTATCTAGCAAATTTACTTCCCTAAGTGATCCATTTTCATCCTCACAAATTACATCCTTGGTGAAGAGACATAGAGACATCAAACTTTTGGTGTTTTGGAGAACTAATCCTCAAATCCTCAAAGAAGCAAAGGAGCACTAAAAGGAGGAAAATCACAAGGAAGATCCAAGGAGCAAGGAGGTGACTTGAAGGCCCTCCACTTGGGTGAATCCCTTGTGTAATCAAGGATGAGCTTCAAGGGTAAAGAATCTCTAAATTCTTAATTATCTTTAATGTTGTTAAAGAGTCTTTTGGTTCACCATATACTAGGCTTTGAAAGTCATGGGTTTCATGAATTGTTTTTGGATGCATGCCTACTTTAAAGAGTTAATTGTTAGCATATGTATTCAAATGTTCATACATGTTCTTAGCTAGGACAAAATTTTTCCTTCACCCTCTAGCTAAAGCCCATCATCCATAGTTTTTAAGTTTTAGTTATTTGTTTTACTTTCACTTCACAAGAACCAAATCCCCCCTTTTACTTTCTTGTCTTAAAAGTCTTTTGTTTACATTTTTTTAACTTTGTTTTTATGTTTTTAAATTAGTTTTGAGAGGTTTTAGCAAGCCCTCCTAATCCCCGGTTTAGAACGATACCCTACTTACATCTATACTACAATTGTCACAAGAGGGTTTAATTTGTGTGTAAAGTAATATTCACACCAAATTTTGGCGCCGTTGCCGGGGATTAGCAACTTTGCTAATTCCCCATTGTTTCTTTTTATTTCTTTTTTTTTTTTTTTTGTGTTTTAGTTTTAATTTTATTTGATTTTGTTTATTTCAGGTACTAGTTTATGACTCGTAGTTCTCAACCAGTTCGTGCACATATATTGGAGTTTGACGACAATTTTGAACGAACTTTGAGAAGGAAAAGGAAAGTACCAGAACCTAGTCCACCTAGTTCTAGTTCTGAATCCGAATTTGAAGAAAAGGAGGAGGCAGAAAAAGACATGGAGGTGGACAATCGAACAATCAAAGAACTTTCAGCCTCGGGATTGGACAATGCCGCGCCTCTATGCATCCAATACCCCGCAGCAGCCCGAGGAAAGACAGAAGAATTTGAATTGAAGTCAAGCTTGTTACACCACATTCCGAAGTACCATGGGTTGTCCATGGAAGATCCTAACAAACACTTGAAAGAATTCGAGGTGGTGTGTTCGAGCATGACCCCCGTCAATGTCGATGGGAGTATTTTGAAGATGAAAGCCTTCCCTTTTTCTCTCTTGGAAAAGGCGAAGGATTGGTTGTACGAATTGGCGCCCGGAACCGTCACATCATGGGAAAGCATGAAACGGGCCTTCTTGGAGAAGTTTTTCCCAACTTCTCGAGTCATCCTCCTACGGAAAAGGATAAGTGGAATTCAACAAGAGGAAGGTGAATCTTTTCCTACTTATTATGAACGTTTTAAATCTCTTGTTGCTTCTTGTCCACATCATCAGATGAAGGAGGAACTTCTTTTGCAATACTTCTACGAGGGGCTACTACCTATCGAACGTCAAATGCTAGATGCCTCGGCGGGAGGAGCCTTGGTGGACAAGACCCCCACGGCAGCAAAGACTTTAATTTCCAACCGTGCGTTGAATGCTCAACAATACGAAGGCGTTGGACAAAGGAGTAACCCACGACCACATCAAGTCAATGAGGTAAGTGCCATAACCGAACTTCAAAATCAAATGGCTAACCTTACTACTTTGCTTTCTCAGGTGGTGGAAGGTCCAAAAATGCAAAACGTGGCAGCTTGTGGCGTGTGTTCCATGCAAGGCCACCTTACGGACAAGTGCCCACAGTTGATAGAAAATGGAGGGTGGGAGACCCTCAATGCCGTGGGATTTGGCAACCAATACCAACCAAGGAATGACCCCTTTTCCAATACTTACAATCCCGGTTGGCGTGATCATCCAAATTTCAAATGGCGAGAACCCCAACAAGGCCAACAACAAAACGGATTTAGGCAACAACCCCCGGGTTTCTATCAAAAGCCGTTTGCACCAACTCAACCCCAAGCACAACCTGCCCAAAAGTCAGGTACTTCTATTGATAATGATCAGATTTTGAATTTACTAACTTCTATGGCGCAGAGCATGCAAACTAGGGACAAGAAGGTGGATGAGTTAGAGAAGCAAGTGGGACAAATTGCCGAGTTTATGGGGCAGTTTCGTGAGCAAGGCAAGTTGCCTAGCTCAACCGTAGTGAATCCAAGGGGTGGTTTCGAATCTGCAAAAGCCATAACTTTGCGGAATGGGAAGCAAGTAGGATCTGACCCCCAACCTTCCAAATCACGTTCTAACGAGGTGGAGGAGTTGAAATTCGAATAGGAGAAACCAAGTCAACCCACGGCAAGGGTGGAAACACCTCTACCGCAGGCACCCATTGCTCCTAAGCCATCCAATCCGTCCACCATAGGTAAGATGAGTCTAAATTCAGTTAAGTCTAACATTATTCCACCCAATGTACCCTTTCCTAGCAGATTTTTGCAAGCTAAGAACGTAGAGGAGGAAAAAGATGTTCTAGAGACATTTAGGAAAGTTCAAGTCAACATACCCCTTTTGGATGCAATCAAGCAAATCCCGAAGTACGCCAAGTGTTTGAAGAAGCTTTGTACTACCAAGAAACGTTTTCGGGAGAAAGAAGTAGTTCATGTAAGTGAAAATGTCTCAGCCATCTTACAACGCAAACTACCCCCCAAATGCAAAGATCCGGGTAGTTTTACAATTCCTTGTGTCATTGGTCACGCTCGCTTTGAATCTGCCATGTTAGACTTAGGTGCATCTATAAATGTTATGCCATATTCAATTTATGCATCTATGAACTTAGGCAAGCTGAAAAATGATGGTGTGATTATCCAATTGGCCGATAGATCTAATGCCTATCCAAAGGGAGTTTTGGAAGATGTGTTAGTGCAGGTTAATCACTTAATCTTTCCGGCAGACTTTTACGTGCTTGATATGGAAGATTCGGCCCTCTCTCCACCATCACCACTCTTACTTGGACGACCTTTCATGAAGACGGCTCAAACCAAGATTGATGTAGCCAAAGGAGAAGTAACTATGGCATTTGGTGGTGACATGATTAGTTTTAAAATTACTGAATCCATTGAGACTCCTAATGTTGTTCGTTCTTGTTGTGCCCTTGATAAAATAGAAAAGATAGGACCGGACCGTTCAGCACCAAGCACAAAGGATGCATCAAGAACCATGCAAGGCGAGGGAACTGGAGTGGAGCACAAGGACCATACGGCCACTGCCCTCAAAGTGCTCAATTTGGCCGAAAGCACCTTGGGGAAGAATGTTCACATTGCTGCCACTTCATCACAAAACATAGGTAAGCCACCTAATACAAATCCAATTCCCGTCAAAGTTGATAGGTGGTTCCCTTCTTTGGTGCAGGTACCTAAGCAAATTCCCAATGGTGAGCAATTTTACATGAACCTTAGGAACCACAACGCGCCAATTAGCAAACATCATTATCCATTTTCGTTCAAGGATTCGATGTACCAGCACTTTGAGGAGCAGGTTGTGGAAGAAATCCCACTCCATGCCGTGGGCACCAATGGAGCATGAACTTGTTCTTCGTCCGGCTGCAAGACGTTAAAGAAAGCGCTACTTGGGAAGCAACCCATGCATGCAACAAAGGAAGACCTAGAGAGCACTCCAAATTCCAGATTTGAGTTCCTAAAACCTTCTCTTTGTTGTTGTTTTCATTTATGCCATGTTAAATTGCTTAGTTGCTGTTTTGTTTGTTTGTTTGTTATTTGTGTTAGTCTATGCTTGAAACATTGAGGACAATGTTTGATTTAAGTGTGGGGGTAACCAAAGTGTTTTGATGCAAATTCGTAGGGTTTTCTCACTCATAATTTCTAATGTTGTTTTTCACTGCTTTTTAAGCCTTTTTAAGCTGTTTTGGTGTGTTTTAGTGTGTTTTGAGTCAAAAATCCGAAAATCCCATAAAAATTTGGAAAATTGTTTTAAAAACCCAAAAAGAGTTGTTTTTGTGTGTTTGTTTGTGTCTTAGGGTACCTTCCAACATGATAAGCTCATATTTATACATATTTTACATCAAATTCTCTTGTCTTTTCTTAGTTAATTCCTCATATTTTTGTACTATTTACTTGGTTTTGGTGTTTTATCGAATTTATCTAGCTAAGAAAATAAAATTAGCATAAGTGTGATTTTTAGTAATAAAATCGTAAAAACTGCTTTGCCCACTATTTTTGGTTAATAAAAATAAGATAGTATTATAAATATATATATATATAAGATGAGAACGTGGGAAGGTTGGCAGAAAGCAAAAGAAAATAATAAGGAAATGAGTGGAGCTCCCATCATGAAGTGAGTGGCTGCCTCGGCATTTTTAAAAGGGCTGCCTGGCGTGGCAGTGGAGGGGAGCACAGAAAAGAATAAGGCAGCGCAAGCTGCAGAGCTCGAGGAAGAAAAACTGAGTTGCTGCCTTGCAGCAGAGCAGGCGTGAGAGGAAGGAGAGGCGGAAGAGGAGTTGCTGCCTCTGCAGCTTGGGGCAGCAACGCTGCACATTGGCGCACGGGAAAGAACAGGCTGCCCTTGCAGCCTTGCGCAGGAGGCAAGAGAGCTTAGAGGGGGAGGTCAGGACAGCGGGCAGTAGGGAGAGAAGCAAAGGTCAGGCGCGGGAGCTGTGCAGGTTTTGGAGAGACAGGCGCTGCCTTTGCAGCGTCAGCACGGAGGAACTTGCGGAAGGCGCGGTGCGCGCGGAAAGAAGTGAGGGAGCAACGCTGCACGCTGGCGTGCAGGAAGAACACGTGCTGCTTGGGCAGCAAAGAAGGAACAGCTGCCTTCCTGGCAGCTTGGAAAGAGAGACGTGCAGCGAGAGGGAGCTGTTTTGCAGCTGGAAGGGCAGCCTGGTCAGCACGGCAACAGGAGGTCGTGGACTTGGCAGCTAACGTGGACTGTGCAGCAAAGTCAGCTCGAACAGATTCACTGCAATCTCTCTCTCGGTTTAATTTTCCAAACTTCTCTTTTATTTTCTGTTTTAATTTATAAACATGTGTAATTAATTTATTTTGGCTAGAGTTTAATTCAAAACCATGGATATATTTGTAATTTGAATTGATTACCTTCAGTTGTGATTTCTGAGTTGTGATTTAATTTGCTTAACTGCTTGATTGATAACTTATTTTTGTATGTCGATTAAGGATGCATACTTAATTTACATGCATGAATTTGATGCTAGAATATAAGTGAATTTCACATAATCGTTATGAACTTATATTCACAAGTAGTGAAGGTCGCTTATAAACGATCGCGTTAGGTAAATTCTTGGCATAAGTTTCATGCAATTCATAGTAACAAGTGCCTCGTCAATGCTTATGATTTTCATAAAACTTAATGATTCTTGCTTGTATCTCTATTATGCAATTCATGTAGGGAACTTGTGGGGAATGTTTTGGGTTGTCGTATGCAATCATCCAATCCATTAACTTAAGGAAAATCTGAGAATTAATTTATGCAATTCATGGTTAATTTGGGGCGTTGAGAATTTACAATTTATTGAAAGAACAACTGAAAATCAATTTAGGTTGCATATGTGGCATGTGTGGAGAATAATCCTCTAGCCAGTCCGTCATTTATCATTTTACCTTAATTTTATGTTTTTGTCAATTTTGTAATTTATTTAAGTTTAATTTACTTTTCATCAAAATCAATCCCCCGTTTTATTTTAAAGTGTTAGACTTATTAGAAATCATTTTAGTTTGTGTTTTCTTAAGTCTTGAGTTGTTTTGAGTCTTTTGATTTATTTTAGTTTATTTGTTAGTTTTATTTTGAGTTATTCTATTTAAGTGTTTTGAGTCTAGTTTAGTATTTTAAATTTTGTTTTTACGTTTTTAAATTAATTTTACATTGGGTTAGCATCCCTAGTTAATCCCCGGCCTAGAACGATCCCTACTTATCCATATACTACAACTGTCACAAATAGGGTTTAAATTTGTGCGTTAATTTATTTTCGCATCAAATTTTTGGCGCCGTTGCCGGGGATTAGCAAATTTGCTAATCCTTTTATTTTTGTTTTTGCTTATGTTTATTTATGTTTGTGTATGTCACTTTTGATATTTGATTTAGTTTTCTTTCTTTGATTTTAGTACAAATGGAGCAAGACCTGGATTCTACTAGCATTCAAGATCTATTGGCACAGCTCACTGCTCAATTAACTCATAATGCCGAACGGACCACAACGCCAAGTGGCCCTACATTTGATATGCCCTATGAGCAAGGATTTCAAACTCATCAATATCCCCAATTTTCTGCAAATGAAGATGTTTGGGGATATCAAGGCTATAACCAATCAAGGGGCAACATGTTTTCCAACGCTTATAATTCGGATTGGAGAGATTATTCAGATTACATGCGGGGAGAACCTCAACAATTCCAACAAGGTGGATATTGGCAGCAAGAAGACGCGTTCTATTCAAGACCTATGCAGCCACCACAGTATCCCCCACAACAATTCCAATCGAATCAAAGTATGCCCGTGGATTACAATCAAATGCTTGAAGAATTAATTTCTTCAGTACAGGGTTCACAAAAAGAAGAACAATTGCCGCCATCGGAAGAGTTCTATCAGTGGCCATATGAACCGTCACATCCACCACAACAATCTCCCCAATCAAATTCAGGTACGTCTTCGGATAATGACATGTTGAATAAGTTACTAACCTCTTTGACCCAGGACGTAGAAAATCGAAACAAGGAGATGCAAAATAAAGCCAACAAGGTGGATGCATTGGAGGAGCAAGTTGGGCAGATTATGGAATTCATGGCACAGATTCGAGATCAAGGTGACCGGGAGGATGAAGCTGTCCCAGAACCATCCAAACACAGCCCGAACATGGATGAATTGCCGCTTCAAGAAGAAGATGAGGATGACTACTTGGGCAGTTTAGAAGAATTCTTATCGCAAACCCCTCAAGTCCTTATGCCATCCAACTCAGGTGAGGAGGTTCTAAATTCTTTTCATTCTAACATTATTCCACCAATTGTCCTTTTTCCTTGTAGGTTTTTAAATCCCAAGGAAGAAGTGAATGAAAAATACGTTGTGGAAGATCTTCCCAAGGTGCAAAGTGATATCCAAATTCTTGGTGTACCAAATCAAGTTCCCGATGGTATTGAAACGTTCAAAGAGACTTGTACACCAAGAAGAATTATTCCAGAAAATGAGGTGGCCGGAGAATTTCAAGAATACATCCAAGAGGCTGTGCATGAGACAATCAAGCCTAAAGCAGTTGAGTTTGATGACACGGGACAAGCCACAACCATCATAGTAAACCTGGCCAAGTTCAAAGTCCCGGAAACGTTCAAAGACGTGGTGTTTATAATTGAGTTTGAATGTGACTGTAAGCCATCTTCTCCATTTTTAATTTTAATTTATACTAACATTTTTCTGATTTTGATGATTCAGGCACCCACTCTTGAATTTAAACCATTGCCGGATCATTTCAAGTACCACCGTCCGTTCAATGATAAGCCCATGCATTTGAATAATGAAGGGAGGCCTAGGAATCACCCACAATCAGATTTGCATTCCTAATCCCTTCTCTTTACTGCTTTCATTTTGTTTTGTTATTTAGTTGTGATTTTTGTTTTGTTTATTTAGTTGTGATTTTTGTTTAGAAAGTTAAACTTAGTCTTTTTACTTTGTTTTACTTATTGTGGTGTTTTCTTAATTAAGTGTTAAAAATACATAAAAAAAAAATAAAAAAATAAATAATAATAAATAAAAAAAAAAAAACTTAAAAACATAAACATTCATATAAATAAAAAATAAAAATAAAAAATAAAAAAATAAAAAAAAAAAAAAAAAAAAAACTTAAATGCATAAATTTTTTTACAATAACTTGTAATTTAATTTCGTTCATTGGTCATTGGTTGGTGGTGCCTCGGAGGTCGACGGAGCCCCTGAAAGACGAAGCGCCAGAGCTGGATCATTCAGAGCCTCAACACTTGGTGCTGCTCCCGAGGACGAAGGCAACACAAACCTCGGGAGTAACGCCATAAACCGTTGATGATCACTCTGAATCCGCACTTCGGACTCCTGCATCTGATCCAGCTTCCTC
Organism: Malus fusca; assembly: GCA_035220775.1. Classification (NCBI taxonomy): domain Eukaryota; kingdom Viridiplantae; phylum Streptophyta; class Magnoliopsida; order Rosales; family Rosaceae; genus Malus; species Malus fusca. The sequence goes on along the minus strand of CM069068.1, from coordinate 473,615 downwards.
TTCATGCTGGTTGAGTAATTGGTTGCAAGCATGTGCAAATCCCTGTTCTCATGCCTAAGCACTCTGACCTCCTGCCGAAGACTAGCCACTTCAGCCATCAACGACTCCACCTGACGAGTTCGTGCAAGAAGGCGCTGGCCCATGTTTGATACTGAACCTGCGCATCGGACGCTGTAGGCCATAGAGTCCTGAACAGCCAGTTCGTCGGACCGCCTGGAAAGTATCCTAGTGTCTCTAGGAGTAAGCAGATTTCTGGCCACCACCGATGCGGTTGTTTCGTTCATCATCATGGAATCCCCAACTGTAAGAGGACCATTTGGGGATATGAAGGATGGCTGCCAAATGTTGGTTGGAGAAGATATATCACTATCTTCCCCAACATTCAAGTTAAGGCGACGGTCAGAGGGGCAAGACATATTTGAAGGTGTTGAGAATGAAGAGTTGGACTGATCAAGATTAAAAGAAAATGCAAGAGGGAGTGTTTACAGGTGGGAACGTTTACCAGATGAAGTGTTTACAAGGGGAGCTCAAGTGTGTTGTGGAGCAAAAATGAGCGTTCTTATAAGAAGAAGAAATCGTTGAGGCATCACTCAGCAGTCGAAGAGACGCCCTCTCGCAAATCGAAGAGCCGGGCTCCTTTCTCAAAAGCCGGATTCTTTTCTCAAAAGCGGCGTCTCCGTCTCAAAAGTCGGTTCCTTTCTCAAAAGTCGGACGCCGTTCTCTCAAAAGTCGGGCGTCTCTCTCAAAAGTCGGAGCGGTCAGGAATCACGAGGCGAACAGTTTTTCCAATTTTGTCGTCACTCGTCACGCGCGCTGTCAGCTTTGAGCAAATTACGGGTGACTTTTTCAGAAAGCGCGTAACCTGTACTGTTCATCCATCCACCGGCTGCCGACAGGGGTAAAAGAACAGTTTCGGTTGTGAAGAAAAGTCCTATAAACATCTACCTTCGCCATCCAGCAAAGGCACACCCCCTCTACACTTCTTCATCTCCGAAATTTTTCATCTCCGAAAATGCCTTTCCATCAAACCCTCTCGAGTTTCTCTGTGTTTCTCATTCCCTGGGATACCTTTGCAAATAAGTCATCTAGAGCTAGAGTATTTCATATCATGAAGGTTGAAAGCAAGAGTATCTCATATCACGCTTTCTTCCTGTCCTTGTCCTTGTCTTTGGGGCAAGGAGAAAGCGGGCAATCAGCCAGCACTCGGTGTCAATCTTCCAATCTAAGAACCGACTGCCTGGAAATCCTTCCTGATTGCTTACCTAGCATTGCTCTCGAGTGCTCTTCATCAACCACTGATGTACTTCCGAAGAAGTCGCCACATCTGCCTGGAGAACAGAGAAGGCAAGTGAAAATGATACTTGAAGCATGTGGAGACAAGGTGCTGTTTCATCTTCAAGATCAAGTCTCATTTTCCTTGCTAAGAAGTTCCCCAGCCCAGTTCAAGCATACACCTGTGGAACGATACTTCTTCAAAAGCAAAAGTATCCCATATCATCAGAGTCAGAGGCAAAGATTTCTCATGGCACGCTTTTCCTTTACCCTTGCTCTTGGCTACGGGGCAAGGTGAAAGAAAGGCAATCGGTCGGCACTTGGACAGATTGAACAAAGAAGCAGACCAACACCTATTCCTCGTGCCTACCTGCCATGCAGAAGAACAAAAAGAGAAGAATGTAGCCTGCAGACTCAATCAACCCGGCAGAAGGAGTCTGAGTTGAAACCAAGAGCTCGAGAAGCTTCAACAACACCACCAATCAAGTCTCATTTTCCTTGCTAAGAAGTTCCGAGGCCAGTTCGAGTTCAAAGCTGTGGAAAGTCACCAAACAGGACCAATGATCACTTTTTAGTTTTATTATTATCTTTTATTTTCATTTTCAATTTTTCGTTTGTTTGTTTTTTTTTTTTTTTCTTGCGTGCTTAACTGACTTATTTCTTTTCTTTGCAGGAACTTTTGGTTATTTCCACCCTTGAAGTTGATTGCAAAATTTTAGCTTGGGGGGTCATCACTTGATTTTTTCTGCAAATTAGGGAAGTTTTCAGTCCTATTGCTTTATTTTGTTGCTTTATTTTTTTATTTTTATTTTTATTTGCATTTTATTATATTTTCTGACATTGGGGACAATGTCTAGTTTAAGTGTGGGGGTAAAGAGTATGAAAAATGACCAAATTGAAAATTTTTGTACCTTCGACTTTGAACTGGTTTCATTTGTTTCCATGTTATTGCTTTGTTTTCTTAATTAGTTTTGTTTTATTTAAAAAAAAAAAAAAAAAAAAAATCCAAAAATATTTCCTTGTTTTCCTTATTGTTTTGAATTAGATTTTTGTTAGTTTCCCGACCCAATGATATAATTGGATAAAGTTTGAACCATGATCATCAAGAACTTAGTTAACATGTGTTTTGTGAAATTCCTTATTCTTGTGTTAGTTTGTACATATTTGATCATCTTTGAAAAACCAAATGCACATAGCCTTGTTGATGTGAAACTAAAGCATGATTTAAAGCTCCATATGTGAATTTAGTGACCATATACATCCTATGTGAGTTTTTGAGCCTATTGAAAGTGTGTGCATTTTTCATACACTCCTATTCTTTCATGTGTGATGAACTTATGTGAGATACTTCTCTAGAACTTGCATAACGATCTTTCGAAATATTTGTCATTGATTGCATGAACTTGAAAATGATAGAGGCATTAGGTTTACCACCATGGCCCAAATAACCTTGTTTCCCAAAGAAAAATGATATCATTAGATTGCCAATTTGAGCCGTGTTTGTTGAGCCTTTTATTTCTTATCACCAGATATGTCTACCCTTATGCCTGAAATAAATATTTTTCCTTACCCTTTCCAAGCGAGCAATGCAAGATTATCTTATGTGAATGTTTGTGAAGTACTTTGAGGGTGTTTGGCAAAAGAATAAGTGTGGGGGTTTTTCATATTTGTTTCTGTTTGAAAAAAAAAAAAAAAAAAAAAAAAAAAAAAAAAAAAAAGAGAAAAAAAGAAAAAGAAAGATTGTATACAAAGAAAATAAAAAGTTTTTAAATTTTCAGTTTATGGGTGTGGTTGGAGATGTCTGAAGAATCGTTGGAGAGCTTGAGTTCTTATAAATCTAAAGAAAATAATTGCTTGCAATGTAGCTTGTAACTTGTGTTTTCCTATTCTTTCGTTTCAATAACCTTATCCCTAAGCCTCATTACATCCAATAAAAGTCCTCTTGATTTAAGTTTTGCAATTATGACTGTGGAGAAGTGATCTTTATGCAAGCTTATGGTAGAACTTTCACATTTGTTTCTTTGAGAGAAACACATTAAAACTAAACACATGTGTGATTGAGTGTAAATTCCAGTGAGAAGGTCGCTAGTTTGCATATGGTGTTTTTAATAATAAAAATTTGAATTTGCATTAGCATGGCTATCTCACACACTACACTTCAAGGATGTTTCAAAGATTACTGCTAATATTTGAGTAAGGAAAATGAACTTAAATTGCTTGTTGGTGTTAGCTATGGTTCTTGATGATTGTGTTCTCAAATGAAGTTCTATGAGGGGTCATATAGGGGGAAATAATAATTTTCATGTTATTATTTTTTCTGTTTTTCGTTTGTTTTGCTCGAGGACTAGCAAAAGCTAAGTGTGGGGGTATTTGATAAGCTCATATTTATACATATTTTACATCAAATTCTCTTGTCTTTTCTTAGTTAATTCCTCATATTTTTGTACTATTTACTTGGTTTTGGTGTTTTATCGAATTTATCTAGCTAAGAAAATAAAATTAGCATAAGTGTGATTTTTAGTAATAAAATCGTAAAAACTGCTTTGCCCACTATTTTTGGTTAATAAAAATAAGATAGTATTATAAATATATATATATAAATATATATATATATATATATATATATATAAGATGAGAACGTGGGAAGGTTGGCAGAAAGCAAAAGAAAATAATAAGGAAATGAGTGGAGCTCCCATCATGAAGTGAGTGGTTGCCTTGGCATTTTTAAAAGGGCTGCCTGGCGTGGCAGTGGAGGGGAGCACAGAAAAGAATAAGGCAGCGCAAGCTGCAGAGCTCGAGGAAGAAAAACTGAGTTGCTGCCTTGCAGCAGAGCAGGCGTGAGAGGAAGGAGAGGCGGAAGAGGAGTTGCTGCCTCTGCAGCTTGGGGCAGCAACGCTGCACATTGGCGCACGGGAAAGAACAGGCTGCCCTTGCAGCCTTGCGCAGGAGGCAAGAGAGCTTAGAGGGGGAGGTCAGGACAGCGGGCAGTAGGGAGAGAAGCAAAGGTCAGGCGCGGGAGCTGTGCAGGTTTTGGAGAGACAGGCGCTGCCTTTGCAGCGTCAGCACGGAGGAACTTGCGGAAGGCGCGGTGCGCGCGGAAAGAAGTGAGGGAGCAACGCTGCACGCTGGCGTGCAGGAAGAACACGTGCTGCTTGGGCAGCAAAGAAGGAACAGCTGCCTTCCTGGCAGCTTGGAAAGAGAGACGTGCAGCGAGAGGGAGCTGTTTTGCAGCTGGAAGGGCAGCCTGGTCAGCACGGCAACAGGAGGTCGTGGACTTGGCAGCTAACGTGGACTGTGCAGCAAAGTCAGCTCGAACAGATTCACTGCAATCTCTCTCTCGGTTTAATTTTCCAAACTTCTCTTTTATTTTCTGTTTTAATTTATAAACATGTGTAATTAATTTATTTTGGCTAGAGTTTAATTCAAAACCATGGATATATTTGTAATTTGAATTGATTACCTTCAGTTGTGATTTCTGAGTTGTGATTTAATTTGCTTAACTGCTTGATTGATAACTTATTTTTGTATGTCGATTAAGGATGCATACTTAATTTACATGCATGAATTTGATGCTAGAATATAAGTGAATTTCACATAATCGTTATGAACTTATATTCACAAGTAGTGAAGGTCGCTTATAAACGATCGCGTTAGGTAAATTCTTGGCATAAGTTTCATGCAATTCATAGTAACAAGTGCCTCGTCAATGCTTATGATTTTCATAAAACTTAATGATTCTTGCTTGTATCTCTATTATGCAATTCATGTAGGGAACTTGTGGGGAATGTTTTGGGTTGTCGTATGCAATCATCCAATCCATTAACTTAAGGAAAATCTGAGAATTAATTTATGCAATTCATGGTTAATTTGGGGCGTTGAGAATTTACAATTTATTGAAAGAACAACTGAAAATCAATTTAGGTTGCATATGTGGCATGTGTGGAGAATAATCCTCTAGCCAGTCCGTCATTTATCATTTTACCTTAATTTTATGTTTTTGTCAATTTTGTAATTTATTTAAGTTTAATTTACTTTTCATCAAAATCAATCCCCCGTTTTATTTTAAAGTGTTAGACTTATTAGAAATCATTTTAGTTTGTGTTTTCTTAAGTCTTGAGTTGTTTTGAGTCTTTTGATTTATTTTAGTTTATTTGTTAGTTTTATTTTGAGTTATTCTATTTAAGTGTTTTGAGTCTAGTTTAGTATTTTAAATTTTGTTTTTACGTTTTTAAATTAATTTTACATTGGGTTAGCATCCCTAGTTAATCTCCGGCCTAGAACGATCCCTACTTATCCATATACTACAACTGTCACAAATAGGGTTTAAATTTGTGCGTTAATTTATTTTCGCATCACAACACAATGATGAGGATTCGGTTTGTAATTACATGGCTGTTAAAGAGAGTGATTAACATGGATGAAAGTTTGATTTACTCTTTGTTTATGCTTGGTTGTGGTTATAACTTATGAATTCACATGTAATCATAAAGGAAAAATCAGTTTTTGTAACATGCTTGAAGGAAGGAACTCAATTTAACGCTACAACCTTGTGAGACTTGAGCCTAAACGTTTATTTGGAGAGTCAAAATCTGTGCATTCTTTGTTTTCTAAAGTCGTTGCATGATCTCATTATTCTTTGCTTGGTTTCTACTTAGAAGGCGTTTCATCATTTAGTTCCAAACACTAGAACTCATGCCCATTTCATTCAAAGCATGTTATTGATTAGCATAACACATATTCAAGATAAAGTTGTGTAGTGACCACCACCTTAGCCAAATGCCGTGTGCCCTATGTCATTATGTTTTGTAGGTTTTTAACCCCGTTGAGCCTTGTTAGCCTTCATTATTTGTTAACCCATGTTTTCCTCACCTAGCCTAGTTTAGGACCATCCATACCCTTGTTCTTTAAGCATAGTAAAGCATGATTCGAATTGAATTCCTTTTGATCTATGTTAGCAGAAAACAAGTGTGGGGGAAGTATTTTTCATGAAGAAAAGAAAAAAATTCGTGGAAAAAGGAAAAAAAAAAGTATGAAAAGTATGAAAAAAGAGTTGAAAAGTTGAGAAAAAGAGTTCCAAAGTATTGTTTGTTGAAGTGAGGGTCCAAAACAATGAATTCGGCCCTAAGGAGTTGTTTAAGTCTCCCCCTTGTGTGTTAAAGTTAATTTCTGCAATCTAAGTGAATTCTAAGTCTCAATTTCATTGCTTTGCTTACTATTGCTTGAAGAACGTTTGTTTTCCCTATCCTTTCTTTGTTAACCAATACCCCAAGCCCCTTTGCAACCCTTAACTTCTATCTTGAGTGTTATGTGTTTCAATTTGTGGAGTTTGAATTTGGTATGAGCATATGGTGTCACTGGTTCTCGCATCTAAGTAGTAGCATTCCATTCATGAGATCATATCTAAACATGCTTGTTAACTCCGGAAATTGCGTTCTTTGTGATACATATATGTGAGCATTCGTTTTTATATCTACATCCATTCTCTCACATATAACGAGTATAGGGTGTGTAGTTAGAAAATCTGACTGAAAATAGAGTGCATATCTTGTAAGGATTGAGGGAATTCTCTAAGGCATGTTACTACATTCAAAACATTGTTTTAATTGGTTAATTGTGAACTAGTAAGTAGTGACTATGATTAAGTATGTGCTTAAGTGTTAAATTGACTCAAATCTGTGGGAATGATAATCTTTAACTTGTCATGTGCATTGGAAATCCCTGAGGCAAACGTTGGAAGGTTTCTGTTATGTTTGTTGGTTTTGTTTTGTTTTATTTCTTTGTTTTGCTCGAGGACTAGCAAAAGCTAAGTGTGGGGGAATTTGATAGGAGCATATTTATGCGACTTAGCTTGCTTGTTTTCTTGCATTTTGGTAATTATTTAGTATTTATAAAAGTGTTTAAAGCTAAATTCGTGTGTTTGTAGGTTTTATGGGCTAAGGGTGCATTTTGAGCCAATTTGGAGTAGTTTGGAGTGTTTTTGGGCCCAAGATGGATTGCTTATGATCCAAGCTAGATGGATGGACGAATTTGAAGTCAAAAGAAGCTAGGAACATGCTAAAAATCTGGTGAAACAAATACAAGTTGCAAGAAGGGATAAATTTCTAGAAGGATTGGCCAAAAACTTCACTCAAAACCATGCATACCCCATAAAATTCATCAATGCCGTGGCCTTCCCTTTGTTTCACTTCCACCAGATTTTTTAGTGATGATGCAATGCCTATCTCACCATGACATTTGAGTGGATGATGCAATGCTTAACTCACCATGACATGTGAGTGGATGACTCAAAACCTACCCTCACCAACAATTCTCCACCTTGCCATGCCTTACCTACTTCATTCCACCAGATTTTTGCATTAAACATGTCCATCCTCTTCCTATAAATACCATGGCAGCAACCTCATTCAAATCATCCAGAAATTAACCATTCTCCAAGCCTTCCCTTGCCTCTCCCTACATATCTAAACCCCCTCCCATCCATTCCTCCAAATAACTAACCCTTCAACATCATTCCAACCTTGTTGTGGCGGCAAAGAGAAGGAGAAAAGTCCTTGGACGCGCTTGCTATCCAACATGGATCGTTGGAACGTTTAGGTGCTTTCTTTCCTTTGTTTTTCAATGTTTAAATTTGTTTATCTTTGTTTTGTAATAATGAGGAACTAAACCCTTGGCTAGGGGGGATTCGAAACACAAGTCCATGCTTGCAATATGATTTGATTACTTTTAATTGCGTTTCATAAGTTATGAATTCAATTTACTTATCCATTCGTATAAAAACTGATTTGTGTATGTTGATTGAGGGTCGACACTTATTTTGCATGCATGAATTTGATGCTAGAATATAAGGGAGTTTCACCTAATCGTCATGAACTTATATTCACAAGTAGTGAAGGTTGCTAGTCACAATCGCGTTAAGTAAATTCTTGGCATAAGTTTCATGCGTATTCCATAGTAACGAGTGCCTCGTCAATGCTTATGATTTTCATAGAACTTAATGATTCTTGCTTGTATCTCTATTATGCAATTCATGTAGGGAACTTGTGATGAATGCTTTAGGTTGTCGTATGCAATCATCCAACTCAATAAAAGTAGGAAAATCTGAGGGTTAATTTAAGCGTACCTAATTAACTTGGGGCATTGAGAATTAATAAGTTATTGAAATACAATTGGAAATCGTTTTGTATGCAAGCAAGACATGTGTGGAGAAGAACCCTCTAGCTAAAGCCCATCATCCATAGTTTTTAAGTTTTAGTTATTTGTTTTACTTTCACTTCACAAGAACCAAATCCCCCCTTTTACTTTCTTGTCTTAAAAGTCTTTTGTTTACATTTTTTTAACTTTGTTTTTATGTTTTTAAATTAGTTTTGAGAGGTTTTAGCAAGCCCTCCTAATCCCCGGTTTAGAACGATACCCTACTTACATCTATACTACAATTGTCACAAGAGGGTTTAATTTGTGCGTTAGTTAATTTTCGCATCAAGTTCAAACTCAAGTAATACACAATCTGACGAACGAGTACCAAGCATTTGAAGGAAATTTTTTGTCCTAGCTAAGAACATGTGAGAACATTTGAACACATAAGCTCATCCTTGTTTACACAAGGATTTCACCCAAGTGGAGGGCCTTCAAGTCACCTCCTAGCTCCTTAGATCTTCCTTGTGATTTTCTTCCTTTTGATACTCCTTTGCTCCTTGAGGATGTGAGGAAAGGATCTCCAAGAACACCAAAGGTTTGGTGTCTCTAAGTCTCCACACCAAAGATGAGGTGTGAAGATGAAATGGATGACTTAGAGGAAGAAAGATTGCTAGCTATCCTTCCCCTAAGTGGCCAGCCTCTATAGAGAAAAAGAGAGAAAAAGTTTCTCTTCTTTGCCTCAAGAAAACCCTAGTGAGAGAATGACTATAAAGTTGCCTTTATACCACCTCACATGTGAGTGGAAATTTGCAATTAATCCAAGTTTGCTACCACTCACCCTTGGCCGGTTTTGACTTTGTTTTTGGGTTAATTTACATTTAGTTTTAGTTGTCACACAACCTAAACTCAATGGGCCTTGTGGACCAAAAACCCTTTTGGGCTCCGAAACCCAATACCAACTTAAAAGCCCAATACGAACCTTTCGTAAGATTAATTAACTAATTAGTTAATCTTGACCATTCTCAATTAAACTATTTAATTGCTTGTCCATCTCATTTATATTTCTTCACTTTCATCCTTACTTGGTGTACAATCCATTAGGTTCCAATTAGTAAGGCAGTGGGCGATTGTTACTTTTAACGATCGATTGTGAATTGAAACTACATTTCAATTCTCCCTTTGATGAAGATTAGTGTTTGCTAATCCTCAGGGCTTCCACAAACCATGAGTGACACCTAGCAGTATGTCATGGCTACCCAAGCTACGTAGAAGTGGTTGGAGAACCTATCCAGTTACAATTACAATGCAATACGATCCTTCTTAAATACAATACTCTTAATCACATTGTTTGAGTGATAGTTTCTTTCATGTCTACTATCCAATGTGATACTTCTCTATATGATTCGATTGAATATGATTTGGAACAAACTTCCTCAGTCATATTCGAATGCTTTGGCCAAAGACTCCCGAATCATATCTCAGAGTATTCTCCCTCCACCATGGAAGGTTAGAGATCCCTTGTTGTGCATTTATATGCCTACATGACTAGATAGCTTGACCCCAACAATGTCGTGGACACTCTCGATGGAATGCCTTTGACATGATCAAAGATTAAGGACCTAACCATTAGACATCTATGATGCCTCAGGTCCAATGACTACTTTGCATATTGCAACTTCCGAGTTCTTGCATGACATGTATGTTCGAACTCTCTTTTGATCGTTGTTCAGTGTACTCGATTACCTTTTGAGCACCTATGTGTTTGTCTCAATGTCCAACACTAAATGACTTGAGACTAGTCATACTCACGCTTGAGTTAACATAACACATACTAACATTGGCGGATTGTCAATGCCCAATTGGCAATCCTATGGCTAGGAACGTTTTAGGAATGAACATAAGAGAAAGGTCTCATTAATCTAACTTACTTAGATCACTTCTCTCTTAGATTAAATACATTCCTTGGATTTCCTTATTGCTTAAACACATAATACAATAAATAGTGATTAACAATAACCTTTGTCCTTCATTAGACATATAATAGTTAGATTAACGATTAACAATAAGTATTCCAAAAGCTATTACATCAAATGAGTGGCTTTGTGGGCATACTTCCAACAACATTCACCTTCAAGAAAAAAATGAAAAAAAGTGAGAATGCACCGAGAAAAATTGATCAAAATAAAAACGAAAATAAAAATTAAATAGACTGAAAAATCACAAAAGTAAAATTAAATTAAATTCGATTCCCTGCAACAGCTCCAAAAACTTGTTGATGATAATTGCAAGTGTACAATATCGTCCAAGTAATATAGTGATAAGTAGAGTGTCGTTCAAATAAGGATCAGATTAACCTAAATTTACTATTGAGATTGACTCCAAACTAAACTTAAATAAAAGAAGGATTACGTTGACAAATTCAAATATGCAAAGAAACCAAATGAAAGTGAAAATATCAATTGATCGAACACGAAGTAAAAGTGAATGAATTATGAAAGATTAATATATTGAAGCACTAGGACATTAGGTTCCTCATTTTCATATTAACATCAAATTATTCCCATGTTGCTAGCAATTATCCCTTGATTCGGTCAGAATATACTAACCGTGTTTCTAACTATCTACCCATACTATGTCTAGCCACAGATATAGATAATCGAAACCCTTTACGCTAAATGGATAATTACACAATACTACACAAATCATAACCAGTATGTCTACTCAATTATGTAATTCATGGTAATTGTTATGATAAGCAATCTACTAAACTCAACCTGTCAGTCACAATTTAGTTCTCCACGCAAATAATGGCTAGTTATTTGATAACAATAAAGCACAATAACAATTACTCAACATGGAAATTAACTGAGATTAATATAAAATAACAAGAATTAGATGTTCATGATAAGAGTACACAGTAGTCCTAACAAAAGGGCTTAGTTCATGATTAAACTAATGACAAACATGGATGGATTCGATGACATAAAGAAACCCAAAACTCCAATTCTATATCCGTGTGCGATAAGCCCTGGGAACCTGCAACCTTCTGTGAAGTTCTCTAACTAAAAGTTTGTGTGTGTGCGTGATATCTCCTCATTTTCCTCCTTTTCTTGCGGCACTAGGTTCCTTCCTTCTATATGTCTCTTTTTTTTTAATTTTATTTTCTTAATTTCACCACAAAGGAATTGATTCCAATTCATTGTGGGAATGGTTCACATTCCCAAACCTGCACCGCCTAGTTAGTTGGGCTACTTAATTCGGTTGCCTTTAATGTCCAATGCACCACTCCATTCCTTGCTTGGTGCTCCAACCCACTTGGCAATTCTTTGATTTTCTCCAAATTAAACCTCCAATTCCCTGTTTTGTTTTGTTCACAAATTATGTTTTCTACAAAAATCGCACAAAATCACATCAAACTCACCAATTTACTATAAAATCATGACTAACATGTTAAACTCACCAATTTACTATAAAATCATGACTAAGTTATAGGTAAAAGAGGTATAAAATATATATCAAATACCATCCTAACACTAGTCACCTTTGGAACGGCAAGCGTCACCGGCACATATTTAGCAGCCTCATCATTTTCACCCTTGGGAGAAGTTAAGTCAAACACGAGCTTGGGGGCAGCAGGCGAACCCTCGCGAGCAGCGGAGGAAGTTTCTGGCTTTTTCTCAACAAGCATCTCTTGAGCAGGCGAGGAATGTCTCCTTTTCCCACCTTCATTTGCAGCAGGTTCCACTATAGTGATAGGACGAGCCAACGCCTCAGACTTGATTCGCTTTATCTCCTTTTTCGGTGGCAGCCCACCTTTCTCCCGACGAAGAGGACTAAGCAGCCAACGCTACTCACGGTACTCATAAAGGATATCCAGAGCGACGTGCACTTTCTTCATGTTCGAAGAAACCTTGGGAGTTGAGCCAAACTCCGAATCTACAAAAGCAGTAAGAGACAATCAAAAAATTAAAGAGCAGCTTAGCACAAATACAAAGCAGCCGAGAAGTTAACCAGCCTACTTACCGGATATGAAGACTGTTGCAACGCACAGCTCAGGGGAAGAATCAGACTCCCACTGTCCACCTATCTCCAAAGTCTCCTTGGCCCAATCATGGTCTTCGTTGCTCGAATGATCGAAAAGCCTATGACGGGATGGCAGTTGCCCCACTTCCTCGATGTGGCCTATGTCAAAGAAGTACCAAAATTCGTTGCCTGTTATATCTAAATCAAAGAATTGGCTTAGATTGAGGAATCCCACCATCACACGGACCACATTCGGATAACATTGACCGGGGGCACATCTCATGGAGCAAAGCACTTCTTGGAAAAAAACGAGGCATGGGAAAAGTAAATCCCAACACAAAATAGTAGGGGTGAAACTTGATGGCTCTCCGAGCCCCATTGCACAGCTCACAGCTGCTACCATCCTTGACGCGCTTCACACGCACTCCCTGCAGAATAGCATGCCTATATGCCTCAGTGAAGTCTCTAAACAAGTCATCGAAGTTAATTTTGAAGTGAGCAGCCTTGAAGTAACCAACCTTGCTCAAAGACTCGCCTTGACGATACAATGGCAGCACACAATCATCATTCTTGTGGCTCGAGGAAGACATGCTTGAAGAAATTCTACAAAGATGCAAGGAAGATTCATTAGATGGGAGCACAAAAAAAAAAAATGTTTTCGGTCCAGTCAGGCAGGCCAAACCCAGCGGCGCGCTACTCTTCTTCTTTCCCCTTATGCACGAGCCTAAGCCCAGCATGTAAAAAAAAAGAAAAAGAAAGAAAGAATCAGGCCTCACGGCCCAAAATCAGCAAAGCAAGGAGCCTAGCCCGCGCTGGGTCCCCTTTCTTCCTGTCGTCCCAAAGGCCTCGCGGCCCAATCTAACCAGAAAGGGGTCGGTGCCCCCGTGCTACTTCTCTCCTCACGGCCCAAACCGCAACACCCAACCACCATCACAAAGTCAACCCACGGCAGCCACTTTTTTCAAGCCTCCTCGACCCCCGTCGAGCCAAAATTCAAGCCCCGAGACTCCCAAAAAATTAAGAAGACAAGGAAAATTAATTTTTTCTTACCTTGAAGCAACGAGAAGATGAAGTAAGCAACGAAAGACGATCCTTTGCACGGGCAAGATGTAGAAGATTGCTAGAAGAGGGGAAACAAATATCCTCTAAGCTTTCTCTCTCTTGTAGGGTAGAATAAATCACTCTCCAAAGTTGATTTAATAATCCACTTAAGGTGGACTTAAATAGGCTTTGAGAGAAATTTATTTCCCTTTCCTAGAAGGATCTAATTTCCTATTAAAAAGAGAATCTACATCAAAATAGGAAACATACCTATGTTTCCCAAAGCAAGAAGATCTCTACACCTGGTGCCCTTTCCTGCGAGCAGCCCAACAAGTGTGGGGGCATTTGTGGAGCCAAAAATAATCAAGATAAATATGAAGGCAACACGTGAATTTTTTGGTGAAAAGGACAAGATTACCCTCGAGGCACACCGGGATTTCTACGCACAAGCAGTGGACAATCATCACAAAATCAAGTGAAAAGTGCCCAAAATAGGTATTTATTCAAAACCTATTTCATCCATCATCATCTAATCTTCTTCACAAGGTAACCCTCAAATCATTCCTTTCTAATTATATTAGTTAGCTAATTAATTAATTTATTACTCAATTAATTTATTAATTAGCTAACAAATCATGAATCTCACCCAAAAAACCATCCAAGTGGCCGGTCCCCATCCTTCCAGAGGGGCCGGCCACACCCCTATATAAACACCCTCATTTTCTCCAAAACCTAAGTTCTACACTCTTGCTAAATTCTCTAAACATTTTTCCCTCAAAATTCTAACTTTAGCATCGGAGGTTCTTCGACCAAAGGTCCCCCCCTCTCATTCATCGTGGGCGCATGAGGCTCTTGGCCTTGACCTAAGGTGTTGTTTGTTTTGTAGGTGCAATTTTGTCCAAGAACAATGAGGAAGAAATTTGCATCCACAATTCTTTCGATACGTCCTAGGCCCGAGTTATTGGGCACGAACATGCTTCTTGAAGGTGAGCTTTCGAAAAGATGTGCTAGCTCTAACATAAGGCTTCTGAATGGATGGACCTTCAAAAAGATTGCATTTGGCTCTAGAAATTGAATACTGATCGACCAAGGTCTCGTAAACATTGGTGTTAGCTCCAGTATAATAACTTGACCAATTCTCAATATGAGAATTGGTTTCCCCCTTGTGACCCCGTGTCTCGTGAGGGGGCATGTTGGAGAATAGAATCTCACATCGGTCACATAACAAAATAATACACAATTAATATATAGGAGTTCCCACCCTTAATATCATCGAGACCTTTTCTGATAAAACCCGATACTAGTAATATGTGGTTAAGTTGAGACAATATCGGTGATGTTTATTCTCTAAAATCATTCACAGATTGAACTAGCAAACACTTTCTAAAATCACAAAAATACAAAGTCCTAATGTCTTTTTCATTTTATAAAACAGTTTTTCAAAAGTCGTTTTAAAACTGCTTCCAAACGGACCCTTAATTCTTACTAAACCCCGTTCCAAACACACTTATTAAAATAAGATAGAAGGAAAAAAAGAAATGAACTCATTTTATGATTCAAATCTCAGAGACCAACGTGAGGCGTTATTACAATCTTAAAGACCAATGTAAGGAGTTATGATAATCTTAAGGATTATTTTGGTTAAAATGCCCCAAAATAATTACATGTGGTGTATCTGTTTGGACCCAATTTTACACTATCGGCTCGTGCAATCAAGGCCGTTGATGAACATAGCTCTCAACCGTTGGATGACAAAATAGTTAAGATAATTATTATTGAAAAATATATTGTGGTTTTAATCATGATATTATCTTTTAATAATGAATTATCTTGACACTTTTCTTATACGAGATAAATGTGAAGCAAACTATATCGAATCAAGCAGAACAGTTCAATTTAATTTGGGATTCTTAGCATTGAACCCGGGGATTGAGCATCATGCATTATGAGAAGAGTCCTAGCATGTAGTGGCATCAGTTGGTAACCAAGGTGGAGTCCAACTTGGAAGATTAGCTACGCCAATGTGATGCATGCATGGGATAATTATTATCAAACTCGTGGCTGCCAAATGAAGTGGATAAAGCCTGATTTGACGAGGCTTTGGAAATGGACAGAACGATAATGCTTATCTTTAGCAAAGATGGAATTGGCATGCCATCATTAGTTACGTGGTTTTGAAAAGTGTGGTTAGCACCAAAGACGTCGAGTGCGACGACTTTTATTGGATAATCATCTTCGCATAACAGTTATTATTTGTGGTTATTGATGGTCACGGCTGGATTTTGCGCTAAGTGAATGCTATAAATACAAGGTGTGTTGCAACAAGCAGGGGACCTCCAATTCAACACACAACTGCCCTGCGCAAACTTTCTCAACAACTGAGATTTTTTATTTTCTCTTTTCGCTGACACATCTTCCGTTGGAATCAACAGCACTGTGAAAGCAACCGGTGATATCTTAAGTCGGCATAGATAGCTCTGTCACCGTAGAATCAGCCGATCTCGCAGCATCTTCCGTTGGCATCAATAGCACTGCGGCGAGGACGGTTGATTACCTATCCAAGTCTCGGTCGAGAAGGATTTCTGAATCCTTATTGGTCGAGGTCATCTCATCAGCCTTCTCGGCGAAGTGAGGTGTTACGAGTTACTACATTCGGCACATTGGAAGCCGAATTGGATATTGAACTTCGCTAAGTTAGCAGCCTTGTCTTCAGGCTCTAGAACCCGAAGGCCGAGACGTGTTCCTTCCTCGGCCACAATCGCAAGATCAAGAAGTCAGCAGCGCACCCAACGCAACATCAACAAATTTTACTCCTCGGCCGAGCTCGGCCGACGAGTTGGCACACCCCGCATTCACCGAAGGACGTAGTTAGCTTATAGATTACTCGGCCTGCGCGCCACGTAGGCTTGGTAGTTTTTAGGGTCAACAGTATCCGAACAAATCCAAAGGTTCCCATATATGCTAAAAAATTACTAGCTAATAGCTAAATGGAGTTATAATTACTAGTTCAATAATTAATTAATTAAGCACATCAACAATGGGAATGAATGAGGGAAAATGTAACGACGCTCTTGAATATCTATGCCTCTAATAAAATGATGTTTTCTAATCTCTATGCCTGTAATAAAAAGTTCTGTCTATGTGATTCATTTTTTTTTTCACATACAATTGCGTTGGTTAGAAAAAGTCTAAAAAGAGGGGTAAATTATTTTACTCTCTCAGGTTTGAATGTAATTCAACATCATACAATATCTATAAAATATTTTAATCTCATATATCTATCTTCATTCTATTGCAATTTCATATATTCTTTAGTATCGTCAATTTAACTTTTAACTGACCACGTGACAAATCTAAAGCCCACATGCTTTGATGATGTGGCAAATATGAAATTTTTTTTTTTTTATTTTTTTTGAAGAAAGGGCAAATAAGAAAAATTAAATGTTAAAAAAAATTAAAATAAAATCCGAAAGAAAAAAAAAAAAAAAAAAGTCGTCTTCCTTCTTCTGCTGCTTCTTCCCTCTCGACCCACCTAGCCATGGTGGAGCTCAAGCAGAGAATCCTCACGTCCCTCTCAAAATTCTCCGTCCCCAAGACTCATACCAAATCGCCTGCTTGGATTGGTCTCTGCTTCTCACCTCGATTTGACATCCACCTATTTGATCAAAATTATTGCCCACATTGAGGTGAGGATCGACCTCATCGACGCCGTCGATCGTGAGATCAAGAACATGGTGCGAATCGAGGTCCCACAACAGAATTCCAAGAGATGGTGGAGATGTTTTAGAGGGAGGGGTGGGTGAGGTTGGGCATGCTGCCCTCCCTCCGCGTGTTAGAACCTGCCCTTTGGGCCTAACACTTCTCTCTCAAGACTGGCCTTATATATAAATAATTACCTACCTGGTTGTCAGGCCCAAGCCCCAGGCTCTTGGAACGACACCACATCAGGCGTTTACCTTTGAGCTGGGGTTTCCATTTTTTGACTTAATATAAATATGTAGTTCTGTGGCCTCTGTGGGCAGGAAAAGACTTTTCTCCCTCTTTTTCCTCAACTTCTCGCCCTTTCTGTTTTAAATTTCCCTGCACTATTTTCCATTATTACCTCTTTCAGCTCTTGAATCGATTGGGTGTACCAATTGGTATCAGAGCTCATTGAACTAATGGGCAAAAACTCCCCTTCCCCGACCTCTGATCTCGACGTCGTCGCAGTGGCATTGGACGTCCGCCATGAACACCTTCGTACCCAGGTCGACGATGTCTGCAATTCCATCTCGGCTTTGGAAAACCAACAAACCACCTTCCAAAAATCTCTAGACCAACTGAATGACTACAACTTGGCGTTCCAAAGCACCATGGCATCCAGGGCCGCCCCAGGCCCAGTGCAGGCAGAGCGACCGTCCAGGGCCCAAAAAAATTAGGGGCACCAAAAATATTAGGGTGATATATTTATATATGTTTTTATAAGAGTATAAATTTATAAAATTTGGTTCAAAGACATAGAAATTTAACTAGAAGTGGTGGTTTGTCATTTGAAAATAATGAGGAGGTCTTGGGTTCAAAACACCATGTGTGCTTATTTACTTTACATTTTTTACAAATTTCTTTTTATAAGAGTATAAATTTATAAAATTTGGTTAAAGGATCAAGAAGTTTAATTAGAAACAATGATTTTTGTTGTTTAAAATTAACAAGAGGTCCTAAGTTCGAAATGCTATGTGCATGTTTATTTTTTTCAATTTTTACAAATTTTTGTTTGGTTGTTAATTTAATTTTAGTTACTATCTAGTAGCTATGTGGGTTGTTATTTTTATATATTCGTTTTAATTCAAGTTTAATCTTCAACAAAGAATAATACTGTTTGGGCCCAAAATAAAAGTTTGGGCCGAGTAAAGAATCATGCTCGGCCTTGCGGCGTGGATCGTTCAGTACGTGGGCCTCCAAACCTGGGTCGGCTAGGTCATAACGCAAAACAAGTCGAGTCCTAGTGCAATGAGGAGTCTCGACAGGATTAATAACCTGGAAGCGAATCCGGCTCGGTTAAGGACTAGGTTCACAATCCTAGTGAAAATAGGACTGGTCGAGTTGGTGTTGATCCGGAGGGAATGACCTAGTCCGAGTAGGATTTCAATTCGGATTCAAGAAAATCCGGTGCTATAAATAGGGGAGGCTGTGCACATTCAAAGGTCTCCAATTCAACACACAAAAACTGCCCTGCGCAAACCCTCTCAACAACTTTGAGATTTTTTATTTTCTCTTTTCGCTGACACATCTTCCGTTGGCATCAACAGCACTGTGGAAGCAACCGGTGATATCTTAAGTCGGCATAGATAGCTCTGTCACCGTAGAATCAGCCGATCTCGCAGTATCTTCCGTTGGCATCAACAGCACTGCGGCGAGAACGGTTGGTTACCTATCCAAGTCTCAGTCGAGAAGGATTTCCGAATCCTTATTGGTCGAGGTCATCTCATTAGTCTTCTCGGCGAAGTGAGGTGTTACAGTTATTACATTCGGCACATTGAAAGCCGAATTCGATTCGTGAACTTTGTAAGAATAGCAGCCTTGTCTTCAGGCTCGAGAATCCAAGAGGCCGAGACGTGTTCCTTTCTCGGCCACAATCGCAAGACGCAGAAGTCAGTAGCGCGACCCAACGCAACATCAACAAATTTACTCCTCGGTCGAGCTCGGCCGAAGAGTTGGCACGCCCCGCACACAACCGAAGGACGTAGTTAGCTTATTAATTACTCGGCCTGCGCGCCACGTAGGCATTGACAAACTACATGATGTGATACTCAGTTCCAATGAGCAAAAAACCAGATTGCTCGAAATGCTGGTTAGTAAAGTCAGTAACAACAGGCCTTTCGATCTTCTCCAGCACTTGCCACCAAGAAATAATCCGTTACCAATTGTACAGGCCGAGCCAATTCCTGCTCGGCTCAAACCAATTGACTTGGAAAAATGAGGAGGGTCGAATAGTAGGTCGGACGGAACCGACCAGAGGATCAAAGCAACACCTGTTGATATGACCGAAGTTCAGCGGATGATCGACTCAGCCATGAAGAAAAGGCCGAAGTTTCCTAAGTTTATCCATCCGTACCCAGCCTACGTGGAAACGTTCGGATACCCGAAAGGTTTCAAAATCCCAGATTTTACCCTTTTTGCCGGTGAATCATCCCTGTCTTCGTTGGAGCATGTGGCTCGTTTCACCGCGCAATGCGGAGATGTTAATAGTGACTTCCATAAGTTACGGCTGTTCAACTTCTCATTGACCGGCTCAGCATTTGCCTGGTATATCAATCTCCCTCCTAATTCCGTCCTAAACTGGGAAGAGTTGGTCGAGAAATTCCACGAGCAGTTTTATAGGCCAGGGATAGAAATGTCAGTTTCTTCATTAGCAAGGATGGCACAGGCATCTGATGAGTCACCAGTGGATTATCTTACCAGGTTCAAATCAGCCAGGAATTGGTGCCGTGTGCTTTCAACGGCCTCGACGTCGAATACAAAAAGAAATTCTTGGGGGAAAACTTTCGGGATATGTACGAATTAGCCCAACATGTCGAACAGTATGATTATTTGCTCCGCGAGGAAAAGATTTCAAAAACTCCATCTCGGGGGACGATTTACAAGAATCCTACTGTCAATTATGCATCAACCGAGGATGAATGCGTTAGCGTGGATGCCGCTGAGATAGTGATAGATAAGCCATACGTTTGCAAGGCATTGACTCAAGTTGACTCTAGGGAAGTCAAAAGCCATTCGGCCACTGAAGGAACATTGAAACCGTCAAAAGTTTATACTTTTGATATCACAAAGACTGACGCAATTTTTGACCAACTGTTATCAACAAGAATCATTAAACTTCAGCCTGGTCACAACATTCCCAAGGCTGAAGAGCTTAAAAGAAAGGTGTATTGCAAATACCACAATTCAAGCAAACATACAACAAACAATTGCGTCGTGTTTCGCGATAACGTCCAAAGCTGGATTGATAATGGCAAACTGAAATTTCCAGAGAAGAAGATGAGTGTTGATACTGACCCGTTCCCCACGGCAACAGTAAATATGGTCGATGCATGCCTACCTAAGGACAAAGGGAAAGGGAAGGCCGAAGTTGTTGCGACACAACGGTTTCGTAATCAGAATTCTCGGCCACGTTTCATGGCCGATTTTCGTTCAAACAAACCACCTACAGCTTTAACGGGGCCCGCTATTGTTAAACCTATGATGGATTATAGCACCGATGAAGACAGTGGGATGGCGGTTTTGTGCAGTAAATGTAGAACAAAGGTCGGCAGTGAGCCAGAGGAGAAGCCCTCTTCGCTTATAACGGAACGACCTACGGCCGCAACCCAGCAAAAGGTAGCCAACGTAGGCCAGCATCAAGGGGTTTTTGATAGGCTCGGTCCTAAAGTAAGGATGGAAGAGACACCCTCAGTCAGGCGGCGCCTCGATTTTAATGCTTTATTTTATGACGATGACTACTATAAACGTAATTCTAGCAGTTCGGAATCATCGCGGAGCCAAAAAACTTTCAAACCTCCCGACCTAGAGATCAACGTTGGTATACATATTATTCTTCGAGAGGCGTCTACACCGCACTGTCCAAATCCCAGAAACGCCGGCACCAAAGGATAGATTGCATGGCCCACAGACGGGCAGCCCAAGAAACTCCGGTCCCTAAATGGCGGCCGAAGGACATAATTGCTACTGATGATGAACGACCACCTCCAGCTATTATGACAGAGTCGGTTCAAGGGAAGCGGCTGGTCGACCAAGATGTCGAAACCACGTTCGAAGAGGCTGATAAACGGATCAAACTTCTTCTTCGACCAGGGGAGATGAAGGCACGCTTTGAACATTTCAGGCAAGAGGCCGAAGGCAAATTAGTCCCGCCGGCTATACAAGAACCTTTGATCAAAATTTGACGAAATTTGCATCCACCGTTCCTTGGGGAAGCTTTGGAGTATATGCGAGAATTTCATAAGAAACATTCGGCCAACGATCTGTATGGTTTGCCGAAGGCATACCAGGACACCATTGATCTAGTCCTGACTTGTCCTGATGCCAAGCGAATCATCCAGAAAACCTCAGACCCAGGATTGAAAGCAAGGTTCCAACACATACGAGAAGCTCGTGTCCTTGGATTTGAAGTCGACCCATACACTGATATTGATGCAGCCGACCTTCCTTTCTCAATGGAGGACCTTCAGTATTTACGATATCACTTCGAAGTATTTTCGGCTGTTTCTCTCTTCGGCCTTACGACCGATGAAATAGCACGTGTTGCACGTTTGGATGCTTATCTCGATACCAGGGATGCCCGGATACATTACCAGGAGCAGGTTCGGATCCTGACCCCAAGCACACTGTCGACCTCACCCTCACCTGAGGCAGTCTCGCAGAACCAACAAGCTGCCGAAGCAGCACCGCAGGATCAAACCATTGAAGAAGGAACATAAGAGTCTCTTTGTCCAGCTCTGACAAAAACGGAGTCCGCAGTCGCCGATCAAACGAGAGATGAGGCTAGCGAGGAGGGTTCTAACCCGATGGGCCCGTCGATCCTAGATAACATGGAAATTAGTATGGTCCATGTGTTACCCGCTGATTTTCAATCAAGCACGGCTCAACCGAATTTCCTCGATGGTGATGTAGTCGCCGAGGAAGCCGGCCATGTGGATTTTGTATCTGTTGTTGAAGTTGAGTCAACAACGAAAGATGATAGCCTAAAGGCCGCTTTGGCCGAATTGTTCCCTCGTTCATCATCGACCGCACTTCACCATTTAAAGCCATTGTATGTGACGGCCCACATCGAGGGATATCCAGTTTCTAAAGTTTTTGTCGACTGTGGAGCTACCGTCAATATCATGCCTCTGAACATCATGAAGGCTTTACGTCGCTCGAATGACAAACTTATTCCGTCAGGGATCACAATGAGTAGTTTCGTCGGCGACAAATCCCAAACCAAAGGTGTACTTCCATTAACTGTAAATATTACCGGTCGCACTCACATGACCGCCTTTTTCGTGGTTGATTCCAAAACCGAGTATAATGCACTGCTCGGTCGAGATTGGATTCATCAAACCAGCTGTATTCCTTCGTCATTGTATCAAGTGCTTGTCTTTTGGGACGGCAAATCGGTCATTGTTCACCCGGCCGATAACCAGCCCTTCGAAGCCAACATGATCCAAGCACGGTATTATGATGACCACGTCGGCTACATTACTTTGCAAGGCTTCAATGATGAAGGCCGGCCGACTCGGATTTCTGTACAGAAAGCTATCGAGGTTGGCGCTGAGACTGTCCACCAGGATTCGGCGAGACTCGGATTAGCCAACTTCCTCCCCGAAGCCGATGTTTGATACCGATCGGGAAACACGTAGGGCCGCGGTTTCATCCACTATGGAACGACTGCTGGCCCATTGGTATACTATATCTAAACAACCAAATTCGGGCGTTAACCTCGTTGAGTTCCTTGCCGAAAGAGATAATGGTTCTGTCTTATCTCTTGATAAAATTCAAGCAGCCCCGGCTGAGCTCGAAGATCATCGGCCCCAAGTTAAGGACCCCCTGGAAGAGATTAATGTTGGGACAACCGATAACCCACGACCTTTGTTTATTAGTGCTTTACTTCCCCAACAAATGAAAGACGAGCTTCGTGCCTTGCTTACGGAGTTCAAAGATTGTTTTGCTTGGAGCTACCATGAAATGCCTGGCTTAGATCGTACTTTTGTCGAGCGTGAATTACGTATTAAGCCCGGATGTAAACCTTTCCGTCAGCCACCGCGTCGTTTCTCGACCGAAGTGCAACTCAGCATCAAGGACGAACTGGTTCGGCTTCTGAAAGCTGGGTTCATTCGAACAGCTCGATATGTTGAATGGTTGGCGAATATCGTTCCTGTTTTAAAGAAAAATGGTGCACTGCGCATCTGCATCGATTTCAGAAATCTGAATCTGGCAACTCCCAAAGATGAGTATACAATGCCAATTTCAGATCTGTTAATCGATGTCGCGGCGAATCATGCGATCTTATCCTTTATGGATGGACATGCCGGGTACAACCAAATATTCATTGCCGAAGCCGATGTGCACAAAACTGCTTTCCGTTGCCCGGGGGCACTCGGCACTTACGAATGGGTTGTTATGCCATTCGGTCTCAAAAATGCCGGCGCCACATACCAACGGGCGATGAACACCATCTTCCACGATTTAATTGGAACCATCGTCAAAGTTTACATCGACGATGTTGTCATCAAATCTAAACACCGACAGACACATCTGGACGACCTCCAACAGGCTTTTCTCCGCATGCGTAAGCACAACCTCAAGATGAATCCTGCCAAATGTGCCTTCGGCGTGTCGGCCGAAAATTTCCTTGGTTTCCTCGTGCATCACCGTGGGATTGAAGTCGATGCGAATAAGGCACACGCAATCATCAATGCCCCACCCCCAGCGACGAAGAAACAACTCCAGTCCTTACTCGGTCAGATCAATTTCCTCCGCCGATTTATTGCTAACTCGGCAGGTAAAATGAAAGCGTTCTCCACGCTTTTGAAACTCAAGGACTCGGATAAATTCGTGTGGAACGACGAGCATCAGGCGGCGTTTACGCAAATCAAAGTCTCCCTCACGAAACCACCTGTCCTGGTTTCTCCTCGGCGCGGTAGACCTCTTAAACTCTATATCTCGGCGGTCGAAGAGTCCATCGGCTGCCTCTTCGCACAAGAAAACGACGCCGGTCGAGAGCAGGCTATTTTTTATCCAAGTCGCAATCTCAGTCACCCAGAGATCAATTATCCCGCCGTCGAGAAGCTGTGCCTGGCCGTATTTTTCGCCGCATCCAAGCTTCGGCATTACATGCTCCCGTCGGTCACCCAAGTCATTGCCCAGACCGACGTTATCCAATACATGCTTACCCGACCAATCGTAAAAGGCCGAATTGGGAAGTGGACGATGGCGTTGTCCGAATTTAGCTTGCAATACATGCCTCAGAAAGCTGTCAAAGGCCAGGCGATGGCGGACTTCCTTGCTCAACACCCTTCCCCCTACGGTTTTTCTGGATGCCGATGTCGAAATCGGCATGGTTGCGACGCGTGACAACCATTGGACGATGTACTTTTACGGCTCCAGTATGTCATCCTCGGCGGGCGTAGGAATTGTCATTCAATCCCCAAACCACGATCGCTGGTATTTTTCGCTTAAGTTGGATTTTGAATGCACCAACAATCAGGCCGAATACGAAGCCCTAATCATCGGTCTTGGAATCCTTCATGACCTGCGGGCGACCCGCGCCCTTGTCCTCGGCGACTCCGAACTTGTGATTAACCAACTTAATGGTTCTTTTCGTTGCATGAGTTGTACCCTGGCGCCTTACCACATGATCGCCAGCTATTTGGCCGAATCCTTCGACGGTATTACATTTAAACATATTTCCCGGAGTCATAATACCGACGCAGACGAATTGGCTCAAATTGCCTCCGGCGCACAACTTTTGGGGGGCAAGCTAGGCCGAGAAATACCCGTGTTGCGACAGCTATACCCGGCCTTGGTTAACCAACAAGTCCTCTAGCGCGACAACGTGATACGTACAAGAGTCATGTCCTTACCTTCGTTGTTAGATCGAGACGACCTTGTGGACGTTTGCGCCGTTGAGGCAATACCAGATGATTGGAGAAAGCCCATTATGCAGTACCTTGACAATCCCAATGATAAACACGATCGCAAGACAAGAGTTCACGCCACGAACTATGTCATGTATCAGAACGAGTTATACCGAAAAGGCGAAGATGGTTTGTTATTGCTATGCCTCGGCCCCCAAGAGAGTGCTCGGGCGATTACAGAAGTCCATGAAGGGGTATGCGGAGCTCATCAATCCGGACGGAAAATGCGATGACTACTTCGACGGCACGGCTATTTTTGGCCAAGGATACTAAAGGATTGTATCGAGTTTGCACGAGGATGTGTACAGTGCCAAATCCACGGGCCTATACAAAGGGTCCCGGCCAAATCATTACATTCGGTCATAAAGCCATGGCCGTTTAGAGGATGGGCCATGGACGTAATCGGCAAAATCACGCCATCTTCTGGAGTCGCTAAGCACGCATGGATAATAGTCGCAACCGATTACTTTACTAAGTGGGTCGAAGCGAAATCATATGTCGAACTAACATCTAAAGAAGTTTGCGACTTCGTGGAGGAACACATCGTGACCAGATTTGGCGTACCAGAAACGATCATAACTGACAATGGAACAATCTTCACAGCCGAGACGTTTAAAGAGTATACGGCAAATTTGAAAATTCGGCTCGAACAGTCTACACCGTATTATCCACAAGCGAATGGGCAGGCCGAGGCAAGTAATAAAGTGTTGATCGGTATCCTCGAAAAAATAATAAAAGAAAGGCCTGGCATGTGGCATTTGAAGTTGAACGAGGCATTATGGGCATATCGAACATCGCCTCGATCGGCGACTGCGACAACCCCGTACGCATTAACCTACGGACACGATGCAATGTTATCAGTCGAGTTAAGCATAAATTCGTTGCAATTAATCGAACAAAGTAGTTTGTTTAGCGCCGAATATAATCAGTCCATGAGGCAGGAACTAGAAGATTTGGAAGAAGCGCAACTTGACGCTTATGATAAGCTCATATTTATATATATTTTACATCAAATTCTCTCGTCGTTTCTTAGTTAGTTCCTTATATTTTTGAGCTATTTACATTGATTTTGTGTTTTATATGATTTGTCAAGCAAATAAAAGAAAAATAGCACAAGTGAGATTTTATGTAACAAATTCGTCAAAACTGCCTGTGCAGATCAGCCCATTTTGGAAGCCATTTGCGAACGGCCCAAAATGAACTAGAGAATGAGCCTTATATTCTTGGAAAGCTACAGATGTCTATTTTCTGGAGCATTTTGCGGATTGTTAAGATCATTCTTCTAGAAGAAGTTATGGGCATTTTAGTAAGGGAAGGTCAAGAGAGCACATGGGGAAGGATGACCCACGGCATGGATGATGGATGATTATGTTTTGCAAGTGTGATAGCTTGTTTAATCATGAAATACAAGTGTGCTAGTTGTTTTGCAAGTGTTCTAGCTGATTCATCATGAGAAGACCAAGAGGAATCCAAGGCATGGACCAAGGAGGATGAATGCAAGTTGTTTCATCATGAAATTTCTGCAATGAAGCATGTGTGCTAGCTGTTTTTGATGATTAATTCTTACTTTGTATTTGTTTATTAAAATCACTTGAGTGGCTCCTTACCTTTGTGCACCTATAAATAAAGCCTTCTTGCAAGGCTTAGAGCACCAATTCACACAACAATCCCATTTCACACACCCTAAACTATCCTAGCCGCAACCTCCCTTCTTTCCTCCACAAAATCTGCCCATAAACCTATCCTAGCCATCATAAACACCACCATACATCCCCCTATCCACTCTTCCATCGAATCAAACCTTCAAACCACATCCACTCCTTGTGCCATAGCAAAGGAAGGGAAGGAAAGTGCTTGGACGTGCATACCACTCAACGAGGACCGTTGGAGCGTTTAGGTGTTTTCTTTCTTTCATTTTCAATGTATAAATCTATTTACCTTTGTTTTATGATTATGAGGAACTAAACCCCCCTTTTTCTAGGGGGGGATTCAAAGCCATGATTACATTTGCATTATGAATTAATTACTTTTGGTTGTGATTTAATAATTTGTGATTTCAATTTGCTTAACTATTTGATTGATAACTTATTTATGTATGTTGATTAAGAGTGCACGCTTAGTTTTCATGCATAAGTTTGATGCTAGAATATAAGGGAATTTCACCTAATCGTTATGAACTTATATTCAAGAGTAGTGAAGGTTGCTATCCACAATCGTGTTAAGTGAATTATTGGCAAGAGTATCATGCTTTTCATAGTTACGAATGCCTCGTCAATACTTATAGTTCTCTTGAATCTTAATGATCTTTGATTGTATCTATATTGTGCTTTTCACGTATGGAACTTTTGAAGAATATTTTGAATTGTTATATGTGCTTTCCCATTCAATTCATTAAACTAAGGAGAACTTGAAGGTTAAAAAAGTGCTATCACGGTTAACCCGGAGTATTGAGTTTCATAAGTTATCGAAAGAACAACTAAAAATTAGTTTATATACAAGTGTATCATGTGTGGAGGAAACCCCTCTAGCTAATCCATCATCCATTCAAACAACCATATTTTGTGCTTAAATCTATCTAGTTTTCAATTTATTTATTTTCAAGTTATTCTCATCAAGATCAAATCCCCCTTTTTCAATTTTTGTCTTTTGACTTGAATTTACCTTATTTGATTTCTTTTGAGTTCTTTGAGTAATTTAGTTTAGAGTTGGTTAATTTTCATAGCTTCAATCTTTTAAATTCATTCGTGATTTTGTTTTAGTTTATTTATTAATTTTATTTTAAGTTATTCTAGTTTATTTGGAATCATTTGAATGTAGTTAAATGTTTTGATTTAGATTTGTGTTTTTAAAGTTTTATTTAGTGCTTCTAAATTCATTTTATATAGATTAGCAATCCCTCCTAATCCCCGGTTTAAGAACGATCCCTACTTGCATATATACTACAATTGTCAACAAGAGGGTTTAATTTGTGTGTTAGTTTATTTTCGCATCAAATTTTGGCGCCGTTGCCGGGGATTAGCAACTTTGCTAATCCCTTATTTCTTTTTTTTTTTTTTTTTATATTGTAATTTAGATAGTAACTTTGCTTTATTCTTCTTGCTTCTTAGGTACTAGTGTATGACTCGAAGTTCTCATCCAGTTCAAAAGCATATCTCTGACTTTGACAATGACTTTGAGCGAACTTTGAGAAGGACAAGGAAACAACAAGAAGCTCAACCATCCAATCTTGAACCTGAGCTTGAGGAAAACAAAGTAGAATAGGAATAGGAGCCCAAGGCTCAAGGAGTTGAGCAACCACAAGTCATGGCAACGGACAATCGGACCATTAAAGAGCTCTCAGCCTCGGGGTTGGCCAATGCCGCACCATTATGCATTCAATACCCCGCGGCTGCCCAAGGCAAGACCGATGACTTCGAGTTGAAGTCGAGCTTGTTGCACCACATTCCGAAATACCATGGGCTGTCCATGGAAGATCCCAACAAGCATCTCAAGGAGTTCGAGGTGGTTTGTTCGAGCATGACACCCATTAATGTCGATGGGAACATTCTGATGATGAAGGCTTTTCCATTCTCACTTTTGGAAAAGGCTAAGGATTGGCTCTACGAGTTAGCACCCGGAACGGTTACATCTTGGGATAGTATGAAAAGAGCATTCTTGGAGAAGTTTTTCCCGACTTCAAGAGTCATTCTCTTGAGGAAACGGATTAGTGGCATCCAACAAAATCAAGGTGAATCGTTTCCATCTTATTATGAACGTTTCAAATGCTAGATGCCTCGGCGGGAGGTGCATTGGTGGACAAGACTCCGGTGGCTGCCAAAGTTCTAATTGCCAACCGAGCACATAATGCACAACAATACGAGGGTGTTGGACAAAGAGACTCCCCACGGCCACAAGTGAATGAGGTAAGTTCTACGTCCGATATTCAATCCCAACTAGCTAACCTTACTTCTATTGTTTCTCAGTTGGCCGAAGGAATGAAGATTCATGGACCAAGTGTTTGTGGCGTGTGCTCGATGCAAGGACATGCCAATGATCAATGCCCTCAATTGATTGAGAATGGAGGGTGGGAATCTGCCAATGCCGTGGGTTTTGGAAGCCAAAATCAGCCACGCCATGATCCATATTCAAACACCTACAATCCGGGGTGGAGAGACCATCCAAATTTCAAGTGGCGGGATCCTCAACAACCCCAACAACAAGGAGGACTTAGGCAGCAACCACCGGGCTTTTATACAAAGCCATTTGTCCCTAATCAAAATCAATTGCAATCGGCCCCAACAAACTCAGGTATGTCTTTGGATAATGATCAAGTTGTTAAGTTACTTACTACTTTGACGCAGGAAGTACAAACTCAAAACAAGGAGAGACAAATCCAAGACAAACGAGTGGACAATTTGGAGAAGCAAATGGGTCAAATTGCCGAGTTCATGGGGCAGATTAGAGAACAAGGCAGATTGCCTAGTTCAACCGTTGTGAATCCCAAGGGAGGATTTGAAACCGCTAAGGCAATCATGTTGAGAAGTGGTAAACAGGTTGGAACCGACTCAAATACATCTAAATCAAGTCAAGAAGAGGAGGACAAGTTGCTGCAAGAAGAGGCACAGGGAGCAAAGCCCACGGCCAATGATGCTCAAGCAAGGCCGCAACCATCTAATGCTTCTAAACCGTCCCAAACTACCGAGGTAAGTCCAAATTCGACTTTTTCTAGTTCCATTCCACTAAATGTGCCCTTTCCTGGCAGGTTTAGGCAATCAAAGAAGGAAGAAGCCGAGAAAGACATTCTAGAGACCTTTCGGAAAGTTCAAGTGAATATCCCGCTCCTTGATGCAATTAAGCAAGTCCCAAGGTATGCTAAGTTTTTAAAAGAACTTTGTACAACAAGGAGAAGGATTTCGAACAAAGAGGTGGTTCAAGTAAGTGAAAATGTGTCTGCTGTGTTACAAAGGAAATTACCCCCTAAATGCAAAGATCCGGGTAGTTTTACAATTCCGTGCGTTATTGGTAATACTAAGTTTGAACAATGCATGTTAGACTTAGGGGCTTCGATTAATGTTATGCCATACTCTATTTATGCATCTATGAACTTAGGTGAGCTTAAAAACGATGGTGTGATCATTCAATTAGCAGATCGTTCTAATGCATATCCAAAGGGTGTTTTGGAAGATGTTTTGGTGCAGGTTGGTAATTTGATTTTTCCAGCGGATTTCTATGTGCTTGACATGGAGGAGGCACCCCATTCTACCCCATTGCCGATTCTATTAGGGAGGCCTTTCATGAAAACTGCCCGCACCAAGATAGATGTGTTTAAAGGGACTTTAACGATGGAATTTGATGGGGAAGTTATCGATTTCAATCTTTCTGAAAGTATTAAATTTCCAAAGGATGATCACTCTTGTTTTTCTATTGATATAATTGATGATTTGGCGCAGGATTATCTTGATTCGTTGGAGATGGATGCCCTTGAAACCACAATTGCACAAGGAATAGGGAATAAACTCAAAGATGTCGTGCCTAGAAGTGAAGAAGAGGCTGAGATTGTGGCCGCCCTTGAGTCATTGCCTCAACACCATGGTAAGCTTTCAAACCCAATTTCAATTCCCGTTTCTACTAATAAGTTGTTACCCTCAATTATTCAGGCACCCGTACTTGAGCTTAAACCGTTGCCCGACCATTTGAAGTACGCATTTTTGGGAGATAACGAGACGTTGCCCGTCATTGTCTCCTCATCACTCACGGCCTTAGAGGAGGAGAAGTTGATTCGAGTGTTGAAAGAGCACAAGACGGCCATTGGGTGGACTTTGGCCGATATTAAGGGAATTAGCCCTACGACGTGCATGCATCGCATACTTCTAGAGGATGGGGCTAAACCAACTCGAGAGGCTCAGCGCCGTCTCAACCCTCCAATGATGGAAGTTGTGAAGAAGGAGATTATCAAACTTCTTGATTGTGGAGTGATTTATCCGATCTCTGATAGTCATTGGGTTTCGCCTGTGCAATGTGTTCCAAAGAAATCCGGAGTGACCGTGGTGAAGAATGCCGAGAATGAGCTTGTGCCAACCCGTATCCAAACAGGTTGGCGAGTGTGCATCGATTATAGGAAGCTCAACGCCACCACAAGGAAGGACCACTTCCCTTTGCCGTTCATCGATCAAATGCTTGAAAGGTTAGCCGGTCATTCTTTTTATTGTTTCCTTGATGGTTATTCTGGATATAATCAGATTGTCATAGCTCCGGATGACCAAGAAAAGACAACTTTCACGTGCCCCTTTGGTACCTTTGCCTATCGTCGCATGCCTTTTGGTTTATGCAATGCTCCGGCCACGTTTCAAAGATGTATGGTAAGTATCTTTTCAGATTTTGTGGACAAGATAATTGAGGTATTTATGGATGATTTTAGTGTATTTGGTGATTCATTTAATGGTTGTTTGGAAAATCTCACAATAATCTTGAAACGATGTGTAGAAACTAACCTTGTGCTTAATTGGGAAAAATGTCACTTTATGGTCAAACAAGGAATAGTTTTAGGGCATATTGTTTCAGAAAGAGGAATTGAAGTAGATAAATCGAAAATAGATCTTGTACGCTACTTACCCTCTCCTACTTCGGTTCGAGAGGTTCGTTCGTTTCTTGGACATGCAGGATTTTATAGGCGATTTATCAAGGACTTCTCCAAGATCTCAAATCCTCTTTGCCGTCTCCTCTAGAAAGATGTGGCATTTGACTTCAACGAGGAGTGTGAGAAGGCGTTCAAACACCTCAAAGAGATGCTAACGTCAGCCCCTATCATAGTTCCACCGGATTGGAGCCTTCCTTTTGAGCTTATGTGTGATGCTTCCGATTATGCATTAGGAGCAGTTTTGGGACAAAGGAAGGACAAACGGCCCCATGTTATCTATTACGCATCCCGGACTTTGAACGATGCGCAATTGAATTACTCTACCACTAAAAAAGAACTTCTTGTTGTTGTGTTTGCTTTAGATAAATTCCGTTCTTATTTGCTTGGTACTAAAGTTATTATTTATACTGACCATGCAGCATTGAAGTACTTGTTCACCAAGAAAGAGGCCAAACCACGACTCATTCGTTGGATGCTTCTTCTCCAAGAGTTCGATATCGAAATCCGGGATAAGAAAGGAAGTGAAAACGTGGTGGCTGACCACTTGAGCCGTATGGTGCATGAGGAGGATGCCGTGCCTATCATAGAGACATTCCCAGATGAGCAATTAATGTCCGTCAAGGTAAGTGAACCATGGTATGCTGATTTGGTGAATTATTTGGTGTCTAAACATGTTCCAAGTGAATTACTGAAACACCAACGTGATAAATTGAAGAAAGAGGCACGGTTTTATGTGTGGGATGACCCGTATTTATGGAAATATTGCCCTGATCAGGTTATACGTAGGTGTGTGCACGATTCTGAGTTTAATGCTATTCTAACCTTTTGTCACACTTATGCTTGTGGATGACACTTTGGCACTCAAAGAACAGCACTTAAGGTGTTAGAATGTGGTTTCTATTGGCCTACAATCTTTAGGGATGCTAGAGCATTTTGCATGTCTTGTGATAGGTGCCAAAGAACGGGCAATATAGGTCATAAACAACAAATGCCGCAAAACCCCATTTTTAGTGTTGAAATCTTTGATGTTTGGGGTATTGATTTCATGGGTCGTATCGCACTGACCGTTGGGCGTATCGCACTGACCGTTGGGCCTACTAAACACAGTTTCTCGAACCCGCTCCAAGGCAGTTGACGCCTGAACGACAGCCTCGCCGCTCAGCTGACCGTCGGCTCCAAGGTCGTTTAGACATTCGCCCAGCAAATCAAGACATTCGCGCTCAAGAACTTGCGACGCCGAAAGCGATAGGACTTCTTGCAGCCGAGTCAGAGCAGTTAAATCAGCAGTTTCGGTTGCGGCGGCCGAAGGACCAGCCCCTCCAGTGGTGCTGGATAAAAGAGCTTTGAATTCGACCTCCCACGAAGCCTGCACACACAAATCAGATTAAGTTCCAAAGAAGTCACGAAAAAAGAGCAAGAAGGTTTCGTTTCTTTTAACCTGCCGAGAGGAGACCTCGGCCATGTCTCCAGGATCGTTGCTCGAACCTAAAGAACTCAATGGCCGAGCCCAGTGTCTTAGATTGCTTCTCAGTTCACGCGGCCGATGGAGGTTATCTACGTTCGATGGCCACTGAGGCGGCCAAGAAATATAGATAACGCCCTTCGGCGCATAGAATTTTCAATGAAAATAGTGTATAGGCACCTGACATTTAGTATTTTCCTCGTTTAGAATTCTAAAGCAGAAAAGTAATCAAGGAAAGACGGTAGAGGGTACTTACGAAGGCCGAAGTAGCCTCATGCGGAGGAATGTGGAGGTCCTGGTGATGCGAAATATATAAGCACTCAAATTAAACCCTCTTGTGACAATTGTAGTACATGTATAAGTAGGGATCGTTCTAAACCGGGGATTAGGAGGGCTTGCTAAAACCTCTAAACTGACTCAAAAACATAAAAACAAAGTTAAAAAAAAATGTAAACAAAAGACTTTAAAATAAGAAAGTAAAAGGGGGATTTGGGTTTGGTGAAGTTGAAAGTAAAACAAACAAACTAAAACTTAAATAGATTTTTAGCTAGGCAAATTGTAAAACGAATTTGAGAAATAAGATGATGGATGGATTAGTTAGAGGTCCGTTCTTCACACATGACACACTTGTACATGAATCGATTTCCAATTGCTTTATAATAAACTATGATGCTCAACACCCCAGATTAACCGTGAACATCACTTTTTTAATCTTCAAGTTTTCCTTAAATTATTGAATTGGACGGAAAACGCATACAACAATTCAACACATTCTCTAAAAGTCCCCTACGTGAAAAGCACGATAGAGATATAATTAAAGATCATTAAGTTTCATGAAAACTATAAGCATTGACGAGGCAATCGTAACTATGAAAAGCATGATATGTTTGCCAAGAATTCAATTAACGCGATTGTGACAAGCAACCTTCACTACTCATGAATATAAACTTGTAACGATTAGGTGAAACTGATTTATATTCTAGCATCTAATTCATGTATGAAAACTAAGTATGCATCCTTAATAAACATACAAGAATTAGTTATGAAGCAAATAGATAATTGAATTGCAATCACAACTTATCAAATCACAATTGGAAGAAATCAATTCATATCACAAGCATGTTCATGGCTTCAAACTTCCCCCTAACTAAATAGGGGTTTAGTTCCTCATGTTCACAAAACAAAGATAAATAGAATTATACATTGAAAATAAAAGAAAGAAAACACCTAAACGTTTCAACGATCCATGTTGGATAGCAAGCACGTCCAAGAACTTTCCTTCTTCTTCTTTGCCGCAACACAAGGTTGGAGTGATGTTTTGAAGGGTTGGTTATATGGAGGAATGGATGGGAAGGAGTTTAGAGATGTAGGGAGAGGCAAGGCAAGACTTGGAGAATGGTTAATTTCTTGATGCTAAATGAGGTTGTTGCCATGGGTATTTATAGGGAGAGGATGGACTTGTTTTTTATGGTGGGTTAGGTCTTGAATCATCCACACACTTTCCTAATGGGTTAGGTATTGAATCATCCACACACTTTCCTAATGGGTTAGGTATTGAATCATCCACACACTTTCCTAATGGGTTAGGTATTTCATCACTCAATTGTCATGGTGAGTTAAGCATTGCATCATTACTCAAATTTCTGGTGGGAAAAACATCAAGGATGCACGGCAAGGATGATGTTTTTGGGTTAGGCATGGTTTTGAGTGGAGTTTTGGTCAATCCTTCTAGAAACCTATCCCTTCTTGCAACTTGTATTTGTTTCACCATATTTTTAGCATGTTCCTAGCTTCTTTTGACTTCAAATTCGTCCATCCATCTAGCTTGGATCATAAGCAATCCATCTTGGGCCCAAAAACACTCCAAACCACTCCAAATTGGCTCAAAATGCACCCTTAGCCCATAAAACCTACAAACACACGAATTTAGCTTTAAACACTATTATAAATACTAAATAATTACCAAAATGCAAGAAAACAAGCAAGCTAAGTCGCATAAATATGCTCCTATCACCTGGTCTTGAGGATGAACGGGCGTTTCCGCCGTTGCCTCTGGCTCCTCGGCCGGTCGTTTGCCACGATCAGCTGTGGAGGGGCCGACCGGGACAGCCGGTTCGGACGAAGGAGGGACGTCCTGGTCCTGAGGAGAAGCGGAAGGTTCGGCCACCGCTGCTGGTTCCTCGACCGGACGTTTACCACGATCAGCCGTGGAAGGGCCGGCTTGAACAGCCACCTCGGACAGTGGAGGAGGTTGTTGGCGAGTATGAGGGCGATATGCCAGCGGAGCCTCGTCGCTTTCGTCGCTCTCTTTCAGAACGAAGACCGAGGGCTTTGGATTTGCAGGGGAAGTTCCCTCGGTCGCAGAAACCGCCTTTTCCAGGACAGGTGCAGCCTCGACCAATGGGGGTACAACTGGTGCACCAGCCCCGGAAACAGGCCGTGCTTGAACTATCTCTGCGGCCGAAGTTGGCTGTTTCTCGACCGAGGGTTGGCCGACGGCGGGAGAGGGGGAAACACTAGGAGTCGTCGCCCCCGTGGTTTGACTGGAGATGACGTGGATCTCTCGTGCTCCTTTCTTTGCCAGCTTTTTGACCCGCTTGGCAGGCGGCTCGGCCTCTTGGCGAAGCCGTTTGTTCAGCACGGCCCTACCAGCAGTCTTAGCCTCCTTAGCCACGACCGATTTTTTCTCGGCCGCAGTCACAGCGACTACCTCCACCTTTCTCAACGGCCGACTACCTGAGATAGTAAAAGCAAATCAGCAAGGTAAATCAATGTGCAAAGTTGATGAAAAAGGGGAGAAATGAACAGTTACCTCTAGCTTGGGTGGCCGAGGCCTTCTTAGGTCGATCGCCGAGGAGTTTGTTCAACATACCATCGACCGGAGCACCAAAGAACTCCTGGGTATACTTTTCCCACCAATCACCAAAGGTGTCGGTGCAAAGGGTTTCTGGGGTGGCCGGTCGAAGGCGGAATTTTTGGCATTGCTCTTGGAACTCCCTCGCGGCGGCATTACATTCCTTCTCCGAGGAACGAGGTTCACGTCCACGGCTTAGGACGGTTCGGGAGGACAGAAGGGGGACCGGGCAGCCTTGGAGGTAGCCGAGTTGTCGAGCAAGAAAGTTAGGATGGTACACTTCCCAACCCGCTCGTTTCCCATCACAGCCGAGAGGAAGGTCGCGAGTGAGCACGAACGACCCCCAGGACTGAAGAAGGTCGGCATCTTCGTCAGCGCCCCACATGGATGTAGGTAGCCTGATGGAGGAAGGATAGTCTCGACGACGACATATCAGGAATTCGTCGACGGAAAGGTCATCAAGGGCGAAAAAGTACTTAAAAACCTCCTCGGCTTGGTGATGGGGTGTCGGTCGGGAGGCCAGTTGAGGTCCAAGCGCTTCCGTTGGCGACAAATCGACAATGGCCGACCGAAGGGAGACGAAGTAAACTTGTAGCCAGAGTTGGAAGACCCAGAGGGGACCATTCTGGTGTGGGTCGATCTTGTGAAGGGTCGTGTCGGCCAGGCAGCGGAAGAGATGGGCAAGAATGTTGGAGCTAAGTGACAGGACGTGACCACTAGCCAGGGCCTCGGCCACCGGCATGTTCTCGACCAAGCATTTGTTCGACTTGGTACAACAAATGTACTTGTTGTACCAGTAGAAGAGGAAAGCCTCATGCTCTCATTCTCGCAGGTTCTCTTCTCCTCGGCCAGCGAAATGGAGATAGAGGGTGTTGTAATTGAAGAAGTTCTTATGGAGTTTCTGAATGTCTTCTTTTTAAACGGGATTTGACCTTCACGGTTCAACGTCTCAAAAGCCCGTTGATCAAAAAGCGTCTTCAGGTCAAGATTCGACGAGTACCCAGAGAGGGCCGCATCGATGGGGATCCCAGTTGCCGAGGTGCCTAAGATGGCAGTGATATCAAGAATGGTGGGACCGAAGGGACCCAGAGGAAGAACCATGGTGTTGGTAGCCGAACACTAGAAGCACAGAGCGGCTAGGAGAAGCTTCTTGTCGAGAACGACATCCATAGACGAGAGGAGGATGGCGTCGTAGATGCCGAGGGCCTTCCATTGCTTGCCGAAGAGCCTTTTCATTCGAACAACCCAGGCTGCCCAGGTTGTGGTCGTCGAGGACCAGGAGCCTTGGGGTTTTGCTGCATCCCATCTCGACCATTCAAACCCTTGGAGCAAGGATCATAGGCAGTGCTCCTGGAGAAGTCCAGTGATGGTGGACGGTACTGCCGCCTTGAAAATAGGTCCCAAGATTTGGTGGGAAGTGCTCATGTCACTTTCAAACCGTATGGTTTTGATCGAGCTTCGATCAAGAATTTTCTGATGCTGGTCACATTCCCTGGAAAGCTTGGAGATGAAGGACGCCATTGTAGGAAGGAAGCACGGTGTAAAAAGTTTTCTGGGTTGGGGGATTTGAAGATGAAGACCTGGGAAAGAGAAATGAGCTGGAGAACAAGGGCAAGAAATTTCAGAAAGGTTTTGAAAGCATAAAGTAGGAATGAGGGATTTCAGTATTTATAGGATGATGGAAGGAAGGGCAATCGTTTGAAATTCAAAATGGAGGGCAAAATCGACCGAAGGAATCGCTGATCATGATGAACGTTTGGGAAATGCAGTTGAGAAGACCGAGGGTCTCAGGTTTTGGAGCGCACGATTGCGTGTGACGGCGAGATTAATGGCGGAAGATGTTTCGACGCCTGCACGATGACAAGTGACTCACGGATTGAGGTGGTGGCTCGCGGATTGAGGTAGAATGGCTATGTTCAACCATAAGGTCATGATGGCATGACGGTTCAGGAAAGCTGCACGCTTTAGACGTCATTATTGGGGGGTTGGCCGTGTTAGAGGACGCCACGTGGCGAGTTTGGTTAGCAGGATTAAGATCGTGCAATCGTGTTCAATAAATACGCCTTGGAAATAGGGCACTAGGGTTCTGAGTATTAGATTCGCTTCTTTAAGGCCAAAACTCGGCCGAAGAATTCAGGCCGAGGACCTCAGAAGCGAGGGGGCAATGTTTGGCCCAAAATAAAAGTTTGGGCCGAGTAAAGAATCATGCTCGGCCTTGCGGCGTGGATCGTTCAGTACGTGGGCCTCCAAACCTGGGTCGGCTAGGTCATAACGCAAAACAAGTCGAGTCCTAGTGCAATGAGGAGTCTCGGCAGGATTAATAACCTGGAAGCGAATCCGGCTCGGTTAAGGACTAGGTTCACAATCCTAGTGAAAATAGGACTGGTCGAGTTGGTGTTGATCCGGAGGGAATGACCTAGTCCGAGTAGGATTTCAATTCGGATTCAAGGAGATCCAGTGCTATAAATAGGGGAGGCTGTGCACATTCAAAGGTCTCCAATTCAACACACAAAAACTGCCCTGCGCAAACCCTCTCAACAACTTTGAGATTTTTTACTTTCTCTTTTCGCTGACACATCTTCCGTTGGCATCAACAGCACTGTGGAAGCAACCGGTGATATCTTAAGTCGGCATAGATAGCTCTGTCACCGTAGAATCAGCCGATCTCGCAGTATCTTCCGTTGGCATCAACAGCACTGCGGCGAGAACGGTTGGTTACCTATCCAAGTCTCAGTCGAGAAGGATTTCCGAATCCTTATTGGTCGAGGTCATCTCATTAGTCTTCTCGGCGAAGTGAGGTGTTACAGTTATTACATTCGGCACATTGAAAGCCGAATTCGATTCGTGAACTTTGTAAGAATAGCAGCCTTGTCTTCAGGCTCGAGAATCTAAGAGGCCGAGACGTGTTCCTTTCTCGGCCGCAATCGCAAGACGCAGAAGTCAGTAGCGCGACCCAACGCAACATCAACAAATTTACTCCTCGGCCGAGCTCGGCCGACGAGTTGGCACGCCCGCACACAACCGAAGGATGTAGTTAGCTTATTAATTACTCGGCCTGCGCGCCACGTAGGCTTGGTAGTTTTTAGGGTCAACAAATACGTAGACTAAATTTGCAAATTATATGACGTGTCATCAAAATGTTTAATTTAGTGCCCATTCATTAATAATACATATCAATTAAAGACTCGAAAACATCATTATTTTTTAGTCCCATATTGACAAGGTTAGTAAATAAGAAAAAAACATCTCACGATTTATTCAAAAACACATTCAAAGTTCAGATGGAAAACAAAACTCATCATCTATCTACTTGTAAGCCCGAAGTTTTTTTGTTTTCCTCTCTCAATACAAAATAAATTAGTCTTTTTGTGTTTCTAAATTATTGAGTTTGAAGTGCTTTTCTAAGTATAATTTTTTCGATGTCTTATGTGTGAAAATAAATAATTTTCTTACATGAAGTTATGGCATTTTTTTTGACGTCGCCCCAGGCCTCAAAAATCTCTGGACCGGCCCTGATGGCATCCCAGTTCGCAGCCTTCCAGTCTTTGTGTCTGCTTATAGAATGGAGAATTTAAATTTGAGAAACTTAAGAAGCCATATCAAAATATTGGGCTTTCGTCAAAATAAAAATTTTGGGCACTCTGGGAATGAGAATTTATGCAAGGCTTTTTTTTATTAGCACTCCACAAAATATTAAATGCACTATATATTAAAATTTAATATTAAATGATTTATTTATCCCACTATGTAATAATAATTTTGACCTTATTAGGTTAGAAAAAAAATATCTAAATACATTCCAAATCACTTTTAACATATCATTTCCTAGAAACTTGATAAATGACGATTGATCACACGTACATGACAGTCACTGGAGATATTGACCAAAACTGGCAGCATGAACACTTATGAAGCCCTGACCTTCCTCTTTGGTTATTATCTTATTTGGGAAAATATTATTCCTTACATGTTTCAGGTAATGATTTATTATCTTCTTATATGTCTAGTTCAATTAACAGCACTCATACAAATAATTAAGTTTAATCAACTCAGAAGGTATGCCAAAGCCCTAATTGGTGATCTGCTGATGTTCATGCTAAAACCCTAATTGGTGATCTGCTAATTATCCTTAGTCATATGGCGATGAATCGAACATGAAAGATCATAGATTAGTAATTAATCGCATTAATCTTGCAGTTGCAGATGTGTTGTTGTGGAGGAATATAAGGTGTATATTGAGAAATGTGGGGTGTATGTACAAAATATAAGGTGTTATTGAAAATGAGGGGTGTGGGGGTATTATGAGAAAATATGTGGGGTGTATTAAGATAATTTTTAAGTGAAAAAGCAAATGTGAGATCCATTAAATATGTGGGGTTTATTCAATAATTTGCGGGGTGTTAATATAATAAGTTTTTCTGCAATACTTTCTTTGATTTGTTGAAAATATTTTTTTTTTCCTTTTTTTTAATTGTTTTTAATATTTATTTATTTTTATTTGCCACATCATCAAAACATATGAGCTTTAGATTTGTCACAGCCTCACTTAACGGTTAAATTGACGATTTGACTAATGAATGTAAGAAATTGCAATGAAATGAAAGTAAATGTATGAGATTGAAATGTTTTAAAGATGTTGTGTGAGGTTGTAATTACACTCAAACCTGAGTGGGTAAAATATAATTTAACCTTAATACTAATCATAAATTTATATGTAATGTACTGATGATAGGCTGGCGATATTTGTTCAGGTTCTTTGGTCTGCTGAACAATCGCAATTTTTCATTTCAGCATCAAAATACACAAGTATGTTAATTACCCGTTTAATCTTTTGAATTGAAATACTTATTGCGCTGGTTTTATAATTATCATGGTTGATGTGTTATGAGTGTTTGGTGTTAGTTATAGAGATATTTGGGTTTACGCTTACTTGATGGCATATGAAGTTGTTTCGCGCAATCTAATCTAGTACAAATGGGCGTAATGTACTCTGTGCACATCAAGCGCATGTATCACTAAGAAATACGTATTAGTATCATCAGCCTCCCTCGTATCCCTCTATAGCAGTACTAGTTAGTGGCTAATTACTTTGTGACCAAGAAACCTCCTAATTATAAGCTGTGGGTCTCCCCCTTGTTTGTTTTTCAAAGATGAATATGTCGATGGGGGCATGCATTTAATCAAGTGGGCTTTAGGTCTTTTACTTCAGTATTATTGGAGGCAACACTGCAGGAAATGTTTGACATTTCACCAGTACCCTAGTAAAAGCATGACGCCATTAAATAAGCTTTAAACTTGCCTTAATTATACAAATAGGGAGGTGTAAATTTTCTATTTTCTATATTTGATTTATGGGGACGAATTGATAATTACCTACATATATATCATATGCCCGGGTTATTCCCCACAAGGTTTTTGGCCTCACGTTTACTGTATGCTCCACCAACCAAATCATGTCATTTGGAGTTTCGCAAGATGCATGGTAACTAGCTTAGAAGACCAATTAATTAGATTAAAAATTATGGTTGAACCAAAATCTTGGCGTGTTGTATCCACTAACTGCTGTATATATGCATGCATGATGGATGATCATGAGCGTTGTCACATCATTCGTTCATTCATTCTTTCCCCAAATTAAATAGATCAATCGAACCTTTTAATTAAGCATTTAAAGTACACTGTACACCCCCACAATAAGGTCCTGTCTCCCAATCCAACGTACACTTTGAATTGTTTCAATTTGAAATCTCCAGTGTCCAATTTTCTGCATGCTATCATATGCTAACATGTACTGTTAAAATTGTAGACACGAACAGAATCACGGATCGACAAAATAAAGATCTTATATGTTATAGGTCGGTTTGGTATATATATATATATATATATATATATATATATATATATATATAGAGAGAGAGAGAGAGAGAGAGAGAGAGAGAGAGTCTCTAGACACACGTTACATATAAATGGCACATTTGAGGATAACCGAACCAAACCAATGAGCAACTTCTCTCTTGAGTTAGCTAGGGCAGACACTTTGTTGAACCATGGAAAGCACATGATGGAACTGCCAACCCTAACCCTACCCATCCAAAGGCATCAGCCTTCTAATAAAGGGATGCATTATAGAGGAAGCTGATGAGAGAGTTAATTCCCGATTAAGAAATTCAAATGCCCTCGACGACTTCTCTCCTCCTCCTTCCATATTAAGCGCTTCTGCTAACAATCTCCGCGATCCTGCAATATTACATGTTTTATTAAGGTAATTACTCCCCTTTTCTTTGGTTTTCGTTTCTTTTCTTTTCTTTTTTCCACAAGCTGGTCTCTTGGATTTTTCTAACAAAGGTAATAAGAACTCATGTGGTCCATATAATTTTTCCATGGTAATAATTCCTGCGTAGCTAGATATATAGCGGATGATGATGTAGCTACATTAGCGATCAGCTGTCTGAGCTGATTCTCCACTCCATATATGGATCATTATACAAATACACTTGGAATTAATTTATTTACAATTTTATATTATGCTCCTTCAACGGTAGGATTTTTCTCTAGACATGGGAATGAGTGGTTTAATTATATATGTCCATATTTACAAGCTTAAAAAAATGCAGCATGGCACGTGATCAACTAGTTCATTGACTCTCCTCCATCAAGTTCAATTGGATCTTTCATTAACATGCCTCAAAATATGTGGTCAACATATCATTGCACGGCTTGTATCATTTATTTGAATATATAGACCTAGCTAGAAAGTGATTGTTAATGAGGTAAATATTGGTATGAAAATTTGATTGAGGTTAATGTTGGTTAAAATTTAATTCAGCGTACCTAGTGTTTAAAATATCTGTATCGGTGGAAATATCGATATGCAAATTTGCGAAAATATTGATGGATATATTGATATCGGTTGTCTTTGATATAAATGATGGAAGTTTTCTAAAAAACGTGGAAATTGAAAATGAAACCTTAGGGAATGTCATATGGCAGTTTGTCAATCATTAAATAATATGTCAGAAATATCAACGAAATCAGTCAATTTTAGCTGAGATTTAAGAATTTCTCCGATATGGACTTCACCCCACCTTTCCATATCTTTCTTTAAATTTTTAGATATTTCTACGGATATATTGACTGAACAGAAGAAATTTCAAAAACTGAGAATACTTAACCTTAATTATAATAAGTTGTCATTTAATTAGTTTACTTGTTAAAGTTGACAAGGAGAAAAGGTAGGAGGGTAATTTCCGTCAACATCCCATTTTCCCTCACATGACATGTATACTTCGTTGATGCCAACTTTCAAGGTAATAATATTTATGGCTATGAGGGATTGAAACTTACACAAATTAATATATGCACTTACATTCATCAAAAGAAGTCAAAGAAGATTGCAAAAATATGAGTTTTCTTGTCCTCTAACAATTTCATCTA
Organism: Malus fusca; assembly: GCA_035220775.1. Lineage (NCBI taxonomy): Eukaryota > Viridiplantae > Streptophyta > Magnoliopsida > Rosales > Rosaceae > Malus > Malus fusca. Next base: position 430,125 of record CM069068.1, on the reverse strand, counting down.
ATCAAGTAGTTCAATGTATTTATATATCAAGCTCCAAGTCCTAGCTAGTCCTTTAGGATACATAATGCGAATAGGATTGCTGCGTGCTGTACAAGAATACTATAAACACCATTAGACGACTGATCAGCATTAACCAACATTAATCCTCTCAGATCGATCGATACATATTTTTCTTCTTCATGATCTTCCCTTTTGCTTAGCTATGAATATGGTCTTCATATATAGGGCCCTAACCAAAAACAGATTAGTGCTCTCAGGGAAGAATCTGGTCGCGGGATTGGGACGTGTGAAAATCTGTGGAGGGAAGCTGTGGCAGCTTGGAAACAGCCATTACTCACGGAGGAAGATCATGAGGGGAAAGCAGGTTTCAGGAAGAGTGCTGTTGGTGCTATGTGTTGCAAGTTTTCTTGCAGGATCACTGTTTTGTACCAGCCGCATGACATGGACGACTCAACTGCATTCTCCAAATAAAGAAGCTGATCATCAGTTTCCCATCATTTCCAGCCGCATAAAGAAGCTAGAGGCCTCATCATCAGTCGCACAAGATAAAGATTGCGATCACAAGCGGGTAATTAATTATTAAATAATTATAAGCAACTTATTCACCAATAGTATTCATGAAGTCGTCAAGTTAACATCGATGAACACCTCATCAATACTCTAGTCTTTATGCATAAAGTACACAAGTGTATATGATGAGACGGTTCATGTGTTACCCATACAATTTCAATATCGATCCTAATTAAGAGTCATAGATATGGTCAGTTGCCAAGTTCATCATATATAGTCCAATTTCGTAACCTTGTTTGTTTGAGAACTGACTAGGTAGTACACACAGATGCATGCCAATTTGTAACATATTTATTTTCCCCTTTTTTGAATCAGAAATTGGTTGAAGGAAAATCCGAGGATGATATTACGGAGGAGATGACAAAAACCCATCAAGCAATCCAGTAAGTAAAGCTCTACCCAACAACTATGCTCTCCTTTAACTTGTGTATTGTTTTTTGGGTTAAAAGCTTAATTAAAAAGCAAGTACCTAATATTAAACAGATCGTTGGATAAAACAATTTCAAAGCTGGAAATGGAAATAGCAGCAGCAAGAGCAAGCCAGAGATTAGAGGGACAACTCAAGTTAGACGACGGAGCATCAAATAATAATCCCACTACTCATCCTAAACAAAAAGCTTTCGTATTCATTGGAATCAACACAGCCTTCAGCAGCCAAAAACGACGAAAAACAGTTCGAGAAACCTGGATGCCTAGAGGTCGTTGGTTAAGTTCTTCTTAATTATAAATTATGAATAATTTCACAAGAACATCAAAGCATGTAGAATTAAATATTAGCAACTAATAATATTGCATTGCATCTGGCAGGAGAGAAGCTAAAGAAGTTGGCGAAGGAGAAAGGGATTGTAATAAGGTTTGTGATAGGGCAGAGCGCAATGCCGGGAGGCATGCTTGATAGGGCGATCGAGGCAGAAGAGGCAAAGCACAACGACTTCCTTCGGCTCAACCATGCGGAGGGCTACCATGAACTCTCCACCAAGACCCGCCTGTATTTCTCCACCGCCATCTCCATTTGGGATGCTGAGTTTTATGTCAAGGTCGACGATGATATCCATGTCAATCTTGGTATGCTAGCGACCACACTTGCAAGGCACCGCTCCAAACCCAGAATTTATATTGGTTGCATGAAGTCAGGCCCAGTTCTCTTCCAAAAGTGAGTGAGAACCTCTATATATTTTCATTTCAAAGATATTAATTCTTTTCGTATTTCATGAAAAATAAACAATAAATATTAAATTTGGGGTGGGTGAATGCTGCAGAGGGGTGAAATATCACGAGCCAGAGTATTGGAAATTCGGAGAAGAAGGAAACAAGTACTTCAGACATGCGACTGGCCAAATCTATGCCATCTCAAAGGACCTGGCTACCTACATCTCCAACAATTTGTGAGTACTAGAAGCTGACGTGTGGTTAATTTTGGTCAAATGATTGGGCTTGGGCTGCTAATTACTATATATGTATTGGATCTTTGCAGGCCAATATTACACAGGTATGCAAACGAGGATGTATCATTGGGTTCGTGGTTCATTGGGCTTGAAGTCGAGCATATCGACGACCGCTCCATGTGTTGCGGGACCTCTCCAGGTATGACTCTGCTGATCAAGGAGTAACACTGTTGCATAGGGTAGCGATTATTACACTTACCGCTTTAATGTGATACTGATTGAATTCTTGTGATGCATGTGTTAATTAACGTGGGTAAATGTATGTATGTATGTGTGTGTGCAGATTGCGAAAGGAGGGCACAAGCAGGGAATGTATGCGTGGCATCATTTGATTGGAAGTGTAGTGGAATATGCAACTCCGCGGAGAGGATGAAAGACGTGCATAACTTGTGCGGAGAAGAAAGTGGTGCTGTTTGGAACGTTGAACTTTAAGTTTCAACTTTCATTTCATATTAAATAATAATATAGGCTCATCATAGCTATCTATATGCATGCATGTCTATTCTATAATTTCTATTATTCTGTAGGTGCATTGTTTAATTAGTATATGTGGATGATATGGAATTATCAATTTATGGACGGAGTTCTAAAGAGGGAGGGTTACATGAAATCCTTAATTTGCTAACTTTACTAACTTCCGAAAGATTTGTGCACCTCTTTTTCCTTGTTAATTTGTTTACATTTTAATCCCACTACTACTTTTGTCTTGTAATGGAAGAAACATGACTTTAGAATTAAGGTAAATTACATAAAATTACCTCAATTATGGGACAAACCACAATCTCATACCTCATGTTTTAAAAATTACAATGTCATGCCTTATTTTACAAATTTATTGTAATGTCAGACCTCTGTCAGTTTGTCTGTCAATTTTTTTGTTAAATGATAACATGGCTTGAGGCGAGGCTCACTCCTCCAACTAGATAAAAATATTAATAAATTAAAGATAAAAGCATTTAAATATTTTACATTAAAAAATGTGGGACCCACTAGTGGCGGATCCACAGAGGGACCTGGAAGGTCCTAGGACCCCTCAAAATCCCTGAATTGTAGCTTGAATTTTCCGGGGATCCCTTGTACCGCGTGGTGGAAGAAAGAAAATTTTGCCCTTTTTCAACCTTGGCCGAAAACACACATTTTGGCCAATTAATTAAAACTTTTCCAAAAATAAAAAATAAAAAAATAAAAGACAACATCAAACCCTACCGTTTGCTTCCTTTTATTTGGAGAAATTAGATTTTCATCCATCCTTTTGCTACTCCATTGATTAAAACCTTATTCCTTTTCAATTTTTGATGAAGGTCCTTGAGTATTAATAACATCATTAATTATTTCAATAATAAAATATTTTTACCTAAAAATATTCATTTAGTGTTAAAAATGTTACAATTAGTATATTTATATTTATGGCTAAATTTTTTATCATATATTTTTATTTTTAGTTTGTACCCATTTTTAATTTGCAAACCTTTTTTAATTTGTACCAATTTTCTTTTCAGTTTTAATTTGTAGTTTTGTACCCATATATTAATTTCGTTTTGTGCCCATATTTTTTAAAGTTTTATTTGTATTTGTGCCCATGTCTTTACCGTCACGTGACATTGTATAATTAATCAATAATAGAAAAAATACATATGGTATATTTATGTTTTATGGCTAAACTTTGTATCATATATTTATATTTTTAGTTTGTACCCACTTTTAATTTGCAACCTTTTTTTAAATTTGTAGTATTTTATTTTTAGTTTTAATTTGTACCTGACACACCCCGTCCCGAAGGAGGGCATGCTGGCCGTCACGTGAGAGTGACTTAACCATTTACACAGTTCGGAAGCTTTAAAGATACAAGTACTAAGATGAAACACCCGAGGGTGAGTCCTACTTTTGTGAATTATGTCAGAACACCGTTGGATTCCTCGTGGCCACCAAAACTCTGCTATCTTGAACCTGGAGGGGCGCAAAACAAAGTTGAGTGGGTCAGTAAAACAAAGTTTTTCGAAAATATTTCATTTAAAACATTTCTAACCCCTCGCTGTAAAACCTGTATACTTTTCCAGAAAATAACATAATATGCATATAAATCTTCATATATCTCAAATCACAATTCTTTATCAAAATCCATAAAATATGCCATGCTATAAGTATCAATAACAGAATAAGGATGCATCGATATAACAGGTGAAATAATGAATCAACCGGAGACCCTGCAGTTGGTCATGTACGGTTAATTCTATAGCTCAATATCCAAACCAACCGGAGTCACCTCGGTGACCTGTATGGCACTACTCTGCACATAAATCGGAACTACCTGGAGTAGTCTGTACGATAAGAATGGTGTAAGAATACACTCTAGTGCTTCTCTCATCAACAGCTGTATAATAATCTAAAATCACCTACAGTCGGAACCACTCTATGGTCTGTACGACATGTCGGAACCCTCTCATGGTCTGTACGACATGCACCTACTTGGATCCAAGGTGAGCGTGTGGTGCGGGGTGAATAATATAAGCACTAACACCAGGGGTGCAGGTTATGAGCTCTCAACCCAATTCACATCATAAACGATTCACATGAATAACATAAAACTCACCTGATACTCACCTGTGTGTCCACATCACCAATTCACATATGTATATGCATCACATACTAATTCATATAATTCATAATATGCATGCATGGCATTTTAAAACATACTTTCATTTAAATTCAATTTCTGGGAAAATCGATAGTATATAGGTAAATACAGAAAATATTGCCCACTCACCTGGAGTTCGCCCTACAACTCTCTAGCACAACACATCAAGGCGTCATGACGATCGGCGCCTAGAACAATCATCAAATTAAACCTCAGAATCATATCGATAGAATATATAACTTGTATAAAACACGTCACTACGCAGTTCGATCCGAAAGATCTACAACTCAGATTTCCAATCCATAACTTCTAGAGGTCCACAATATATCTCTAGAACAACATCCTAAAATTTCCTTACCATCCAACGGTCGGATCTCCGTCAATTGTCAAAACCGAGTGACGGTTAACATTCTATTTTATGAACTTACAACTCCAATTCCGGAAGATCCGTAAATCCGATTCCCAATCCGTAAGTTCCTATAATCCTCAAATATTACATATTATAATGTATCAACGTTTGGTAACGATCTGACGGTCGGATCGTCAATTCACATTTTCACCTAACCACGAATCGTAACAAACTTAGGTTCAATTACTCAATTTACGTCAATCAATTATCAAAACTGAACCTAGAACATTAAACACATGCTAAGAATGACATTGGCGGGCCATTGGCCATGCGCCGCCGCGGGTGGCGGTTGGCCGCCCCGGCTCGCCGGAAAATCCAACTATTTCAAAAAATTACCAAAATTTGCAGATTTGAAGATCTCAATGAGTAGAACAACTTTCATACCTGCGGCCAAGGCCAATTTGGCTTGTAAGCACTTCAATTTTTCCAAAACCGTGAAGAACCCTAGAATTGGGTGTTTTCAATTCGACCTTCAAATCAACTCCGCCGTCCCAACCAATGCTTGAGACTTGTTCCAGGTCCTAAGGGAATGCTAATGGTGTTAGTAATTGAAAGAAAACATTTCAAGATTTGAAGAATTTGAACAATAAAGTCGCGGCACCCACGGGTGCGTTCTTCACCAAACCACCATCAAATTTCATGATTTTTGGGGTGAAACATGAAGAGGGAAGGCCTAGGTTTGATTGGGAGTGGTACCTTGATCCAATTTTTGAGAATTCTGATGAAAATCGTCGGAATTTGGGTGTGGGTGTCTCGGGTCGAAACGGGTCGCGTGTGAAGACCCGTTTTCTTCCTTCTCTTTTCCGCTTCTCGCCCTCTCTCCTTTCCTCCTTTCTCGCTTTCTGATTGGTCTAGCCCCTTTCTCTCCTCTCCCCATTCAGCCTCTTCTTCTTCTTCTCCGATTGGGCAGCTTTGCCCAATCTCTCTTTTTCTCTATTTCCTCTGTTTTCCTTTCCTCCCGATGCCTTCCTCTTTCTTTTCCCATTTCTAATAACAACTAATAAAAATAATAACACACATATATATATATATATATTAATCAAAGTAAAAGTACTTCTCAGGTTAGAGTTCCCTAAAATCACGAACCGTCTGCGCCCACGCTTCCGTAGCGACGAGTACTACGAGGATATGACAAGAAAACAAATCTTAGATTGCACGACACAACGATTAACCTCGAATAATGCGCGTGCCTCAAAGGGCATTTTCGTAAAATCCTTTATTAAAACTTTAAAAACTCTTAAAATCAGGGACGGGCTGTGACAGTTGATGCGAAAATAACTTAACGCACAAATTAAACCCTATTTGTGACAATTGTAGTAATGATGTAAGTAGGGATCGTTCTAGGCCGGGGATTAACTAGGGATGCTAACCAAAGTAAAATTAAATTAAAAACGTAAAAACAAAATTTAAAACACTAAACTAGACTCAAAACACTTAACTAGAATAACTCAAAATAAAACTAACAAATAATCTAAAACAAATTAAAAGACTCAAAATAATCAAAATTCTAGAAAACACACTAAATTTATTTCTAATAAATTTAACACTTTAAAATAAATGGAGGATTGATTTTTTGACGAAATTGAAATTAAAACAGAACTTAAAAACAAACTTCAAAGAAAATATATTTTATAGAATTAAAATGATGAGACACTAGTTAGAGGGTTCCTTATCCACACATGAATAAATGCATACAATTTGATTCCCAGTTATGATTTCAACAAACGAGTAAATGACAACGCTCCAAGTTAATTAGGTCCGCTTAAATTAACCTTCAGATTTCCCTAGATTCATTGAATTGGACGGGATACGCATCACAACCAAATTATTTTTATCAAGTCCCCTAACTATGGAATACGCATGATAGAGAGACATATCAAAAATCATTAAGTTCAATGGAAATCATAAGCATCGACTAGGCATTCATAACTATGGAATACGCATGTTAATCCAACCTAGGGTTTACTAAACACAATCGTGACTAGCGATTTTTACTACTCATGGATATAAGTTCATAACGATTAGGTGAAATTCCCTTATATCCTAGCATCAAGTCTAAGCATGCAAATTAAGTGTCGACCCTTAACCCACATACATAAACAAGTTATTAATCAACACAGAAAAATAAACCACATCCAACGTTCAAGAATTCATAACTGGAGTAAATCAAATCATAATAAACATTTATCCATGGTTTCAAATTCCCCTCTAACTAAACAGAAATTAATTACACATGTTTAATATAATTGAAAAGCAAATTAAATTAAACATGAGTTTAAGAAAAATAAAACCAAATGAGGATCGCTCCCTGCTGTGCTAATGTCTCCGTCTGCGCTGACTGCCCTCTTTCCTTGCTGACTGCCCGAGGCAGTCACCCCTTAAGTTCCGCGCGCTGACTTCCTCTAGGCAGCCCCTTCTGACCTCCTCACGTTCTTCAAGCTTCTGTCTGCATGAGGCAGCATGCATTTCCTATCTTTCCCGCGTCTTCACGCTGCCAAAGGCAGCACTGCCCTCCACGTCTCGCCTTCTTCCTTTCCTCTCTCGCCAGCTGCTCTGGCTGCCTCCCTCAAGATGACAATGGTAGCTCCTTCTCGCTGCCCTCTTATTCCTCTCGCACGTCAGTCCTTCCAGCTGCCAAGGCAGCTTTGCTGTCAGTCTCCCGCGCGCCAGCAGCTGTCCACGAGCTCCTGCGTGTCTCGGCTGTCGCTTATTCGTTTTCCCTCCTGTCGCACGTCAGTCCCAAGGCAGCTTGCAGCTGCTCCTTCAAGTTCCGTGCTGCCTCACGTCTCTCAGCTGCAAAGGCAGCTTGCTGCACAGCTCCTCTCTAGCCTTTCTTTCCTTTTTCCAATAGGCTCAAAAACTCACATAGGATGTATATGGTCACTAAATTCACATATGAAGCTTTAAATCATGCTTTAGTTTCACATCAACAAGGCTATGTGCATTTGGTTTTTCAAAGATAATCAAATATGTACAAACTAACACGAGAATTAGGAATTTCACACAACACATGTTAACTAAGTTCTTGATCATCATGGTTCAAATTTTATCAAATTATATCATTGGGTCGGGAAACTAACAAAAATCTAATTCAAAACAATAAGGAAAACAAGGAAATATTTTTGGATTTTTTAAATTTTCCGATTTTTGTTTTTTTTTTTGTTTTTTTTTTGTTTTTTTTTTGTTTTTTTTATAAAACAAAACTAATTAAGAAAACAAAGCAATAACATGGAAACAAATGAAACCAGTTCAAAGTCGAAGGTATAAAAATTTTCAATTTGGTCATTTTTCAATTTGGTCATTTTTACTCTTTACCCCCACACTTAAACTAGACATTGTCCCCAATGTCAGAAAATATAATAAAATGCAAAAAATAAAATAAATAAATAAAAAGAAACAAAATAAAGCAATAGGACTGAAAACTTCCCTAATTTGCAGAAAAATCAAGCGATGACCCCCAAGCTAAAATTCTGCAATCAACTTCAAGGGTGGAAATAACCAAAAGTTCCTGCAAAGAAAAGAAATAAAACAGTTAAGCACGCAAGAAAATATAGAAAATGCAAACGAAAAATTGAAAATGACGATAAAAGACAATGAATAGAACTAATAAGTGATCATTGGTCCTGTTTGGTGACTTTCCACAGCTTTGAACTTGAACTGGCCTCAGGAACTTTTTAGCAAGGAAAATGAGACTTGATTGGTGGTGTTGTTGAAGCTTCTCGAGCTCTTGGTTTCAACTCGGACTCCTTCTGCCGGGTTGATTGAGTCTGCAGGCTGCATTCTTCTCTGCTTGTTTCTTCTGCATGGCAGGTAGGCACGAGGTAGAGGTGGCGGTCTCTTTCTTTGTTCAATCTGTCCAAGTGCCGACCGATTGCCTTCTTTCTCCTTGTCCCATAGCCGAGAGCAAGGGTAAAGGAAAAGCATGCCATGAGATATCTTTGCCTCTGACTCTGATGATATGAGATACTTTTGCTTTTGAAGAAGTATCGTTCCACAGGTGTATTCTTGAACTGGGCTGGGGAACTTCTTAGCAAGGAAAATGAGACTTGATCTTGAAGATGAAGCTTCACCTTGTCTCCACATGCTTCAAGGTATCATTTTCACTTGCCATATCTGTTCTCCAGGCAGATGTGGCGTCTTCTTCGGAAGTACATCAGCGGTTGAAGATGAGCACTCGAGAGCAATGCTAGGTAAGCAATCAGGAAGGAGTTCCAGGTAGTCGGTTCTTAGATCGGAAGATTGACACCGAGTGCTGGCTGATTGCTTGCTTTCTCCTTGTCACAAAGACAAGGAAAAGGACAGGGAGAAAGCATGATATGAGATACTCTTGCTTTCAACCTTCATGATATGAAATACTCTAGCTCTTGATGACTTGTTTGCAAAGGTATCCCAGGGAATGAGAAATACAGAGTAACTCGAGAGGGTTTGTTGGAAAGGCATTTTCGGAGATGAAAAATTTCGGAGATGAAGAAGTGCAGAGGGGGTGTGATGCGAAAATAAATTAACGCACAAATTTAAACCCTATTTGTGACAATTGTAGTATATGGATAAGTAGGGATCGTTCTAGGCCGGGGATTAACTAGGGATGCTAACCAAAGTAAAATTAAATTAAAAACGTAAAAACAAAATTTAAAACACTAAACTAGACTCAAAACACTTAAATAGAATCACTCAAAATAAAACTAACAAATAAACTAAAACAAATTAAAAGACTCAAAATACTTCAAAACTCAAGAAAACACAAACTAAATTAATTTCTAACAAACCTAACACTTTAAAATAAATGGGGGATTGATTTTTGATGAAAAGTAAATTAAACTTAAATAAATTACAGAATTGACAAAAACATGAAATTAAGGTGAATGGATGGACGACGGACTGGCTAGAGGATTCTTCTCCACACATGACACATATGCAACCTAAATTGATTTTCAGTTGTTCTTTCAATAAATTGTAAATTCTCAACGCTCCAAGTTAATTAGGTCGGCTTAAATTAACCTTCAGATTTTCCTTAAGTTAATGGATTGGATGATTGCATACGACAACCCAAAACATTCCTCACAAGTTCCCTACATGTATTGCATAATAGAGATACAAGCAAGAATCAATAAGTTTTATGAAAATCATAAGCATTGACGAAGCACTCGTTACTATGAATTGCATGAAACTTATGCCAAGAATTTACTTAACACGATTGTGGTCAACAACCTTTACTACTTGTGAATATAAGTTCATAACGATTAGGTGAAATTTACTTATATTCTAGCATCAAATTCATGCATGTAAATTAAGTATGCATCCTTAATCGACATACAAAAATAAGTTATCAATCAAGCAGTTAAGCAAATTAAATCACAACTCAGAAATCACAACTGAAGGTAATCAATTCATATTACAAATATATCCATGGCTTTGAATTAACCTCTAGCCAACACAAATTAATTACACATTATTCATAAATTAAAGTGAAAGTAAAACATGAGTTTGGAGCGAATTAACCGAGAGAGGAGAGTGCTTTAGTGCCACTGTGCTTCTGTTTGCTACTGTCCACGTGCAGCCTTGCTGCCTCTGACAGCTTTCCTTGCTGTCCTCTGTACCTCAGCTGCCCAAGCAGCTTGCTGCTCCTTTTTCTGTGCCTTGCTCTCGCTGCCAGGAAGGCAGCGCCTCCTTTCCTTCCTCGCGTCTCCGTGCACCCTTCCGCGTGCGACAGCTGCCCACTGCAGCCTCACGTCTTCTCTCCTCCCCACAAGTTGCTTGCTGCTGTCTCACCTCAATTCCTGCGCCTGTCTCCGCAGCTCTCGTACTCACCTCACCTTGCTTTCCCGTACTCACCCTTTTTTCTCTCAAGCTGCCCCAAGGCAGCTCCCCTTGGTGCTCTCGGTTTTTCCGCCTTTCTTTGCTGACTGTCCCCCCCTCTTTCCTGCCAGGCAGCACGTCACTCCTCCCCGTGTCTATCCTCGCGTCTCTCCCAAGCTGCCAGGAAGGCAGCTTTTGTTTATTCCATCTCTCCCCCCAATTTCCTGCTTCATAAGCTTTTATGCTTCTTATTCTTTTCTTGGTGCTCTTCCCGCAAATGCTTCACCAGTCATCACCTTCTTTTTTTATTTATTCTTTTGTTCCACCTACCAAGTCCACCTGCAATTGCAGCTTATTTTATTCCTTCTTTTTGGTCTTCCACATAGCATGCACTTGCCAGCTGACAATAATTATGAAACATGAAGCTAACATAAGTTTCGTACCATTAGAAATTCTCAGTGCAAAATGCTCACATAAGAGTCCAGGGGAGGAAAATGTTCACAGAAGTTTGTGACTGATAAAATATTATAGATCACCCTAAGGTATTAGCAATTAATAACCCATGCAACAAAAACTTTATCTTGGAACATTTAAATCTTACTGAACGGACAAGATGGCCACAACTTGGACGGCCACAGACCATAGAAAAGCTTATTTGTGCCATTTTTATTCTCTTTGTATAACAAATCCTATAAACACAAAAATAACGTAAATAGCTCAAAAATATAAGGAACTAACTAAGAAAAGACGAGTGAATTTGATGTAAAATATGTATAAATATGAGCTTATCAAATACCCCCACACTTAGCTTTTGCTAGTCCTCGAGCAAAACAGAGAAAACAGAAAAAGTAATAACATGAAAATTATTAGCTTCCCCCTATATGACCCTCATAGAACTTCATTTGAGAACACAAATCATCAAGAACCATAGCTAACACCAAAAAAACTAATCCAAGTTCATTTTCCTTATTCAAATATTAGCAGTCATCTTTGAAACATCCTTGAAGTGTAGTGTGTGAGATAGCCATGCTCATGCAATTTCAAATTTTTATTTTAAAATCACCATATGCAAACTAGCGACCTTCTCACGGGATTTACACTCAATCACACATGTGTTTAGTTTTAATGTGTTTCTCTCAAAGAATCAAATGTGAAAGTTCTACCATAAGCTTGCATAAAGATCACTTCTCCACAGTCATAATTGCAAAACTTAAATCAAGAGGACTTTTATTGGATGTAATGAGGCTTAGGGATAGGGTTATTGAAACGAAAGAATAGGAAAACACAAGTTCCAAGCTACATTCCAAGCAATTCTTTTCTTTAAATTTATAAGAACTCAAGCTCTCCAACGATTCTTCTAACATCTCCAACCACACCCATAAACTGAAACTTTAAAAACTTTTTATTTTCTTTGTATACAATCTTTCTTTTTCTTTTCTTTTCCTTTTCTTTTCTTTTTTTTATTTTTTTTTATTTTTTTTTTAAATACAAACATGAAATACCCCCACACTTATTATTTTGCCAAACACCTTCAAAGTACTTCACAAACGTTTCTCATAAGACAATCTCGCATTGCTCGCTTGGAAAGGGTAAGAAAAAAAAATGTTTCAGGTATAAGGGTAGACATATCTGGTGATAAGAAATAAAAGGCTCAACAAACACGGCTCAAATTGGCAATCTAATGATATCATTTTTCTTTGGGAAACAAGGTTATTTGGGCCATGGTGGTAAACCTAATGCCTCTATCGTTTTCAAGTTCATGCAATCAATGACAAAAATTTCGAAAGATCGTTATGCAAGTTCTAGAGAAGTATCTCACATAAGTTCATCACACATGAAAAAAATAGGAGTGTATGAAAAATGCACACACTTTCAATAGGCTCAAAAACTCACATAGGATGTATATGGTCACCAAATTCACATATGGAGCTTTAAATCATGCTTTAGTTTCACATCAACAAGGCTATGTGCATTTAGTTTTTCAAGGATAATCAAATATGTGCAAAACTAACACAAGAATAAGGAATTTCACAAAACACATGTTAACTAAGTTCTTGATCATCATGGTTCAAATTTTATTCAATTATATCATTGGGTCGGGGAAACTAACAAAAATCTAATTCAAAACAATAAGGAAAACAAGGAAATATTTTTGGATTTTTAAAATTTTCCCATTTTTTTTTTTTTTTTTTTTTTTTTTTTAAACAACAACTTAACTAAGAAAATACAAAGCAATAACATGGAAACAAATGAAACCAGTTCAAAGTCGAAGGTATAAAAATTTTCAATTTGGTCATTTTTATACTCTTTACCCCCACACTTAAACTAGACATTGTCCCCAATGTCAGAAAATATAATAAAATGCAAATAAAAATAAAATAAATAAATATAAAGAAACAAAAATAAAGCAATAGGACTGAAAACTTCCCTAATTTGCAGAAAAATCAAGCGATGACCCCGAAGCTAAAATTCTGCAATCAACTTCAAGGGTGGAAATAACCAAAAGTTCCTGCAAAGAAAAGAAATAATTCAGTTAAGTAACACAAGAAAATGCAAACGAAAAATTGAAAATGACGATAAAAGACAATGAATAAAACTAATAAGTGATCATTGGTCGTGCTCGTTGACTTTCCACAGCTTTGAACTTGAACTGGCCTCGGAACTTCTTAGCAAGGAAAATGAGACTTGATTGGTGGTGTTGTTGAAGCTTCTCGAGCTCTTGGTTTCAACTCGGACTCCTTCTGCCGGGTTGATTGAGTCTGCAGGCTACATTCTTCTCTTTTTGTTCTTCTGCATGGCAGGTAGGCACGAGGTAGAGGTGGTGGTCTGCTTCTTTGTTCAATCTGTCCAAGTGCCGACCGATTTCCTTTCTTTCACCTTGTCCCGTAGCCAAGAGCAAGGGTAAAGGAAAAGCATGCCATGAGATAACTTTGCCTTTGACTCTGATGATATGGGATACTTTTGCTTTTGAAGAAGTATCGTTCCACAGGTGTATGCTTGAACTGGGCTGGGGAACTTCTTAGCAAGGAAAATGAGACTTGATCTTGAAGATGAAGCAGCACATTGTCTCCACATGCTTCAAGTATCATTTTCACTTGCCATGTCTGTTCTCCAGGCAGATGTGGCGACTTCTTCGGAAGTACATCAACGGTTGAAGAAGAGCACTCGAGAGCAATGCTAGGTAAGCAATCAGGAAGGATTTCCAGGCAGTCGGTTCTTAGATTGGAAGATTGACACCGAGTGCTGGCTGATTGCCCGCTTTCTCCTTATCACAAAGACAAGGAAAAGGACAGGGAGAAAGCGTGATATGAGATACTCTTGCTTTCAACCTTCATGATATGAAATACTCTAGCTCTAGATGACTTATTTACAAAGGTATCCCAGGGAATGAGAAACACAGAGTAACTCGAGAGGGTTTTTTGGAAAGGCATTTTCGGAGATGAAAAATTTCGGAGATAAAGAAGTGTTGAGAGAGTGTGCCTTTGCTGTGGAAGGCGAAGGTAGACGTTTATAGGACTTTTCTTCATAACCGAAACTGTTCCTTTACCCCTGTCGGCAGCCGGTGGATGGATGAACAGTACAGGTCACGCGCTTTCTGAAAAAGCAACCCGTAATTTGCGCAAAGCTGACAGCGCGCGTGACGAGTGACGACAAAATTGGAAAAGCTTTTCGCCTCGTGATTCCTGACCGCTCCGACTTTTGAGAGAGACGCCCGACTTTTGAGAACGGCGCCCGACTTTTGAGAACGGCGTCCGACTTTTGAGAACGAAGACGCCGCTTTTGAGAAAAGAATCCGGCTTTTGAGAAAGGAGCCCGGCTCTTCGATTTGCGAGAGGACGCCTCTTCGACTTCTGATGAGCGCCTCTTGACTTCTTCTTTTTATAGAGGCGCAATTTTTTCCACAACACACTTGAGCACCCTCCTGTAAACACTCCCTCTTGCACTTCTTTTAATACTGATCAGTCCGACTCTTCATTCTCAACACCTTCAAATATGTCTTGCCCTTCTGACCGTCGCCTTAACTTGAATGTTGGGGAAGATAGTGATATGTCTTCTCCAACCAACATTTGGCAGCCGTCCTTCATATCCCCAAATGGTCCTCTTACAGTTGGGGATTCCATGATGATGAACGAAACAACCGCATCGGTGGTGGCCAGAAATCTGCTCACTCCTAGAGACACTAGGATACTTTCTAGGCGGTCCGACGAACTGGCTGTTCAGGACTCTATGGCCTACAGCGTCCGATGCGCAGGCTCAGTATCAAACATGGGCCAGCGCCTTCTTGCACGAACCCGTCAGGTGGAATCGTTGATGGCTGAAGTGGCTAGTCTTCGGCAAGAGGTCAGAGTGCTTATGCATGAGAATAAGGAGTTGCACATGCTCGCAACTAATTACTCAACAAGCATGAAGAGGAAGCTTGATCAGATGCAGGAGTCCGAAGTGCGGATTCAGAGTGATCATCAACGGTTTATGGCGTTACTCCCAAGGTTTATGATGCCTTCGTCCTCGGGAGCAGCACCAAGTATTGAGGCTCCGAATGATCCAACTCTGGCGCTTCGTCTTTCTGGGGCTCCGTCGATCTCTGAGGCACCACCTACCAACGACCAATGAAAGTTATTAGTTTATTGTAAAATATTTATGCTTTAAAGTTTATTTAATTATATCTATAAATATAAGTATTTTTGTTTTTTTTTTTTTTTTTTTTTTAAATATCAATGTAAAATAAGTAAATCAAAGTAAAAAAAAAAAAAAAAAAAAAAAAAAAAAAAAAAAAACTATGTTTATCTTCCTAAACAAAAATCACAACTAACAAAACAAAATGAAAGCAGTAAAGAGAAGGGATTAGGAATGCAAATCTGATTGTGGGTGATTCCTAGGCCTCCCTTCATTATTCAAATGCATGGGCTTATCATTGAACGGACGGTGGTACTTGAAATGATCCGACAACGGTCTAAGTTCTAATGACGGTGCCTGAATCATCAAAATTAGAAACAAGTTAGTATAAATTAAAATTAAAAATGGAGAAGATGGCTTACATTCTCGATCAAACTCAATCACAAACACCACATCTTGGAATGTTTCAGGGACTTTGCACTTAGCC
The DNA here is from genome assembly GCA_035220775.1 of Malus fusca. Classification (NCBI taxonomy): domain Eukaryota; kingdom Viridiplantae; phylum Streptophyta; class Magnoliopsida; order Rosales; family Rosaceae; genus Malus; species Malus fusca. Next base: position 414,169 of record CM069068.1, on the reverse strand, counting down.
AGATTGCATGTGATGATTGTGACATGGCCCCTGTTATCAAACTCAACTTCCTTGGCATTTGTCTCATGCACAACCTCTTGGATGTATTTAACAAATTCTCCGGCCACCTCATTTTCTGGAATAATTCTTCTTGGTGTACAAGTCTCTTTGAACGTTTCAATACCATCGGGAACTTGATTTGGTACACCAAGAATTTGGATATCACTTTGCACCTTGGGAAGATCTTCCACAACGTATTTTTCATTCACTTCTTCCTTGGGATTTAAAAACCTGCAAGGAAAAAGGACATTTGGTGGAACGATGTTAGAATGAATTGAACTTAGAACCTCCTCACCTGAGTTGGATGGCATAAGGACTTGAGGGGTTTGCGATAAGAATTCTTCTAAACTGCCCAAGTAGTCATCCTCATCTTCTTCTTGAAGCGGCAATTCATCCATGTTCGGGCTATGTTTGGATGGTTCTGGAACAACTTCATCCTCCATATCACTTCCCAAAGTGATGGCTTCATCGATTTCCATTTCTCCCTCTGAATTTGCAATGTTTGAGTTGGAGAGTTCTCTTTGATCTTGAATTTGTGCCATGATTTCCATAATCTGCCCAACTTGCTTCTCCAATGCATCCATCTTGTTATCTTGATTTTCTACTTCCTGGTTCAAAGAGGTGATTAGTTGAAAAATATTATCATTATCAACCGACGAACCTGAATTTGGTTGGGAAGATTGTGATGGAGGCTGTGGTGGTGCACATGACCATTGATAGAACTCCTCCGATGGCTGTAATTGTTCTTCGTTTTGTGAGCCCTGCACCAAAGAAATTAATTCATCAAGCCTTTGATTATAATCCACGGGCATACTTTGATTCGATTGGAATTGTTGTGGGGGATGCTGTGGTGGCTGCATAGGTCTTGAATAGAACGCGTCTTCTTGCTGCCAATATCCACCTTGTTGGAATTGTTGAGGTTCTCCCCACATGTAATCTGAATAATCTCTCCCATCCGAATTGCAAGCGTTGGAAAACATGTTGCCCCTTGATTGGTTATAGCCTTGATATCCCCAAACATCTTCATTGGCAGAAAATTGAGGACTTTGATATCCTTGCCCATAGGGCACATCAAGTGTAGGGACACTTGGCATTGTGGTCCGTTCGGCATTATGAGTTAATTGAGCAGTGAGCTGTGCCAATTGAGCTTGAATGGATGCAAGTGTCATGTCTCGCTCCATTTGTAACTAAAATCAAAGAAAGAAAACTAAATCAAATATCAAAAGTAAAAGACATAACAAACCAAAAATAAGATAACATAAAATAAACACAAATAAAATAAAATAAAACACAAACAAAAACATAAACAAAGGATTAGCAAATTTGCTAATCCCCCGGCAACGGCGCCAAAAATTTGATGCAAAAATAAATTAACGCACAAATTTAAACCCTATTTGTGACAATTGTAGTATATGGATAAGTAGGGATCGTTCTAGGCCGGGGATTAACTAGGGATGCTAAGCAAAGTAAAATTAAATTAAAAACGTAAAAACAAAATTTAAAACACTAAACTAGACTCAAAACACTTAAATAGAATCACTCAAAATAAAACTAACAAATAAACTAAAACAAATTAAAAGACTCAAAATACTTCAAAACTCAAGAAAACACAAACTAAATTAATTTCTAACAAACCTAACACTTTAAAATAAATGGGGGATTGATTTTTGATGAAAAGTAAATTAAACTTAAATAAATTACAGAATTGACAAAAACATGAAATTAAGGTGAATGGATGGACGACGGACTGGCTAGAGGATTCTTCTCCACACATGACACATATGCAACCTAAATTGATTTTCAGTTGTTCTTTCAATAAATTGTAAATTCTCAACGCTCCAAGTTAATTAGGTCCGCTTAAATTAACCTTCAGATTTTCCTTAAGTTAATGGATTGGATGATTGCATACGACAACCCAAAACATTCCTCACAAGTTCCCTACATGTATTGCATAATAGAGATACAAGCAAGAATCAATAAGTTTTATGAAAATCATAAGCATTGACGAAGCACTCGTTACTATGAATTGCATGAAACTTATGCCAAGAATTTACTTAACACGATTGTGGTCAACAACCTTTACTACTTGTGAATATAAGTTCATAACGATTAGGTGAAATTTACTTATATTCTAGCATCAAATTCATGCATGTAAATTAAGTATGCATCCTTAATCGACATACAAAAATAAGTTATCAATCAAGCAGTTAAGCAAATTAAATCACAACTCAGAAATCACAACTGAAGGTAATCAATTCATATTACAAATATATCCATGGCTTTGAATTAACCTCTAGCCAACACAAATTAATTACACATTATTCATAAATTAAAGTGAAAGTAAAACATGAGTTTGGAGCGAATTAACCGAGAGAGGAGAGTGCTTTAGTGCCACTGTGCTTCTGTTTGCTACTGTCCACGTGCAGCCTTGCTGCCTCTGACAGCTTTCCTTGCTGTCCTTTGTACCTCAGCTGCCCAAGCAGCTTGCTGCTCCTTTTTCTGTGCCTTGCTCTCGCTGCCAGGAAGGCAGCGCCTCCTTTCCTTCCTCGCGTCTCCGTGCACCCTTCCGCGTGCGACAGCTGCCCACTGCAGCCTCACGTCTTCTCTCCTCCCCACAAGTTGCTTGCTGCTGTCTCACCTCAATTCCTGCGCCTGTCTCCGCAGCTCTCGTACTCACCTCACCTTGCTTTCCCGTACTCACCCTTTTTTCTCTCAAGCTGCCCCAAGGCAGCTCCCCTTGGTGCTCTCGGTTTTTCCGCCTTTCTTTGCTGACTGTCCCCCCCTCTTTCCTGCCAGGCAGCACGTCACTCCTCCCCGTGTCTATCCTCGCGTCTCTCCCAAGCTGCCAGGAAGGCAGCTTTTGTTTATTCCATCTCTCCCCCCAATTTCCTGCTTCATAAGCTTTTATGCTTCTTATTCTTTTCTTGGTGCTCTTCCCGCAAATGCTTCACCAGTCATCACCTTCTTTTTTTATTTATTCTTTTGTTCCACCTACCAAGTCCACCTGCAATTGCAGCTTATTTTATTCCTTCTTTTTGGTCTTCCACATAGCATGCACTTGCCAGCTGACAATAATTATGAAACATGAAGCTAACATAAGTTTCGTACCATTAGAAATTCTCAGTGCAAAATGCTCACATAAGAGTCCAGGGGAGGAAAATGTTCACAGAAGTTTGTGACTGATAAAATATTATAGATCACCCTAAGGTATTAGCAATTAATAACCCATGCAACAAAAACTTTATCTTGGAACATTTAAATCTTACTGAACGGACAAGATGGCCACAACTTGGACGGCCACAGACCATAGAAAAGCTTATTTGTGCCATTTTTATTCTCTTTGTATAACAAATCCTATAAACACAAAAATAACGTAAATAGCTCAAAAATATAAGGAACTAACTAAGAAAAGACGAGTGAATTTGATGTAAAATATGTATAAATATGAGCTTATCAAATACCCCCACACTTAGCTTTTGCTAGTCCTCGAGCAAAACAGAGAAAACAGAAAAAGTAATAACATGAAAATTATTAGCTTCCCCCTATATGACCCTCATAGAACTTCATTTGAGAACACAAATCATCAAGAACCATAGCTAACACCAAAAAAACTAATCCAAGTTCATTTTCCTTATTCAAATATTAGCAGTCATCTTTGAAACATCCTTGAAGTGTAGTGTGTGAGATAGCCATGCTCATGCAATTTCAAATTTTTATTTTAAAATCACCATATGCAAACTAGCGACCTTCTCACGGGATTTACACTCAATCACACATGTGTTTAGTTTTAATGTGTTTCTCTCAAAGAATCAAATGTGAAAGTTCTACCATAAGCTTGCATAAAGATCACTTCTCCACAGTCATAATTGCAAAACTTAAATCAAGAGGACTTTTATTGGATGTAATGAGGCTTAGGGATAGGGTTATTGAAACGAAAGAATAGGAAAACACAAGTTCCAAGCTACATTCCAAGCAATTCTTTTCTTTAAATTTATAAGAACTCAAGCTCTCCAACGATTCTTCTAACATCTCCAACCACACCCATAAACTGAAACTTTAAAAACTTTTTATTTTCTTTGTATACAATCTTTCTTTTTCTTTTCTTTTCCTTTTCTTTTCTTTTTTTTATTTTTTTTTATTTTTTTTTTTAAATACAAACATGAAATACCCCCACACTTATTATTTTGCCAAACACCTTCAAAGTACTTCACAAACGTTTCTCATAAGACAATCTCGCATTGCTCGCTTGGAAAGGGTAAGAAAAAAAAATGTTTCAGGTATAAGGGTAGACATATCTGGTGATAAGAAATAAAAGGCTCAACAAACACGGCTCAAATTGGCAATCTAATGATATCATTTTTCTTTGGGAAACAAGGTTATTTGGGCCATGGTGGTAAACCTAATGCCTCTATCGTTTTCAAGTTCATGCAATCAATGACAAAAATTTCGAAAGATCGTTATGCAAGTTCTAGAGAAGTATCTCACATAAGTTCATCACACATGAAAAAAATAGGAGTGTATGAAAAATGCACACACTTTCAATAGGCTCAAAAACTCACATAGGATGTATATGGTCACCAAATTCACATATGGAGCTTTAAATCATGCTTTAGTTTCACATCAACAAGGCTATGTGCATTTAGTTTTTCAAGGATAATCAAATATGTGCAAAACTAACACAAGAATAAGGAATTTCACAAAACACATGTTAACTAAGTTCTTGATCATCATGGTTCAAATTTTATTCAATTATATCGTTGGGTCGGGGAAACTAACAAAAATCTAATTCAAAACAATAAGGAAAACAAGGAAATATTTTTGGATTTTTAAAATTTTCCCATTTTTTTTTTTTTTTTTTTTTTTTTTTTAAACAACAACTTAACTAAGAAAATACAAAGCAATAACATGGAAACAAATGAAACCAGTTCAAAGTCGAAGGTATAAAAATTTTCAATTTGGTCATTTTTATACTCTTTACCCCCACACTTAAACTAGACATTGTCCCCAATGTCAGAAAATATAATAAAATGCAAATAAAAATAAAATAAATAAATATAAAGAAACAAAAATAAAGCAATAGGACTGAAAACTTCCCTAATTTGCAGAAAAATCAAGCGATGACCCCGAAGCTAAAATTCTGCAATCAACTTCAAGGGTGGAAATAACCAAAAGTTCCTGCAAAGAAAAGAAATAATTCAGTTAAGTAACACAAGAAAATGCAAACGAAAAATTGAAAATGACGATAAAAGACAATGAATAAAACTAATAAGTGATCATTGGTCGTGCTCGTTGACTTTCCACAGCTTTGAACTTGAACTGGCCTCGGAACTTCTTAGCAAGGAAAATGAGACTTGATTGGTGGTGTTGTTGAAGCTTCTCGAGCTCTTGGTTTCAACTCGGACTCCTTCTGCCGGGTTGATTGAGTCTGCAGGCTACATTCTTCTCTTTTTGTTCTTCTGCATGGCAGGTAGGCACGAGGTAGAGGTGGTGGTCTGCTTCTTTGTTCAATCTGTCCAAGTGCCGACCGATTTCCTTTCTTTCACCTTGTCCCGTAGCCAAGAGCAAGGGTAAAGGAAAAGCATGCCATGAGATAACTTTGCCTTTGACTCTGATGATATGGGATACTTTTGCTTTTGAAGAAGTATCGTTCCACAGGTGTATGCTTGAACTGGGCTGGGGAACTTCTTAGCAAGGAAAATGAGACTTGATCTTGAAGATGAAGCAGCACATTGTCTCCACATGCTTCAAGTATCATTTTCACTTGCCATGTCTGTTCTCCAGGCAGATGTGGCGACTTCTTCGGAAGTACATCAACGGTTGAAGAAGAGCACTCGAGAGCAATGCTAGGTAAGCAATCAGGAAGGATTTCCAGGCAGTCGGTTCTTAGATTGGAAGATTGACACCGAGTGCTGGCTGATTGCCCGCTTTCTCCTTATCACAAAGACAAGGAAAAGGACAGGGAGAAAGCGTGATATGAGATACTCTTGCTTTCAACCTTCATGATATGAAATACTCTAGCTCTAGATGACTTATTTGCAAAGGTATCCCAGGGAATGAGAAACACAGAGTAACTCGAGAGGGTTTTTTGGAAAGGCATTTTCGGAGATGAAAAATTTCGGAGATGAAGAAGTGTTGAGAGAGTGTGCCTTTGCTGTGGAAGGCGAAGGTAGACGTTTATAGGACTTTTCTTCATAACCGAAACTGTTCCTTTACCCCTGTCGGCAGCCGGTGGATGGATGAACAGTACAGGTCACGCGCTTTCTGAAAAAGCAACCCGTAATTTGCGCAAAGCTGACAGCGCGCGTGACGAGTGACGACGAAACTGGAAAAGCTTTTCGCCTCGTGATTCCTGACCGCTCCGACTTTTGAGAGAGACGCCCGACTTTTGAGAACGGCGTCCGACTTTTGAGAACGAAGACCGCTTTTGAGAAAAGAATCCGGCTTTTGAGAAAGGAGCCCGGCTCTTCGATTTGCGAGAGGACGCCTCTTCGACTTCTGATGAGCGCCTCTTGACTTCTTCTTTTTATAGAGGCGCAATTTTTTCCACAACACACTTGAGCACTCTCCTGTAAACACTCCCTCCTGTAAACACTCCCTCTTGCACTTCTTTTAATCTTGATCAGTCCGACTCTTCATTCTCAACACCTTCAAATATGTCTTGCCCTTCTGACCGTCGCCTTAACTTGAATGTTGGGGAAGATAGTGATATGTCTTCTCCAACCAACATTTGGCAGCCGTCCTTCATATCCCCAAATGGTCCTCTTACAGTTGGGGATTCCATGATGATGAATGAAACAACCGCATCGGTGGTGGCCAGAAATCTGCTCACTCCTAGAGACACTAGGATACTTTCTAGGCGGTCCGACGAACTGGCTGTTCAGGACTCTATGGCCTACAGCGTCCGATGCGCAGGCTCAGTATCAAACATGGGCCAGCGCCTTCTTGCACGAACCCGTCAGGTGGAATCGTTGATGGCTGAAGTTTCTAGTCTTCGGCAAGAGGTCAGAGTGCTTAGGCATGAGAATAAGGAGTTGCACATGCTCGCAACTAATTACTCAACAAGCATGAAGAGGAAGCTTGATCAGATGCAGGAGTCCGAAGTGCGGATTCAGAGTGATCATCAACGGTTTATGGCGTTACTCCCAAGGTTTATGATGCCTTCGTCCTCGGGAGCAGCACCAAGTATTGAGGCTCCGAATGATCCAACTCTGGCGCTTCGTCTTTCTAGGGCTCCGTCGATCTCTGAGGCACCACCTACCAACGACCAATGAAAGCTATTAGTTCACATTATTGTAAAATATTTATGCTTTTTTTTTTATTTTTTTTTTATTTTTTATTTTTTATTATATGGATGTTTATTATTATTATTATTATTATTATTTATATATATATATATATATTTTTTTTTTTTTAGGGCAAAACAATAAAAAATAAAAATATCAATGTAAAAATATGTAAATTAATGTAATAAAGACTATGTTTAACTTTCTTAAACAAAAATCACAACTAAATAAACAAAACAAAATGAAAGCAGTAAAGAGAAGGGATTAGGAATGCAAATCTGATTATGGGTGATTCCTAGGTCTCCCTTCATTATTCAAATGCATGGGTTTATCCTTGAACGGACGGTGGTACTTGAAATGATCCGACAACGGTCTAAGTTCTAATGACGGTGCCTGAATCATCAAAATTAGATTGTTAGTAAAAAATAAAATTAAAAATGGAGAAGATGGCTTACTTTCTTTCTCCGACACAAACTCAATGACAAACACCACGTTTTTTAACGTTTCAGGGACTTTGAACTTGGCCAAATTTATTATAATGGTTGTGGCTTGTCCCGTGTCATCAGTCTCAATTTCTTTGGCATTTGTTGTCTCAACTACATCCTCTTTGATGCATTCAACATATTCTCCGGCCACTTCCTTTTCTGGAATCCCTCTTCTTGGTGTGCAAGGTTCTTTGAATGATTCATCATCATCGTCGGGAACATAATTTGGTGCACCAAAAATTGGGATCTCATTTTGCACCTCTGGAAGAGCTTCCACAACGTCTTTTTCATTCACTTCTTCATTGGGATTTAAAAACCTGCAAGGAAAAAGGACAATTGGCGGAATGGGGTTAGAATAAATTGAATTTAGAACCTCCTCACCTGAGTTGGATGGCATAAGGACTTGAGGGGTTTGCGACAAGAATTCTTCTAAACTGCCCAAGTCGTCATCCTCATCTTCTTCTTGAAGCGGCAATTCATCCATGTTCGGGCTATGTTTGGATGGTTCTGGGACAACTTCATCCTCCATATCACTTCCCAAAGTGATGGCTTCATTGATTTCCATTTCTCCCTTTGAATTTGCAAATGTGGAGTTGGAGAGTTCACTTTGATCTTGAATCTGTGCCATGATCTCCATAATCTGCCCAATTTGCTTCTCCAATGCATCCATCTTGTTGTCTTGATTTTCTACTTCCTGGTTCAAATAAGTGATTAATTGAATAATATTATCCTTATCAACCGACGAACCTGAATTTGGTTGGGGAGATTGTGATGGAGGCTGTGGTGGTGCACATGGCCATTGATAGAACTCCTCTGATGGCTGCAATTGTTCTTCGTTTTGTGAGCCCTGCGTCAAAGAAATGAGTCCATCAAGAATTTCATTATAATTCATGGGCATACTTGAATTCGATTGAAATTGCTGTGGGGGAGGTTGTGGTGGCTGCATAGATCTTGAATAAAACTCCTCATCTTGTTGCCAATATCCACTTTGTTAAACCTGTTGAGGTTCTCCCCACCTATGATCTGAATAATTTCTCCAATCCGAATTGTAAGCGTTGGAAAACATGTTGCCCCTTGATTGGTTATGACCTTGATATCCCCAAACATCTTCATTTGCAGAAAATTGGGGACATTGATGAGTTTGATATCCTTGCCCATACGATACACCAAATGTAGGGACACTTGGCAATGTGGTTCTTCCGGCATTCTGAGTTAATTGAGATGTGAGATTCGCCAATTGAGCTTGGATGGATGCAAGTGTCATGTCTCGCTCCATTTGTAACTAAAATCAAAGAAAGAAAACTAAATCAAATATCAAAAGTAAAAAAAACATAACAAACCAAAAATAAAATAAAATAAAATAAAATAAAATAAAACACAAACAAAAACATAAACAAGGGATTAGCAAATTTGCTAATCCCCGGCAACGGCGCCAAAAATTTGATGCGAAAATAACTTAACGCACAAATTAAACCCTATTTGTGACAATTGTAGTAATGATGTAAGTAGGGATCGTTCTAGGCCGGGGATTAACTAGGGATGCTAACCAAAGTAAAATTAAATAAAAAACGTAAAAACAAAATTTAAAACACTAAACTAGACTCAAAACACTTAACTAGAATAACTCAAAATAAAACTAACAAATAATCTAAAACAAATCAAAAGACTCAAAATAATTCAAAATTCTAGAAAACACACTAAATTTATTTCTAATAAATTTAACACTTTAAAATAAATGGAGGATTGATTTTTTGACGAAATTGAAATTAAAACAGAACTTAAAAACAAACTTCAAAGAAAATATATTTTATAGAATTAAAATGATGAGACACTAGTTAGAGGGTTCCTTATCCACACATGAATAAATGCATACAATTTGATTCCCAGTTATGATTTCAACAAACGAGTAAATGACAACGCTCCAAGTTAATTAGGTCCGCTTAAATTAACCTTCAGATTTCCCTAGATTCATTGAATTGGACGGGATACGCATCACAACCAAATTATTTTTATCAAGTCCCCTAACTATGGAATACGCATGATAGAGAGACATATCAAAAATCATTAAGTTCAATGGAAATCATAAGCATCGACTAGGCATTCATAACTATGGAATACGCATGTTAATCCAACCTAGGGTTTACTAAACACAATCGTGACTAGCGATTTTTACTACTCATGGATATAAGTTCATAACGATTAGGTGAAATTCCCTTATATCCTAGCATCAAGTCTAAGCATGCAAATTAAGTGTCGACCCTTAACCCACATACATAAACAAGTTATTAATCAACACAGAAAAATAAACCACATCCAACGTTCAAGAATTCATAACTGGAGTAAATCAAATCATAATAAACATTTATCCATGGTTTCAAATTCCCCTCTAACTAAACAGAAATTAATTACACATGTTTAATATAATTGAAAAGCAAATTAAATTAAACATGAGTTTAAGAAAAATAAAACCAAATGAGGATCGCTCCCTGCTGTGCTAATGTCTCCGTCTGCGCTGACTGCCCTCTTTCCTTGCTGACTGCCCGAGGCAGTCACCCCTTAAGTTCCGCGCGCTGACTTCCTCTAGGCAGCCCCTTCTGACCTCCTCACGTTCTTCAAGCTTCTGTCTGCATGAGGCAGCATGCATTTCCTATCTTTCCCGCGTCTTCACGCTGCCAAAGGCAGCACTGCCCTCCACGTCTCGCCTTCTTCCTTTCCTCTCTCGCCAGCTGCTCTGGCTGCCTCCCTCAAGATGACAATGGTAGCTCCTTCTCGCTGCCCTCTTATTCCTCTCGCACGTCAGTCCTTCCAGCTGCCAAGGCAGCTTTGCTGTCAGTCTCCCGCGCGCCAGCAGCTGTCCACGAGCTCCTGCGTGTCTCGCCTGTCGCTTATTCGTTTTCCCTCCTGTCGCACGTCAGTCCCAAGGCAGCTTGCAGCTGCTCCTTCAAGTTCCGTGCTGCCTCACGTCTCTCAGCTGCAAAGGCAGCTTGCTGCACAGCTCCTCTCTAGCCTTTCTTTCCTTTTTCCGTGCCTTAAGGCACCCCCCCCCACTCTCTGACTTCTGTCCAAACCCTTTTATTTATGGCAGCCCTTCCCCGAGGATCCTCCTTCAATTCTTGCGCTGGCAGCTTCCTCAGTGCTCTTCCCACCAGCTGCCCAAAAGCAGCTTTGCTTCCCACCATGCACCTTGTCTTTCTATTTTTCTTTTCTGTCAGTGCACCTCAGTGCTCTCCCCACGTTTTTCTTTATTTCTTCACAGCTGCCAAGCAGCTTTTTCTTTATTCTTTTATTATTTATTTTCTTATTTTCTAGTGCTTCTTTTTCCCACTTGTTTTATTTCTTTATTTCTTTTTATGTCCGCTTCATTTTGTCTGCCAAAATGTTTTCTTAAGTTACAACAATAAAATAAGTGAGCAAGGTAGAAATGACGAATTTATTACTTAAAATCACACTTGTGCTATATTTATTTTCTTAGCTAGATAAATTCGATAAAACACAAAAACAAAGTAAATAGCATAAAAATATGAGGAAATAACTAAGAAAAGACAAGAGAATTTGATGTAAAATATATATAAATATGAGCTTATCAACAGTACCCATGTATTAATTTCTTTTTGCACCCATATTTTTAAAAATTTCATTTGTAGTCATAATTTTTTAATCTTTTATTTGTACCCTAATTTATTTATAATTTACATATTCTTCTTTATTAATGTACCACTTTGTTATATGTGAAATGTACCAATTTTTTTAACACTATGGATACATTCTTTTGCCATTTATTATTTCTTATTGTTACATAGTTTTTATCCATTTATTCAATTAAAATGTTTGAATTTTTTTTATTGTAGTCGTTTCTAATAGTATTATAATGAGGGATTTTAAATTTATAGGATTATAAATCTCATAAAATATCAAACAATTAATGTCAAAACTATAAAAATATAAATATTAATAGTAATATAATGAGGTGTACAAAGTCAAAGGACTTTGATCAAACTTTGAATACCATTAAGGTTTTAGTCAAAGAATGTTAGAGACTAGGGACCGCATCCAAAGTACCCCTTTGTTTTAAGTCCCCTAGGCCCTGTCACTCTTCCCGAATCTGTTGGAAATGTGCCCTAAAGCCATTCATATGATGATACTTTACGGATATTTCACATGTTAAACTAATCTAGTTTACATATAAAGGGCAAACATTATTGTTTGAGACGTCTCATATAAATGTTATATGCTTAAACGATAAAGTCCAAGGAATATGTGATTGGAAGAATGCAATCTAATGAAGTTAGATTAATGAGACCATTCTTTCGTAGACACATCCTAAACGTTCCTGATCATAGGATTGCCAATTGGGCATTGACAGTCCGATAAGATCAGTACGTGCTATGTCTTCTCTCAGGGAGAGTGACTAGTCTCGAGTCATTGGTGTGTGTGACATCAAGACAAGTACGTAGGTGCTCAATAGAGAATGAGTTCACTGAACACGATCAACGAGGAGTTCTCATACTCATGTCACATGAGAACTCATGTTTGGGATAATGCAAATTAGTCCTTTGACCTGAGGCATCACAGTTGTTGTCTTGTGGTTAAGTCCTTGATCTTTGATTATGTCAAAGTCACCCCATCGGGGTGTCCACGACATCATTGGGGTTAAGCCACTTAGTCATGGAGACAAGTGAATGCGCAACAAGGGATCTCTAACCTTCAATTGGCTTGAGGGAGAATACTCTATGATATGATTAAAATCTCTGGCCAGAGTATGAATGAGATTTGGGAATGCGTTCCAATTCACATTCAAAGTAATCATATAAGCACAAGAATCACATTGGATAGTAGACATGAATAAATAAACTATCAAACCAAACAATGTGGTCAAGAGTATTAGATTAGAGAAAGACCGTATTGCATTTGTAATCCTAAACTGAATAGGTTCTCTACCTCTTCTGATTAGCTTGGGTAGCCATGATATGCTGCTAGGGGTCACTCATGGTTTGTGGAAGCCCTAAACGTGTGTAATCACTAAAGGGAGAATTGAAAGTAAGTTTCAATTCACAATCGATGTAAAATGGTTTTAATCGCCCACTGCCTCGCTAAAAGGAACCTAATGTATCGTACACCAAATAAGGTGGAGATTGAAGAAACAAAGGAGATGAATTAAATGGTTTAATTATTTATGGCAAGGATTAATTAATATGTTAATTAATCAAACGAATAAGTTCGTTAAAGACCTCGGGATAGTTTTTGGACCTTAAGGCCCAATGGGCTTCGAACGTCAAAGCCCATTGACTTAAGTTGTATGACAACTTAATGAATAAAGATTCACAAAGGCCCAAAAGCCCATATCCATTTAATGTTGAATTAGGGTTTTTGGTTCTTTAGGTCATTTAAAGAAGTGACTATATAAAGAACTTTATAACCTAAAATTCATAAGTTGTTGATTTTAGAGAAAATTGGTGAGAACACAAAGCTTCCATTTCTCTCTAAGAGGCCAACCACCTTGGGGGATATTGTCTAGCAATTCTATTTCCTCAAGGTCACTAATTTCCTCTCCAATCCAACCTTGGTGTAGAATCTTTAGAGGTTCTCAATTTTGGGAACTTGGAGAACCTATTCTTCTAACCAAATCCATGGAGCTAAGAAGCAAGGAATGAAGGCCCTATCTCTTGGGTGATTATCCTTTGTATATGCAAAGAGGAATCTACAAAGGTAAATATTTCTCAACTAACAAATTGTTGTTTTTAAGTTGAGTCAAGGTTAACCAATCTACTAGGCTTTGAATTTCATGGTAGATGTTTTGTTTTTGAATGCATGAAAGCATGATTCCGCCTTTAATTGTTAATTGCATGCTATATGATGTTATTCAAATGAACATGTTTTTCACAAAATTTCCTTCAGAATCCCCATACCTTATTCATCCCTTCCCCCATCCAAAACCTGAAACCCTCGAATTTCACATATCCAATCCTCAATTCCCCAATTCTCAAAACCCTAAAATCCTAAAATCCCACCAATCTCATATTTTAATTTTACTCCAATATCATATATCAATTTGTTTCAAATCTCCAAACCACCACCATTTGGTTCAAAATTCAAATAATATTTTTTGGTATTCTAATCTAATCCAATCTTAACTAAATTATATTTATATATTGATGGAGATTTATAATCTAATATTGATATGATTATTGGTATGCTTTATGTTTTTTATACCCATTTAATTATTGAAATTTCTTTATTGATTAATTGGTATATGTTTTTTGTGTTTTTTTTATTAACGTGTAGTGTAGAGATAAGAAATATGGAAAGATTTTTCAAGCCAAAACCAATAGCACCTATTTGTTTGGGTAGTTCAAGTCACAATACAAAATGAGTGTGATATTGATTTGAATAATCTTGAGAGAGACTCCGGACAAAGAATTCGAATGAAGGATGACACTCCTAATATTCAAGATGAGGTCCAAAGAGTATATTTGCAAATGGAACATTTTCAGATTATGAAACATCGTCGTTAACACTTGAATTAGAATTTTATAGCTTGTAATATTGTTTTGCGTATAATACCACAACTCATTCTCCCACCGCCGCCCTCACTAGCCAATCACCTCATATTCAACCCCCCTCCCCCCTCACGTCCAAGACTAGGCTCACCACCGCCACCCCACCTACCTATTTTTCAATGAGGAGCAATGCATTGACGGAAAATTTGTTAAGAGCTAACGGGGGGGCATGAGAAGGGTTGCTCTTGCCTTGGAGACGCATACGTACATTGATAAGATCCAGTGGGTGGGTGGAGTAGCCGTCGATAATGGAAGCGACGCCTCCGTCGACAAATCCTTTGATACCCATTTTCCAATTGAATCAAAGGTCGAATCTTTTAGGATTTTTTTCCTTTTTTGGGATTGTTTGTTAGAAAATGAATGAAAGAATTAAAAAAATTGAATCGATAGGTTTAGGAGGACAAATCAGGGATCATCGTCGCAACGCTCGAAGGTGCGGACTGCGTGGTCGAGCATGTCAGCCTGGCTGTAAAGGATGATGGTGTGGAAGGAGAAGCGCTGTGTTTTGAGGTCAGGCCGGGAGGCGAAAAAAGTCGTTGAGGAACTTGCAGATGAAGTCGTAATGGTTGTTGTTGCGGAGGCGGTTAATGGCGACGGAGGAGGCGATGCGATCGAGGTGGGATTCGGGGGTTAGGGAGGCAGATTTGCAGATTTTGAGGATTTTGGAGGGGTCTTTCTCGAATTTGAAGAGGGCGCGGGTGAGGACGATGCGAATGCGAGATAGAAGAGACATGGCTTCAATAAAAAGAAACGAGGGCTGTCTTTAGGGTTTTACAGAGGCATTAGGCCATTTCCAACCGATGGTTGGCCAGAGGGCTCGTTTTAGCCCTCTGGCCCTCCAAGATTATCCAAGATATTAATATTTTAATGAACAGTACATGGCCATATTTGCTTCCGTCTCCAACCGAGGGCCAAAGGGCCAGATGGCTCGTTTTAGCCCTATCACAAAAAACGGTCTCCAACCGAGGGCCATAGGGCCAAACATAATTTATTATTTAAATTTAAAAACTACAACAACTTAAATTTAAAAACAACAACTTAAATTTAAAAACTATAACTTATATTTAAAAACTACAAATTAAATTTAAAAACTACAAATTAAATTTGAAAACAACATTAACTTAAATTTAAAAACTACAATAACTTAAATTTAATATCTATAATCAACATCATCTTCATCATCCTCCATCCTCCATCGTAGGAGTATAGTTAGAGGTAAACAACTGCCGTCGGCTTATAATTTCTTCTTTTTTTTTCTATCAAAATAGGCCTCACTCATTGGAGTGTAATTCGAAGTGTTCCTTTCCATATTCTTATCATCCATCTCTTCTTGTATTTGTTTGGCCCGTTCTTCATGCTTACATTTCCTTTCTTCCGCCTCAAGGGCATTTTGCTCCGCCAATAATCGAATGAGGCCGCCACTTCATGTTGAGCGCGTAATCATCATTTGCCTTGCCCTTTTCCTTCAACCTTCGCGCCTTGTTTCGTCCCATAGCCCTAGGTATGGAACCTTCACCCGAAGACAGATTTTCTACCCTTGTTTGTTGAATGGTTGGAAATCCATCTTCATTCATATATGCAGTTGAGGATGTAGTTCCGAACACCGGCGTAGGAGCTATCTGTGGTGGATATTCAAATAACACCCACCCTTTACAAATTTCCCAACAACTGTGAAACTGAAAGGGTTTCAAGCTGCTCTCCATATACAATTCCTCCGCTTGGCGTACCTAGAAAAAAATTAAAGGAAATTAATTTATGAAATTAAATGTAATATAATTAAATATTTAAAATAAATTGTGAAAACACTTACTTCGTCGTAGTAATTAGCGCCGCTTTCATGTCTACTTGCGGCTGCTAACAATGCTTGATGCCATTTGTTCAAACTTAGCTGAAGATGTTTCTTCCATCTTGAAGAACAACTCTCATGGTTTCGAATATTCACTGGAGTGGTGCCTTCATAGAACTCTAAGTATTTTTTGGACACACGAGTCCAAACACCGTCATTTGTTTGACAATTCCCCCTCACACTATCTTCTGACACCTATCTATAAGCCTTGCAAAGAGCTTCATCTTCTTTTCGGGTCCAAGCCCTACCTTTCATTGCAGACGAGGCCATTTGAAAATTATTGAAAAAATTGAAGGATAGATTTTTGAAAGAGGAAGGAAAATATAAGAATTGAAATGGTGTAGGAATGGTGAAAATTTTGTGAGGAATGGTGAATGAATGGTTTAGGTATTTATAGGAAAAAAAAATAGAATTTTTGAGAATTAGAAAAGAAAAAAAACAAAAAAAAAAGGCCCCAAAAACCTAAAAAAAAAAAAAAATTTGAATCCAACGGTAACTGGCACCAGCTAGCCGTTGGATTCAAAATTTTGAATAAGAAATCCTGTCGGTTATAACCGACAGGATTATGCGGTTTCTGGCCAGCCCCGGCAGCCAGCCCTCCAGCCCTCTCCGATTCTGTGGGGCCCTCCCATATTCCAGAGCCCTCTGGCCTAGCCCTCGGTTTGAGACGGTTTTCGGGCTATTTTCGGCCTTCTGGACCCTTCGGTTGGAGATGACCTTAGGGGGAAATATGAATTGGGGAAAAAGGGAAGGGTGATGGGATTGTAGGGGATGGGTCCCACATTTAAAAAAAATATAATATTGAAATGATTTTATATTTAATTTATTAATATTTTTATCCAGTTGGGCGAGGAAGTGGGCCCGCCTCAAGCTATGTCATCATTTAATAGAAAAATAGACAGACAAATTGACGAAGGTCTGACATTGCAACAATTTGTAAGATAAGGTATGACATTGTAATTTTTAAAACATGAGGTATGAGATTGTGGTTTGACCAATAATTAAAGTAGTTTTGTATAATTTACCCTTAGAATTATTATGCATTGCATGTTAACTGATAAGCTCATATTTATACATATTTTACATCAAATTCTCTCGTCTTTTCTTAGTTAGTTTCTTATATTTTTGAGTTATTTTCTTTGTTTTTGTGTTTTATAGAATTTATCTAGCTAAGAAAATAAAATTAGCACAACAAGATCTTTTAAGTGACAAAATTTGTAAACTGGGCAACTGGCACATTTGTTTTAAATCGACTGCTGTATCTTTTATTAAAATCTACTACTGTGTCTTTTATTATTCCCTCCATAACATTTAAGCTTTTCCTTACTTCAATAATTTTTGAAATTGGGGAGTTATTGTCAATTCCCAGGAGAACTACTTCCCATAAAGTTTCTGAGTATATTTTCTATGAAAAAAGAAATTAAGCATCTCTTTGGCATTGTTATGGAATTTAAGAAACTGAAATTTATTGTAGGTGATGCCTCCACTACCAAATGTAGTCCACCCCGCAAAGCTGCTTTTGGCAGCAAAAGAAAGAAATAAAATAGAAGTGGGGGGAGCTGTCAGCGAGTGGAACCACAGGAGGGACGGAAATAAAAAAAAACTGAAAGAAGAATATAGGGAGCTCTCGGAGGGCAGCGTGGAGAGCACTGCGGAAGAAAAAAGAAAATAATAAAAGAAGAGTGGGGATGCACGAAGACAGGAGGAACCAAGAAAAAGAAATAAAAGGTGGAGGAAGTCAGAGAGCAAAAGGGTGGGGGATAAGGAAAGAAGAAGTCAGCTGGAGCGCAGGGAAGTAGCGCAAGACAGGGAGCATGCTGCCTTGAAGAAGGCAGCGGGCAGCGAGGAGCTGAGGGAATCAGCTGGACACGAGGAGAGACCTGAGTCTTCGAGGCGGGAGCAGCGTGCACCGAGAGGAGGTGGCAGCAGACGCGTGAAGGCAACGGATCCAGTTCGAGGAAGGAAGAAGAGGCATCTGCCTCTTCAGGCAGCAAGACAGGGAGGCACATGCAGATGTCACCGAGGAGCGAACACTCTCCTATTCGGTTTTATCTTTCTTATTTTTATTTACATGTTTAATTTAATTTACCTTTTAATTTTGTTAAACATGTGTAGTTAATTTGTTTTGGCTAGAGGTTAATTCAAAGCCATGATTATATTTGTAATATGAATTGATTACCTTCAGTTGTGATTTATGAGTTGTGAATTTAATTTGCTTAACTGCTTGATTGATAACTTATTTTTGTATGTCGATTAAGGATGCATACTTAATTTACATGCATGAATTTGATGCTAGAATATAAGTGAATTTCACCTAATCGTTATAAACTTATATTCACAAGTAGTAAAGGTTGTTGACCACAATCGTGTTAAGTAAATTCTTGGCATAAGTTTCATGCAATTCATAGTAACAAGTGCCTCGTCAATGCTTATGATTTTCATAAAACTTAATGATTCTTGCTTGTATCTCTATTATGCAATTCATGTAGGGAACTTGTGGGGAATGTTTTGGGTTGTCGTATGCAATCATCCAACCCAATAACTTGTGGAAAATCTGAAGGTTAATTTAAGCGGACCTAATTAATTTGGGGCGTTGAGAATTTACAATTTATTGAAAGAACAACTGAAAATCAATTTAGGTTGCATATGTGTCATGTGTGGAGAAGAATCCTCTAGCTAGTCTGTCGCTCATCCATTCACCTTAATTTCATGTTTTTGTCAATTCTGTAATTTATTTAAGTTTAATTTACTTTTCATCAAAAATCAATCCCCCATTTAATTTAAAGTGTTAAATTTGTTTGAAATCAATTTAGTTTGTGTTTTCTTAAGTTTTGAATTAGTTTAAGTCTTTTGATTTCCTTTAGTTTATTTGTTAGTTTTATTTTGAGTGATTCTAGTTAAGTGTTTTGAGTCTAGTTTAGTGTTTTAAATTTTGTTTTTACGTTTTTAATTTAATTTTACTTTGGTTAGCATCCCTAGTTAATCCCCGGCCTAGAACGATCCCTACTTATCCATATACTACAACTGTCACAAATAGGGTTTAAATTTGTGCGTTAACTTATTTTCGCACCAAATTTTTTGCGCCGTTGCCGGGGATTAGCAAATTTGCTAATCCCTTGTTTATGTTTTTTTTTGTGTTTTATTTTATTTTATTTTATTTTATTTGTGTTTATTTTATTTTATTTTTGGTTTGTTATGTCTTTTACTTTTGATATTTGATTTAGTTTTCTTTTTTTGATTTTAGTTACAAATGGAGCGAGACATGGCACTTGCATCCATCCAAGCTCAATTGGCGAATCTCACGTCTCAATTAACTCAGAATGCCGGAAGGACCACAATGCCAAGTGTCCCTACATTTGGTGCATCGTATGGGCAAGGATATCAAACTCATCAATATCCCCAATTTTCTGCAAATGAAGATGTTTGGGGATATCAAGGCCATAACCAATCAAGGGGCAACATGTTTTCCAACGCTTACAATTCAGATTGGAGAGACTATTCAGATTATATGTGGGATGAACCTCAACACTTTCAACAAAGCGGATATTGGCAGCAAGACGAATTCTATTCAAGATCTATGCAGCCACCACAGCATCCCCCACAACAATTCCAATCAAATCAAAGTATGCCCGTGGATTATAATCAAAGGCTTGAAGAATTAATTTCTTTGGTACAGGGCTTGTAAAAAGAAGAACAATTGCCGCCATCGGAGGAGTTCTATCAATGGCCATGTGAACCACCACAGCCTCCACCACAATCTCCCCAACCAAATTCAAGTTCGTCGGTTGATAATGATAATATTATTCAATTAATCACTTCTTTGAACCAGGAAGTAGAAAATCAAGACAACAAGATGGATGCACTGGAGAAGCAAGTTGGGCAGATTACGGAGATCATGGCACAGATTCAAGATCAAAGTGAACTCTCCAACTCCCCATTTGCAAATTCAAAGGGAGAAATGGAAATCAATGAAGCCATCACTTTGGGAAGTGATATGGAGGATGAAGTTGTCCCAGAACCATCCAAACATAGCCCGGACATGGATGAATTACCGCTTCAAGAAGAAGATGAGGATGACGACTTGGGCAGTTTAGAAGAATTCTTGTCGCAAACCCCTCAAGTCCTTATGCCATCCAACTCAGGTGAGGAGGTTCTAAATTCAATTCATTCTAACCCCATTCCGCCAATTGTCCTTTTTCCTTGCAGGTTTTTAAATCCCAAAGAAGAAGTGAATGAAAAATACATTGTGGAAGCTCTTCCCAAGGTGCAAAGTGATATCCAAATTCTTGGTGCACCAAATCATGTTTCCGATGATGTTGAACATATCAAAGAGGTTGTGCATGAGACAATCAAGCCCAAAGAAGTTGAGATTGATAACAGGGGCCATGTCACAATCATCACATGCAATCTGGCTAAGTGCAAAGTCCCTGAAACATTCCAAGACGTGGTGTTTGTAATTGAGTTTGAACATGAAAGTAAGCCATCTTCTCCAATTTTAATTTTATGTTATACTAACAATCTAATTTTGATGATTCAGGCACCGTCATTAGAACTTAGACCGTTGTCGGATCATTTCAATTACCACCGTCCGTTCAAGGATAAATCCTTGCATTTGAATAAAGAAGGGAGGCCTAGGAATCGGCCACAATCAGATTTGCATTCCTAATCCCTTCTCTTTACTGCTTTCATTTTGTTTTGTTTATTTAGTTGTGATTTTTGTTTAGAAAGTTAAACATAGTTTTTTTTTACTTTGATTTACTTATTTTACATTGATATTTAAAAAAAAATAAAAAAAAAAAATAAAAAAAAATAATAATAATAATAATAATAATAATAATAATAAACATTCATAAATATTCATTTAAAAAAAAAAAAAACAAAACAAAACAAAAACAAAACAAAAATACTTATATTTATATTTATAATTAAATAAACTTAAAGCATAAATATTTTACAATAAAGTGAACTAATAGCTTTCATTGGTCGTTGGTAGGTGGTGCCTCGGAGGTCGACGGAGCCCTAGAAAGACGAAGCGCCAGAGTTGGATCATTCGGAGCCTCAATACTTGGTGCAGCTCCCGAGGACGAAGACAACATAAACCTCGGGAGTAACGCCATAAACCGTTGATGATCACTTTGAATCCGCACTTCGGACTCCTGCATCTGATCCAGCTTCCTCTTCATGCTTGTTGAGTAATTAGTTGCGAGCATGTGCAACTCCTTATTCTCATGCCTAAGCACTCTGACCTCTTGCCGAAGACTAGCCACTTCAGCCATCAACAACTCCACCTGACGGGTTCGTGCAAGAAGGCGTTGGCCCATGTTTGATACTGAGCCTGCACTTCGGACGCTGTTGGCCAAAGAGTCCTGAACAGCCAGTTCGTCGGACAGCCTGGAAAGTATCCTAGTGTCTCTAGGAGTGAGCAGATTTCTGGCCACCACCGATGCGGTTGTTTCATTCATCATCATGGAATCCCCAACTGTAAGAGGACCATTTGGGGATATGAAGGACGGCTGCCAAATGTTGGTTGGAGAAGACATATCACTATCTTCCCCAACATTCAAGTTAAGGCGACGGTCGGAAGGGCAAGACATATTTGAAGATGTGAAGAAAATGAAGAGGTCGAACTGATCAAGATTAAAAGAAATGCATGGAGTGAGTGTTTACAAGAGGGAGCAAGTGTGTTGTGGAACAAACTTAGCGCCTCTATAAAAAGAAGAAATCAAGAGGCGCTCATCAGAAATCAAAGTGGCGTCCTCTCGCAAATCGAAGAGCCAGGCTCCTTTTCTCAAAAGCGGCGTCTCCGTCTCAAAAGTCGGACGCCGTTCTCAAAAGTCGGGCGCCTCTCTCTCAAAAGCCGGAGCGGTCAGGAATCACGAGGCGAAAAGCTTTTCCAGTTTTGTCGTCACTCGTCACGCGCGCTGTCAGCTTTGCGCAAATTACGGGTTGCTTTTTCAGAAAGCGTGTCACCTGTACTGTTCATCCATTCACCGGCTGCCGACAGGGGTAAAAGAACAGTTTCGGTTGTGAAGAATCACCTATAAACGTCTACCTTCGCCTTCCACAGCAAAGGCACACCCTCTCAGCACTTCTTCATCTCCGAAAATGCCTTTCCAACAAACCCTCTCGAGTAACTCTGTGTTTCTCATTCCCTGGGATACCTTTGCAAACAAGTCATCAAAAGCTAGAGTATTTCATATCATGAAGGTTGAAAGCAAGAGTATCTCATATCATGCTTTCTCCCTGTCCTTTTCCTTGTCTTTGTGACAAGGAGAAAGCGAGCAATCAGCCAGCACTCGGTGTCAATCTTCCGATCTAAGAACCGACTGCCTGGAAATCCTTCCTGATTGCTTACCTAGCATTGCTTACCTAGCATTGCTCTCGAGTGCTCATCTTCAACCGCTTATGTACTTCCGAAGAAGACGCCACATCTTCCTGGAGAACAGATATGGCAAGTGAAAATGATACTTGAAGCATGTGGAGACAAGGTGCTGCTTCATCTTCAAGATCAAGTCTCATTTTCCTTGCTAAGAAGTTCCCCAGCCCAGTTCAAGCATACACCTGTGGAACGATACTTCTTCAAAAGAAAAAGTATCCCATATCATCAGAGTCAGAGGCAAAGATTTCTCATGGCATGCTTTTCCTTTACCTTTGGTCTTGCCTGCGAGTCAAGGTGAAAGAAGGCAAACGGTCGGCACTTGGACAGATTGAACAAAGAATCAGACCACCACCTCTACCTCGTGCTTACCTGCCATGCAGAAGAAACAAAAAGAGAAGAATGTAGCCTGCAGACTCATTCAACCCGGCAGAAGGAGTCCGAGTTGAAACCAAGAGCTCGAGAAGCTTCAACACCACCACCAATCAAGTCTCATTTTCCTTGCTAAGAAGTTCCTGAGGCCAGTTCGAGTTCAAAGCTGTGGAAAGTCAACAAACAGGACCAATGATCACTTATTAGTTTTATTCATTGTCTTTTATTTTCATTTTCAATTTTTCGTTTATTTTTTTTTTTATATATTTTCTTGCGTGTTTAACTGAATTATTTCTTTTCTTTGCAGGAACTTTTGGTTATTTCCACCCTTGAAGTTGATTGCAGAATTTTAGCTTGGGGGTCATCGCTTGATTTTCTGCAAATTAGGGAAGTTTTCAGTCCTATTGCTTTATTTTGTTTCTTTATATTTATTTATTTTATTTTTATTTGCATTTTATTATATTTTCGGACATTGGGGACAATGTCTAGTTTAAGTGTGGGGGTAAAGAGTATAAAAATGCCAAATTGAAAATTTTTGTACCTTCTACTTTGAACTGGTTTCATTTGTTTCCATGTTATTCCATGTTATTGCTTTGTGTTTTCTTAATTAAGTTGTTGTTTTTAAAAAATAAAAAAATCGGAAAATCTAAAAAATCCAAAAATATTTCCTTGTTTTCCTTATTGTTTTGAATTAGTTTTTTGTTAGTTTCCCCGACCCAATGATATAATTGGATAAAATTTGAACCATGATCATCAAGAACTTAGTTAACATGTGTTTTGTGAAATTCCTTATTCTCGTGTTAGTTTGTACATATTTGATCATCTTTGAAAAACCAAACGCACGTAGCCTTGTTGATGTGAAACTAAAGCATGATTTAAAGCTCCATATGTGAATTTAATGACCATATACATCCTATGTGAGTTTTTGAGCCTATTGAAAGTGTGTGCATTTTTCATACACTCCTATTCTTTCATGTGTGATGAACTTATGTGAGATACTTCTCTAGAACTTGCATAACAATCTTTCGAAATATTTGTCATTGATTGCATGAACTTGAAAATGATAGAGGCATTAGGTTTACCACCATGGCCCAAATAACCTTGTTTCCCAAAGAAAAATGATATCATTAGATTGCCAATTTGAGCCGTATATGTTGAACCTTTTATTTCTTATCACCAGATATGTCTACCCTTATGCCTGAAATATTTATCCTTACCCTTTCCAAGCGAGCTAATGAGTAATGTGAAATTGTCTTATGAGAAACGTTGTGAAGTACTTTGAAGGTGTTTGGCAAAAGAATAAGTGTGGGGGTATTTCATGTTTGTATATAAAAAAAAAAAAAAAAAAAAGAGAAAGAAAAGAAAAAGAAAGATTGTATACAAAGAAAATAAAAAGTTTTTAAAGTTTCAGTTTAAGGGTGTGGTTGGAGGTGACTTGAAGAATAGCTCTTGAGTTCTTATAAATCTAAACAAAAGAATTGCTTGCAATGTAGCTTGGAACTTGTGTTTTCCTATTCTTTCGTTTCAATAACCCTATCCCTAAGCCTCATTACATCCAATAAAAGTCCTCTTGATTTAAGTTTTGCAATTATGACTGTGGAGAAGTGATCTTTATGCAAGCTTATGGTAGAACTTTCACATTTGATTCTTTGAGCGAAACACATTAAAACTAAACACATGTGTGATTGAGTGTAAATCCCGTGAGAAGGTCGCTAGTTTGCATATGGTGATTTTAAAAATAAAAATTTGAAATTGCATTAGCATGGCTATCTCACACACTACACTTCAAGGATGTTTCAAAGATTACTGCTAATATTTGAGTAAGGAAAATGAACTTAAATTGCTTGTTGGTGTTAGCTATGGTTCTTGATGATTTGTGTTCTCGAATGAAATTCTATGAGGGTCATATAGGGGGAAGCTAATAATTTTCATGTTATTACTTTTTCTATTTTTTCTGTTTTGCTCGAGGACTAACAAAAGCTAAGTGTGGGGGTATTTGATAAGCTCATATTTATACATATTTTACATCAAATTCTCTCGTCTTTTCTTAGTTAGTTTCTTATATTTTTGAGTTATTTGCTTTGTTTTTGTGTTTTATAGAATTTATCTAGCTAAGAAAATAAAATTAGCACAGCAAGATCTTTTAAGTGACAAAATTTGTAAACTGGGCAACTGGCACATTTGTTTTAAATCGACTGCTGTATCTTTTATTAAAATCTACTACTGTGTCTTTTATTATTCCCTCCATAACATTTAAGCTTTTCCTTACTTCAATAATTTTTGAAATTGGGGAGTTATTGTCAATTCCCAGGAGAACTACTTCCCATAAAGTTTCTGAGTATATTTTCTATGAAAAAAGAAATTAAGCATCTCTTTGGCATTGTTATGGAATTTAAGAAACTGAAATTTATTGTAGGTGATGCCTCCACTACCAAATGTAGTCCACCCCGCAAAGCTGCTTTTGGCAGCAAAAGAAAGAAATAAAATAGAAGTGGGGGGAGCTGTTAGCTTGTGGAACCACAGGAGGGACGGAAATAAAAAAAAACTGAAAGAAGAATATAGGGAGCTCTCGGAGGGCATCGTGGAGAGCACTGCGGAAGAAAAAAGAAAATAATAAAAGAAGAGTGGGGATGCACGAAGACAGGAGGAACCAAGAAAAAGAAATAAAAGGTGGAGGAAGTCAGAGAGCAAAAGGGTGGGGGATAAGGAAAGAAGAAGTCAGCTGGAGCGCAGGGAAGTAGCGCAAGACAGGGAGCATGCTGCCTTGAAGAAGGCAGCGGGCAGCGAGGAGCTGAGGGAATCAGCTGGACACGAGGAGAGACGTGAGTCTTCGAGGCGGGAGCAGCATGCACCGAGAGGAGGTGGCAGCAGACGCGTGAAGGCAGCGGATCCAGTTCGAGGAAGGAAGAAGAGGCATCTGCCTCTTCAGGCAGCAAGACAGGGAGGCACATGCAGATGTCACCGAGGAGCGAACACTCTCCTATTCGGTTTTATCTTTCTTATTTTTATTTACATGTTTAATTTAATTTACCTTTTAATTTTGTTAAACATGTGTAGTTAATTTGTTTTGGCTAGAGGTTAATTCAAAGCCATGATTATATTTGTAATATGAATTGATTACCTTCAGTTGTGATTTCTGAGTTGTGAATTTAATTTGCTTAACTGCTTGATTGATAACTTATTTTTGTATGTCGATTAAGGATGCATACTTAATTTACATGCATGAATTTGATGCTAGAATATAAGTGAATTTCACCTAATCGTTATAAACTTATATTCACAAGTAGTAAAGGTTGTTGACCACAATCGTGTTAAGTAAATTCTTGGCATAAGTTTCATGCAATTCATAGTAACAAGTGCCTCGTCAATGCTTATGATTTTCATAAAACTTAATGATTCTTGCTTGTATCTCTATTATGCAATTCATGTAGGGAACTTGTGGGGAATGTTTTGGGTTGTCGTATGCAATCATCCAACCCAATAACTTGTGGAAAATCTGAAGGTTAATTTAAGCGGACCTAATTAATTTGGGGCGTTGAGAATTTACAATTTATTGAAAGAACAACTGAAAATCAATTTAGGTTGCATATGTGTCATGTGTGGAGAAGAATCCTCTAGCCAGTCCGTCGCTCATCCATTCACCTTAATTTCATGTTTTTGTCAATTCTGTAATTTATTTAAGTTTAATTTACTTTTCATCAAAAATCAATCCCCCATTTAATTTAAAGTGTTAAATTTGTTAGAAATCAATTTAGTTTGTGTTTTCTTAAGTTTTGAATTAGTTTAAGTCTTTTGATTTGCTTTAGTTTATTTGTTAGTTTTATTTTGAGTGATTCTAGTTAAGTGTTTTGAGTCTAGTTTAGTGTTTTAAATTTTGTTTTTACGTTTTTAATTTAATTTTACTTTGGTTAGCATCCTTAGTTAATCCCCGGCCTAGAACGATCCCTACTTATCCATATACTACAACTGTCACAAATAGGGTTTAAATTTGTGCGTTAACTTATTTTCGCACCATTAACCTTATTTAGAGATAATAAATAACAAATAAAACCAAATATGTTTGTGATAAAATAACCAAAACAATAAAGGTAGTAAGGTCTCCACATCCGATTCTGGGTATAAGAACCTCTAGTTTACCATGATTTTGTAAATGGTGATGCTAGGGAGGTCCAATTTTTAAACCAAATTTACAAACCAAATGATATCGTTGTAGATTATTGGATTATTAATTAAGTGATGATTAGCATGCTTGTGTCTTATTGGTTACACATTATTTGGTTTGAAAATTTAGTTTGCAAATTTGGTTTGAAAATTTGGTCTCCCTAACATTATCATTTTGTGAATGTTTAATTTTTAGATTTAGGGTTTGTAAACGATAAGATTGTCATTAGTTTTGGCAAATGTAGCAGCACAAGCTAAAGTTTGTACAATATTGGACAAATTACACGAAATAGTTATAGAATTAGCATGAATTTAGGGTAATTCTCATTTTACTACCCTAAAATTTTTCCAAAATCGTACTTTACTACACTTACTCTTTTCGCCTCAGTTTTATGCCTAAAGTTTGATTTTCCTACCACTTTGATAGTTCCGTTAGCCTAGCCATTAAAGTTTCCGTTAACTAATGATGTGGTAGGATCTTGACCTACTAGTTCTCACTTAACTACTCTCAAGTATCTTGAAATTCACATTTTTCTATCCTTACTTTTTTTTTTGTCTCACCTTTACAGTAAAAGTTACGTTTTGCTCCTAGATTCATACTTCTATTATCCTTAGCATGGACGTTGCCCACTATGTCTTATCTTGATTCCAGTACCGCACAAATATTATAAGCAATTGCAATATATTCTAGCTTTCAAAACGTTGCTCCATATATATTTCTCTAATCTAACTAAAGTGACAAGATCATATACCAGCTGTAAACATACTTGCAAGGATAGAAATACCTATTGGACATCAAGTTAACAACCTCGAAGGGTGTGCCGCACTGAAAGATGATTGGCCACCCTATTGGACAACCAGGTATCCCGACGCCTAGCCAATCATCTGTCCTCGTCTAGATGCGCAACAAATCACTCGGTTTCGCAGGATTCATGTAACGCCCCGACCCAAAAAATTTATTTTCGGAAATTTCATTTAGTGGTAGACCAAAAAAATTTCCTAGTTACCCCTTATGTTAGTAACCATACTAACCTTTCTTTCTTTCTTTGACGATTCTCCACTAAAATTTTATCTTGTTTATTTTAAGGCTGCATCTAACTTCTCATTCGACTTCCTACGTACCCTCAATAAGGATCAAGCCATTTGTAGTTCATCTTTCAAAACAACTCGACCTATATCACATTCCGTTCAATCCGAACGGCATAACATACCTCAATCAATCATACAAATCATCCCACAATTCATAAACGTTTCCAAGCCACAGTCAAATTACAATCACTAAACATAGACCGAGGGCAAAAAGAATAAAAATAACAAATCACTAGAAATCACATTTAATAAACAAGTATAACTCAATATGGTGCCACTAATACATAAATTTTGACACACGTCATCACGATGAGCTCATTAAGCTCCATGAAATCCCGACAACACTCTAAGATAAACAACATGCTAGAAACTCAGTTTAGTTGACAAAAAAGTCAACCGTCGATCAAGATCGAGGATAGGGTTCACAACCCTAGAAATCTAAACCGAGAGATCCGCCTATTAGATTTATGATCCGTACCTTCTCAACATCCACATTATGCTTCTAGAACAACATACTAAAATTTCATTACGATCCAACGGCTGGATCTCAGCTAATTCGTAAATTCAAGTGGAGGTCAACGTTTGATTTTACAAATTTAGAAATCCAATTCGGGAAGATCCGTACATTGGATTCTCGATCTGTAAGTTCCTATTGTCCTCAAATATTACTTACTATTATGTATTAAAGTTTGGTGATGATCCAACGGTCGGATCGTCGATTCATAAAATGTCCAAGTGGCGGTCTTTATCAAAACTATAATCATACAACGAGATTTCGTCAATCCAACATTACATATGGATTTAGGGTAACCAAATTAGTCTAGGAAGGGCAGGTGGGGTCTCAGCCCACACGCCGCTACACGCGGCGGTTGGCCGCCCGACTTGCCGGAAAATTCAACTATTTCAAAAAATTCGAAAATTTTACCAGAATGAAGATCTCAGTGAGTAGAACAAGTTTTATACATGTGGCCAAGTCCAATTTGGCCGGGAAAAGCTCCAATTTTCCTCGAACCCGCCGGAAAACCTAGAAATGGGTGTTCCTCGATTCATCGCCAAAATGAACTTTGACGCCTCATCCAATGATTGGGCCTTACCCCAAGGGTTGAGGGTAGTCTATTGGTGGTGGTGATCGACGGTAATCATTGTCAGAATCACCGTAACATGAGAAAACTCGCCGGAAAACCCTTAGCACTTTGTGGCTTCGACCTAGAAAAATGGAAAGGAAAAATGGAAATCTAACACTACAGGGATGTAGGACTCGTCAAGAGCTTTCCATGGACACCAAGATCACCCAAAACGGAAGTCGGATGAAGGAGCTATGGCCGGATCAAAAATGGTGGTTCACGGGTCAAAATGACCCATTTCGGGTCTCTCATTTCCCTTCCTTTCCACCCCTCCTGATTGGCCATCCCCTATCCTTTTCTCTTTCGCAACTCTCTCTTTTCCCCTCTTTCCTGCTGCCATCTGGCAGCTTCTTCTTCATATATATATATATATATATATATATATATATATATATATATTTTTTTTTTATTTATTATTATTTTTTTCTTTTAACTAAAACATCTCTAATTTGTTCATTATAACTTCAAATTACATTCTTTTTGCGTCCATGCGTTCGTATCGACGAGTACTACCCAAATATGTTAAGAAACCTAAAAAATCATGAAAGGATCAAATATGTCCACGAAGAATCCCGTTTATTACAATAGGGCCATTTTTCGTCTTTTTCACTTATCGATAAATTGTACGAAGTAAATTATAATAATTTCCAGTAACAAAATTTTAAATTTCTCGATTAAATTTTCATAACCATAAATCGATCTATTTTCGATTTTCTCCACATATTCATATATTTAAATTTTTCAGGGTATTACAATTCACTTCCCTAAATGAGGAATGACATGACACAAATGCATCCCTACTCGATCGCTAACTCAACGATCTCATGAAATTAAGAGGCTTGAAGTTGTTGGTCCATTATGCATACATGGAT
This sequence comes from Malus fusca, assembly GCA_035220775.1. Lineage (NCBI taxonomy): Eukaryota > Viridiplantae > Streptophyta > Magnoliopsida > Rosales > Rosaceae > Malus > Malus fusca. The sequence continues at coordinate 383,965 of CM069068.1, read as the reverse complement.
GCAATATAGAATTGGAATTAGATTATCATTGATAATGTTTCACTTCTATGATAGCTACCAATATAAATGAAAGCATCTCAGGTTTTAACAAATAATTTAAATAGATATTAGAGATGATTTCAGTAAAAGCACTGGGTGGGGAAATAGTATTTCAAATTTTTAACTTTTTTGTGGTGTGTAAAATTATAATGTTTATTCTTCTGAAAAATTAAATAACTTTATATATATGTTAGAGGTTTTTAACGATGATTGATGGAGGACTTTGGGGTTTTTTTTTTTTTTTTTTAACAAATGATATTATCTACACTAAAGGGAGAAAGATGAGTTTAGCATCACAATAAGCTAACAATCATGTGTTTAAATTCGCTTTTGGCAAGAATCAAACTTAAAACCTTTTACTTACAAAAGAAGAGAAATACCACTAGATTGTAATAATAAGTAACTATGGAGAACTTTGGTTTTTTTCGCTTAAAATATAAATATAAATACAAATGGGAATATAAAAATAAAATAATTAACATAATAACTGAAAAAATAGAAAAAAGAAAGTGAGAAAGTGGGGATAGAAAAGGCAAAAGCAAGAGAGTGGCGCAAGCATAGAGAGAATTGAGAAAATTTTGAGGTATGTTTTATCAATTTTATTGTGTCTTTATTTAAAGTAATAAAAAATTACAACTTTAATAAGATAATATCCAAAGATATGATATGATAAAATTCTATAAGAATTCTATTACAACTGCATCTTATTTTTTAAGTTAATCTAATATTTTGTTTTATAAGATATACTCTCAAAACGATCTTACCAATTTACCATCATCACCCGAAAAAGAATCAGGAACTGCCTTACGAAACCTTCTGCAATTTCAATATTTAAGATTTTTCCTTTATAAATTAAAGTCTCATGTGAGTTCCCTAGATTCGATTCGGCTCGTCTCCTACGGTCCTACCTTGTGAATATAACTTTTTATTTTTAATTATTTTATTTAAATCTGTGAATCTCTTTGTGTGGAACTTTGTGAAGAAGATTTTTGAATTTAAAGCTACCAAGGCTGGTTTGGTATTGCTATGCTTTGAAAAAAAACTGCTTCTGCTGTGCTGTGAGAATAAGCAGCTGTGAAATAAAGCAGTTGTGAAATAAAGCAGTATAGTGTTTGGTAAACTTTTTTGTAAAAGTGTTTTTGAAAAAAAAAAACAGTATTATAGTGTTTGGTAAACTTTTATATAAAACAGATGTGAAAAAAAAACGATTTTTCAAAGCTGGGTTTTATAGCTTTTTGTTTTTGGCTTTTTTTTTCACCCAAAACTATGAAAAACAGCTGAAGCTGAATATTTACCAAACACCAAAAAGCTCCCAGCTTTTTTTGATACCAACTTTTTTTTCTTCAGAATTACCTCAGTACCAAACCAAGGCGAAATCACTCACAAAATTAAACAAAAGAAACCCTAAACAACGAAGCCAGATCTACCATGGTCATCAATGACAGACCTCCCAAGCGCGCCAGGACGAGGGTCACCGCCGATCTCCCTGACTTTTTCGCCTTCCCTCCGCTCCAAAACGACGGTGTCGACCCCCTGCCCTTCCGCGACAGTGTTCGCCGCTTCCACATTTGTCACGCGCATGTCACGTGCACATCCTCCCCGCTGTTCCCTACCCTGGTGACGTCGCATATCTCGCTCCGGGTAGAGCATCTGGGGGACCGGACTGCCGTGTTTCCCTTGGACGTCGTGGAGGAGGACGTCACCCACTTCAAAAGATCCGTCTACTGCGACCAGTGCCTAGTGGTTGGTGAGTCCACTCACCCACCCTCTCACTCTGTCTCTAATCTCTCTGTTATTAATTTATTGGGTAAAAGACTGTTTACTACCCTCATGTTTCCTGGTTTTCAACATTTAGTACATCAAGTTTTTTTCTTCTCAGATTCATACCTAAAGTGTAAATTTTGGGACAGTCTCATACATCCGTTAGTTAAACTGTTAAATCTGCCGTTAATTGTGACGTGGCACCCATATGGACAATGACTGGGCGCCACGTGTCATCCACGTTTTTTTTTTCTTCTTTTTTCATCTTTTTTCTTCTTCTTCTTCCTCCGACTGCAACTTTTTTTTTTCTTCCTTCTTTTCCTTCTTCCTTCTTCTTCCTTCCCCTACTTCTCCTTCTTCCTTCTTCTTCCTCCGAATCTGGGGAAGTTTTTTTTTTTTTTTTTTTTTTTTCTTCTCATTCCTCCTTCTTCCTTCTCATTCCTCCTTCTTCTTCTTCTTCCTCCGAATCTGGGTTGCAGATTCGGTTTTTTTTTTCTTTTTTTCTTCTTCTTCTTCTTCCTCCGACTGCAACTTTTTTTTTTCTTCCTCCTTCTCCTTCTTCCTTCCCCCTCTTCTCCTTCTTCCTTCTTCCTTCTTCCTTCTTCCTCCGAATCTGGGGAGGAAGAAGAAGAAGAAGAAGAGGAAGGAAGAAGGAGAAGAAGGAGGAAGAAAAAAGAAAAAAACCTTCATCTTCCCCATATTTGGAGGAAGAAGAAGGAAGAAGGGGAAGGAAGAAGGAGAAGGAAGAAGAAGAAAAAAGAAAGAAAAAAAAAAAAACCGAATCTGCAACCCAGATTTGGAGGAAGAAAAAGAAGAGGAAGGAGAAGGAAGAATGAGGAAGAAGGAGGAAGAAGAAGAAAAAAAAAAAAAAAAAAACTTCCCCAGATTCGGAGGAAGAAGAAGAAGAAGGAAGAATGAGAAGAAGGGGAAGGAAGAAGGAGAATGAGGAAGAAAAAAAAAGTTGCAGTCGGAGGAAGAAGAAGAAGAAAAAAAAGAAAAAAAAAGAAAAAAAAACGTGGATGACACGTGGCGCCCAGTCATTGTCCATATGGGCGCCACGTCACAATAAACAGCATATTTAACAGTTTGACTAACGGATGTATGAGACTGTCCCAAAATTTACACTTTAGGTATGAATCTGAGACGAAAAAAACTTGATGTACTAAATGTTGAAAACCACGAAACATGAGGGTAGTAAACAGTCTTTTACCCTAATTTATTAATAATTATGTTTATGAGAATACTTTGGATTAGGGCTGGGCATGGGCCGGGCCAGGCCCAGATTTGAAGGAACCGGACCTACCCGTTTTAAAATGTAACAGGACGGGCCGGGCCGGGTAAAGAGCTTTAGAGTTTTAGAACCGTACCTAACCCGGCCCGTTTCAAACGGGCCGGTTCAGGGCGAGTCCACGATTCCTATTACATTTTTTTTTCTTCGTTATCACAGAAAGGGATGACGTCGTTCAAGTCTTCTTCCTCAGTCGTCGAGCCCATTTCCTCCGCGACAACCCAGATGCAGCTCAGACCATTCAAGTCGTCTTCCTTAGTCGTCTGGGAGAGAAGAGAAAACGACGAATCAGAACCATAAAAAAACCCAACCAACACAAAATCAGAACCATAAAAAAAACCCAGAAAAGACGAGTCAAGGAGGGATGAGAAGATTAGTCAGGGAGAGGAAGAGTGACCTGCTCCAAAAGAAACCCACATGCGCAACGGCGACGGACAAGTCGGCGACCATGGGAGTCCATCCCAGTCCTAGATCATGGCGATGAGGTAGTTGATCGAGTCAAGAATGCCGCAGAATCGCCTGAGTCGGACCATATTGGGTGGTCAACAGTCGAGATTTGATGGTCCAGCGACTTCAGCAAGTGCTCGAGAGCGTTGCAGTAGTGGTGGTCGTGAGATGATGGTTTGGGTGACTGCTGTCGAGAACTCGACGTAAGCTCTCAAGTGTGAACTCACACGTGCAATCGAATTTGACAAAGACCCAGATGACGAAATTGCTAAATAAACGCGAAAACGAAGAGAATTGACCCAAACACAAACATCAATTTACCTATGCTGAACTCGAACACCACCACAACGGTAATAATTGCCCAGACGGAGTAGCGGCTGAGCTGCTTGAACGGCTCTTTGAGGAAGATGAGCAGCGAGACGATCATCAGCGCCAGACCCATCTTCCCCGCGAAGACGATCTTTCGTGGATCGAACTGACCCATCTGAACCGCCCGGCTCGAGACATGTTGCACGGTTCGGCACTAGCCGACAATTCGGTCGGAGACTGATCGGAAAGTGCAGCAGGGGGGAGACCCCGACCGTTCTTGCTCCTCAATGTGGACGAAGTCGAGGTCGGAGTAGCCCTTCTAGACGGAGAGCAAGCGCTCTCTCTTCTCCTGGAAATTGTACTTGAAGGAACCCAATTTGGCTGCCATTTTTGTAGGGAGAGGGAGAGGGAAAGTGGAAAGTATGAGCTTGTGTTTATTGAACTTGGAGATCCAGAAACAATTTTGTCGTTGGAACTGTGAAGTGAATAAATGGAAAATGGGAAAATGCTGGAGAGTTGATTTAATTAAATAATCTGATGGTTCCAGAGACCTTCTTGAGGGCCTCCCAAATCTGGTCCAATTCGGTGGGTTACCTTGTAAGTCGAGGGCCATGGCGTCCCTTTAATCCACAATACATTATCCCATGCTACAAACGGGCCGGGCCGGGGGCCCATTCCTTCTTATTTTTGGACCCGTCCCGCCTCGTTTTGTGTTTCAAAATTTTGAACCCGCCCCGACCCGCGGGTCCAGGACCCGTTTGCCCACCCCTACTTTGGATAGTGTTTAACTTAACGTTTCGTTTGTCTAGCCCTATCCGTCATGTCCTTAATTCTTTCCTTTTACCTTTTTATATTATTTTTCAAATTCTGTTTGAATTTAGAAATCAGGGGAAACTGAATTGCATTACTTGTGTTGCATTTTGAAATACATTCGACAGGAAAGTTAGTGTGATGGATGTGTCCAAGAAGTACGGTATGGAGTACCGGATGCTGCACGCTGTCACCAGCGGCCGTTCTTGGTATGGCAATTGGGGTTATGAATTTGGTGCTGGGAGCTATGCTCTCATTCAACATTCCTACCAAAAGGTAGTGGATACTCCATCTAGCTTTCCTCTAGAACCTTTTTTATTCCAACCAAGGAAACCCCGGACTCGCCTCCAGTCTGTTATTGCCTTTTACCATTCGTTATTGGATATCCAACTCTTAACAATCAAGGACCTTTTTACCTATATGTTGAGTCTCATCCATAGAGCCCGCCAGCGTACATCATCTAAGAAGAAACCTGATCAGGAGCGCCCTTTCAATGCCTTATGTGCCTGGACGGCCAATGATGTTGAACATGTGCAGCAAGCTAGTATCAAGCTGCTGCTTGCAGCAGTTGGTGCTGGTGGGTTTAGTTGGGTGTCAAAACGAGTTCTCAGGGGTGCGTTGTACAAGAATTCCTCTTTGGAGCTTCTTGATTACTGCCTGAAACACCTGGGAGGGAAGTTGGCACCCAATGGTATGGTAGTTAAGGCCCGATGCAGTCCCACTTCAGTTGACCTAGAATACAGCTAATAGGAGACCGTCGTTGTTTGGTTCAGTTGCTTTTGTCAACTTATACATTCATTGAGTCCTGACCTGACATTAATTATGGTAACAGGCTTGAGTCATCAAGTGTTCAAAATGTTGATGGATCTGAGTCGGATTTGAATTTTCCATCAGAAGATGGTGCGAAAATAAATTAACTAAACACAAATTTAAACCCTCTTTTTGACAATTGTAGTAAAGATGTAAGTAGGGTATCGTTCTAGGCCGGGGATTAGGAGGGATGCTAACCAAAGTAAAATTAAATTAAAAACGTAAAAACAAAATTTAAAACACTAAACTAGACTCAAAACACTTAACTAGAATAACTAAAAATAAAACTAACAAATAATCTAAAAAGACTCAAAATAATTCAAGACTCAAGAAAACACAAACTAAATTGATTTCTAATAAATCTAACACTTTAAAATAAATGGGGGATTGATTTTTGATGAAAAGTAAATTAAACTTAAATAAATTACAAAATTGACAAAAACATGAAATTAAGGTGAATTGATGGGCGACGGACTGGCTAGAGGATTATTCTCCACACATGACACATATGCAACCTAAATTGATTTTCAGTTGTTCTTTCAATAAATTGTAAATTCTCAACGCTCCAAGTTAATTAGGTCCGCTTAAATTAACCTTCAGATTTTCCTTAAGTTAATGGATTGGATGATTGCATACGACAACCCAAAACATTCCCCACAAGTTCCCTACATGTATTGCATAATAGAGATACAAGCAAGAATCATTAAGTTTTATGAAAATCATAAGCATTGACGAGGCACTTGTTACTATGGAATACGCATGAAACTTATGCCAAGAATTTACTTAACACGATTGTGGTCAACAACCTTTACTACTTGTGAATATAAGTTCATAACAATTAGGTGAAATTTACTTATATTCTAGCATCAAATTCATGCATGTAAATTAAGTATGCATCCTTAATCGACAAACAAAAATAAGTTATCAATCAAGCAGTTAAGCAAATTAAATCACAACTCAGAAATCACAACTGAAGGTAATCAATTCATATTACAAATATATCCATGGCTTTGAATTAACCTTTAGCCAAAATAAAATTAGTTACACATGTTTAATATAATTGAAAAGCAAATTAAATTAAACATGAGTTTTAGAAAATTAAAACCAAAATAAAATAGAACATAAGTTGAGGAAGAATAACACCGAAGTAAAAAGGCAGCACGCAATTTCTGCACAGTTTTTGTGCTTCCTCTTTTCTGTGCGTCAGTCTCTCCTTATCTGCTGTCTGCCCGAGACCCCTGGCTGACTTCCTCGCTGCAAAAGGGCAGCTTTGCTGTTCGCGCGCACGTCTCCTCGCAAGCTGCAGAAACAGCTTGCCTTCTCCGCGCCACCTGCCTTCCACGTATCCAATGCAGCTGCCAAGGGCAGCGCCAGCGTCCTCCTTATTTCCTTATCCCCCCGTGTCACCTGGCTTCTCCTGCTCTGCTGCCTTCCTCGTGTCAACTGCCCAAGGTGATGCTCTCGGTTCTCTAACCACGCTGCCAAAGGGCAGCGATATTCCCCCTTCCACGTTTCCTGCTTCCGCCCCCTCTCGCAGCACCTCAGTCTTCTATCCTTTTTATCATTATTCCTCCACTCATTCCGCTGCCTTTCACAGTTCTTGCCAGCTATCCCCACTAACAGCTATATTTTATTCTTCAGCTCCATTTATCTCGGCCTCATGCTGCCTTAGTGATCTCCCCCATTCTTGTATTCCCTTTTCCTGCACGTTAATTTCCCACAAAGCTCCTTTTATTCTTTATTTTATATAAAACAAACATGATGATGTTTCAAACATCATCATGTTTTATTATTATATATATATGTATATATTTTATTTAATTTAACAGCTAAACAGTTTTGATGAAATTATTACATAAAATCACACTTATGCTATTTTTATTTTCTTAGCTAGATAAATTCGATAAAACACAAAAACAAAGTAAATAACTCAAAAATATAAGAAACTAACTAAGAAAAGACAAGAGAATTTGATGTAAAATATGTATAAATATGAGCTTATCAAATACCCCCACACTTAACTTTTGCTAGTCCTCGAGCAAAACAAACGAAAACATAAAAAGTAATAACATGAAAATTATTAGCTTCCCCTTATGTGACCCTCATAGAACTTCATTCGAGAACACAATCATCAAAAACCATAGCTAACACCAACAAGCAATTCAAGTTCATTTTCCTTATTCAAATATTAGCAGTAATCTTTGAAACATCCCTGAAGTGTAGTGTGTGAGATAGTCATGTTAATGCAATTTCAAATTTTTATTTTTAAAATCACCATATGCAAACTAGCAACCTTCTCACGGGATATGCACTCAATCACATATCTGTTTAGTTTTAATGTGTTTCGCTCAAAGAAACAAATGTGAAAATTCTACCATAAGCTTGCATAAAAATCACTTCTCCACAATCATAATTGCAAAACTTAAATCAAGAGAACTTTTATTGGACGTAATGAGGTTTAGGGCGAGGATTATTGAAACGAAAGAATAGGAAAACACAAGTTCCAAGCTACATTGCAAGCAATTCTTTTCTTTAGATTTATAAGAACTCAAGCTCTCCAACGATTCTTCAGACATCTCCAACCACACTCTAAATACTGAAACTTTAAAAACTTTTTATTTTCTTTGTATACAATTTTCCTCTTTTTTTTTTTTTCTTTTTTTTTTTTTTTTTTTTTTTTTTTAGCAAATACAAACATGAAATACCCCCACACTTATTCTTTTGCCAAACACCCTCAAAGTACTTCACAAACATTCACATAAGACAATCTTGCATTGCTCGCTTGGAAAGGGTAAGGAAAAATATTTATTTCAGGCATAAGGGTAGACATATCTGGTGATAAGAAATAAAAGGCTCACAAATACGGCTCAAATTGGCAATCTAATGATATCATTTTTCTTTGGGAAACAAGGTTATTTGGGCCATGGTGGTAAACCTAATGCCTCTATCATTTTCAAGTTCATGCAATCAATGACAAAAATTTCGAAAGATCGTTATGCAAGTTCTAGAGAAGTATCTCACATAAGTTCATCACACATGAAAGAATAGGAGTGTATGAAAAATGCACACACTTTCAATAGGCTCAAAAAACTCACATAGGATGTATATGGTCACTAAATTCACATATGGAGCTTTAAATCATGCTTTAGTTTCACATCAACAAGGCTATGTGCATTTGGTTTTTCACAGATGATCAAATATGTACAAACTAACACGAGAATTAGGAATTTCACACAACACATGTTAACTAAGTTCTTGATCATCATGGTTCAAATTTTATCCAATTATATCATTGGGTCGGGAAACTAACAAAAATCTAATTCAAAACAATAAAGAAAAAAACAACAACTTAATTAAGAAAACACAAAGCAATAACATGGAAACAAATGAAACCAGTTTAAAGTCGAAGGTACAAAAAATTTTCAATTTGGTCATTTCAATTTGGTCATTTTTATACTTTATACCCCCACACTTAAACTAGACATTGTCCCCAATGTCAGAAAATATAATAAAATGCAAATAAAAATAAAATACATAAATATAAAGAAACAACATAAAGCAATAGGATTTGAAAACTTCCCTAATTTGCAGAAAAATCAAGCGATGACCCCCAAGCTAAAATTCTGCAATCAACTTCAAGGGTGGAAATAACCAAAAGTTCCTGCAAAGAAAAGAAATAAGTTAGTTAAGCACGCAAGAAAATAATAAAAAAAAAAACAAACAAACGAAAAATTGAAAATGAAAATAAAAAATAATAATAAAACTAATAAGTGATCATTGGTCCTGTTTGGTGACTTTCCACAGCTTTGAACTTGAACTGGCCTCAGGAACTTCTTAGCAAGGAAAATGAGACTTGATTGGTGGTGGTGACTGATGCGTCCATTTGTTGTTGAAGCTTCTCGAGCTCTTGGTTTCAACTCGGACTCCTTCTGCCGGGTTGATTGAGTCTGCAGGCTACATTCTTCTCTTTTTGTTCTTCTGCATGGCAGGTAGGCACGAGGTAGAGGTGGTGGTCTGCTTCTTTGTTCAATCTGTCCAAGTGCCGACCGATGTCCTTTCTTTCACCTTGTCCCGTAGCCAAGAGCAAGGGTAAAGGAAAAGCATGCCATGAGAAATCTTTGCCTCTGACTCTGATGATATGGGATACTTTTGCTTTTGAAGAAGTATCGTTCCACAGGTGCATGCTTGAACTGGGCTGGGGAACTTCTTAGCAAGGAAAATGAGACTTGATCTTGAAGATGAAGCAGCACCTTGTCTCCACATGCTTCAAGTAACATTTTCACTTGCCTTGGCTGTTCTCCAGGCAGATGTGGCGTCTTCTTCGGAAGTACATCAGTGGTTGAAGAAGAGCATTCGAGAGCAATGCTAGGTAAGCAATCAGGAAGGATTTCCAGGCAGTCGGTTCTTAGATTGGAAGATTGACACCGAGTGCTGGCTGATTGCCCGCTTTCTCCTTGCCCCAAAGACAAGGAAAAGGACAGGGAGAAAGCGTGATATGAGATACTCTTGCTTTCAACCTTCATGATATGAAATACTCTAGCTCTAGATGACTTGTTTGCAAAGGTATCCCAGGGAATGAGAAACACAGAGAAACTCGAGAGGGTTTGATGGAAAGGCATTTTCGGAGATGAAAAATTTCGGAGATGAAGAAGTGTGGAGAGAGTTTGCCTTTGCTGTTGAAGGCGAAGGTAGACGTTTATAGAACTTTTCTTCATAACCGAAACTATTCCTTTACCCCTGTCGGCAGCCGGTGGATGGATGAACAGTACAGGTGACGCGCTTTCTGAAAAAGCAACCCGTAATTTGCGCAAAGCTGACAGCGCGCGTGACGAGTGACGACAAAACTGGAAAAGCTTTTCGCCTCGTGATTCCTGACCGCTCCGGCTTTTGAGAAAGGCGCCCGACTTTTGAGAACGACGTCCGACTTTTGAGAACGGCGACGACACTTTTGAGAAAAGAATCCGGCTTTTGAGAAAGGAGCCCAGCTCTTCGATTTGCGAGAGGGCGCCTCTTCGACTGCTGAGTGATGCCTCAACGATTTCTTCTTCTTATAAGAACGCTCATTTTTGTTCCACAACACACTTAAGCTCCCCCTGTAACACTCCCTCCTGTAAACACTCCCTCTTGCACTTCTTTTAATCTTGATCATTCCGACTCTTCATTCTCAACACCTTCAGAAAATGTCTTGCCCTTCTGACCGTCGCCTTAACTTGAATGTTGGGGAAGATAGTGATATATCTTCTCCAACCAACATTTGGCAGCCGTCCTTCATATCCCCGAATGGTCCTCTTACAGTTGGGGATTCCATGATGATGAATGAAACAACCGCATCGGTGGTGGCCAGAAATCTGCTCACTCCTAGAGACACTAGGATACTTTCTAGGCGGTCCGACGAACTAGCTGTCCAGGACTCTATGGCCTACAGCGTCCGATGCGCAGGCTCAGTATCAAACATGGGCCAGCGCCTTCTTGCACGAACCCGTCAGGTGGAGTCGTTGATGGCTGAAGTGGCTAGTCTTCGGCAAGAGGTCAGAGTGCTCAGGCATGAGAACAGGGATTTGCACATGCTCGCAACCAATTACTCCACAAGCATGAAGAGGAAGCTTGATCAGCTGCAGGAGTCCGAAGTGCGGATTCAGAGTGATCATCAACGGTTTATGACGTTACTCCCGAGGTTTATGATGCCTTCGTCCTCGGGTGCCGCACCAAGTATTGAGGCTCCGAATGATCCAACTCTGGCGCTTCGTCTTTCTGGGGCTCCGTCGATCTCCGAGGCACCACCTACCAACGACCAATGAAAGCTATTAGTTTTACATTATTGTAAAATATTTATGCTTTTAAGTTTATTTAATTATAAATATAAATATAAGTATTTTTGTTTTGTTTTTTTTTTTTTTTTTTTTTATTATTATTATTATTATTATTATTTTTTTTTTTTTTTTTTTTTTTATTTTTATTTATATGAATGTTTATGTTTTTTTTTTTTTTTTTAAATATCAATGTAAAATAAGTAAATCAAAGTAAAAAAAAACTATGTTTATCTTTCTAAACAAAAATCACAACTAAATAAACAAAACAAAATGAAAGCAGTAAAGAGAAGGGATTAGGAATGCAAATCTGATTGTGGGTGATTCCTAGGCCTCCCTTCATTATTCAAATGCATGGGCTTATCATTGAACGGACGGTGGTACTTGAAATGATCCGACAACGGTCTAAGTTCTAATGACGGTGCCTGAATCATCAAAATTAAATTGTTAGTATAACATAAAATTAAAAATGGAGAAGATGGCTTACTATCACGTTCAAACTCAATTATAAACACCACGTCTTGGAACGTTTCAGGGACTTTGAATTTGGCCAGATTTACTATGATGGTTGTGGCTTGTCCCGTGTCATCAAACTCAACTGCTTTGGGCTTGATTGTCTCATGCATAGCCTCTTGGATGTATTCTTGAAATTCTCCGGCCACCTCATTTTCTGGAATCCCTCTTCTTGGTGTACAAGTTTCTTTGATTGTTTCAACATCATCGGGAACATGATTTTGTGCACCAAAAATTTGGATCTCATTTTGCACCTCTGGAAGATCTTCCACAACGTATTTTTCATTCACTTCTTCCTTGGGATTTAAAAACCTGCAAGGAAAAAGGACATTTGGTGGAACGATGTTAGAATGAATTGAACTTAGAACCTCCTCACCTGAGTTGGACGGCATAAAGACTTGAGGGGTTTGCGATAAGAATTCTTCTAAACTGCCCAAGTCGTCATCCTCATCTTCTTCTTGAAGCGGCAATTCATCCATGTTCGGGCTGTGTTTGGATGGTTCTGGGACAGCTTCATCCTCCCGGTCACCTTCCAAGGTGATGGCTTCATCGATTTCAACTTCTGCCTTTGAATTTTCAAGAGTTGAGTTGGAGACCTCACTTTGCTCTTGAATCTGTGCCATGAATTCCATAATCTGCCCAACATGCATATCCAATTCGTCCACTCTTCTGACTCGGTCTTGCATCTCCTGGTTTTGATTTTCTACTCCCTGATTCAAAGAGGTGAGTAAATTATTAAGTGTATCATTATCCAAGGATGTACCTGAATTGAATTGGGTTGATTGTTGTGGTGGATGTGACGGTTCATATGGCCACTGATAGAACTCTTCCGATGGCGGCAATTGTTCTTCTTTTTGTGAACCCTGTACCGAAGAAATTAATTCTTCAAGCATTTGATTATAATCCACGGGCATACTTTGATTCGATTGGAATTGTTGTGGGGGATGCTGTGGTGGCTGCATAGGTCTTGAATAGAACGCGTCTTCTTGCTGCCAATATCCACCTTGTTGGAATTGTTGAGGTTCTCCCCACATGTAATCTGAATAATCTCTCCAATCTGAATTGTAAGCATTGGAAAACATGTTGCCCCTTGATTGGTTATAGCCTTGATATCCCCAAACATCTTCATTTGCAGAAAATTGAGGACCTTGATATTGTTGCCCATAGGGCACATCAAGTGTAGGGACACTTGGCATTGTGGTCCGTTCGGCATTATGAGTTAATTGAGCAGTGAGCTGTGCCAATAGATCTTGAATGCTAGTAGAATCCAGGTCTTGCTCCATTTGTACCTCAATTCAAAGAAAGAAAAATAAATCAAATATCAAAAGTAACATACACAAACACAAATAAACATAAGCAAAAACAAAAATAAAAGGATTAGCAAATTTGCTAATCCCCGGCAACGGCGCCAAAAATTTGGTGCGAAAATAAATTAACTAAACACAAATTTAAACCCTCTTTTTGACAATTGTAGTAAAGATGTAAGTAGGGTATCGTTCTAGGCCGGGGATTAGGAGGGATGCTAACCAAAGTAAAATTAAATTAAAAACGTAAAAACAAAATTTAAAACACTAAACTAGACTCAAAACACTTAACTAGAATAACTAAAAATAAAACTAACAAATAATCTAAAAAGACTCAAAATAATTCAAGACTCAAGAAAACACAAACTAAATTGATTTCTAATAAATCTAACACTTTAAAATAAATGGGGGATTGATTTTTGATGAAAAGTAAATTAAACTTAAATAAATTACAAAATTGACAAAAACATGAAATTAAGGTGAATTGATGGGCGACGGACTGGCTAGAGGATTATTCTCCACACATGACACATATGCAACCTAAATTGATTTTCAGTTGTTCTTTCAATAAATTGTAAATTCTCAACGCTCCAAGTTAATTAGGTCCGCTTAAATTAACCTTCATATTTTCCTTAAGTTAATGGATTGGATGATTGCATACGACAACCCAAAACATTCCCCACAAGTTCCCTACATGTATTGCATAATAGAGATACAAGCAAGAATCATTAAGTTTTATGAAAATCATAAGCATTGACGAGGCACTTGTTACTATGGAATACGCATGAAACTTATGCCAAGAATTTACTTAACACGATTGTGGTCAACAACCTTTACTACTTGTGAATATAAGTTCATAACGATTAGGTGAAATTTACTTATATTCTAGCATCAAATTCATGCATGTAAATTAAGTATGTATCCTTAATCGACAAACAAAAATAAGTTATCAATCAAGCAGTTAAGCAAATTAAATCACAACTCAGAAATAATATATCCATGGCTTTGAATTAACCTCTAGCCAAAATAAAATTAGTTACACATGTTTAATATAATTGAAAAGCAAATTAAATTAAACATGAGTTTTAGAAAATTAAAACCAAAATAAAATAGAACATAAGTTGAGGAAGAATAACACCGAAGTAAAAAGGCAGCACGCAATTTCTGCACAGTTTCTGTGCTTCCTCTTTTCTGTGCGTCAGTCTCTCCTTATCTGCTGTCTGCCCGAGACCCCTGGCTGACTTCCTCGCTGCAAAAGGGCAGCTTTGCTGTTCGCGCGCACGTCTCCTCGCAAGCTGCAGAAACAGCTTGCCTTCTCCGCGCCACCTGCCTTCCACGTATCCAATGCAGCTGCCAAGGGCAGCGCCAGCGTCCTCCTTATTTCCTTATCCCCCCGTGTCACCTGGCTTCTCCTGCTCTGCTGCCTTCCTCGTGTCAACTGCCCAAGGTGATGCTCTCGGTTCTCTAACCACGCTGCCAAAGGGCAGCGATATTCCCCCTTCCACGTTTCCTGCTTCCGCCCCCTCTCGCAGCACCTCAGTCTTCTATCCTTTTTATCATTATTCCTCCACTCATTCCGCCGCCTTTCACAGTTCTTGCCAGCTATCCCCACTAACAGCTATATTTTATTCTTCAGCTCCATTTATCTCGGCCTCATGCTGCCTTAGTGATCTCCCCCATTCTTGTATTCCCTTTTCCTGCACGTTAATTTCCCACAAAGCTCCTTTTATTCTTTATTTTATATAAAACAAACATGATGATGTTTCAAACATCATCATGTTTTATTATTATATATATATGTATATATTTTATTTAATTTAACAGCTAAACAGTTTTGATGAAATTATTACATAAAATCACACTTATGCTATTTTTATTTTCTTAGCTAGATAAATTCGATAAAACACAAAAACAAAGTAAATAACTCAAAAATATAAGAAACTAACTAAGAAAAGACAAGAGAATTTGATGTAAAATATGTATAAATATGAGCTTATCAGAAGAGCAAATCCTTTGTGACCTCAAATTTTTATATGATTCCATTCTCCACCCGGACACCATGCTAAGCTATACCCCTCAATAGATGAAGGGGAACGCATTATTGAAACTGCAACTAAGCTTCTTGATTGCAAGCAATTCGTAAAGGACTATAGGCCTTATAAAATGGCAGAGGAAGGCTCCTTTGGCATTCATCTCTGGTGTCATGTGAAGCTTTCAGATGAATCTGAAGATGATTTTGTCATGCCTCCGGAACTTCTTGTATTGCCCCTGAATGCGACTGTTGCCGACCTTAAAAATGAAGCGACTACAGCCTTTCAGGAAGTATATGCCATGTTTAAGAGGTTTGAAGTAGAGGAATTGCTTGGATATGTGATGAGTCGATATTTTACTATATATTTTACCCTATTCTTAGTTATAATTTATTGGTTATTTTGGAAGAATTTTGATACTTTGTTATATATTTTCAGTGTAGGACATTCGACTTCCTTTGGAGCAAAATATGATCAAACGGACGAATTTTGGAGTGATTCCAATTGGAGGATGTTCGTGAGTCTTTCAAGATGATTGTATCAAAATTCCATATTTTTCTACCAAGCCATTTGACCGTGGTTCTGAAATTAAGGCCAGCACGTAGCTTTCCCAGATTGATGTTTCTGGACTTTTTGGGTATTTTGGAGGTCAAGATGTCATATTTTGAGGAAGATTCATTCTGAGGATTTGTAGGGGACGTCTTCAGCTTTCAAAAGAGACATTTTGGGACCAAATCGGAGTTGATTTGGTCGGTCAAAAGTGTGATTTTCTGAGAAGTCCGAATTTTAGTTTAAATAGGAAACCTTTTATTTTCTGTTTTATTATTTTATTATGTTTCCTAGTTTTATTCTAAGACCTTTTAGGGTTTTATTTTAGAGTAGTATAAATAAGGCTTGTTAGCCATTAGGGTTCTTTACGCAACATTGGAGGAGAACGCACGCACTACTCTAGAGGGTTTTTGAAGTTTATTTTCTAGGTGTTTTATATCCTTTTTGTATTTCAATAAAATTCATTTTGTTTTATGGTTGTTCGTAGCTAATTTTCGTTTGCTAGGGCAATGCCTTGAGCCTTAGCATGAATATCTAGTTTTTGTATAATTGCTTATGATATTATACACGTATACTTTGAATTATTAATCACTATGCTTTAAACTGTCTCTATATGTTAATGCTTAGCTACCATTAGGATGTTTAGAAAAGTAATTGGATGCAATTCGGCTAGAATACCATCGGGGGATTGAGTATTGCTTCTTGTGGTTGATATTGTAATTTCACCTGGGATGAATACCACGTCTTAGGGGTTGCATGGTTTCTCAAAAGGTTTACCACAGACGGATTGCATGTTTGATATACGTTCTATCTTGAATACCACGAGTAGAATATGCATTAGGAAAACCTAACCTTCAAAGTTGTATGAATAATTCATAAGTAATTGGTAAATCTACATAGGATTTTTAAGGGGACGGCGGAACCCTAGGTTTTTACAATTTGGTTTTCAAAACGTTTTCTTTTGTTTTCTTTACTTTGTCAATTTATTTAATTGTTTTTAATTAAATTCGTTTCTAATATTTTAGGTCATAAAGTCAATTTCTTCTAAACTTTGTTTTCAAATAGTTAATTAAGAATTAGTTTAAATACAAATATTCATTCAATCCCTGCGGAAAACAACCTTGCTTGAGCCGTTTATACTACAACTACCTTGTTCGCTTGCAAGTATTTTGAAGTGTTTTTATCCCTACTTTTGCATGTGGTAAAATCCCTATCAAGAAATTGGCGCCGTCGCCGGGGATTGTTTTAAATAATTTGTGTTTATCAACTCTTAGTTAATTATTTTTGTATATATCTTGTTATTTACTTGATTTTATTTTATTCTTTTTTAGGTTACAATTTGTGCAACAATGGAATTTGTTCCTCCTCCTAGATTCAATACAACCAGGACGACCGCCCTTATGGGTCAACTCTGCAGAATGGGGTTTTTATGGATTTAAACCTACAATTTGTGCACTTTGTTGTTTGAAGACCCATGATATTTTGCAGTGTCCTGAGAGGGAATATTTTCCAGGGTTTGTCCAAGAGCATATCAATATGAGAAACGACTCAAAAAGAAACTGGAACAATCCATATTCAGAGTTCTACACCCCAAGTTTGCAAAAGCATCTTTAGCAGTTTAATGTGCCACAGGAGCTCCCGGTAGAAGACAAGCTCTCTAAATTGTTGGAATCAACTGAGTTGTACATTGAAATAACTAATCAAGGATTTCTGATTCAAGCATTAAACTGTGGGACAACCTATGATGATCGAGAGGTTGGTGTAGGAACTGAGGAGCCATCTGCCTGTTGTTCACGCCCAAGGGAGGAAACAACACATGCTGATCCTGAAATCCTCCCAGAACCGAGTGCTACCCATGTTTATATGCCATATGAACTTTTCCCACAAAAACTGCAGGACTGCGTTGAAACTGATGGGTTAGACAGGGTTGTTCACACCGAGTTAGGATATGCAAAATCACATAACAGTGCACTAGCAAAGCCAGTCATAATTGCAGAATTTAAGTGCAAGTCCATCAAGCAGACTACATTCTACAACGGACAGAAGAGGCAGCTTAATGGCAGCCCAATTCTTCGTCATGAAATTCGGTCAAAGCAAAAATTGTGGGAATTAAATACAAGATTAAAGTCAGTTCAAGGGAAACACAAGCATCGATGGAGGGGAACCTATTTGATCACAAAGATTCATTCACATAGAAGGGCAATTATGAAGAATTCAACCACTTATAAACAACAACTCATTCCATACCTACTGTTGTCGTATGATGCTATCAAGAAGTGGTTGACTCTAAGAGAACAAGTGACGTGATCACCAACCTCATTCAAATACATCTAGCTATGGACGTTAACTAAAGCGCTAATTGGGAGGCAACCCAATTTTTCTAACTCTTTTCCTTTTCATTTCGTTTATTTTATTTTCCTGTTTTTATTCCTAATTACAAAAATCACAAACAATAAAAAAAATCAGAAAAAAAAAATTGCAATTTTTAATTCTTGTTATTTTTCTTTACTTATCTAATTAGGTTTTTGATTTGTGATTGCAGGTTGCATTTGGAACTGATTCAGTCTAAATCTCAACTACTCGTGGATTCATACATTCATCCATTCATCTCAGTATGCATTCAACCATCCATTCATCACAACACAATTCATCACATTCATAAGAATATTCATGGGAGTCAAATTCAACACAAATGTAAGCACAAGATACAGAAGGAGCACAGGATGAGGTCCAGGGATACTCACAGTGGGGATGCTGAGAAGACCTCTATGCTAACGGACCCATTTCACTCTCACTCTCTCACACTTCATTCAAAATATAATTACATTGAAGTTTGGGGGTGGGGATCCAAGCAGCAAAGAGAAGAAGAGTCATCAGGACTATCCATATGCATATATTTTTGCTCAACATACATCAATGGAGACATGCACACATACATCAGACTCGTCCTCTAATTTTCCTTAATCTAAGCCTTGGACTTGAAATTAAATTTAGAGGATTAGAATTTATACCTCCGAGTGTGTCGACACCAAGATCGGAAGTTTGGGGGTGGATCTCCACCTTTGCCTTCGGAGCAATGAACAGATAAAGATGGGACTCCCGGAGGAGCTAGAGGGTGTTTGTTTGTGTTGTGGATTAGAGAACCGAGATAAACGCAAGGTGGGTGTTCGAGAAAATGAGAAACAAGTGGATAGGCATTTGGCTCTGGGCTCGAGGTGTTATGTTTAGAGTGAGGGAAGAAATGGCAGCAGGGTTGAAGGGAGAAAGCTGAAACTACATTTAAATAAGCAACAACTAGGGTTTTGTCTACACGTGTGGCTTCATCCGTATTGGCTATGGGAGGAGGATTCTCTCCTCCTTTTTTTCCCATACACTTCCATCCTCCCCCTGTTTGTGTGGTCACAGTTAAGCCACGTCAATATTTTTATAGAGATAATATGACAAAAAGACGTGGCTTAACCGTGACCACACAAACAGGAGGAGGATGGAAGTGTATGGGAAAAAAGGAGGAAAGAATCCTCCTCCTTGGCTATGTGTGTTCCGTGTGTGCTGGCAACCTGGCAGGTCATGGGTTCAACTCTCCAGAGAATTGAAAATTTTGTTTCTTCTTCCAGTATTTTTCCAACGCTTTTCCCCAGCTCCATGTCTTGTTTTCGATCCTAGGTGTGTCCATTCTCTTTATTTTATTTAGTTTTTGTTTCTTATTTTGTATTTTGTTTATTTTATTTTCTAAGTTTTATTTGTTTCTTCGTGTTGTATTCTTTCTAGTTAAGTTAAAGTTTATGTTTTTATTTTAGTTAGTTTTTGTTTCATTTTTCCACACGTTGAGGACAATGTGTGATTTAAGTTTGGGGGTGGGAAATAAGGAATTTTAGATTTTTTTTAATTTTTTAGTCAATAAAAATTTTTCGTTTTTAAGTTAATATCCATAGATTATTTTAAATGTTATAACAAATGGACATGGTGAAGGTTAATCCCATAATAGAGTCTTTTCTATTTATCGTTACTTAGACACTAATTCATGAGTTAAACTTTGAAAATTTGCACATTCACATCAACATGGTTTGTGGGGAGTGAGATTGAAAAACTTACTTTTAGTCTAAGTTTAATTTTAATTTTTGTTTCAAATATAATTAGTTATTGTTATCAATAAAGTAATAAGTGTTCCACTCGAGACTTTGCTTAGTAACCGGGCCAGTCCTGCCTGATCAACAGTGATTCTCGCGTCAAACAGTAGAGTTTTGGCATGGGGCAGGGTGGTTAGTTGGTTTCGTAGCCTTTTCAGCTCGAGTTAGTAAGTCCTTAGGGGTGTTCTACACCTAGTGCACTAAAGCCCTAGTGGTTTGGGAGTCATTGACCTAAAGCTCGTTACATGGGTTGGATAGAAAGCTTAAGGGAACCGACATTGCACGACCACTACTATTACTGAGAAAAGAATTGAAAAGAAGAGAAAAAAAATAGTTATATTTAAATTTAGTATGTGTGAAATAAAGAAGGATGAGAGGTAAGAGTTTTAGTCTAGTCTCCTTAATTATGTTGGTTCACTTTACACCGAAGGAAGTTTTTGAATTCTTTTCTAATTGATTCTAAATGGCTTAGACTATGTGGTGGGATTAGTTGAAACTTTTAGAAAGATGTTTTAATTTTTAACGTTTTCTATGGATTGCAACTTGAAGATGAAAATTATGTCTTAGTTAAGTTTTGTTTAAGCTTCTAGTTTGTTAGTTTTTATTTTTGTTTTCTAGTTTTGTTTTGCTTGAGGACAAGCAAAAAGCTAAGTTTGGGGGTATTTGATGAGTCGATATTTTACTATATATTTTACCCTATTCTTAGTTATAATTTATTGGTTATTTTGGAAGAATTTTGATACTTTGTTATATATTTTCAGTGTAGGACATTCGACTTCCTCTAGAGCAAAACATGATCAAACGGACGAATTTTGGAGTGATTTCAATTGGAGGATGTTCGTGAGTCTTTCAAGATGATTGTATCAAAATTCCAGATTTTTCTACCAAGCCATTTGATCGTGGTGATGAAATTAAGGCCAGCGCGTAGCTTTCCCATATTGATGTTTATGGACTTTTTGGGTATTTTGGAGGTCAAGATGGCATATTTTGAGGAAGATTCCTTCTGAGGATTTGTAGGGGACGTCTTCATCTTTCAAAAGACATCCTTTTGGGACCAAATCGGAGTTGATTTGGTCGGTCAAAAATGTGATTTTCTGAGAAGTCCGAATTTTAGTTTAAATAGGAAACCTTTTATTTTCTGTTTTATTATTTTATTATGTTTCCTAGTTTTATTCTCAGACCTTTTAGGGTTTTATTTTAGAGTGGTATAAAAAAGGCTTGTTAGCCATTAGGGTTCTTTACGCAACATTGGAGGAGAACGCACGCACTACTCTAGAGGGTTTTTGAAGTTTATTTTCTAGGTGTTTTCTATCATTTTTCTATTTCAATAAAATTCATTTTGTTTTATGGTTGTTCGTAGCTAATTTTCGTTTGCTAGGGCAATGCCTTAAGCCTTAGCATGAATATGTAGTTTTTATATAATTGCTTATGATATTATACATGTATACTTTGAATTATTAATCACTGTGCTTTAAACTGTCTCTATATCTTAATGGTTAGCTACCATTAGGATGTTTAGATAAGTAATTGAATGCAATTCAGCCGGAATACCACCGGGGGATTGAGTATTGCTTCTTGTGATTGATAGTTGTAATTTCACCTGGGATGAACACCACGTCTTAGGGGTTGCATGGTTTTTCAAAAGGTTTTCACAAAGCGTAATGAGTTTTACATGTTTATATTTGATCTGAATACCACAA
Source organism: Malus fusca (assembly GCA_035220775.1). NCBI lineage: Eukaryota > Viridiplantae > Streptophyta > Magnoliopsida > Rosales > Rosaceae > Malus > Malus fusca. Next base: position 362,471 of record CM069068.1, on the reverse strand, counting down.
ACGGATTGCATGTTTGATATACGTTCTAGCTTGAATACCACGAGTAGAATATGCATTAGGAAAACCTAACCTTCAAAGTTGCATGAATAATTCATAAGTAATTGGTAAATCTACATAGGATTGTTAAGGGGACGGCGTAACCCTAGGTTTTTACAATTTGGTTTTCAAAACGTTTTCTTTTGTTTTCTTTACTTTGTCAATTTATTTAATTGTTTTTAATTAAATTCGTTTTTAATATTTTAGGTCATAAAATCAATTTCTTCTAAACTTTGTTTTCAAATAGTTAATTAAGAATTAGTTTAAATACAAATTATTTATTCAATCCCTGCGGAAAACGATCTTGCTTGAGCCGTTTATACTACAACTACCTTGTTCTCTTGCAAGTATTTTTAAATGTTTTTATCTCTACTTTTGCAGGTGGTAAAATCCCTATCAATATGGCTCTATAAAGGATTCATTTACAGTAAAACTTCTGCTTGGATCATGTGGCTCAATTCGATTGAAAGGTAGATGCCTTGCAAAACATGGGCTGAACCGTTTCCGGAAGGAGAGAGGACTTGAAAGCTATGCCTTGCAAAACATGGGCTGAACCGTTTCCGGAAGGAGAGAGGACTTGAAAGCTGGACCGTTAATTGCACATGTGGGGCCAAGGATGACGACGGGGAGAGGATGTTGGCTTGTGATACATGTGGTGTTTGGCAGCACACCAGGTGTGCCGGGATTCATAGCTCTGATGAGATTCCTGCAAACTTTGTATGAGATGTGTGAGCTCATACCGCAAGAAAAGCCAAAACACCCATAAACCAGCCAAGGCAGTTAACAAGAGTGTTTCTTTCTCCAACTCAGCTTGCAGAGCAAAGGTAGCCGCAAATGATGGTCCCAGCGTAGTATCTAACTTCAACATGACATCCGGTGTTCGTTGATTTGTAATTTTGACTCTGTGTACAGTTAGCATCTGTTAGTTTCTGGATGGGGGCAGATTTTTTGCCGCCTTAGTAGTTCATTGCGAACTTGCCCCATCGTGAACCCCTTTTTGAGAAAAGTTGTCTCTGTAAATAGCTCAATGGAAAAAGAAAAGGTCTATTTATTCATTGTGTTCCTAACAAAACTTGTCATGATTTTGAAAAATGGTAACTGAACTTGAAAGTTGCCTCTTCATCCTCCTCCTTGATCGGAATTCTTACCTGTTTTCTCCGCCTGTGTCGACACTACAATTTTAGCTTCTAAATTAGTGGCATGGGGTTCAGCCCTTGAAAAAGAAAGGTTTCTAACAGCCGTACACAGACTGGTATACTTGGTAACCACTTCCTTGTACGCACTCAGCAGTCTTTCGACATCTCCAACTGTCAAATCTCCAGCCTCTTTGTCCATATAAGGATAATTTGATGAACCTGTAGCTTTCAATAGAATGTTTATCCATTAGTCAATGTTGCCATGAGTAGTAATTAAAGAGTATGTAAATATGTTGTAAATATTAGGAATCCTTTATTAGGAAGGATATATGTGTGTGTCCTTTATTGTTTATTGTTTCCTTATAAAACAAGGATTGTATCTTGTATATATATTTCAGTTATACAATACAATGAAAATTAAGTTGTAAAATTCTATTTGGCATCAGAGCTTGTTGCCGTAACCCTAACCAAGAAAATACCCATCCCGTGCCGCTGTGCTGCCAAGAAATTTGCGAAGGCTGTGCGTGCTGCATGCCTTTGCCGTGAGTACTATTGGGATCTTGGAGTTTTTTGTCTTTTTTTTTTCCTTTGTTGCTTGTGTTGTGAGGAAGGAAGAAGAAAAAAACTGCTAGTATCTGATTGTTTTTTGCTGCATCCCGTGCTGCTGCTACAGAGATATCGCAAAGACTGTGCTTTCTGTCCTTGTCGTAGGTATTGTTGGGATATTGCAGCGTTTTTTGCTGCTCCTTTGCAGAGAAGGAAAAAAAAAAGGGAATTTGGTGTTGCTTTGCTGTACTGATTGCAGCAATTGTGCAGTGAGTAACTATATTTTGATAATTGCTGCTGCATTTAGTTTGGGCCTTTGGTTTTTTTGTGCCGTGTGGGTATTGTTTGTGTTTTTGCTGCTACCTTGGATTGCAGCATATTGAGTTTTTAGTTTTTTTTGCCGTGAGGTGTGCAGTGCTGTCACATAGTGCAACCTGTGTATTGCAGCAGCTGTAATCAAGACCATAACCTTCATTGTTATCGTACCTTCTTGTGCAGTCGTGTTATTACAATGGTGAATACAGGTTGGATTTTGGATTACGATGCAACGGATCATATGACGTATGATAAGATTTTGTTTCAGTCTATGACCCATCTTCATAGAAAGTGTGTGGCAACTGCCAATGGTACTACTGATGCTGTTGTTGGAGCGGGAACAGTGTCTCTTACACCCTCTCTTCCCTTACATAATTGTTTATTGGTTCCGACATTGTCCCATCACTTATTGTATGTACCTCAAGTCACTGAACAATTGGATTGTGTTGTATTAATGTATCCTTCATTTTGCTTGCTTCAGGATATTCAGACAAAAGAGATCATTGGGCGTGGCACTAAGAGAGGGGCTATATTATGTGTATGACGTGGTTCCTGGAAGAGCTAATTTGGTTCATGCTTCACGTAATACTAATAGTAATCTACAGAAGGCATTATTATTGCATCGTCGTTTAGGGCATGCATCGTTTGGTTATTTGAAACATATATTACCTAATTTGTTCAGTGGTATTGAAGACTCAAAATTGAAATGTGAAGTATGTATTTTAGCCAAAAGTCATCGTGCTTCATTCCCTCCAAGTATGAATAGAACATCTTCTCCATTTGCGCTAGTACACTCTGATGTGTGGGGGCCTTCCCCTATTAGTACTACTTCGGGAATTAAATGGTTTATTACTTTTGTTGATGATTGCACTCGTATGACATGGGTTTATCTGTTGAAACATAAAAGTGATGTTAGTATGATTATTCGGTCTTTCTCTCAGATGGTGGTTACACAATATTCCTCCGTTATTAAGGTTCTTCGTACTGATAATGGGGTAGCTGAGAGAAAAAACCGTCATATTTTGAAAACTGCTCGTGCATTGCTTATTGGTGGGTCCGTGCCCAAGAGTTTTTGGCCAGACGCCATCACCTATGCCGTGTATGTTATAAATAGCATGCCATCCCGGGTTGTAGAATTTCGTACTCCACTCCAAGTGTTGACGGAACATGTTCCGGTTGTTTCTACCAATACTATCACTCCTCGAGTGTTTGGATGCGTTGCTTATGTTCATATTCACAAGATTCATTGTAGTAAATTGGATCCTTGTGCTCTTCGGTGTGTCTTTGTGGGTTTTGCAACCCACCACAAAGGTTACAAGTGTTACCACCCTGCAACTCGCCACATGTATATAACCATGGATGTGACTTTCTCTGAGTCAGAATATTTTTATGCTCTCGTCTCACCACCCTTCGATCACAAGATGGAGAGTTCTAGTTGTGATCTTGATGGTGATTTTGAATGGTTGGATGTACAAGAGGTAACGGTTTCAGGGGGAGTGCACGGCGTTGTGCTGAGTGATGCAGTTGATGCTCGGTCTCCTCCTGCCGAGCCTGTTGTGAGTGGTCAACAGTTTTTCACTGAACCTGCTGCAAGTGGTCAGCAGCTTCTCACCGAATAAGAGGTTGCCAGTCCGTGTGTTAGTGATGCCGAATAGAAGTGCACTGATGGTCAGCTAGTTGTTGCCGAAGCTTCCTCTCCTCTTTCTAACTCAACAGTGCCTCTATCCAAAACATCTTCTCTGGATATCCCTGAGGTAAGCACTAGTGATACTCATATAACTAATGATGTTATAAGTACATATAAATTGCCACCAAGGCAAAATCATGGTGTACCTCCTGACAGGTTCTCTCCGGAGGGAAAAGTGAAGTATCCCATAGCTAATTATGTGTTCTGTAAAAACCTTTCATCTGAACACCAAGCTTGGGTGAATAATGTGGATTCAATTCAAGTACCAACTCGAGTAGAAGATGCTTTGAAGAGTCAAGAATGACCGAAGCAATGGATGAAGAGATGAGGGCATTGTAGAAAAATAATACATGGGAAGTAGTTGAGTTGACGAAAGGAAAAAAGCCAGTTGGGTGCCGATGGGTTTTTACAGTTAAATACAAGACTGATGGATCACTCGATAGGTATAAAGCAAGGTTGGTGGCGAAAGGGTATACTCAAACATACGGAGTTGATTATCAGGAAACTTTCTCTCTCGTGGCTAAGATGAATACGGTATGAGTCCTTATCTCATTAGCTGCAAATTTGAATTGGCCACTGAAACAGTTTGATGTAAAAAATGCGTTTCTTCATGGGCATCTAGAGGAAGAAGTGTATATGGACTTCCCTCCAGGGTATAGTAACGGAGAAAAATCGGGAGTGTGCTGATTGCGAAAGTCACTTTATGGGCTTAAGCAGTCACCTCGTGCACGGTTTGGGCGGTTCAATCAGGCCATGAGAAAGAATGGGTATTATCAGTCATTCTGATCATACTTTATTTGTGAAGCAGAGAAATGGTAAAGTAACAGCCTTAATTATTTATGTAGATGATATGATAATAACAGGTGATGATTAAGATGAGATTGTCAAACTGGAGAAGAATCTTTCTGCAGAGTTTGAGATGAAGAGTTTAGGTGACTTAAAGTTTTTTCTTGGAGTTGAAGTTGCTTGTTCATCCAAAGGTATTTTCTTGTCTCAACGAAAATATGTTCTGGGTTTATTGAAGGAAACAGGTATGCTTGGGTGTAAACCCGTGGATACTCCCATTGTGGAGAAACATTATTTGGGAATTTATTCGGATCAAGAACCAGTAGATAAAGGCAAATATCAGAGGCTGGTAGGAAGACTAATTTATTTAGCTCATACTAGTTCGGATATAGCCTATGCAGTAAGTGTAGTGAGTTAGTTTATGCACTCACCGAGTATGGATCATATGGCAGCTGTTATGGGGATTTTAGCTTATCTGAAGTCGGCTCCGGGAAAAGGAATTTTGTATAAAAATTCCGATCATCTGAGAATTGAGGGATTTACCGATGCTGATTGGGCAGGTGATGTGACTAATAGGCGCTCTACTTCTGGATACTTTACGTTTGTTGGCGGAAATCTAGTCACTTGGAGGACCAAGAAGCAAAATGTGGTGTCAAGGTCTTCAGCTGATGCCGAATTCCGAGGTATGGCACATGGAGTATGTGAAATTATTTGGTTACGTAAGTTACTCTGGGGTCTAGGTTTCAAAGCAAAAGAGGCCATAAGCTTGTATTGTGATAATAAATCCGCACGGGAGATTGCAGAGAACCCGGTACAACTTGACAGAACAAAGCATGTGGAGGTTGATCGTCATTTTATTAAGGAAAAGCTTGAGAAGAAGATTGTGTCAATACCGTTTGTGAACTTGAAAGAGCAACTTGCGGATATCCTCACTCATGCCTTGTGTAGTAGATCTTTTGGTGACTCACTTGTCAAGTTGGGCATGTGTGATATATATGCTCCAACTTGAGGGGGAGTGTTGCCATGAGTAGTAATTAAAGGGTATGTAAATATGTTGTAAATATTAGGAATCCTTTATTAGGAAGGATATATGTGTGTGTCCTTTATTGTTTATTGTTTCCTTATAGAACAAGGATTGTATTTTGTATATATATTTCAGTTATACAATACGATGAAAATTAAGCCGTAAAATTCTATTGTCAAGAGTCTGGAAGGGTAACTAACATAAACAAAAACCAATAAAAAATATTTTCACAATGGTGGATGCATTTATCTGTTACTTATGGAACTTTGGATTGGAATATTACAACTAACTAAAAGTACACGGTCCCAAGCTCCCATTATTTGAGCATACAAAAGAAAAATAAAACAAGCCACACATTGTTTTGTTGTCAAAGAAGAAAAAAACGTAATGGTTGAAGTTCTATAGTATTTCTAAAGGTAGCATAGGTTCAATTCACAAAGGTAGTGTTCGTTGGATATAGTATCTAATTCAGTGAGAATATATATTCCAGCTTGTGATTCGTTCAAAACCTTAATTGCTTATCTTGGTAATCCAATATCAGTTCGGCCTTGTTTGGTGGTAGGATTGGTATAAATAACTTTCCTACATGACTAACATTTTCTAACTTCTACTTGGACAAGATTTTAAGTTGATATCCATTTCTTGCTTCAACATACATTGAATCTAGTGAATTATGCAATCCAATCCAATCCAAAATGGGGCCAACACCTCAAAACTAGGGCCTGAAGAAAAGGTAACATTTATGGTGTGTTTGGATAAGGAACTTTTAAAGTCAATGGATCTAAGGGGAAAATTGTTAGGGTATATACTTAAATAGAGGGACTTCAAAATGACTAAATGCAATACATTTGAGAGAACTCTTGAATGACTCCTTCAAGGGTGTCATTTGGAAGTCGTGTGTTTAGCGTCTTGTAGTGCACTGGCAATGTTTTAGTAGTAGCTATGTACTGTTTTAGTAGCTGATTGGTAAAGCTTCTTCTAGTGCATTTTTAACAATTGAGTCTAAAGTTCCTTGAGACTTTAATTTTCCTCATCCAAATATACGGTTAGGAAAATGAGTTATAGTTTGAACCTTACCGCTTCTCTCTTTATAATGCAACACCGCTGATGAACCAGGATCTGTCTGGCCTTGTGAGGTTGTCATTTCTTCCAAAGCTTGTGTGGTGTCCTTTTCTGTAGCTTTATTGGTCAATCTTGCGGCATGCATACTCTCTTCAAATTCGATTTCATCGATAGAAAGAGATTTAGCATTTAACTCAAGAATAAATGTTTTGGCTGAGACAAGATTGGTGAAGTAATAAGCCGCTTCCGACACAAGTTTTGTCTGCCTTCGATATAACTGAATAAATCTGAGGTTGGAATGCAACTGTGGAGGATTGGCCTGTTAGTGCAAAGCCGAAAGGGTTAGTAACTAGTGATGCAGCATATAGAAATAAACTCTTATAAAACTTTAAAATGATTGATCAACAACCAGCATCAAATATGACATCTTAATTAAATAACACAAAGTAAAATTGAACACAAATGGACACCTTATCACCAACTAAAAAATTCTGATGACGCTGAGAAGACAATCAACAGTAAGGAAAAAAATCAACATTTAACACACACTCCAGGACCAAACAAATGAGGTAATAAAACCAAAAATCTTTCAGGCATGTATGATGTGATCTCACACTGTTAAAATTTGAAAAATCAGAACTGGCATGATTGCAGAATGGCTTATTACCAAGGAAAGCTTGCCTTGATCATGACATATATAAGGACAGGAAGGAAGTCATCAGCTCCTGCTAATACATGATTTTCTGACATTGATGCATTCAGCAACAGATTGTTAATGACCTTGCAACAATTCATAATACAGAGAAGCTTTTCACGAGGGGCTTTGAACGCATTGATTTTCTGCAATTCTTTTTCTGCAAGCTGAATAGAAAAGAGAGAATTTGTGGCTAGTCCTTAGTTCTTACAAGGAATAAGTACAATATTGTTATATCAAATAAAAAGAAATAAACGAGTCTAAATTGATATTTGATAATAAAAGGAAAAGAGAGAAGCAGAGTAATGCAGTTATAAAAGATCTTCAAGAATATAGTTATCTGGATGACCATTCATTTCATAAAACCAATCCATTCAAGGGGAAGGAGGATAATATCCAAGATTCTATGCAATTATCTCTACCAAATAAGTTATTTTCAGATTATTTATTATCTCTCATACTACACATTCCCCTCCAAAGGAAAAACAAAAGGAACAAGCAGAAGCAGAAATTCCTTTTATATCAATATCGACTATGGCTGAAATCAAAAGGCACTGTTATGATTTAAACAACCTAAACTGCAAATATATACAGGTATTTAGCTTGAATTTTTTAGTCTGATGCTAAAGACACTAAACCTGATTCATTATTCAAGAAATATAATCATTAAGATGAAAGTGAAAATGTGTAAATGACATGTCTTTTATGGTTCGTTTACTTATTTAAGAGCAACCAAGTATTCAGCTGGAAATCAACATCTTTAAATAAAAGAAAAACTAATGAAAAGGGCTTGAAAACTTTGAGTTTTAATGATACGGACAAAATAAAGGGTAAAGTGAATAGTACCAGGATTGACTTTTTAGTGTAAAAATGTGATCTTTCGTTAAAGTGAACAATACCGGGAGCTTTTTGTTAAAGTTCCCTTAAATAAAATGACCTCTACTACAATGCTTCGTATAACGGAGATAATAGGATAACCATGAAACTATGAGCATTAAATTTAAAATGACAAACAATATACAGAACAATCCATTAGCATATTAAATGGAACTAAATAAGCACTAAAAAGGAATGCAGTGCCTGCAGTAATCTGCACTCCCAACAATCAGTGCAAATGCGGTATACGTACCAGCCATGAAGCTTCATTGCGCAGAACTACTGGAATATCCAGATGCTCAGGCTTCAAGAAGGTCCGCAGCAAGTGTATTTTGTGCGAGGTTTCAAGGTCAATCTTTGCATCCTCGGGTGAAGAAGCAAAGGTCCGGGAAAACAACTTTGTCATGACATATTTCTCCAAACCCTGCAGTAGCCATCATAGACAAACACACCCCAAGCTGAGTATCCCAACAACAGCAACAACAAAGTCTTTCCCCAAGCTGAATATCCCACATATAAACAAAATAATTTTGTGGTACGTGCTACAGTGCCTTTCTTTAATACGATTGTTAGTCGGAAAGTTTAAACTATTGTGAACACAAGGGATGCGATGAAAAACGAAATTAACTTTCGAGTGAAGCGAATTTTGAGATTCTTAAGAACACCAACATAGACTAAACCAAATTCGTCCACCATGTTTGAATTGAAACAAACAGGGAGAGAGGGAGGGAGAGAGTACCTCCATTGCACAATCGACTTCCTGATCAGTGGCACCTGCCCACAAAGGATGATCCCTAATATTATCTTCCATGGTTGCGTAGAACTCTTGAACCTTTTTGCCATCACTTTCAGGGTTGGCAGCGTAAAACGAGAAGGAAACGATAAAACTGACAAACAAATATCAAACCAAACAGATTAAATATCCATTCCATTTCATTGATTAGGGTTTGAGTTATGGGAGTACCTTTTGATAGATCGGACGAGATCGAGGGAAGCAGGGTTTCGCATTCGATCGAGAAAGTCATAGAAAATAGCGGAAGAGGATGACAATCCCTCCATTCTCTTTTGACAATTTGATTGACCTGAGACCAATTCAGATTCAGGGGAGCACTGCCACCAAAAACACCGCCGCCACAGCCATCACCGCCACAATCACTCTGTGTCTCGAGAATATGAACAAGAAGGAGTGGCAGCATATTATTTACCAGCGGATTATAGATTAGTCGTTGATCAGACCAACAACAACCGTTAAAGGAGAGAGAATTGAGAACAATGAAGAATGTTAGGTTTGGCACGTGACACCCCCACTTTTACTTGCGGTTAAAATGTTAAATGTTTCCTCCCAAGAAAATGTTAATCTTCTTGTACTAGATTTGATTTTATTCTAGTTATTTGTTTCTATATGAACTTGTATTCCTTGGAGAAGAATGATCTCTCTTATTACTATAAATAAAGGCATTGCATAGGGAGATTAACACACATTCCTCTACACAACCCTACAAACACATATCTCTCTTTATTCTCTCTCTGTGCCACCGGCCCCCCTTCTTCTGTCAGTTAAATATAAGCCACAATACGTTATCAGCATGCTTCTACTACTGCGCTTAAGAATCTAACGTGGAAGCTTTCCGCATCAAACCAATTCACCAATATCATCATGCAATCAGGTTCTTCCAAAACAACGGTTTTTATCTCGATATTTTTGAAGCCATGATAGCGTGAATATTCACCATAATGCATTACCCAACTTTATGTTTTTCGAATTTTAGATTCTACATAAATTGTGTATACATTATATCCATAATTGTTGAAGATGAGACAGACAACCCGGTTGGCGAAGCTGAGAAAGCCACTGCCATGATCTTCATTCGAAGACATATTCATGAGGCATTGCAAATCGAGTACCTTGTTGAGGAAGATCCACAAACACTCTGGGTTGCTTTGGCTGATCGTTTTGATCACCAAAAGTGTTGGAAACCAATCATATGATGATACTTTACGGACATTTCACATGTTAAACTAATCTAGTTTATTATAAAGCGCAAAGATTATTGTTTTAAGCTGTCTCATATAAATGTTATATGCTTAAACGATAAGTTCAAGGAATATGTAATTGGGAGAATATGATCTAAAGAAGTTAGATTCAAGAGACCATTCTCTTTCGTATACATATCCTAAACATTCCTGATCATAGGATTGCCAATTGGGCATTGACAGTCTGTTAAGATCAGTACGTGTTATGTCTTATCTTAGTGAGAGTGACTGGCCTCGAGTCATTGGTGTGACTGACACCAAGACAAGCATGTAGGTGCTCAATAGAGAATGAGTCCACTGAACACGATCAACAAGGAGTTCTCATACTCATGTCACATGAGAACTCATGGTTGGGATAAATGCAAAGTAGTCATTTGACCTGAGGCATCATAGTTGTCTTGTGGTTAGGTCCTTGATCTTTGACTATGTCGAAGTCACTTCGTCAGAGGGTGTCCACGACATAGTTGGGGTTAAGCCACTTAGCCATGGAGGCAAGTGAATGCACAACAAGGGATCTCTAACCTTCAAACCATTTGAGGGAGAATACTCTATGATATGATTAAGAATCTCTGGCCAGAGTATGAATGAGATTTAGGAAGTCGTTACAAATCACATTCAAGGTAATCATATAAGTAAAAGAATCACATTGGATAGTAGACATGAATAAACTATCAAACCAAACAATGTGGTCAAGAGTATTGTATTAGAGGAAGACCGTTTTGCATTATAATCATAAACTGAATAGGTTTTCCACCTCTTCTGATTAGCTTGGGTAGCCATGACATACTACTATGTGTCACTCATGGTTTGTGGAAGCCATAAAGGTGTATAATCACTAAAGGGAGAATTGAAAGTATGTTTCAATTCACAATCGATTTGAAGAGTTCTAATCGCCCACTACCTCGCTAAAAGGAACCTATTGGATCGTACACCGTGTAAGGTAGAGATTGAAGAAACAACGGAGATGAGTAAGGATAATTAAATGGTTTAATTATTTATGGCTAGGATTAATTAATATGTTAATTAATCAAACGAATAAGTTCGTTATAGACCTCGGGTTAGTTTTGGGTCGTTAGGCCTAATGGGATTTGAATCTCAAGTCCAATATCTCAAGTTGTCGCCTCAAAGCCCAAACAACCCAATATGGCCGGGTATAAGAGTGAGGGGTAGTGAACTTGGCTTAATTGCAAGTTTGCCACTCCATTGTGAGGTTGTATAAAGGCAACTTTATAGCCATTTCATCCTTAGGGTTTTCTTAAGAGAAAAGATGATAACACAAAGCTCTCTTGACTCTCTAGGAGGCTGGCCACCTTGGAGAAAATTACTAGCATCCATTTCCTCCAAGGTCACTCATCTCTTCATCAATGCTCTCCTTGGTGTGAAGACTTAGAGGTTCTCTATTTTGGGAACTTGAAGAATCCATTCTACCATCCTCATCCAAGAAAATCCATGGAGCTAGGAAGTAAGGAATGAAGGCCCTATCTCTTGGGTGATTATCCTTTACTTATGCAAAGAGGAATCAACAAAGGTATAATATTTCTCAACTCACTTTGTTCTTGAGTTGAATCTTTGTTCACCACACTCACTAGGCCTTGAATTTCATGGGTAAAGTTTTGTTTTTGAGTGCATACAAGCATGATTTCGCCTTTTATTTGTTAATTGTATGCATAGGTGTTGCTCAAATGAACTTGTTTTCATAAATATTTCCTTTAAGTGGTATCAAGAGCCTAGGTCTAGTAGTTGGTGAATCCTTTTGGGTTTTGTAGTTCATAGTCTTTGATTTGAATGTTGTAATTGTTACAAGCTTTATTCTTGCTTCTTTGAATGTAAACTTTGCTTGAAAATTTGCCATCTCAAATGTTGTAGATGTAGTTTGTTGATGCACAAAATCGGAGGTCTTGGAACAACGTAAATCCGAACGTGAATCTGCAAGAAATGTAAATAACACAAGATGTATCGTGGTTCACCCCAAGGTTTGGGCTACGTCCACACTGATTGTATTTCTCTGAGAGTATTTGTGAGGGAGAGAGTGTGAGAGCTTTGCTTTAGATAGGAGAGGCTTAGGGTTTGTGAGGGTGAGGAGGCCATTTTATAGAATAAGGGCTCATCCCCTTTTTACATATTTGCCCCTTCCTTTATTACATAATTACATTTGAGTCCCCCGAGTATTTATACGAGGTCTAAGTACGGAGGCCCTAAGTATGGTATAAACAGTAGTCCCCCAAGTCTTCAGTCAAGAGAGTCTTTTGGCTGGAGACTTGAAATTCAGTCCATGTGTGGGCCGAAGTAACTAGATGTTGTCTTGAACTGATGCTCGATATGAGGCAGTGCTCAATCTGAAATGATACTCAACTAGAAGTAGCACACGCTGCGAGGCTGCTCGGCTCGTGGCTTATGTTGCCTTGGTTGGCTTGGCTTGTGGCGTTTGAAGGTGAGGGAGTCCCTTTTATAGAATAAGGGCTCACTCCTCAATACATAAATGATGGGTTATGAGTGATGCTCGCGGCGAGGCGGTTGCTCAGTTGGAGGTGATGCTCTCTAACGAAGGTGAGGGAGTCCATTTTATAAAACAAGGGTTCGCTCCTCAGTACATGAATAATGGGTTAGGAGTGATGCTCGTGGCGAGGCGGTTGCTCAGCTGGCGGCGATGCTCTCTAACGAAGGTGAGGGAGTCCGTTTTATAAAATAAGGGCTCGCTCCTCAATGCATAAGTGATGGGCTAAGTCCCCCAAGTATTTTTTATGAGTGCTCTCTAATGAAAGTGAGGGAGTCCCTTTTATAGAATAAGGGCTCGCTCCTCAGTACATAGATAATGGGCTAAGTCCCCCAAGTATTTTCATGAGGCCTAGTTGAGGCCTAATATTGAAGGAAATTTTGTGAAAAACATGTTCATTTGAATAACATCATATAGCATGCAATTAACAATTAAAGGCGGAATCATGCTTTCATGCATTCAAAAACAAAACATCTACCATGAAATTCAAAGCCTAGTAGATTGGTGAACCTTGACTCAACTTAAAAACAACAATTTGTTAGTTGAGAAATATTTACCTTTGTAGATTCCTCTTTGCATATGCAAAGGATAATCACCCAAGAGATAGGGCCTTCATTCCTTGCTTCTTAACTCCATGGATTTGGTTAGAAGAATAGGTTCTCCAAGTTCCCAAAATTGAGAACCTCTAAAGATTCTACACCAAGGTTGGATTGGAGAGGAAATGAGTGACCTTGAGGAAATAGAATTGCTAGACAATATCCCCCAAGGTGGTTGGCCTCTTAGAGAGAAATGGAAGCTTTGTGTTCTCACCAATTTTCTCTAAAATCAACAACTTATGAATTTTAGGTTATAAAGTTCTTTATATAGTCACTTCTTTAAATGACCTAAAGAACCAAAAACCCTAATTCAACACTAAATGGATATGGGCTTTTGGGCCTTTGTGAATCTTTATTCATTAAGTTGTCATACAACTTAAGTCAATGGGCTTTGACTTTCGAAGCCCATTGGGCCTTAAGGTCCAAAACTATCCCGAGGTCTTTAACGAACTTATTCGTTTGATTAATTAACATATTAATTAATCCTTGCCATAAATAATTAAACCATTTAATTCATCTCCTTTGTTTCTTCAATCTCCACCTTATTTGGTGTACGATACATTAGGTTCCTTTTAGCGAGGCAGTGGGCGATTAAAACCATTTTACATCGATTGTGAATTGAAACTTACTTTCAATTCTCCCTTTAGTGATTACACACGTTTAGGGCTTCCACAAACCATGAGTGACACCTAGCAGCATATCATGGCTACCCAAGCTAATCAGAAGAGGTAGAGAACCTATTCAGTTTAGGATTACAAATGCAATACGGTCTTTCTCTAATCTAATACTCTTGACCACATTGTTTGGTTTGATAGTTTATTTATTCATGTCTACTATCCAATGTGATTCATTTGCATTTTATGATTACCTTGAATGTGATTTGGAACGCATTCCCCAATCTCATTCATACTCTGGCCAGAGATTTTAATCATATCATAGAGTATTCTCCCTTAAGCCAATTGAAGGTTAGAGATCCCTTGTTGCGCATTCACTTGTCTCCATGACTAAGTGGCTTAACCCCAATGATGTCGTGGACACCCCGATGGGGTGACTTTGACATAATCAAAGATCAAGGACTTAACCACAAGACAACAACTGTGATGCCTCAGGTCAAATGACTAATTTGCATTATCCCAAACATGAGTTCTCATGTGACATGAGTATGAGAACTCCTCGTTGATCGTGTTCAGTGAACTCATTCTCTATTGAGCACCTACGTACTTGTCTTGATGTCACACACACCAATGACTCGAGACTAGTCACTCTCCCTGAGAGAAGGCATAGTACGTACTGATCTTATCGGACTGTCAATGCCCAATTGGCAATCCTATGATCAGGAACGTTTAGGATGTGTCTACGAAAGAATGGTCTCATTAATCTAACTTCATTAGATTGCATTCTCCCAATCACATATTCCTTGGACTTTATCGTTTAAGCATATAACATTTATATGAGACGTCTCAAACAATAATGTTTGCCCTTTATATGTAAACTAGATTAGTTTAACATGTGAAATATCCGTAAAGTATCATCATATGAATGGCTTTAGGGCACATTTCCAACAAATATATGGTACATAATGTAGTCCCCCAAGTCTTCGGTCAATAGAGTCTGTTGGCTGGAGACTTCAAATTGAATCCATGTATGGGCCGAAGTGGCGGTTGTTCAGAGACGGTCTTTGTAGACCATGCACTAAAGCTTTGCAAGTTGAAGCTTTGAAGCTAGAGCTCTGTAAATGAAGCTTTCGAAGCTAGAGCTTTTGTGAATGAAGCTTTTGAAGCTGTAGCTCTGTAAATGAAGCTTTCGAAGCTAGAGCTTTTGTGAATGAAGCTTTTGAAGTTGTAGCTCTGTAAATGAAGCTTTTGTGAATGAAGCTTTTTGAAGTTGTAGCTCTGTAAATGAAGCTTTTGAAGCTAGAGCTTTTGTGAATGAAGCTTTTGAAGCTGTAGCTCTGTAAATGAAGTTTTTGAAACTAGAGCTTTTGTAAATGAAGCTTTTGAAGCTGATTGACATGAGTGATGCTCATGAATGTTTATGTTGATTGACATGAGTGATGCTCATGGATGTTGACATGAGTGATGCTCATGAATGTTGATATTAGTGATGTTCATGAATGTTTATGTATGATTGACATGAGTAATGCTCATGTATGTTTATGTATGATTGACATGAGTAATGCTCATGTATAATTTGACGTACTGGCGTACTTTTGATCACCTGGTTGGTGGTAATAGCGGCAGGTTGCCGAATAACTTTGGAGTACTGGGCGTACTTTTGATCACCTGGTTGGTGGTAATAGCGGCAGGTTGCCGAATAATTTTGGAGTACTGGCGTACTTTTGATCACCTGGTTGGTGGTAATAGCGGCAGGTTGCCGAATAATTTTGGAGTACTGGGCATACTTTTGATCACTTGGTTGGTGCTATTTTGGGCTTATGGGCCTTCGCTCTTCCACACAATATTCCAGCCCATTTATTTTGGGCTTTTCCATTTTTTTTTTTTTTACTATTACCCTCTGATGGGGTTTATACAGATGTCTCCGAAAGATAAGAAAAAATAATTTACATCATTCAGAAATAAGAAAAGTAAATCACATCATTCTGGTGGGGTGTTTATTCCTCACTTTTGCTTTCTCTTTTGCTTTTTTTTTTGTTTTTTTTTTTTTTTTTTTTGCTTTCTCTTTTCTGCTTTGTTCCCCCACTGCTTTTCTGCTTTTCTTGATCTCCCGCTCCAATGGGACTCACCTCTTTTCTGTTTTTGCTTTGGCATCAGCTACGGACCTCATTTTCCTTTTTCTTTTGCTTTTGTTTCTGAAATATTCTCTCACTTCTGCTCTTTCTTTTTATGTCTGTTTGTGCGCTGCTGTCATGCATGTGCACCTAATTAATCTTTACAGTGTCTCTGCGCCGAGAGGAATGAGTAGAACCAATGGAGATCAGAGACCCCATCGTACCAAAAG
Source organism: Malus fusca (assembly GCA_035220775.1). Lineage (NCBI taxonomy): Eukaryota > Viridiplantae > Streptophyta > Magnoliopsida > Rosales > Rosaceae > Malus > Malus fusca. The sequence goes on along the minus strand of CM069068.1, from coordinate 346,227 downwards.
TTGTAGCTTCATCGTCACCTTCACGTGAATTGATGCACCAACCAGGTCAGATCTCCACATCGTGGTACCAAAAAACATTTTCCTGACCTGGGTTTCGCTGGCCCTGTCCTATTTTCCTTTCTCCACCCTTTGAACACGTATCCCAATCTGCCTTCCCCAAGAATGTTATCCGGCCTGAAGTTATCAGAGGATAGTTGGGCTTTATTTGGAAGCAAGAGGTCCCCACTGAACCCCTCACAGGAAGAAAGCACGAGGTTCCTCTATCCACTCTTTGAAGTTGATGACACCGTCTCCGTCGGAATCGACCTCGGAGATCAAGTTGATGACACCGTATCCACTCTTTGTTTTTGCTTTTTCACATCACATTGCAACTTGAGGTGTTCTCATCACTGAAGAAGTGAGTGTATGGTTCACCAGCTGGAGGAGGAGCGTATGGGTATGGGTTGACAGCAGGTGGTGGCCTAGCATACACCATTGGTTGGAACCTCTCATTGCCCATTGCCCTTTGCTGGTTAATCAGAGCCTGCAAGTGAATCAAGATCTTGCGGTGGGGGGCCCGGCATGTAGTTGATTGCGTGTCTCGCTTCTTCGTTCGTGAATCAAGATCTATATGATCTTTCTGGGCTTCAAGCCCTCTTCTTCGAATACCCTACCTCAGTGGATTAGCAGAGTGGGTTAGCCGTGTGGAGGTCGGCGTCGCAGCTGACGCAGAGAGCGGCGGCGTCAGCTTTGCAGGTGACGACGGCTGGGTTGGCGGTAGGGATGCTCTTCCTCCAGTCGAGGACGCTTTGACTCGGCGTCGCTAACAAGTTGGAAGCGGTGTACTTTTTTCGCTGTCGCAGCCCTTGAGGAAAAACTTGAAATGCTGTCAGCATTGAGGCTGCCAGCATTTTTGCTTGAGCCCTTGTCTCCCTGATCTCTATTCTGTCTTGCAGGGATGGATTGAGCCGCATTCCTCCCTTTTTGTGCAACTTTTCCGATCGATGAGGGACTGGATGAGAGGGACGATCTCGACGAGGTCTGGGGAGAAGACGCGATCGAGATTGCTGTTGGTGGCGGTGGAGGAGTGAGCGAGTGAGGACTAAGTCGAGCGGTGGATCGGGGACGAGTTGGCATCCACGGAAAGCCAGGATTTTGGGTCCCTTAAATTACTGGACTTCTCTTGCGATTCCAGGAAATGCTGTAGGTCGTACATCCTCCTCCTCCTTTCCCAAATTGTTTTCTTTAATAGAATAAAATTCAAAAAGCAAAAGTTGCAGAGAGAGAGAGAGTTGGAGAGTGGAGAGAGGAGTTTTGGTTTCTTAGGTTTTTGTGATTTTACAGATTCACGGCGGAGGTGAAAAATTGAGAGAGAACCGACATAACTTTTCGTGTCGATTCCCACAGACGGCGCCAAATGTTGATGCACAAAACCGGACATCTTGGAACAACGTAAATCCGACCGTGAATCTGCAAGAAATGTAAATAACACAAGATGTATCGTGGTTCACCCCAAGGTTTGGGCTACGTCCACACTGATTGTATTTCTCTGAGAGTATTTGTGAGGGAGATAGTGTGAGAGTTTTGCTCTAGATAGGAGAGGCTTAGGGTTTGTGAGGGTGAGGAGGCCCTTTTATAGAATAAGGGCTCCTCCCTTTTTTACATATTTGCCCCTTCATTTATTACATAATTACATTTGAGTCCCCCGAGTAGTTATACGAGGTCTAAATACGGAGGCCCTAAGTATGGTATAAACATAGTTCATATGAGCATGAATTTTGGAGCTAAACTTTGGTGCCATGTTTATGGGGAAATTCGGCCAAATCCTGAAGGAAAAATTTTGTCCTAGCTAAGAACATGTATGAACATTTGAATACATATGCTAACAATTAACTCTTTAAAGTAGGCATGCATCCAAAAACAATTCATGAAACCCATGACTTTCAAAGCCTAGTATATGGTGAACCAAAATACTCTTTAACAACATTAAAGATAATTAAGAATTTAGAGATTCTTTACCCTTGAAGCTCATCCTTGATTACACAAGGGATTCACCCAAGTGGAGGGCCTTCAAGTCACCTCCTTGCTCCTTGGATCTTCCTTGTGATTTTCCTCCTTTTAGTGCTCCTTTGCTTCTTTGAGGATTTGAGGATTAGTTCTCCAAAACACCAAAAGTTTGATGTCTCTATGTCTCTTCACCAAGGATGTAATTTGTGAGGATGAAAAAATGGATCACTTAGGGAAGTAAATTTGCTAGATAACTATCCCCAAGTAGCTTAGAAAACCCTAATTGAAAACAAAGCTATAAAGATGAATTTATACTTCATTTCTTAGGTGAGTGGCAAACTTGCAATTAAGCAAACTTGCATACCCTCACCCTAAATGGTTGGCCTATATGGTTATTGGGCTTATTGCCCATTTTGTTTTAGTTGTCATACAACTTAAACATAATGGGCCTTGTGGACCAAAACACTTTTGGGCCCCGAAGCCCTAAAACCAACTTAAAAGCCCAATACGAACATTTCGTATAATTAATTAACTAATTAATTAATCTTGACCATTCTTCAATTAAACCATTTAATTGCTTATCCATTTCATTTAATTGCTTCACATATATCCTTATTTGGTGTGCGATCCATTAGGTTCCAATTAGCGAGGCAGTGGGCGATGTTACTCTTAACTATCGATTGTGAATTGAAACCACATTTCAATTCTCCCTTTTTGATGATTAGTGTTTGCTAATCAATAGGGCTTCCACAAACCATGAGTGACACCTAGCAGTATGTCATGGTTACCCAAGCTAAGTAGAATTGGTTGGAGAACCTATCCAGTTACAATTACAATGCAATACGGTCCTTCTCTAATACAATACTCTTAACCACATTGTTTTAAGTGATAGTTTGTTTCATGTCTACTATCCAATGTGATACTTTCTTATATGATTCCCTTGAATATGATTTGGAACATCTTCCTTAGTCATATTCATTTGCTTTGGCCAAAGACTTTAGAATCATATTTTAGAGTATACTCCTTCCACCATGGAAGGTTAGAGATCCCTTGTTGTGCATTCATATGCCTACATGACTAGATCACATGACCCCAACAATGCCGTGGACAATCCGAGGGAATGCCTTTGTCATGATCAAAGATCAAGGACCTAACCATTAGACATCTATGATGCCTCAGGTCTAAGGACTACTTTGCATATTGTAACCTTAGAGTTCGTACATGACATGTATGTTTGAACTCTCATTAATCGCAGTTCAGTGTACTCGATTACTCTTTCGAGCACCTATGTGTTTGTCTTAGTGTCCAACACCAAATGACTTGAGACTAGTTCATACTCACGTTTGAGTCAACATAACACATACTAACCTTAGCGGATTGTCAATGCCCAATTGGCAATCCTATGGCTAGGAACGTTTTAGGAATGAACATAAGAGAAAGGTCTCCTTAATCTAACTCATTAGATCACTTATCTCTTATGTCAAATACATCCCTTGGATTCTCTTATTGATTAAACACATGATTCAATAAATAGTGATTAACAATAAGTATTGCCCTTCCGTTAAACATATAAAAGTTTAACATATTAAGTATTCCAAAAAGCTATTACATCAAATGAGTGGCTTTGTGGGCATACTTCCAACAAATCCAAAGGGTGAAATTTTGGGTTCATATTTGTCTTGTTAAAAGTGTTTTAAAGTGACTTTTGGAACCCCTAAGTACCCTAGGATGTTAACCCCCTTTTGAGTAGTGAAAATTTGAGTTTTATTGAGTGAAAACATTCATGGAGCTCTTATGGGTTTTTCATGGATGTTCTTCAATGTTCTTGATGTTCTTACCAAGAACAAAAAGGTTTGGTGTTTTGATTCAATGTGTTTGTTGTTTTTCATAAAGTTTTGGTTTGTTATTGATTGGTGATGGATGATTTGTGTTTTATTATTTGATAAATGCTACACCTTACCTATATCTTTCAACCCATACCAATCAAACTTTTCAATCATGCCAATCAACTTTTCAACCCATACCTTTCACTTATTCAACACACTTTAAGATTCTGAATTTTCAACAAAACCAACCCTCTCTCCTACTCACCAAAACCGGCCACCCCCAGAATGGGGGTACTTTTGGAACTTTTATGCAATTACATAAAGTTTTGATACTTTTGAGTATTTGTACTTTGACCCGAAAGTTTATGTTTTTACGTAAAGGTCCAAAATCACTAAGGGACAAATTGTTTTGCTCCTTTAATGAAGTTTTTGCATTTGTTGAAATTTTTGGGTTCTAGTTGTAATTACATGAAGTAGTGGACTGATAGGAGCATATTTATGCGACTTAGTTAGCTTGTTTTCTTGCATGTATGTTGTTAGTTCATAGTTATTTATGTATTTTAAGCTATTTTCGTGTGTTTGTAGGTCCAAAGGGCTAAAGTAGCACGAAAGTGCTTTTTGGTGCATTTTGGAGCAGTTTGGGCTTGGAATGGATAACACATGCATGGAGCAAGGTGGATGGACGAATTTGAAGACCAAAAGAGGCTAGGATTATGCTGAAGTTATGAAGAAATTAATTCAAGAAAAGGAAGTAAAGGATTTAAGCAAGAAAGAAGGAATGTTAGCCAAAGTTACCTTATTTTGTCCCAAACTTTCCTAATCCTTCACCATTTAAATTCCAGCTGCAAAAGAGGATCCTTAATTATATTAGGACACTTAATAATAGGTTCTAGAAGACCTTATCCCAGCCACAAAGGGATGCCACACCCCTTTCCCTTCCCTTTCCATTTCCCTTGCCGTGCAAGGCAAATCACATTTCCCTTGTTTTTTTTAAGGCTTGCCGCACCCTTCTTACCATTTTCTTCTTAGGATTCTGATTTGTTACCCTTTTCTTGGAGAATTTGGAGTCTTAAACTTTCCCAATTTAATTCCCAGCCGTGCCCTTTCCTTCCTCTATAAATAAAGGCCATTGCCGCACCATTCAATCCATCCACTCACTACTATTCATACTTTCAGCCATTCTTCCATACAAATCATCACTCAAACCTTCACCCACACCTTGTGCCGCAACAAAGAAGAAGAAGGAAGACCCTTGGACGTGCTTGCCATTCAAGTTGGATTGCTGGAACATTCTTAGGTGTAATCCATCTTTTGTTTTCAATGTTTAAGTTTAATTACCTTTTTTTTTGCGAACATGAGGAGCTAAACTCGTTTTAGCTAGGGGGAATTCAAAGCCATGAATATATATGCAATATGAATTGATTACTTCCAGTTGTGATTTCATAAATCGTGAATGCAATTTACTTAACTGTTTGATTGATAACTTATTCTTGTATGTTGATTGAGGATGCATACTCAGTTTGCATGCAGGGATTTGATGCTAGAATATAAGGGAGTTTAACCTAATCGTTATGAACTTATATTCATAAGTAGTGGAGGTTGCTAGTCACAATCGTGTTAAGTAGATTCCTGTCAGGAGTATCATGTTGTTCATAGTTACGAATGCCTTGTCAATGCTTATGATTTTCACAAAGCTTAATGATCTTTGATTGTATCTCTATTATGTTGTTCATGTAGGGGACTATTGAAGAATAATTTGGTTGCCGATGCGTTGTCCATCCAATTCAATGACTTAAGGAAAATCTGAGGGTTAATTAGTGTTGTTCACGGTTAATTTGTGGTGTTGAGGTTCATGGTTTATTGAAAAAGAAACTGGAAATCGATTTATGTTCAAGTGTGTCATGTGTGGAGAAGAACCCTCTAGCTAGCCAATCACCCATATTTTCCCCCAAATTCGTGCTAAATTTGTCTAAGTCTTTAAGTTACTTGTCTTTACTTTAAATTCGTCAAAAACCCAATCCCCTTTACTTTGTTGAGTTAAATTAGTTAGAATCTGTCCAAACTTGTGTTTTTAAGTGTTTTGAGTAAAGTAAAAATCAATTTTCGTCCAAATCATCATCTAGTGTCTAGTTTGAGTCTGTTTGATTGTTTTGTGTTGTTTTGAGTCTTTTTAGTTTGTTTTGAGTTCTTTGAGTCTAGTTAAGTGTTTTCAAGCTTAGTTTTGTGTTTTTAAGTCAGTTTTAAGTAGATTAGCAATCCCTCCTAATCCCCGGTCTAGAACGATCCCTACTTACATCTTTACTATAATTGTCAATAAGAGGGTTTAATTTGAGTGTTAGTTTATTTCACCTCATGGACTTTTGTGTTTTTACAAAATGACCTCAAAAGTTTGTGTTTTGCAATATAGCCTAGTTGAGGTTATTGCATTTTGGCCCAAATTAGTAGAGAACAAAATAGTTTTGTATCTGTAAATGAGAATTGGATTTTCATTTCATTTAACTCCATCTAAATCAATTCTATGGATACAAAAGCCAAATGACAATGTTGCATTCAAGTTTAATTAGTTAAAGCGTTAATTAATTAAAGAAAGGGTGATTATGAACCTAAGCCTACGATAATTGAGCTATGTGAAAGGCCGTCTTCAAATTTGTTTGAACCATGGGAATGTGTAGATTAGATTTTGGTTGTAATTTGATATGATCAACTGTTGTAAAAGAGCATAAGCTCTTCTTTACTTTAAAGTAATTTGTTTTGAGCAAATGTTGTAAAAGAGCATAAGCTCTTCTTTACTTTGAAGTACTCATTTTCTTGTTTTATTTGATATGCATGAAATTGGAGTAGTAGGGTCCAACGCCCAATAAGAAAACATGCCTTAATGTGATTAATTCAATTATGATTATAGACCTAAAGTTCTATTTGCATATTTTATTGTTGCATATTTCTGTATATATATTTGCGTTTGTCTGCAGGAACATATAAACCTGAAGTTCATAATTATTTTGAAACTTGAAGTTTCTAGAAACATGCCTTGTTTGAAAACCTGAAGTTTTCCTTACAAACATCACCCATGAAAACCCGAAGTTTTTTCATGCAAATTTAAACCAATACATGGCTATTAGAACCTGAATGTTCTACTCATATGTGAATGGATTGATATTCTTCTCCATTACACTAACCACATCTTGTCTATCTATTTTGTGATAGAAACATGTCGAATTTGAACAAACTCGACTTCACCGCTTTAGAGGTCTCTGGAAGAAACTACCTTAAGTGGGTCCAAGATGTGAAGTTCCACCTCACTGTAAAGAACTTGCGTCCCGCCATTGAAGATGAGACAGACAACCCGGTTGGTGAAACTGAGAAAGCCATTGCCATGATCTTCATCCGAAGACATATTCATGACGCACTGCAAACCGAGTACCTTGCCGAGGAGGATCCACGAGCACTCTAGGTCGCTTTGGCTGATCGTTTTGATCACCAAAATGACATCTTCTTCTTGAAGCACGACATGACTGGCATCATTTGCGCTTCCAAGACTTTAAGTCTGTGAATGAATATAATTATGAAGTTTGTCGAATCTGATCACTTCTCAAATTCTGTAACAAGACTTTGACTAAAGATGATCTCCTGGAGAATACCTATTCGACCTTCTGTTCTACTAATATTGTCCTGCAGCAACAATATAGGGCTCAGAAGTTCACTTAATTCTCGGATTTGATCTCTGTTTTACTTCTCGCTGAAAAGCAGAATTAGATGTTGATGAAAAATCATCAAGCTTGACCTGCTGGGGCGACTATTGTGCCTGAAACACATTATATCACAAACAAAACCCCAAAACATCAAAATAAGAGTGGTAGGGGCGGCCAGAAGCCAACCCGTCAAGGTTAACAGAGCCAAGGGCCATCTAAGGGAGGAAACCGAGCCCAGAAGTGCCATAACCTCTCTCCCAAGGCCCTAAAGTTCAAGAATAAGGGCAAAGCACCTGAAACCATGGATGTGGATACGTGCTATCGCTGTGGTTCAAAGGACCATTGGTTTCGTGTTTACCGAGCTTCCTAGAAGGTTGTAGCTGAATATCATTCTCGTCGTAAGGAGTTTGAATCAAACTTAATGCAAGTGGATGAACCGGAGAGTACCAAGATGGAGCCTATGGAAGATTAGAATCTTAGACATAAACTATTTCTCTAGTTGAAATTTAGACAATGGGGCCGAACTCCACCTAGTGGCCGAACCCTCCCTTGTTTTTTGGTTTAATTTTGAACAATTTTCCTGTATATTTGGATTATTTGTTGGTGATTTATTTTTGGATATTAAGTTTTTAATTAATTACCATGCTTGAGTACTTAATTTATTTTGAATGGATATTTGTTTTTAGAACTTTTATGCATGTGACCGATTCAAATTAATTTTCATCCTAGGTATGACTAGTGAGGAAGTTAGTTGTCTGGCAGATAGTGCAACCACGTACATCGTTTTGCGTGAACGCATATATTTCACTAACTTCACACCTAAGAATGCACCTCTGACAACCTGCTCAGTCTCATTCAACCTGATCAAAGGATACAGTAAGGCACGAATAATGTTGTCCAATGGTACTATTTTAACCATTGATGAGGCACTTTATTCTCCGCGTTCCAGAAGAACGTTGTTGAGTTTCAAGGACATTAGAGATAATAATTACTACGCCAAAACCTATGTAGAAAATGGAGTTGAATTTCTATGCATAACTTCCTACGAATATGGCCAGAAGCGTATTCTAGAGAAAATGGAGCGTATCCCGAGTGGTCTGTATACTACGACCATAAGTCTGTATTCTGGGACCACGCATAAAATTACACTTTGGCATGGTCGTTTGGGACACCCTGGACGAACATTGATGCACTGTATCCTCAAATCATCACACGAGCATCCACTAACTCGAAGTTTAGGTTCAATTCAAGGAATCACATGTCAAACCTGCTTCATGGGAAAGCTTATGATTAAGCCTTCTTATGACAAGATTCGTCCGAATCCTCATATTTTTCTACAAAGGATTCAGGGGGACATTTGGGGAACGATTCAACCTCCATGTGGACCATTTAGATACTTTATGGTATTGGTTGACGCTCCCACACATTGGTCACACGTGTGCTTGTTGTCCACAAAGAACCCTGGCTTATCCACTCTGGTGGCTCAGATTAACAAGCTCAGGGCTCACCACTCTGATTATTCAATCAAATCCATTTGATTGGCTAATGCTGGAGAATTCACATCTAAAACTTTTGATGACTATTGCATGTCGATTAGGTTTGAAGTTTAACATCTATTACCACATGTTCACACCCAAAACGGCCCGACAGAGGCATTCATTAAGCGCTTACAAATGATTGCTCGATCGTTGGTTATACGTACCAAGCTCTCGATCGCTGCTTGGGGCCATGCAATAATGCACGCAGCCATGTTGGTTCGCTTTAGGCCTATTGCGACCCAAGCATATATCGCCTTTAAGTTGGTTACCGGATATGAACCCAACATATCGCATCTGTGCGTTTTTGGTTGTGCGGTTTATGTGCCTATTTGGCCACCCTTACGTACAAAAATGGGGCCTCAGTGAAGGATGAGAATCTATGTCGGATATGATTCTCCTTCGATCATTCGTTACTTAGAACCTTTGACAGACAATCTATTTACTGCTCGTTTTGTAGATTGTCACTTCAATGAGACAGTCTTCCCATCGTTAGGGGGAGATAAGAATGTCAAAGTTCCTGAAGAACGATGCGAATTATCGTGGATGACTCCCACTTTGTCTCATTTAGATTCCCTCACCGCTTAGTCTGAAACTAAAATGCAGTGCATATTAGATCTTCAGAACATGCCATATGCTTTCATGGATCTAGCGCGAGTGACAAGATCACATATTCCAGCTGTAAATGTACGACTGACTTCCTTCCTGGAGGCTCGAGATGCCAACTTTGGTGATCCACGTACATTAGCAGCTAGCCAATCATTTGCCTCTACAGTTAAGCGTGGCAGACCACTTTGTTCAAAGGTTCACATCCCCAAAAGAGGAAACCCACGGAATAGGCCCCTGAAGAGCCTACCGTGAATCCGACTGTCGCTTACTCATTCTATCCAACTCATAAGGAAATTATAGATTACAGAAGCGTCCTTGAAGAGACGAATCCATTTCTCGAGAATAGTGAGATTTTGGTCTATTATGCTAGCTTGGATGATGTTTGGTGTATAGATGAGATGATTGTCGAAGATGCATTAACATATGCAGTAGCTACTGAGATCATGTTGATCGATGACAATGAACCCCGTTCCGTTAATGAATGTCGACGTAAAACCGATTGATTAAATTGGAAACAAGTAATCCAAGTTGAACTCGATTCGTTTGCGAAACATAAGATGTTTGGACTTGTAGCTCATACTCTTCCAAATGTGAAGCTCGTTGGCTACAAGTCGGTTTTCGTTCGGAAGCGTAATGAGAAGAACTAAATTGTGCGTTACAAAACTCGTCATGTTGCGCAAGGCTTTTCACAACTCCCCGGGATTGACTATGACGAAACTTATTCACCCGTTATGGATATGATTACTTTTCGCTACCTTATCAGTTTGGTAGCTTCCGAAAAACTGAGTATGCAGTTGATGGAAGTAGTAACTGCGCATCTCTATGGGGATCTTGATATGGAAATTTATATGAAAGTTCTCGAAGGACTTACATTGACTGAATCAAATATTTCCAAACCCCAGAACATGCTCTCAATTCGGCTGAGGCATTCACTCTACCGTTTGAAGCTATCCGGAAGAATGTGGTATAACCGTTTGAGTGAGTATTTGACTAGTCAGGGATATGTGAACAACGAACTATGCCCTAGTGTGTTCATTAAGAAGTCACATTCTGGTTTTGCGATTGTTGCAGTATATGTCGATGACATGAATCTCATCAGAACTTCTGAAGAGCTCTCGAGAACTGTTGTGCACCTGAAGTTGAAATTTGAGATGAAAGATCTAGGAAAGACTCAATATTGTCTCGGTCTCCAGATAGAGCACCGTTCGGATGGAATCTTAGTACATCAATCGAACTACACCTAGAAGGATAAAACGAAGCCTTCGAGTACTCCTATGGTCGTTCGATCGCTAGATGTAAAATGAGATCCCTTCCATCCGAATGAGGATGATGAAGAGATTTTGGTGCCTGAAGTTCCTTAGCTAAGTGTGATTGGCGCTTTATTGTACTTAGCTCAATGCACTAGACCCGACATCTCATTTGCTGTTATTCTTTTGGCAAGATATAGTAATGCACCAACACGCTGACACTGGACTGGTGTTAAAGACATTTTTCGCTACCTTAAGGGTACTATGGATTTGGGCTTGTTCTATCCCTACGGATCCTCGAGTGATGCCACACCCCCTTATCTTGAGTCGATTCTCGCCTTGTTGGTTATGCTAACGTATGATAGTTATCTAATCCGCACAAGTCGCGTTCTCAAATGGGTTATGTCTTTACCGTTAAAGGCACCACAATCTCTTAGAGGTCAATTAAACAGACCTTAGTTGCCACTTCGTCTAACCATGCTGAAATTTCTGCCTTACACGAAGCAACTCGGGAATGCTTTTGGTTGAGAGCAATTATGGGCCATATTCGAAGCTCCTGCAATGTTTACCCCGTTGTTGATGTCCTGAGGGTGATCTATGAAGATAATGCAGCATGCATCGAACAGCTCAAGAAGGGTTACATCGAAAGAGACAACACCAAGCACATTGCGCCGAAATTCTTCTTCTTACATCAACAACAAGAGCATCAGAAGATTGAAGTCACGCAAATCCGTTCACAAGACAGTCTGGCCGACCTCTTCACTAAATCACTACCGAATGCGACGTTTCAGAAGCTTGTTCAAGGAATTGGTATGCGTAAACTTTCTGAGTTGTAACATTGCTAGTTCTCTTTGGAATTGTGTCAAACTTAGGGGGAGTATCGTGAAGTATACTTGCTTGATCTTAATGTACTCTTTTTCCCTAAAATTAGGAGCATTTTTCCCACTGGGTTTTTGCTACCTAATGAGGTTTTGACGAGGCACCCACCTTGGGTTGATCATATCCCTGATGACGTCTCATAGATGTTTCATTTGACTTTGCATTACTCATGCATTTTGCCTTAGACTATGGATTTTGTCCCTGCTTGGGTTTTTACCATAGCCATATGGTTTTTTGTGAGACTTACTTACTTATGCAAGTTCCTACCTTATTTGAGAATAGTGTGTTCCCGAAATCAATGCCGACGAGTCGACTTCATCAACCTCTACATGATGCCGAATCTACTTGAGTATTTACACACTCAAGGGGGAGTATTGTAAACTTCTAGTTTAAGTGTGATTGTGTAAATCCTAGATTAGATTTAATTCTAGTTATTCTTTCCTATATGGACTTGTATTCCTTAGAGGAGAAGGATTTATTCTCCCTCTTATTACGATAAATAAAGACACTGCGTAGGGGGAATAACACACATTCCTCTACACAACCCTACAAACATATATCTCTCTCTATTCCCTTTCTGTGCCGCCAGCCCCCTTCCCCTGTCAGTTAAATATAGGCCACAACAAATCTTCGTATCTTTGTTTCCTTAAACTTATAATTGTGAATAAAAACTTACGCATCTTTTGTTTTGTTATGAAACAGTGACTTGCAACTCAAGGTTTTTTTTTTTCATGTACTGTTTAATATAAAAGACAATAATATATTGTTCTTTGTACCATAACCTGTCAACAAATTTTTTTTCTTAGTACAACAATATATTTTTACACTAAGGGGAGGGGGAGTTCGGTTGAGCCATACAATGGGCAACCGAATTTGGTATTGAATTCGCCATCCACGATATTCGAACCTAAGACCTCTCACTTACAAGTGTAGAGGAACACTACCAGACCGTAGTACTGAGTGATACCTATCAACAAATTAAGACTTCAAAAAATTTTGAACTTGCCATTATGAACTTGATGAAATTGAATTTTCTTTGAAGTATTAAAATATTACAAAAATCTTTTTCGTTCTATTTGTATCATATGTCCAATAGAGATTGAATCTACATTTGTTGGTGGCCCTACTTCTATTAGAAATATAGTAAAAATGATACAAAGAGATGGTAAGTATAGCACTAGTCAAAATATTATATCAATTGAGAGGATTATTGGCCGAAGTCTTACAAAGTGTACGTCACTTGAGAGGCCCAATTGGTCTTTTTATTGCCTTGTGTTAGGCGATCTCGTGTTGTTTTGGTTTTTTCTTTGTTGTTGCCCTTCCTTCGGCTTTTGGATTTGGAGATTTATATTAATTGAGCTATATTGATTACTTGTTCGAAAAGAAAACAGTGCACGAGGGAGGATCATCATCCCTACAAGGAAGGAAGCAACTTTAGAAAAAGATTGCCTCTTTTCTTGGGGCTAGAGTCTGCTAGCCATAAGTTTAGATTCATGTGCTTTCATTTCATTACCAAATACCAAGCACAGCACTGCACCTGCAGTTCAAATTTAATAACCTTGGTCAAATATGTATACACAAATATTGGATATATAGTTGCAGTAATGGAAGCCCTGCTAGCTGATGCATCTGCATGATCGATCTTTCTAAACATAAAAGTTGTTTGGATTAAAACTTGAACTTTGGGTTTAAGGAAGGAGTTGGCCCAAAGGGAGGCCTAGAAAGAGAGATGGTTGAAGCCCAACCGAAGCCCAGAAAGCAGAAAAGGCCCTTTCCGACTTGGTGCAGCTCACTTGAACCACTTGCTCACCTGCCTAGAGACCAAGTGGTATAGACTAGACAGCTAATCAGCCCTGTTGATGCACAAAATTAGCGAGGACTTTGGTACAACAGAAAGTGTCAGGTTTTGTGACCTTCGCTTGGTTGCTTCGGTCACTAGCGAGGATAGGTGTATAGATGAATAGAGACAGAGAAGCAAACACAAGATATACGTGGTTCACCCAAATTGGCTACGTCCACGGAGTAGAGGAGTTCTCATTAACTGTGAAGGGTTTACACAAATGCATTGGTTCAAGCTCTCCTTTTGTGAGTTCTAGTGAATAGTTTAGTACAAAATGACATTAGAGATTATTGTGGGAGAATGATCCCTATTTATAGAAGAGAGTTTCTAGTTTTGTTCTGACATTGGCACGTGTCATGTTGTGATTGGCTTCTGATGTTGACACGTGTCGCGCTGTGATTGGCTTCTGATGTCGACACATGTCGCATTGTGATTGGCCTCCTGGTTGAAGGGAAGCTCTTCTGGATCCTTGACGGTATAACGTTGACCGGTGCTAAGTAGTTTCGGGATTGGTCAAGTATGGTACAAACAGTGCTCCCCTAAGTTCCCGAGTGAGGGAAGCTCCTCGGTTGGGGACTTGCAAGATCCAAGCCGCTGAGTAATCGCGAAACCTCTAAGTACCGAGGTGTGGTATCGTCTTCACTTGCCTTATCTTTCTCATAGGTAGATGTGACATCTTCTCTGGAAGTACGCTTCCTCCATTCAGGGGTGGTGTCTTCAACCGGTGGAGATGCACAAGGTAATGTATCAATTTCACCTGAAGCTTACTTGTAGTTTCGGGCTTGGCCAAGTGCGATACAAACCCTATAGTAGGAGTCCCTCAAGTCGCCGAGCTAGGAGATCTGTCGAAGGAGGTAACCGACAAGGTAAGCAGTCAGGCTTCCAAGCAAGCAACCCAGGATCGGAGGTTCGACTTCGGCTTCCGGTTGATTGTTCTCCTTCTCCTTGTCTCTCATTCAGCTGTCAGGATAAGGAGAAGCAGATGGAGAAGAGATGATATGAGATACTTTTGCTTTTGAAGAAGTAACTTTCCACAGGCTTATTCTTGAACTGTGTTGGAGGGTTTTCTAGTCTCCTCCAAAGGACTTTCCACAGACTTAATCTTGAACTGAATCCGATTCAAGGTGGCGGACACTTGATCTTGAATTGGGCTTGTGATATCTTCAAGGGTCGTTGGTGACATGATCTTTAAGGATTTGATTCAAGGGTGATGAATCAACATGTGCAGTTCACGACGCCTTAGTGAGTCGACTCAAGAATTTGAGGGTCAAAACAAGTCCATCAAATCTAGAGTATGATCGACCTTGATGATATGGGATACTCTTGCTGTTGACAAAGTAATGAATGTGGTATGGCGAGGTTTTGCTCTTCAGCGGCGGTGCTAGTGAAAGGTTGTTGAAGCTTCTCGTGTTGTAGCGATCTGTTTTAGCTCATCGTTGAACCTTCTGCTTCAATCTTTTGCCTGGCAGAAGTGGTGTGTACCCTTTGCATTTAAATGGTCCTTCAGAACATTCCTTCCTAGTGACTCATCCACGCTTGGCAGCTTCAGTGTAAAGAGCCAATATCTGATCAACTGTCATGAGGTATTTACCGGTGGAATTCGTGACCTTGACAGCAGTTGCGGATGAGTACTCGAGAGCAATGTTAAGTAAGTAACCGGGCAAAGGTCTCAGGCAGTCAGTTCCCGATTGGAGGTTTGATTTCAGGTTCCAACTGACTGCTCTCTTTCTCCTTGTCCTGCAGGTGTGGACAAGGACAAGGACAATGACAGGGAGAAAGCATGATATGGGATACTCTTGCTTTCGACCCTGATGATATGAGATACTCTTGTTCTTGGTGTGGCTTATTTGCTGAGGTATTATCGGGGGGAAATAAAGCTGAGTATTTCGAGAAGTTATGTTGAGGGTGCCTTCTCGAATGCGAGAAAGAGTTGAGCATTTTTGCAGGTTTGCTTGTCCTTAGAGGAGGGAGGTCGACGTATATAGGGATTTCCCAATAGCAAGTAGTAATGCTATTCCTTTACCCTTCTTGGTCACAGCAATGTAGTGGGAGCTGCCAGCTTCACGTGCTTTAACTTTGTCAGAGCACTTTGAAAAAGTGGTATGTTGTATCTGGAAAGCTGATGTTGCGTGTGAAGATTACAGACAAGCTTTATCTAAGGAGATCTGGTTCTCGAAGTTCTGAGAGCTGTGCCTATTCGGTTTTCAAGAAAGTAATCCCGTTGGGAGTCTGGCCCTCGAGATTCGGAGAGTGGCGCCGTTTCGGTTTTTGAGAAAGTAATTATGTTGGGAGTCTTTTCTCGAAAGTGAGTAAAGGTTGGACGTTCTTGCCAACCTGTCTTGCCGCAAAACACGGAGGTCGACACACATAGGGACTTTCCAGTTGTCAAGCAGTGATGCTGTTCCTTTACCCCTGTGGGTAATAGTAGGGTAGCTGGAACTTCGAAGTTCTCGTGCCTAAACTTTGTCAGAGATTTTTGACAAAGTTATATGTGGTACCCGAGGAGTTGATGGTGCATGTGGAGAGTGGTGATTGAACAGTAAGATTCACGTGCTTTCTACTTCACCAGAAATCTTCGACAGATTGCCCGTAATTTCCGCAAAGCTGAGTGTGCATGTGACAGGTGCTGACGAGGCTGAAAAAGCAGGTGCTTCTTCGATTTCTGAGATCGGCCCTCGTGGTCTCTGAGCAGCCCAGCTTTCGAGAAAGGAAGTGCCTTTTCGATTTTTGAGATCAGCTCTCGTGGTCTCTGAGCAGCCCAGCTTTTGAGAAAGCAAACGCCTCTTCGATTTCTGAAGCTCCGTCGAATGCAGATTTTTATAGAGGCTGGCATTAAGTTCCACATCATACTTGAATCTCCACCAGTAGAAGCTCCATACTTGCACTTCTAAGAACTTGATTTGTCCGACCTCTTCTTTTTCTCCACACCTTCGAATATGTCTTGCCCTTCTGACCGTCGCCTTAACTTGAATGTCGGGGAAGATAGTGACCTATCATCTCCAACCAACATTTGGCAGCCGTCATTCGTATCCCCAAATGGTCCTCTTACAGTTGGGGATTCCATGATGATGAATGATACAACCGCTTCGGTGGTGGCCAGAAATCTTCTCACTCCTAGAGACACTAGAATACTTTCCAGGCGGTCCGACGAACTCGCTGTTCAGGACTCTCTGGCCTACAGCGTCCGATGTGCAGGCTCAGTATCAAACATGGGCCAGCGCCTTCTTGCTCGATCTCGTCAGGTTGAGTCGTTGATGGCTGAAGTGGCTAGTCTTCGGCAAGAGGTCAGAGTGCTTAGGCATGAGAATAAGGAGTTGCACATGCTCGCAACTAATTACTCGACAAGCATGAAGAGGAAGCTTGATCAGCTGCAGGAGTCCGAAGTGCGGATTCAGAGTGATCATCAGAGGTTTGTGGCGTTACTCCAGAGGCAACTTCTGCCTTCGTCCTCTGGAGCTTCACCAAGTGTTGAGGCTCCGGATAATCAATCTCTGGTGCTTCGTCTTTCTGGGGCTCTCCCGATTGCTGAGACTTCCCCTGAGCAACCTTTGTGAAGGCTCCCTCTTGTTTGTTTATTTTGATTCATGTGTATGTACATATTTGTAGCTTATCGGAAATATTAATAAATAAGCTTGCTTCATTTCAACGTATTGTGTTAAATACACCAAAGCCTTCTTTAGAAAGTACTCTGAATTTTTTCTTTTGTTGAAACTTGTATTGTTGAAGCTTTGTGAGTGAAGCATGTAGTTTGAGGTAGTGTTCCCTTAATTTCCCGAGTGAGGAAAACTTCTCGGTTGGAGACTTGAAAAATTCAAGTCACTGAGTGGTTGTGAGACTTCCGAGTATCAAGGTGCAGTAGCATATGGTGGGAGTCCCCCAAGTCTTCAGGCGAGGAGAGTTCCCGAATGAGGTGTCTTGCTTGCTACTAATTTGTCCAAGTAACGAAGCCTTGTTTTGATGTCACACCTTCATATATGCCTTATCTAAAAATATTTCCAACTTTTGTGTGTTTGATGCTGCATGCTATTGACTAGACAATATCAAGTGCAATTAGTAGCTTTTCTCTCTTTTTCATCTTTTCTTTGGTGGAATTGCTTTTCGTTTCCACTAATCAGCCTGAGTGGATGCAAGATAACACCATTCTCTATAGCTCAGATTGCAAAGTCGTCTTCATGAAAGTTGTTCCTTATCTTGTAAACTACAACATATCCAAATTTGAGATCCATCGGAGTAGTACAACTTCAGAAATTCAAGTATGATGAGTAACTGTTCATCAATTTTCTGTTAACCCGTCAGACTTGTTGTGAGCTTCGAAACTCCATTTTCTCTTGTTCAGATCAACATACTTTCTTCATCGAAGTTGTTCCTCATCATCTCTTCCATAACATATCAAAAATTCAGAACAAACTAACGGTTGAATATTTCCAGATCTTCGAAATACCGCAGCAGCTTTGAAGCTTGGAGAAATCTGACCGTCATGTTTGGAGCTTCAACACTCTAACTTTCGTCGCTCAAATAGAAAAATTTCCTTCGTGAAAGTTGTTCATCTGCTCAAGAACTATAAGATGTCCAAAATTCAGCTCCACTGGAATTAGCTTCGCACTATCTTGATGAAGAGTGTGTGAAGCTTTTATATGTTTTGGTGTTGAAATTTTGTATTGTAGGTGAAGTTTTGGGGTTGAAGCTTTATAGTTGAAACTTTGGGGTTGAAGCTTTATAGGTGAAGCTTTGGTGGCACCATAAATTGATTTTGCCTCACACTATCTTGATGAAGATAGTGCGAAGCTTTTGAGATTGATATTTGTCCTCCATTGATGAAGCTTTTGGTGGCACCATAAATTGATTTTGTTTCACACGATCTTGATGAAGATAGTGCGAAGCTTTTGAGATTGATATTTGTCCTCCATTGATGAAGCTTTTGGTGACACCATAAATTGATTTTGCTTCACACTATCTTGATGAAGATAGTGCAAAGCTTTTGAGATTGATATTTGTCCTCCATTGATGAAGCTTTTGGTGGCACCATAAATTGATTTGGCTTCACACTATCTTGATGAAGATAGTGCAAAGCTTTTGAGATTGATATTTGTCCTCCATTGATGAAGCTTTTGGTGGCACCATAAATTGATTTTGCTTCACACTATCTTGATGAAGATAGTGCGAAGCTTTTGAGATTGTAGTTGTGTTCCATTGATGAAGCTTTGTTGAATTTCCCAATTTCTCCATTGATGAAGCTTTGTTGAATTTCCCAATTTCCAATTTCCCTTTTTTTTTTTTTTTTTGGAAAACAAGAAATTTGAAAATGTGGGAGAGACAACGTATACAAATTTTGCTTCCACACTGTTGAGCAAGAGATTGTGATGCAAGCCACATCTTGTAGTAGTCGAAGGTTTGGATGAACCATATAAATTGAATTTGCTTCGAACAGTCTTGATCAAGAGCGTGTGAAGCTTTCTATGAGTTGTAGTGTTTGCATTGTTACAAAGGAGAAATGTCTGAAGCAGATGCAAGAGGGCTGAAGAGCTTGATCTTCGTATACCATGCACTGAAGCCATTGTTGGCTTGCAATAAGACTTTGTTGGTGACTATAGCTCTTGTTAGGCATAAGTGCTCCCCTAGTTGAGTTGTAAAGCTTGAGGGTTTTTGATTATTTGTGAATGCTAGGAGTTCACATGTACAAGTTGTACCACTCGTCTTCTGGAGCATTGTTTGTACATTTCATCACTTGGTTGGTGGCATGAATGAGAGTACGCGTTGTACATTTCATCACCTGGTTGGTGGCATGAAGATGAGTTCCTTTTTCACCTGATTGGTGATAAGGGCGGTAAGTTTCCAAATAATATTAGAGTACGGGTTGTACATTTCATCACTTAGTTGGTGACACGAAGGTGAGTTCCTTCATCACCTAGTTGGTGAGAATAAGGGCAAGGTGTCGAGGCACATTGTGGTAAATGTCGAATGACACAAAGTGTGTTGAACCCTTTCGAAGCACAGTTGGCTTATGTATGGATGTGTTGGAATGTATGATGTTTATGTATGAATGTATTGGAATGTATGATGTTTATGTATGAATGTGTTGGAATGTATGATGTTTATGTATGAATGTGTTGAAATGTATGATGTTTATGTATGAATGTGTTAGAATATATGATGTTTATGTATGAATGTGTTGGAATGTATGATGTAGATCCTTTGTATAGTCTTGTTGACACATACTTAGATTTTGTTTTGTATTGGAAACATTTGCGTTGAAGCTTCAACACTTGAGTGTTTCATTGCTCAGAATGTAAAAGAGTTTAGGGCCGAGTTGGCTAAATCACCTCTTTATTGAACTCATACCAAATGGTCTTTGTTACATAGGATGCCGAACGGCTGTAGCTTAACACTTGTACAATGTGAGTCTATTTGTAATAGTACTTCAAGTGGTCAGCATTCCATGGATGGCCAAGGGTCTTGCCGTCGGAGCTTCTGAGCTTGTAGGAGCCAGGGAGGCTGATGCCGACGATCTCGAACGGTCCATCCCAGTTAGGACTAAGTGTTCCTTCACTCGGGACTCTATCACAGAGTAATCTCTTCTTCAGTACCCAGTCTCCCACTTTGAAAGAGCGAGGTTTGACCCTTGAGTCGTAGTAGTTGGAGATGCGCTGCTTGTAAGCAACATTCCTCAGGTGAGCCTGATTTCTGTGTTCTTCAACTAGATCCATGTTGAGGGTGAGTTGTTTGTCGTTCTCACTCTGCATGTAGTTCTGGGTTCGGTATGTTGCTTGCTCAAGCTCAACCGGGACAACTGCTTCTGTACCAAAAGCAAGTGAGAATGGGGTTTCCCCTGTGGAAGTCCGATATGAAGTGCGGTATGACCAAAGAACTTGGGGTATGAATTCTGGCCAACAACCTTTGGCTTTGTCCAAGCTAGTTTTCAGAGTGCGCTTGATTATTTTGTTAACGGCCTCGACTTGTCCATTAGATTGAGGATGGGCTGGAGAGGCAAAACATAAGTTGATGTTGAACTTAGAGCAAAACATCCTGAACTTCTTGTTGTCGAACTGCCGCCCATTGTCCGTGACTATCGCATTGGGAATGCCGAATCTGCAGAGGATGTTCTTCCATACGAAGTCTTCTATTTTTGCCTCAGTAATGGTTGCCAGGGGTTCTACTTCAGCCTATTTTGTGAAGTAGTCAACTGCAACGATTGCATAGCGGACTTTGCCCTTCCCTGCAGGCATCGGGCCGATCAAATCATGTCCCCATTGGGCGAATGGCCAAGGGCTGATCATAGGAGTGAGCGGCTCGGGAGGGGAGTGAGGGATAATTGCGTAGCGTTGACACTTATCACATGAGCGAGATAATCTGATGGCATCTTGGTGGAGTGTTGGCCAATAGTATCTTTGGCGAAAAGTCTTGTGTGCTAGGGATCGGGACCCAGCATGATCTCCACAGACTCCTTCATGTATTTCCCGTAGGACAATTTCCGCCTCCACAGGTGTAAGGCATCTAAGGTATGGCAGGGTAAAACCGCGCTTGTAGAGTTGATCATTAATGATCAGGTAGCGGGCAGACTTGTATCGAATCTGCTTAGCTTGGACTTTGTCATTTGGGAGGGTGCCATGAGCAAGGAATTTATAAATTGGGGTGATCCAACTATCTCCTTGTTGTAAATTGCACACTTCCGCGACCATGGTGCTCGGTGCCGCCAACAATTCGACATGAATTTTTCTCCCAATCTTGTCTTCCACTGCCGAGGTGAGGCGAGCCAAAGCGTCTGCATGACTGTTTGCCGCTCGAGGAACTTGGGTGATCTGGTAGTGGAAGTGTTTGAGCAAAAGTCGTGTTTGCGCGAGATATGCCGCCATGGAGCTATCCTTAGCATCAAAGTTGTTCGTGACCTGGTTGACCACTAATTGGGAGTCACTGAAGATATCAATTTGTTTAACCCCAAGGTGCTTGGCCAAACGTAAGCCTGCTATAAGGGCTTCGTATTCGGCCTCGTTATTCGATGCCTAGAATTTGAAACGAAGAGCGTATTCCATCGCCACTTTGTCAGGGGTAGTGAGGACTAATCCTGCTCCGCAGCCCTGTTGGTTGGATGAGCCATCAACATACAGACTCCATGCTGGGGTTGTTGATTCTATCTTCTGAGCTTCCGATGGTAGTGAAGTTACTGCTTCAGGTGTAGAAGTAATGTCAACAGGATATGTGAAGTCGGCGATGAAATCTGCTACTGCTTGACCCTTTTCGGCTGGTTTTGGTTGGTAGGAGATGTCAAACTCACCCAATGCTATCGCCCATTTGATCATTCGCCCAGACGTGTCAGGACTCTGGAGTATCTGTCGAAGAGGGTGATTGGTAAGCACGATGATGGCGTGTGCTTGGAAATAAGGGCGAAGTTTTCGAGCAGACATGACCAATGCTAGAGCTAATTTCTCAATGTTGGAGTATCGTGTCTCCGCATCTTGTAGGGCATTGCTAGCGTAGTAGACGGGCCGTTCGACACCACTGTCCTTTCGAATAAGAACAGAACTGACTGCTGAAGCCGAAACCGATAGATAGATAATGAGAGTGTCACCAACTTCTGGTTTGGAGAGCAGAGGGGCCTTACTCATGTACTCTTTGAGGTTCCTGAATGCCTCGGCACATTCCTCCGTCCATGTAATGTACTTCTTATTTCCCTTGAGTGCTTTGAAGAAAGGAGCACATCTGTCTGTGGCCTTAGAGATGAATCTGGTTAAGGCTGCCACCTTGCCAGTAAGGCTTTGGATGTCTTTTGAAGTTACTGGCTCTTTCATGTTGAGGATTGCTTTGATCTTTTCAGGGTTAGCTTCAATGCCTCGTTGGCTAATCATGAAGCCTAAGAATTTGCCAGAGCCCACGCCGAAGGCACATTTGTTGGGGTTCAACCTCATTCGATACCTCTTTAGAATGGTGAAAGTTTCAGATAGGTTGGTGATGTGTTGGTCAGCATGTTTGCTCTTGACTAACATATCATCAACGTAAACTTCCATGCTCTTCCCAATCTGTTCGGCGAACATTGAATTGACCAGTCTCTGATAAGTTGCTCCTGCATTCTTTAGGCCGAAAGGCATGACTTTGTAGCAATATAGTCCCCTGTCAGTAGTGAAGGCTGTGTGTTCTTGGTCTTAGGGGTTCATGAGGATTTGGTTGTATCCTGAATAAGCGTCCATGAAGCTCAAGAGCTCACACCCTGCCGTAGAGTCTATAAGTCTATCAATGAGAGGAAGGGGGAAACTATCCTTCGGGCATCCTTTGTTTAGGTCGGTGTAGTCGACACACATTCTCCACAAGATCTTTTGAAGCAGGAGACTTTCCTTGGTCGGATTTTTCTTAACAAGGACAACATTTGCTACCCATGTTGGGTAATTGACTTCACGGACGAAACCTATATCCTTGAGTTTTTCAACTTCTGCTTTCATCGCCTCGTATCGTTCAACATCATAAGATCTTCGCTTCTGTTTTACTGGTTTGGTCTTGGGATCAATACTCAAGTGGTGACAGATGATATCGGGAGCGATGCCCGGCATATCTTTATATGACCAAGCGAAGACCTCGGCGTTTTCTTGCAAAAATGAGATCAACGACAGCCGCAGGGGTGGTGACAAAGTGGTGCCAATCTTCACCATGCGATCTGGATGGTCTTTGGAGATAGAGACATTCTCTAACTCTTCAGCGGGTTGTGCTTGCTGGGTGAAAGAGTCATCTCGAGGGTCATCAGGTTGACTGTTGCCATCATGAAGATCCGAGTTAGCTTCATCTGGACTGGTCTTTACTACTTGGTTATGTATAGAGAGGGTCTCCTTAGGGACAGGCAGGTGTTGTTGCTTAACTGAAGTGTTGTAACATGATCGAGCACTAAGTTGATCTCCCCTGATGTATCCATTGCCGAAAGGGGTTGGAAACTTCATCAACAACATATGTGTGGATACCATGGCCTTGAGATCATTGATGCCTGTGCGCCCGAAGATGACATTGTATGCTGTCGGGCAATTGACCACTAGGAAGTTAGTGGTAATAGTAGCTGTGTAGGGGCCTGTACCAATGGTGAGGGGTAAGTGTATACTCCCTAAAGGTTGTACAATATCGCCAGAGAAGCTTATCAAAGGAGAAATCGAGCGATCGAGCAAGTGTTCAGCTACATTAAGTGCCTTGAAAGCTTCAGCAAACATGATATTGACTGAAGCACCTGTGTCTATCAGGATTCGTTTCACATCAAAATTTGCTATGTGAGCCTCCACGATCAGCGGGTCGTTGTGAGGGTAGATGATACCTCTTTCTTCCTCAGGGTAGAAACATATTGGATCCCAGTTAGGTTTTTGATACTTGCCTCCCCTGATGTCTTCCACGTGAAACACTTGATGGCCATGTCTCAAAGTTCGTTCACTGTTTTTCATGGCCCTATTGGAAGATTCAGACATGGGTGTGCCGCCGCTTATGGAGTATATCACATTCACCTGACGTTGGTTACGGTTATCCCTTGGAGGGTGAAGGATGAACTGATCAATTTTTCCTTCACGTGCCAAAGCATCAATATGATCACGGAGGATGATGCACTTCTCGCCGTCATGGCCATTATATTCGTGGTAGCAGCAAAACACGCCCGTGTTCTTCGTGGACTTGTAATCCGGCTGTCTTGGCTTTGGCTTTGGTATCAGGTGAGCTATACTGGGGTAGATGGCCACGCATGTAGCGTTCAAAGGTGTGTATGTCTCATACCTCGGGGTAGGGCCTGTCTTGACACGCGATTGACCCACTGCGTTGACTGCCTGGGGATGAGTGTTATTGTGACGATATCCTGAGTTATCGCGATAGTGCCCCTTATTCTTTTTATTAAAATGAGATTGGTGAGGATGAAAATCTTTCCTTTTGCCCTGGGATTGATATGTCTGCTGACTTGGCGAAGCATTAAATGAGGCAGGGGGTGTGCTGCTACTTCTTGGAAGGTTGAGGTCTTCTCATTCGGTTGGATCTGGCCTCCACTCCCTACTTGCTAATAAGGGGTGACTGTAGGGGGTTTCCCTTGATATGTCATTGCCTTGGCGGAGGCATGGTTGTAAGCTTGTGCCATCACCTCAGAGTAAGTCTTCCAAGTGTTGGCATTGATCATGTACTTGAAGAAACAGTCACGTAAGCCTGCCGTGAAGGCCTTGAGGGCGGTTTTGTCATCTGCCTCAGCGCAGCGGGAATACTCATGGCTGAAGCGGCCAGCATACTTTCGTAATGACTCGTCCGGCTTCTGGCGAATAGTGTACAAGTCATCTGCGGAATGCAAGCGATCGGTCTGGAAGATGTGTTGAGAGACAAACAACTTCCTCAACTCTTCAAATGAGTCTACCGTCTCGGGTGGAAGACGGCAATACCAGTTTAAAGCTCCGCCAGAGAGGGTGGAGGGGAAGAGAAGGCACCGTTCTTCGTCGGTGTGTCTCCGGTATACCATGGTGGACTCAAAGAGGTTAAGGTGTTCAATCGGGTCTTCCCTTCCAGTATAGAGTTGTAAGTCAAGCTTCTGCTTTGTTTTCGCTTGGAGGGGGTGTTGAGGATCCTTTTTGTGAGGGGGCCAGGCCTGGGTTGGTTCCAGTCAGGTATCTCGGCTTGACGTTCAGCCTTCAACTTGTTTACTTCATCCAGGAGCTGTAGGACAAGGGGGTCCTGAGTGGAGTCGTGCACCACTGAAGTTTTCTTCCGTAAGTCCCCATCGCCTCTTGGGGGTAGGAAAGTTTGATCAAGATAGCGTGATTTTTCCTTGGACTCGCCATACTGACTCCTAGAGTGAGTATGTCGGAATATTTCCGAGTCCCCTGTACCTTCATGTTCTTCTGGGGCCTGTTGCCCATTCCCTAGATTGGCTGCTGACCTGGGTCGTGGAAGAGGACCGAGTCTTTCAGAAACTCTTGGGTCATTAATCTTCGAGCTTATGTGGATGAGATTCTCTCGACGTTGCTTTAGGAAGTCTCGACAATCACGATAGACGGCTTTTGATCCTTCCACTCCCTCTGTGAAGAGGTGTTTTCCTCTACTTCTTCTGCTTCGGGTTGAAGCGGCCGGGTTGAGAGAAGTCTCATGTTGATCGTCACATTGATGGGTAGCTCGATCCCTGTCAGGGATGTCCGTGTTGGATATCGGTGACCCTCCGTGTTGGGGGGCATTCAGATGATTGTTGACCTCGACAGGGGCGACGAACTTGTATGTTTGAGCATGCCTAGCCTCGTGAAGCCTCTCGAAAAGCTTTTCATATTGCTCTTGGAGGACCTCATTCCTCATCACTATCTTGTTGTTCTGAGCTTCTAGCTCATCGACTTTAGCTTGAAGAGTAACTCTATTTCCTTCTTGCTTTCGTTGCTTCATACTAGGTCCAATGGGGGTGTCATTCTGTGTGCTATGGCTTCTTTCGCTCCCCATGTTGGAGAGAGATGCTTGGCCAAAAGAAAGTGTACGAGCGGTGGAAACCAGCTTGACAAAGCTGAAGAGAGTGGGAGTAAGTGTCTTTCCCACAGACGGCGCCAAATGTTGATGCACAAAATCAGCGAGGACTTTGGTACAACAGAAAGTGTCAGGTTTTGTGACCTTCGCTTGGTTGCTTCGGTCACTAGCGAGGATAGGTGTATAGATGAATAGAGACAGAGAAGCAAACACAAGATATACGTGGTTCACCCAAATTGGCTACGTCCACAGAGTAGAGGAGTTCTCATTAACTGTGAAGGGTTTACACAAATGCATTGGTTCAAGCTCTCCTTTTGTGAGTTCTAGTGAATAGTTTAGTACAAAATGACATTAGAGATTATTGTGGGAGAATGATCCCTATTTATAGAAGAGAGTTTCTAGTTTTGTTCTGACATTGGCACGTGTCATGTTGTGATTGGCTTCTGATGTTGACACGTGTCGCGCTGTGATTGGCTTCTGATGTCGACACGTGTCGCATTGTGATTGGCCTCCTGGTTGAAGGGAAGCTCTTCTGGATCCTTGACGGTATAACGTTGACCGGTGCTAAGTAGTTTCGGGATTGGTCAAGTATGGTACAAACAAGCCCAAAAGTACTTTACAGTGGCAGTACAAGTAAAATAGCCGATGAGTCACTACCCTTCAAGCTGCATTCGGGCAAGATTACTGCTACAGGAAGCCAAGCCGAAGTCTCTATAAAAGAAGAAAGAGAAATCAGGAATAAGGACACTCAAACAAACAAACAAACAAATACAAGCACAAACTCTGCTCAAAGCCAGATTTGCCTTCAAACGAAGCTGTAGTCAGCCCAAGCCTTCATCCCTCTCGGGATCAACTCTCACCCAAACCTTTTGTAATAGCTCTGCTACCTCGTCTAAAAACTTGTTGTAGTATCGATTTCTTTCTGTAAACTCATCTCCCTACCCCCTTTTTTAAGCTCTCAAACTCCTTGATAAACCACAAAGATAGGAAGTTGCAAGACGACCAGCCTTGCCCGACAAGGTGAAACCTTGCCCGACCTTCTTTGGTTTTGTCTTTTCATTCATTAGTCTAGCAATATGTTGTATACTTCCAGTTGTATTCAAGTTATTTCTAGTAAGATGACGATTAAAAGACTCTCAGTTCTTGAATTCGATTTAAATATGTCTTCACAATTTAAATCAGATCTAAGTTCTAAGCTTTCGGGCATATAAGATTGATCATTCAAAAGTCCTTGGTCTCAAGGCATAAAAAAGAACCTTATGTGGACTTAACCCATCTACGACAGTCCTTGATAAACAAGAAGTCCGAAGTTACTTGGGGCGCAAGTAATCGACTTATTCCTTAGTTTTATATCTGTTATATTATGATTATCATAGAACGTTTGAGTATAGAATGAATTCTGATAGGAAGCCTCAAGGCCTACACCTAAGGCCCCACAAAGGCACCTATTTGGATCCATTCTACTCTTCGGGCTAGAACGTTTGAGTATAGAATTAATTTTGATAGGAAGCCTCAAGACCTACACCTAAGGCCCCACAAAGGCACCTATTTGGATTCATTCTGCTCTTCGGGCTCGATGATCAGAAGTATAACAGTCATAATACTATGTTCGACAATGAAACAAACATTATATGTTCGAGTACTGGATTAGTTATTGACTGGAAGCCTCAAGGCCTACACCTAAGGCCCCACAAAGGCACATGTCATAATTAACACAGTCTCTCGGGCATATATACAACTAAAACTCAATATCCGTTTTATATCTGCCATGCTGAAGATGGCAGTGGCACGCCTGAGCACTTAAAAGTTAACCTTGATTGTAAGCCTCAAGGCCTACACCTAAGGCCCCACAAAGGCACCTTTCAAAGTTAACTCTGTCCTTCTCTTTCAGCCTTGCCCGACATGCCTTGCCCGACAAGCCCGACAGAAAGCATCAACCGGCGCCAACCTCTCGGGGAGCTGTGTGCTCGTCGGCCAGGAAACATCCCCGACGGAAATCCTGCCACGAACAAAAGCATATTACATACATCCCATTCTTAAACATACATATATATATATATATATATATATATGAATTCGATTGGTGGATCGCATCGGAGTTAGCAAACATATATGTATATGTATTCTGGCATATATAGAATTGTAAAGAAAAAGAAGTTAATTGTGATGAAAAATGACCTCAGGCACAGAGAGCTGTAAACGGAACTTGGGGCCATCATAGTGGTAGGGTATTGGCCTAAATGCATCCTCTTCTAGTGGTTTGCAACTTTCCTTCACTCCAATTCTAACCTGAAAATTAATCAAATCCAATTCGCTCTCGATTTCAAATGACCGAATCGAAAAATTAAATAAATATTATGCCAATTGAACTACTAATGATACCTATTAGCACTTGTACCTGTGCTGGAAATCTTGATTCTCCTTTGCACTTCTTGTCTTGCCACGCGGTTGGGTCGATGTTTGATCCTCCAAAGCTTACAGCCTTTTTTACAGAGGATCACACAAAGGTAGTCAATCTAATTTCTCAAATTAAGGATAATATGCAGCTGAATATTTGATACATAGATATAATAATTTATATGTGCAAACCTGGAAGACTCCATGTAGCTGGTGACCTGTGTAGTTATACAGAAAAAGGGGTAAGCCTGGGGTTATTGCCCTTACTGAGTCCTTATATTTCTGAGGCAGACCTGAAAGTGGATATATATATGCAACCGTTCATTATTTTGAAATTTTGTAACATTCTGAATTAATCCTTATTCACTTCAAGAAAAGAAAACAAACACGACAATTTTATATATACAAATTAATTACAGTATATCTTGATGCAAAAACTGTTTAATTACATGCCTAATTGTTTTGTTACCAATCAAATGACTACATCAAAACCAACTATGCTCCTCCAAACCATGATAATAAAAAGGTAAACATAAACAAATAGTTAGTGTTCATATATGTTGTACTTCTATCAACAGAAACAAGAAGTTTATCAACAGAAACAAGAAGTAGTAATTAGGTAGGTAGAGAGAAGTTACATACCAAATAGTTGACGGTGTAGGTCCTCTTGCATTGTTTAGTTGTTGCATACGAAAATGTAACTTCCCAAAACCTCATTCTTTGGCAGCATTTCAGACTGAGGCAAAGTCTTTTGTCACTTATCATGACTAAAACTATTACTACTATTACTATTAGTCTGCTGCAGCTGCACATAGTAACTGGAACTATGAAGCTGCTGGCCTCCTTTCATCTTCAACAACTTATTCCATGGCATTGGTATACTATTAGTAATGTTGAGACTATTCATCTTATTTCGATAATAATAGTACTCCTCGCGATCCTCTAATTCATGATGATGATCAATATCCGCGTTCAAGTCATGAATTTCTGTCATATTTCTCATGAATTGATTGTTTTCAAGAGCAAGGCTTGATGGCGGTGCCCTCCATGTTTGGTAATGCAATTCATCTTCATTCCCAGCTGCTGGTGACTGCCACACAGAGCTTCCACTGCTCATTGATACTGTGATTTTTGACCGCCCCTGCATGCCTGTGAATTACTATTTACTAAGAGCAAAGCAAGGCTACTTGTGTGGTGGTATTTTATTTGGTGGACATTTTTATAATATACATTGGTCTTTCGGCTATCGTGGGGTCCTTTTATTTTTGAGTTTTGCTTTTAGCTAGAACTAGTTTTTAGTACCCGCGCGTTGCCGCGAGTTTAAAATTAAGATGACATATTCTGTTAAAAATGTGAAAATTTCTATTACAAAACAAGAACAACAATAATAGTAAAGACATTGGAAAAAAGTTACACATAAAAGGTTCATACTTATACGTAGTATGATTTCCTGGAAATTATACAAGTATTACAACGAGGGATTATAACATTAGAAGGTCTTTATCAAAGCGTTATTTCAGGCCCACTCACACTTGTTTCTTTTTCCCTTCAGGTTCTAGTAGCAGAGTTTTCGCATCGACGATGATTCGTGGCAAATCTTGGTATTGGAGATTACCTCCGATGGTATGATTTCAATCCACTCTACTGTACTTTACTTATGCTCTGACGTCACATGTGAAATGAGTTCATTCCCGCTCACAACGCACTCTCGTATTTAGACACTTCTAGGTTTAAATTTATTCACATATCCCACATCATTACACCTTATGGCTTCGTCACCTTCCAGGTGTCGGCCAGCACAACTCGATTCGGAGTCCTAGTGGACAATCCGGGTCGGCATGTGTCACAATGTCCAGTGTAGAGGCTTCAACCGCATGGTTCTTCGCAGTTGATTAAAGCCAAAAAAAAAAAAGAGTTAAAAAGGCAACGAACAAACAAATCATAAGAAATATTATATTTTGATATAAATAGATTTAATTGTGCCCACAGACATACTGACTGAAAAAAGTTAAAATATCTGAACCAATGTTTAAAAACCATTTGATCCTTGTAAAAAAAAAACAGAACGCAAAAAATATAACAATTTAAACACAAATGAAGAAAGTAATAAATGGGAAAAAAAATGATACACTTATTATCATTATAATCTGTAATCAAAATAATAACACAATAACCACTCACCACCTCGTCAACCAAGATACAATGCAAGGTGACATATTTTTGAATAGTTCGGGAATGCTTGATTTCCATATCTTGCACACATGGACATTTATTTTGTCTGTTTTCGTATATGGACGCAGTCGGACAATGGAGGTCACTTCTACAGCTTCCATTTAACCTACCAAAAGCGAAGACAAATTTTATTAAGTTAAGAATTAACACAATAGAAATTAAAACCAAACAAATATTAAGGTGAGGACTGGTTTATTTAACGCCTAATTTACCAAATTATTAAATGATGTGAAACAACAGTGTTACAAAATGGAAAACCACAATGCAAATTGGCAAATTCCAAAAGATGCAGCATTCCGAAAACAAATAAGGCAGTTAAAACCAACTAAAGAAGTAAATTTCACAAAAAAGCATGCGCCCATCACTCCAGCAATAGCACCGAAGATGAAATATAGAGTCCCTGTATTCTTGTGGTTAGTGGAGAACAGCCATCGTGTCATAAAATTGAGATTTTTATTATTGTCCAACCACCGGAAACTTTTGCTATTAAAATGCCACCGCATCCGATCATTCTCTGTTTGCAATTTTGTTTCCAACGCCATGATGTGAGAACAGTCCGCATCACGTTGCTATTGGTACTGGGACACTGACCGTCTTAGCACAAATGAGAAAACAAAATATAAATGTTGTCTGAACAACAGATAAAAACAACAAAAATAAACCGTACAGTATTGCCTCATCTAAAAAAAAGGTTCAAAATTTTAAATCAAATACAAATCAAGTTTCCATTTGGTCACTTTACACTATGTAAGACAACAAAGTAACAAATGTTGAACAAATGAGTAGTATACGGAGTTGAAAAGCTGGAAAAATTGTAATACTCAATCGATAACAATACCAATCAAATCAAAAAATAAAAAATAAAAAATAAAAAAAATAAAAACTCCCTTTATCAATAAAAGGATTCACTACTTATACATAGTTTGTTACAACAGGCACATGGACAAATTCAAACAAAGAAATGCCCATACGGTACTCTTCTAATCAAATTACTTTTTTTGTTTAAGCTTCAGCTAAATATAATTACATTGACGAAGGCACATTATAAAATTAACTGTGAGGATAAACCATCATCGAAGCACTTATAATCCAATTTACTAAGTCCGTCATTAACTGTCTGTATAAACATTTTAACCTAAGGTTACAACTGCAAAGAAAACAACTGAAAGAATTAAAGAAATGAAAAACCATGCCATCAGCTACAAAAAACACCGCCAAAAGAATCATCATTATCAACTATAAAATTACTTTTGAATGGTTACCATCACTGAATAGCCGTTAAAACGAATTCACTCCCCAATTTTCTTATTTTCTACATGTTCATTTTTGGATAATCAAAATTTGACTTCATTTTCTTGGCTACCAATTGAACTTCACATTTTTCAATCACTTAGTTTTTTTTCTTACATAACTTGGAAATAACACAAATTTCCTTCAAATTAATTGAAAGAAAACATGAAGACATTAAACACAAACAGAATACAGCATAACACACAATTCTTACAACACAGAAAAACCAAAACTCACCTCTCCAAAACCAAAAACAAAATTATAGAAAAAATCCACACACAACCAAAATGAAGAACCATACCCAAAAACCCAAGACAGCAGCAAAACCCCCAGATTTCCAAAACACACCTTTAAACAGCATAGACCGGTGGAAAAGTTTTTTCCCAACAAACTAACACCACACTGCTAAACACAAAGAAGAAGCAGCGACTTAAAAAAAACCAGCAAGGATTCAAAAACGAAAGAAAGCGACTCGCAAGAGCGGTAGAAGCAAAGAAAGACAACGAACAAAAATGAAAACGAAAGGGAGAGAAGAAGAAGAAAAGTAGAGAAAGCACCTCAGCCTGATGACCAACACGTGTCCAGGATGGGCAAAATGGGCATTTTAGCGTGTGAAAAACCGAAAAGAGAACAACAAGTGGAGAAAGAGCCGAGCACCAAAATGGTCAGACCACTGGTCATCAACAGTGCCCCCCGAAAACTGGGTTTTAGTATATAGGATATGAATCAAAATAGTCCGCTATTTACACGCACCGGTACTAGTACTAGTATTCAAAAACAAAAAGTAAAGCATGATTGAACAATTTAATTTTCAAACGTTGCTCCTCCCGCTTTTCTTATGACATGATATGATATGATATATTCATAATACATGAAAAATTAATTTTATTTTGGGGCTTGAGGGGTCGGCGGCATAAGCATCAAGCAAGAAACAAGCCTTGTTTTCTTGTTAATTTCATTCAAACATCAAAGAGTAAAAAATAGTGGACCAATTGTATGCTTTTGTAATGAGTAAAAATGTTTGTCTTTTTTGTGTTCTAGCTACTTTGCCCTTTCATTACCACCAGGAGCAAAGCCTCTAAGTCAATAAATTAACTATTCATGTGCTGGTTTGAACCATTTTAATTTATAATGACAACTTGACATATCTGAAGTATGACATAATTGACATTGATAAGAGCGGAAAATGAAAATTTCAATTTAAAACATAGGTAGAGTCTTCTTAGAGTAGAAAGAACGATCCTGAAACTATTGAATACCAGTTAAGTGAACATCATGAACCCACCAAAAGGTTCTTGCTAAGACACTCATACCGAAGCACACAAATCAACCCCAAACCAAGTGGAAGCCACGACAAATGCCTGCCGTTGATTGGCTATTCCCATAACTAATGAGAGATTTTCCTTCAACTTGGAGACCGATCACAATGCGTGACAACACCACATTAAGATCTGACACACCCCAACCTAAGTCGAGACATGTTGGCCGTCACGTGAAGGTGACGTAGCCATATGTGCAGTGCGGAAGTGATAGTGATATGAAAATGTGAGTGTTTAAAGTGAAAATACACATATTCAGAGCGTAGGTAACCTAAGTGCAGTCCAGAAAGCTAGGTATTAATTATACAGAACATGAAAGAAAGTTCCTACATTTATTGTAGAGTCCTCGTGAGCCACAAATACAAACGTCTAGCTAGAACCTGGAGGGGCGCAAAACAGAAAACGTGAGTGGGCAAAAACAAAGCTTTTGAAACACAGTTATCTTTCTGAACGTATTAACCCCTCACTGTAAAGCCTGTATAATTTCCTAGAAAATAATACTACGTATATACATAAAACAATGCACCAAGACAGTAAAAACCAAGTATGCCATGTCATAACGTTTCAACACTGTAATATGTAAACCAGGTGTGAAAATCAAGGTAAAATTATATGCCAGCCGGAGTCACCAAACGTGACATGTATGGTGGAATCCATAGCTCATCAAGTATGCCTGCACACGAGTCGGAACCACCTAAGGTGGTATGTACAACAGGCTGGGTGTAAATAGGTACGCTCAAGTGCTACGATCACGTGAAGGCTGCGCGAAGTATCGCAAGTCACCTACAAGTCAGAACCACCTAATGTGGTATGTACGACAGGCTGACACTTGCCTTGGAACCAAGGTGAGCGTGTGGTGCGGGAGGTGAACGATCACGTGAAGGCTAGGCCCTGGCCTCGGGCAGAGCACTAACACTGGGATGCACGATAATGAGCACAATATGCATCTAAACATAACCATACACATTGCACTTTTTATCAATAACATATACTCACCTGAAGCTTACCTGAGCATCCGCAGCGTCATGCAATATTATGCATATCTATACTAATGCATATACAAGAATATAATGCAGTTGACATGGCATTTAAAAACGTAATTCCATTTAAATCAATTTCTGGGAAAAATGTAAAGCATATATACATATATATAGAAACCAAAAGCCCATTCACTGGTATGTAACATGGTCGTAACCCCCAAGTCTCGCCTGGCTCCACTCATCCTCCTGATACGTCTCACCTATATGTGAAACAACTAATTTAACATTAATTCGAAAGTACATAAACCAAATCGTGTAATAACTTCTCATACGTTGCTCATTTGGGGTGTTTGAATATACCAACGTGACCTACACAACACCACGAACACCCCCATATTTTTAGAAAAAATTTCTGATAACTCATGCGCTGTCACACGCCAGCCAAGGCACGTGCCTGGCACGTTGGACGAAATCCCTAACGGCGTTAAGGAATATTCTGTTAAATAGTAGCATATACCGTTAACTTTACCTGACGCCGTCAGTATATTCCGTTAAAGTTGACGGAATATTCTTCTTTCTTCTCCGGTGGTTCGTTGGATTCCAGCACCAGTCGCCATTGCGTCACCGGTTTCTGGAAAATTTAAAGCTTTAATTTCTCCTTTGTTTCAACACCAAACTTCACAAATCTTATATGGATTTGAAGCTGTCAACAAGGGGAACAAAACCTTACCTCTTTGGGGTCCTAAAACCGACGGAAAATGGTCAAAAAATCCTTCGATATTCCGACTAAGTTTGCAACTCTATAAATCCGAGTGTCCCGACGTCCAAATCACTTCAAAATTAACCTAAGGTCCCTATTAAGTTGATTAGGAACCACCTCGAGCCTTAAAGCCTTGTAAAACCTCGACGATCACGTGGGAGTAATTTCGACTCCTCGCCAGAGTTCTAAGTTCTGAGGTTCCCGGGGTCCTTACTTCGAACAAATGGTATAAATAGGATCGTGAGCTTGCAAGGAACACGATGGAGGTCTTTAAAGGTTTGATCTGTGGTGTTTAGATGATGTTTGTGAGTTGGAGGTCACGGTTGTACGGACGGGAAAGAAATTTCGAGAAGAGATGAGAGAAAAGGGTTTGCACGTGTATGTGTGTGTACTTGGTCACAGGTTGGCCAAAGAAAAAGAAATCTCAGGCCCTAATTGGGCTATTGTGAGGAAAAAGAAGAAAAAGGGAGAATGAGAGAATCATGTGGCCCAAAGGAAATTTACTCAACTCAAAATCTGATTGGGCTCCAATAAAGTAGGATCTGAAATGATTGGTGGACAAAAAAATAAATATAATCCACCCAATCTTACCCTTAAATCGACGTAATACTTTTGTTAGTAATCCGATTCGACCCTAACTCGTGTCAACACGCTCGTGACGATGCGTATAATTTAATTATGTCAGCGAAAAAAATAATTTAAAACTATATACGTACATCCACATCACTAAACCTCGAGGGCATTATTGTCACTTCACATACTCGGGGAAATAATATATACAAAAATTCGAGACGGGTCGTCACAATCTACCCCCTTAAGAAAATTTCATCCCCGAAATTTCTACACAGCAACAACATATCAAAAACCATAAAATAGACGTGGATATCGAAATTTCTACACAGCAACAACATATCAAAAACCATAAAATAGACGTGGATATAAATCTCGCATACGATCCTCAGTCTCCCAGGTGGCCTCCTCGACTGAATGATTCCTCCACAAACTTTCACCATGCGTACCGTTTTGTTTCTAAGAACCTTATCCTTCCAGTCTAAAATCGTCACTGGCTCTTCATCATAAGTCAAGTCTAGATTAATTTCTAGTGGCTGAGGAGGGATCACGTGTGATGGATTAGAGACATAGTGACGAAGCATCGAGACGTGAAAAACGTTGTGCACTTTCGATAGCTCTGAAGGTAGCTCAAGCTTGTAGGCAACTTCACCAATTGGTTCGGTGATCTGATACGGTCCAATGTACCGAGGACTTAACTTACCTTTCTTACCGAACCGTACCACGCCTTTCCACGGAGACAACTTCAAAAATACCCAATCTCCAACTTTATAAACTCTGTTAGTGGCATGTTCATCGGCACGACTCTTTGGTCGATCCTAGGCCGCTTTCAGGTTAGCTTTAATCACTTGAATATTCTGTGTAGTCTCATCCACAATCTCTGGGCCCACTAGCACTCTCTCGCCGACTTCAGACCAACATAAAGGAGTACTACAAGATTTACCATAAAGCGCCTCGAAAGGTGACATACCGATGCTAGAATGATAACTGTTATTATAGGCAAACTCAATCAAATCCAAACGCTTGTGCCAAGCGTCTCCAAACTGCAGCACTGAGGATCTCAACATATCTTCTAGCGTCTGAATGGTTTTCTTGGATTATTTGTCTGTCTGTGGGTGATAAGCCATGCTATAAAGCAATCTCGAACCAAAAGCTTCCTGAAAAGCCACCAAAAACTTGGAAGTAAACCTAGGATCCTGATCAGAAATAATATTAACCGGAACCTCGTGGTATTTAACAATATTTGAGATGAAAAGCTCAGCTAATCGGCTCAAGAAATAGTTCTCTCGAACTGGTAGAAAGTGAACTGACTTAGTAAGCCGATCCACTATCACCCAAATGCCGTAATATCCATTTCACGTACGAGGAAGCTTGTACACAAAATCCATGGTAATATCCTCCCATTTCCACTGAGGAATGGGAGGTGGCTGCATTAATCCAAAAGTTATCTTTCTTTCTGCCTTGACTTGCTGGTAAACTACACAGCGACTCACATACTCAGCAATCTCTCTTTTCATACCAGGCCAATAATAGAAAGGTCGAATAGTGTGATACATCTTGGTACTCCCAGGATGCATCGCATAAGCTGAAACATGCGCCTCATCAAGAATATCTTTCTTTAATTCTTTAATATTAAGCACGTACATTCGGTTACCCTGCATCAGCATACCATCAGAATCCCTAATCCTGAGATCTTTCTTCTTCCTGTCCGAAACTGCCTGAATTAATTCCTGAGATTCCGCATCATTCATTTGAGCCTCAAGCACACGATCTATCAAGATTGGCCTAACTTGAAAGTTAGGAAGTAGAGCTCCCTGGTAGTCTTCCCCTAATTTGACTCCAGTAGATCGCAATTCAGTCAAGAGTGGAACACTGTGTGCATAAAGTGTGTTGAGTCGACCCTGGGATTTCCTGCTTAAAGCATCAGCTACAGAATTTGCACGACCAAGATAATACGCAATCGTGCAGTCATAATCACTGAGCAACTCAACCCATCTCCACTGCTTGAGATAAAGATCTTTCTGAGTGAAAATATATTTGAGACTTTTATGGTCAGTGAAGATCCGACAAGTTTCCCCGTAAAGATAATACCTCCAGATTTTTAATGCAAAGATAATAATGGCTAACTCAAAATCATGAGTAGGATAATTCATCTTGTGGGGCTTTAATTGTCGCGAGGCATAAGCAATCACCCTGCCATACTGCATTAACACACAACCCAAGCCATTCAAGGAAGCATCACTAAAAATCTCGAAGTTCCCACTATCATCTGGAAGGGCTAAAACAGGTACATGAGTGAGGCAATACTTAAGCTGCTGAAAACTTTGATCGCAGTCCTCGTCCCACTCGAATTTAACATCTTTCCTAGTCAACCTCATCAATGGCAGAGCTATAACTGAAAAATCTTTCACAAAACGTCGATAATAACCTGCTAAGCCGATAAAACTCCATACCTCGGTGACGGTCCTGTTGGAAATGTGCCCTAAAGCCAATCATATGATGATACTTTACGGACATTTCACATGTTAAACTAATCTAGTTTACATATAAAGGGTAAACATTATTGTTTGAGCCGTCTCATATAAATGTTATATGCTTAAACGATAAAGTCCAAGGAAAATGTGATTGGGAGAATGCAATCTAATGAAGTTAGATTAATGAGACCATTCTTTCGTAGACACATCCTAAACGTTCCTGATCATAGGATTGCCAATTGGGCATTGACAGTCCGTTAAGATCAGTACGTGCTATGTCTTCTCTCAGGGAGAGTGACTAGTCTCGAGTCATTGGTGTGTGTGACATGAAGACAAGTACGTAGGTGCTCAATAGAGAATGAGTCCACTGAACACGATCAACGAGGAGTTCTCATACTCATGTCACATGAGAACTCATGGTTGGGATAATGCAAATTAGTCCTTTGACCTGAGGCATCACAGTTGTCTTGTGGTTAAGTCCTTGATCTTTGATTATGTCAAAGTCACCCCATCGGGGTGTCCACGACATCATTGGGGTTAAGCCACTTAGTTATGGAGACAAGTGAATGTGCAACAAGGGATCTCTAACCTTCAAATGGTTTGAGGGAGAATACTCTATGATATGATTAAATCTCTGGCCAGAGTATGAATGAGATTAGGGAATGCGTTCCAAATCACATTCAAGGTATTCATATAAGCAAACGAATCACATTGGATAGTAGACATGAATAAATAAACTATCAAACCAAACAATGTGGTCAAGAGTATTAGATTAGAGAAAGACCGTATTGCATTTGTAATCCTAAACTGAATAGGTTCTCTACCTCTTCTGATTAGCTTGGGTAGCCATGATATGCTGCTAGGTGTCACTCATGGTTTGTGGAAGCCCTAAACGTGTGTAATCACTAAAGGGAGAATTGAAAGTAAGTTTCAATTCACAATCGATGTAAAATGGTTTTAATCGCCCACTGCCTCGCTAAAAGGAACCTAATGTATCGTACACCGTGTAAGGTGGAGATTGAAGAAACAAAGGAGATGAATAAGAATAATTAAATGGTTTAATTATTTATGGCAAGGATTAATTAATATGTTAATTAATCAAACGAATAAGTTCGTTAAAGACCTCGGGATAGTTTTGGACCTTAAGGCCCAATGGGCTTCGAACGTCAAAGCCCATTGACTTAAGTTGTATGACAACTTAATGAATAAAGATTCACAAAGGCCCAAAGGCCCAAAGGCCCATATCCATCAATGTGGCCGGCCATTTAGTGTTGAATTAGGGTTTTTGGTTCTTTAGGTCATTTAAAGAAGTGACTATATAAAGAACTTTATAGCCTAAAATTCATAAGTTGTTGATTTTAGAGAAAATTGGTGAGAACACAAAGCTTCCATTTCTCTCTAAGAGGCCAACCACCTTGGGGGAAATTATCTAGCAATTCTACTTCCTCAAGGTCACTCATTTCTTCTTCAATCTAACCTTGGTGTAGAATCTTTAGAGGTTCTCTATTTTGGGAACTTGGAGAATCCTATTCTTTCAACCAAATCCATGGAGCTAAGAAGCAAGGAATGAAGGCCCTATCTCTTGGGTGATTATCCTTTGCATATGCAAAGAGGAATCTACAAAGGTAAATATTTCTCAACTAATAAATGTTGATTTAAAAGTTGAGTCAAGGTTCACCAATCTACTAGGCTTTGAATTTCATGGTTGATGTTTTGTTTTTGAATGCATGAAAGCATGATTCCGCCTTTAATTGTTAATTGCATGCTATATGATGTTATTCAAATG
This sequence comes from Malus fusca, assembly GCA_035220775.1. NCBI lineage: Eukaryota > Viridiplantae > Streptophyta > Magnoliopsida > Rosales > Rosaceae > Malus > Malus fusca. The sequence continues at coordinate 306,379 of CM069068.1, read as the reverse complement.
AACATGTTTTTCACAAAATTTCCTTCAAGTGGTATCAAGAGCCTAGGTCTAGTAGTTGGTGAATCATTTTGGGTTTTGTAGTTCATAGTTTTTGATTTAAAAGTTGTAATATGTTACAAGCTTTATTCTTGTTTCTTTGAATGTAAATTTTGTTAGAAAATTTGCCATCTCAAATGTTGTAGATGTAGTTCATATGAGCATGAATTTTGGAGCTAAAATTTGGTGCCATGTTTTTGGGGAAATTCGGCCAAATCCAAAGGGTGATTTTTTGGGTTCATGTTTGTCTTGTTAAAATGGTTTTAAAGTGACTTTTGGAACCCCTAAGTACCCTAGGATGTTAACCCTCTTTTGAGTGGTGAAAATTTGAGTTTTGGTGAGTGAAAACATTCATGGAGCTATTATGAGTTTTCATGAGTGTTCTTCAATGTTCTTGAAGTTCTTGCCAAGAACAAAAAGTTTGAAGTTTTGATTCAAAAAGTTTTATGTTTTTACATAAAGTTTTGGTTTAATTTTAGTGGGTGATTTTAGTGGGTGATGATTATTAGTAAAGTATTATTAATGGTTTTAATGGTAGACAAACTTTTTTAAAAGTTTGACATAAATTCAATTAATGGCTATAATGGTAGACAAACTTTTTTAAAAGTTTGACATAAATTCAAAATATTTCATCTTTACCTCACCTAACAAAACCCACTTACAAAAACTTTGTAAAAATCTTATTTTTATTTACTCATGGCCGGCCACCCTACATGTAGGGTATTTTTGGGTCTTTTATTCAATTACATAAAGTTTTGATACTTTTGTGTATTTGCACTTTGGCCCAAAAGTTTACGTTTTTACGTTAAGGTCCAAAAACGCTAAAGGACAAATTGTTTTGCTCCTTTAATGAAGTTTTTTGTATTTGTTGAAATTTTTGGGTTCTAGTTGTAATTACATGAAGTAGTGGACTTTTGTGTTTTTACAAAGTGACCCCAAAAGTTTGTGTTTCACAATATAGCCCAAAAAGTTGTGGTTATTGCATGATGGCCCAAATTAAGTAGGGAACAAAAATTGTTTTGTCTCTTTAAATGAGAATTGGATTTTCATTTCATTTAGCTCCATTTAAATCAATTTTATGGATACAAAAACCAAATGAAAATGTTGCATTCAATTTAATTAATTAAAGTGTTGATTAATTAAAGGGTGATTATGAACCTAAGCCTACGATAATTGAGCTATGTGAAAGGCCGTTTCAAATTTGTTTGAACCATGGGAATGTGTAGATTAATTTTGGTTGTAATTTGATTTGATCAAATGTTGTAAAAGAGCATAAGCTCTTCTTTACTTTAAAGTAATTTGTTTTATGCAAATGTTGTAAAGAGCATAAGCTCTCTTTTACTTTGAAGTACTTCTTTCTTGCTTTATTTGATATGCATGAAAATGAAGTAGTTGGGTCCAACGCCCCTAGGAACAACACGCCTTAGTGTGATTAAACGCGTAACTAAAATCAATCTCCATCCCTAGTCCGAGATTCAACACTAGGCTCGTGTTGAATCTAAACAAAGGTTCATAGTCATCCTAAGGCCCTAAGGCAACTATATAGTCCATCAAATGAATGCAAACCTTATGTTAGTAGTATCATATACTCTTGCTTTAAAAACCGTTTTATAAGTATAGTGGGAGTATTATATACAACTAAATTGAATCAAATGGACCAATAGTTGTAATAGGACCAAAATTGTTTTAATAAAGATTAAAATGAATATTTTTATGTGATGAGACCTAAAACCCTCAACCAAACCATTATTAAGTTGAAAAGCGTGAGAGTGCTTAGAACACTCTTCCGTGGCCTTCCACCGTGGTAGCTCCAATCGTTTATGACTTGTACACCGGCTTCACCCTATCATGGGGGAGTACAAAGTGCATGCTTATACTCAGGAGGAGTCTATATACATACTTGATGAGGTGAGTGTAGGCAACGAGGATGGCCAATATCGTATTATCGTGAGGCTATTCTTGAACCCCTTCACGAACTAAGCATGGTGGGAATGACTTAACTAAGTGCAATGTTGCCAATATCATATCATTGTGAGGCAACATTCTCTAGAGGCCAAATTGATGGGTACTTGCATTAGTTGCAAATGAGTAAGCGTACTCTCTCATTATTATTAATGCTAGCCAATATCATATCATTGTGAGGTGGGCTTGGTAATAGTGAGTCTCCCATAACCTACTAAGAGTTTCCTCCAAAACTCTCGAATTCCAATGAGGGATATGGAATTTGCCAAAAATAGTGGGTGGTGCTATTTGATTTAAAGACCCGAATCAAATGGCTTAAAATCAATCAATTTATATTCGTTATGTATTTGTTTACCAATATATTTGCAAACGCTATCCAAAACTTGACAAAGAAAATCCGAATGTTTTAGTTTCCGGACTTGGTAACACAATCCCAAAGATTGTCTTAAATGGATTGTGCATGTACCTAAGAAGTCTCATCCTCACAATCTTCCTATTGATAATGTATCATTGGAAGAACATGTTAGAAATGTCTATCATGAAGAGGACAACACAAACAACCAATGCTTATTCCTTCGTTATATGAACAAAGGAACTTACGAAGATTAGCATAAAGACAATGACACTTTTAGTGTCATAGTTCTTCACTTACAAATTGTTGTATGAAGAAATGAGAGTTGCCTTGAACAACTCTTGAAAGTTTGTAATTATGTTTAGAACATAATGGTTGGTTGACAAAAATAGTCCATCAACATGGACTTATGATGATTTTGAATCATTGAGTGTTGAAGTGATAAACCACTTAACGAGACGGAAACTAAGCTAGGACTTCACCTTTATGTCCCTATCCTAATGGATCACTAAGTTTATTGTAAATTATGTAGTGAACAATAACCACACACTCTCCAAAATGTTTGATGTGTATAACACAATTGAAAAAGGTTTCAAGAGAGATAGTGGGAGTTTAGGGACCATGACTATTGTAGTCAAAGGAGAAGTCAAATGAAGAAGATAAAATTAACTCCAAGGGAACAAACTTTCTTTATGAAAGGATGGACATTGGAAGGGGTATTTGCAAGAAATGTCTTGCAAGTGTCAAGAACACACCTTTCGAAGGTGTTGTAAATTGTTCTTGAATAGTTCAAAACAGTTGGTTCTTCTACTTGAATGCTTGATTCCGTATTAGTAACTATGTTTTACAATCGTTGTAAAAGTGTGGCTAATAAGAAGTAGAAGATTAATGAGAGAAGAGAAAGTACTTCACATTCGGAACGTGAATAAAATATAGATCTCTGCGAAAGTAGATGGTACTAACTTCCTCATATGAACTACCAAAGAAATTGGAAAAACCAAAGATTGTCTTTACATTCCAATTTTAAGGAACTTAATTCCGTCACTATAGTAGAGATGGATGAATGTTTTGTTTGACAAAACATTGTTCTTTATTAATCACTGATTGGATTATAGTAATCTAATTGATTGTCTCTATAGTAGAGATGATATGGTAGCATTAACTGTTTAGAATATAATGATGCTTAAAACCCAAAAGGTTGCAAGAATCCCAACTGAGTTGTGATACCTCTAAAACATAAATTACGAGTTGGTCATAGATGGATGCTATGAATCGTTAGATCCGGATCCAGTACCTTCTTGTCAAAATTGTATAGAGGCGAAATGTTCGAATCTTTATTCTTTTGGAAAGAATAAAGAATCACAAAGTTGTTGAGGTTAATTCACTTAGATGTTAGTGGCACTTGTCCACAACATAATACTACTCATGTTGTTTGACATTCACCGAAGATCACTCTCGGTTGGACTATAGTTTATTATGAATAAACACAAGTCCGAATACTTTGCAAAAGGTTTCAAAGAATTCAAGAAATGTAAGTTGATGAGTAAGACGTCTAAAGTACTTACCTCCTTAGATTTGATCCAAGGAAAGGTAACACTTTAGATGAGTTTCCTTGAAAGATATCAAGGAAATTAGCATCATAAGATAATGATTTTCTCCATTAGGAGAAGAACGAACTTGAATAAGATTTAGTTCGTTGGATATTATCAATTACCCATATATAGGATATATATGCTTCTAAGACAATATGATTGTCAATTAGAAGATCTTCCAAATTTTCCTAACTCCATAGGATGTAGTTGGAAAGAAAGACAAATCTTAATTGTGCTAAGATTTGGGGTTTTGTGCTAATAAGCAATATTTGTTTAAAAATTATCTTGTGGATATCCTTAAATTAACCTTTGGATATCACTTCTATAAACCAACCAACAAATGTTGTTTGTTGAGTAGTTCATTGTAATCCTACAATGTGATTTGCCTTAGAGCAAATGAACTAGGAATAGAACTCAAAAGAATGGGTTCTTTGAGAGACAAGATGATAATCAACAAATATAACAACCTAGTTCCTATACCACAAGCTCCAAGGTAGTCAAGAAGGATTTATAAACCGTCTCAGTTGAATGGTTTGAACTTTATGACTACAATGAGTGTATATACGATATATACTCAAGGAAATGGTAAAGTACCATTTGACCCGAAATAATGAAACCTTCATAGCTAATTGGTAGCTTAAGGTGACTACAATCAAAGAGAATGGTTGACTTTGAAGGAACCATTTTTGACGTAGTCTTAGTTTCAATTAATTCGAAGATTGCTAGCTACAACTAAATGGTGATTCAATGTTTGGACATGATATAGGTTTTCGAAACCATTATTAAGATAGTCTTGATAATTTATGTCTAAAACTATGAATCACAAGACATGTAAGTTGTAGAGATCCAACCATCATGGATCTTAGCAAGCTAGTGGGAGCCATAAGCGTCTTATGAAAGAAAGATCAAATTGTTTGATTTCTCATATAGATGTAAATGAATCTTTTGTTTACTAGGTTTACAAAAGATTAGTGGGAGTTAATCATGTTCCTAAAATTTAGAATATATATATATGATATATTAATTTTGGAAATGAAAAGAACACTTCTTCGTTAAAGTTATGACTTTAAACTTTCTATAACGATAGAATGTATATGGGAGACATAGTCTATATACATGGGATGGAAATCTATAATGATAGATTTTAGGATATAATTGGATTATATCATGCCCTAATAATAGACAAAAAGGATGCTAGGAAGTTTCTCATATGATGATAAACTTCAATCAGAAGAACAACTCTAGTGAGACTAGGAGGTAGCTCTTCTCAAAGGGAACGTACCCTTTGACTCCCAAAGAAATAATGCGTAAATCGAATCTTTTATGCATACGCAGAAAGGTGATTTATGTATTTCATATTGTATGAAAAACATTGATATGAGTTGTACCTAGAAAGGTACAAGGCGATATCAGTGCAAGCCCAGGATCAAAACCATTGCAACTGTCAAGTAAATCCTTAAGTATTTAAGAAATACTAAAGGATAGGTTCCTCGAAGAATGAGGAAAAATTAGAGTAACGTAATGGAAGCGTAAATGTATTAGATTGTGAATCTAATCCATCATTGGATGTTTCTTCATTATGAATGAAGAGATAAACATATATCTCTTTATTATGACTAAAGAGATATTTGGATGGAAACATTAAAGTAATGACTTTAGTGTGTTCCATTATGAATGCAAAATATATTGCCATATAGAAGTTTACAACAATGTTGTTTGGATGGGAAAGTTCATTTATGAACTCTCTATTCGGTTCCAACCAGAAAGTGTATCTAGTGTACTGACACTATGACACTAATGGGGCGATAGCTCAAGCCAGGGAATCAAGGTCTCATCAAGATCCGAACTCATAAGAGAGACTGAACCACATGATTGGGAATCATGTATAATGGTGACGTCGATATTCTCAAGGTTGCTTCTATGGATAACATATAGATATCCATTGCCTAGGCCTACTACTCAGCCATTTATGAAATGACTACAGAAAAGGAATCATAACAAATGAACAAGCTGATTGGCTCTAGTGCAAGTGGGAGATTATTGGAAATGTGCCCTAAAGCCAATCATATGATGATACTTTACGGACATTTCACATGTTAAACTAATCTAGTTTACATATAAAGGGTAAACATTATTGTTTGAGCCGTCTCATATAAATGTTATATGCTTAAACGATAAAGTCCAAGGAAAATGTGATTGGGAGAATGCAATCTAATGAAGTTAGATTAATGAGACCATTCTTTCGTAGACACATCCTAAACGTTCCTGATCATAGGATTGCCAATTGGGCATTGACAGTCCGTTAAGATCAGTACGTGCTATGTCTTCTCTCAGGGAGAGTGACTAGTCTCGAGTCATTGGTGTGTGTGACATGAAGACAAGTACGTAGGTGCTCAATAGAGAATGAGTCCACTGAACACGATCAACGAGGAGTTCTCATACTCATGTCACATGAGAACTCATGGTTGGGATAATGCAAATTAGTCCTTTGACCTGAGTCATCACAGTTGTCTTGTGGTTAAGTCCTTGATCTTTGATTATGTCAAAGTCACCCCATCGGGGTGTCCACGACATCATTGGGGTTAAGCCACTTAGTTATGGAGACAAGTGAATGTGCAACAAGGGATCTCTAACCTTCAAATGGTTTGAGGGAGAATACTCTATGATATGATTAAATCTCTGGCCAGAGTATGAATGAGATTAGGGAATGCGTTCCAAATCACATTCAAGGTAATCATATAAGCAAACGAATCACATTGGATAGTAGACATGAATAAATAAACTATCAAACCAAACAATGTGGTCAAGAGTATTATATTAGAGAAAGACCGTATTGCATTTGTAATCCTAAACTGAATAGGTTCTCTACCTCTTCTGATTAGCTTGGGTAGCCATGATATGCTGCTAGGTGTCACTCATGGTTTGTGGAAGCCCTAAACGTGTGTAATCACTAAAGGGAGAATTGAAAGTAAGTTTCAATTCACAATCGATGTAAAATGGTTTTAATCGCCCATTGCCTCGCTAAAAGGAACCTAATGTATCGTACACCGTGTAAGGTGGAGATTGAAGAAACAAAGGAGATGAATAAGAATAATTAAATGGTTTAATTATTTATGGCAAGGATTAATTAATATGTTAATTAATCAAACGAATAAGTTCGTTAAAGACCTCGGGATAGTTTTGGACCTTAAGGCCCAATGGGCTTCGAACGTCAAAGCCCATTGACTTAAGTTGTATGACAACTTAATGAATAAAGATTCACAAAGGCCCAAAGGCCCATATCCATCAATGTGGCCGGCCATTTAGTGTTGAATTAGGGTTTTTGGTTCTTTAGGTCATTTAAAGAAGTGACTATATAAAGAACTTTATAGCCTAAAATTCATAAGTTGTTGATTTTAGAGAAAATTGGTGAGAACACAAAGCTTCCATTTCTCTCTAAGAGGCCAACCACCTTGGGGGAAATTATCTAGCAATTCTACTTCCTCAAGGTCACTCATTTCTTCTTCAATCTAACCTTGGTGTAGAATCTTTAGAGGTTCTCTATTTTGGGAACTTGGAGAATCCTATTCTTTCAACCAAATCCATGGAGCTAAGAAGCAAGGAATGAAGGCCCTATCTCTTGGGTGATTATCCTTTGCATATGCAAAGAGGAATCTACAAAGGTAAATATTTCTCAACTAATAAATGTTGATTTAAAAGTTGAGTCAAGGTTCACCAATCTACTAGGCTTTGAATTTCATGGTTGATGTTTTGTTTTTGAATGCATGAAAGCATGATTCCGCCTTTAATTGTTAATTGCATGCTATATGATGTTATTCAAATGAACATGTTTTTCACAAAATTTCCTTAAGGTCCGTGGCTGCTCCCAATTCTCTACTGCAACTACCTTCTAAGGGTCCACAAGAATACCCTGGGCTGAAATCACATGTCCTAAGAATGACACTTGATCCAGCCACAATTGACATTTACTAAATTTAGCATACATCTGATGCTCCCTCAACTTCTTCAAAACCAGAGTGAGATGTCTAGTATGCTCCGCCTTAGATTTAGAATATACCAAATTATCATCAATGAAGACAATAACAAACCTGTCGAGATACGGGTGAAACACCCGATTCATTAAATCCATAAAGGATGCTGAAGTATTAGTTAACCCAAATGGCATCACGAGAAACTTGTAATGACCATATCGAGTCCTAAATGCTGCTTTCGGAACATCATCACTCCTGATTTTCAGCTAATAATACCCAAATCTTAGATCAATTTTTGAAAATACACAGGCACCTCTAAGCTGATAAAAAAGGTCATCAATGCGAGGTAATTGATAACAGTTTTTAATCGTTACTCGGTTCAGCTGTTGATAATCAATGCATAGCCTCAAAGTCCCATCTTTCTTTCGTACAAATAAAACTGGAGCTCCCCACAGTGAAGTACTAGGCTAAATAAAACCCTTATCAACAAGTTCTTGTAACTAGGTTTTCAATTCCCTTAATTCAGCAGGAGCCATTCGATAATGAGTTAAGGAAATAAGATTTGTACCTGGAATCAAATCAATAGTGAACTCTACTTCTCAATCTGGTGGTAATCCAGGTAGATCATCAAGAAATACATCAGGAAAATGTCTTACTACTCGAACATCCTCCACACGAGTAGGAGTATCCTCATTCAGCACCACATGAGCTAGGTAGCCCTGACATCCTTTCCTCAACAGTCTCTTTGTTATCACGGTCGAGATAATACCCTGTCTTAATCTGCAACGCTCGCCAACAAAACTGACCACATGCAAACTCGACCGATGGAAAGTGACAACTTTCTCATAACAATCCAACTTAGCACGATTATAATGTAACCAAACCATGCCAAGAATGACATCAAAATCAACAATATCTAGTGGAACAAGATTAGCTGGTATAACTGCATCCTCCACTAGAACAGGACACCCCTGATACTCCCAGCTAACATAACATGTCTCACTTTTAGGCATCGAAAACTCTAACTCATAACTGAGAGGTGTGGATGGTTGAGTCGTTTGAGCAAACGTATGAAAAATAACAAAGTGTGTGGCACCTGAATCAATTAATATTCTAGCAAAATGACCAAGAATGTTCAACGTACCCATAATCAGATCAGGATTATTCTGAGCATCCTGTAATGTAATGTGGTGGACACGGCCTAACACCTGCTGCTGACCTCCCTGACCAAGCTGATTAGGCTGCCTCGACGATCCTGCACTGCTAAAAGCAACCTCAACATTCTGGGACTACCTTCCAGGATACCACTGTGATCCACAACCCTGATATGGTGCGTATGGCGTATAACCTCCTCGATATGGTGGATAACCACTCTGATAATACGGATCTGCTGGGTACTGATAGGCTCCTCCATAATATGGAGCTACATCCCCCTGATAGTGGTAAGCACCACCGTAACCCGTCGAGGTATATCCATGAGGTCCCTGAATCAGCTTAAGGGGAACTGCTGGTGGTAAAGCAGGAGGTTGGGGTTTCTGCTGGTTCTGTGGGCACTGATTAGCCCGATGTCCTATCTGACCACAAACAAAACATCAACCTCTATTGCCTTGTCTACACTCCCCAATATACCGACTATTACATCTACGGCAGAATGGACCACTAGAACTACTAAAATCTCTCTATCTCTGGAAATGGGAACCTCCTGAACGACCACCCCTCCGCGGCCCAGTGGAACTCGAGCCTCCACTAGAAGAACCAGAACTAGTACCACTCCTTTTAAAGCTCTGCGTCTTGCGAGGTCCCTGTGATGACTGTCTTTTATCTTTATTATTATTTTTCTGAACATTACTTTTTTCTTCCTCCTCATCACTATCATCTGGAGCATTCTTGGAGTCCTTAACCCGAAGTAAAACCTCGAAAAATTCTCGATATGTGGAACAGGGAGTCGTAGTAGCCATAGAACGCCACTTTTTTCGAGTACCCTACTTAAAGCGTCGAAGCATCTCAGCAGGATTTGCAGCAATCTCCGGAAAATATCGGGACAAATCAGTGAACTTTCGGTGATACTCAGTTGCTGACATTTTCCCCTGTTTTAAATGTGAGAATTCTTCCCTCTTACGATCCAAATACTCCGGAGGTATAAACTCTTCTGAAATAGATGATTAAAAATTTCCCAATTTGTGGCATCTTCCACTGACATCTCAAAAGATTCATGTCGCCACCACGATGCAGCCTCCACTAGCAAGAACTAAGTGGATGTCTGAACCCATCTGTCCTCTAAAAGATTTCCATGTCGCTGCATCACCCGAAAAGTTTTCTGAACATGTTCAAGCCAACGCTCAGCTCCCTTGGACCCCTCATTACCAAAGAAATTATTTAGCTTCAAGTTATATACAGTCTCTAAGGGGGTTCTCTAGGGAGGATGAATTGAGGACTGAATAGCATTAGCAATACCTTCACCAAGTTGTCCAATATCTAGAAAATTAGACTCAGAAGAAATTCGTGGCTCTATACGAGGCGACATGGTTCTGACATAAGAGAACAAAATAATCAAGACTTAAACAAAAATACAGGACTGCCCAACCTAGGGCTCTGACACCAAACAGACACACCCCGACCTAAGTCGAGACATGTTGGCCGTCACGTGAAGGTGACGTAGCCATATGCGCAATGTGGAAGTGATAGTGATATGAAAATGTGAGAGTGTTTAAAGTGAAAATACACATATTAAGAGCGTAGGTAACCTAAGTGCAGTCCAACAAGCTAGGTATTAATTATACAGAACATGAAAGAAAGTTCCTACATTTATTGCAGGGCCGTTAGAACCGCCGTAGAGTTTTCGTGAGCCACAAATACAAACTTCTAGCTAGAATCTGGAGGGGTGCAAAACAGAAAACGTGAGTGGGCAAAAACAAAGCTTTTGAAACACAGCTACCTTTCTAAACGTACTAACCCCTCATTGTAAAACCAGTATAATTTCCCAGAAAATAATACTACGTATATACGTAAAATAATGCACCAAGACAATAAAAACCAAGTATGCCATGTCATAACGTTTTAACACTGTAATATGTAAGCCAGGTGTGAAAATCAAGGTAAAATAATATGCCAGCTGGAGTCACCTAACGTGACTTGTACTGCTGAACTTATAACTCATCAACATGCCAGCCAGAGTCACCTACCGTGACTTGTATGGCTGAATCCATAGCTTATCAAGTATGCCTTCACATGAGTCGGAACCACCTAAGGTGGTCTGTACGATAGGTTGGGTGTAAATAGGTACTCTCAAGTGCTACGATCACGTGAAGGCTGTGAGAAGTATCGCAAGTCACCTACGAGTCGGAACCACTTAATGTGGTCTGCACGACAGGCTGGCACCTGCCTTAGATCCAGGTGAGCATGTGGTGCGGGAGGTGAACGATCACATGAAGGCTAGGCTCTGGCCTCGGGCGAAGCACTAACACCGGGGTGCAGGATAATGAGCACAATATGAAGGAAAAATTTTGTCCTAGCTAAGAACATGTAAGAACATTTGAATACATATGCAAACTATTAACTCTTTAAAGTAGGCATGCATCCAAAAACAATTCATAAAACCCATGACTTTCAAAGCCTAGTATATGGTGAACCAAAAGACTCTTTAACAACATTAAAGAGAATGAAGAATTTAGAGATTCTTTACCTTTGAAGCTCATCCTTGTTTATACAAGGGATTCACCCAAGTGGAGGGCCTTCAAGTCACCTCCTTGCTCCTTGGATCTTCCTTGTGATTTTCCTCCTTTTAGTGCTCCTTTGCTTCTTTGAGGATTTGAGGATTTGTTCTCCAAAACACCAAAAGTTTGATGTCTCTAAGTATCTTCACCAAGGATGTATTTTGTGAGGATGATATGGATGACTTAAGGAAGTAGAAATTGCTAGATTTTCTTCCCTAGGTGGCCGGCCTCTATAGAGAGAAATGAGAGAACATGTTTCACCCAATTTCACCAAGAAAACCCTAATGTGAAAAATAGCTATAAAGTTGTTTTTATAACTCTTTTCTTTGGTGAGTGGCAAACTTGCAATTAAGCAAACTTGCAATTAAGCAAACTTTCACCAAACCCTCACCATGGCCGGCCTCTATGTGTTTATTGGGCCTATTGCCCATTTTGTTTTAGTTGTCATACAACTTAAACATAATGGGCCTTGTGGACCAAAACGCTTTTGGGCCCCGAAGCCCTAAAACCAACTTAAAAGCCCAATACGAACATTTCGTATAATTAATTAACTAATTAATTAATCTTGACCATTCTTCAATTAAACCATTTAATTGCTTATCCATTTCATTTAATTTCTTCACATACATCCTTACTCGGTGTACTATCCATTAGGTTCCATTTAGCGAGGCAGTGGGCGATGTTACTCTTAACGATCGATTGTGAATTGAAACCACATTTCAATTCTCCCTTTGATGATTAATGTTTGCTAATCATTAGGGCTTCCACAAACCATGAGTGACACCTAGCAGTATGTCATGGTTACCCAAGCTAAGTAGAATTGGTTGGAGAACCTATCCAGTTACAACTACAATGCAATACGGTCCTTCTCTAATACAATACTCTTAATCACATTGTTTAAGTGATAGTTTGTTTCATGTCTACTATCCAATGTGATACTTTCCTATATGATTCCCTTGAATATGATTTGGAACAACTTCCTAAGTCATATTCATTTGCTTTGGCCAAAGACTTTAGAATCATATCTTAGAGTATTCTCCTTCCACCATGGAAGGTTAGAGATCCATTGTTGTGCATTCATATGCCTACATGACTAGATCGCATGACCCCAACAATGCCGTGGACAATCCTAAGGAATGCCGTTGTCATGATCAAAGATCAAGAACCTAACCATTAGACATCTATGATGCCACAGGTCAAAGGACTACTTTGCATATTGTAACCTTAGAGTTCATACATGACATGTATGTTCGAACTCTCTTTTGATCGTAGTTCATTGTACTCGATTACTCTTTCGAGCACCTATGTGTTTGTCTTAGTGTCCAACACCAAATGACTTGAGACTAGTTCATACTCACTTTTGAGTCAACATAACACATACTAGCCTTAGCGGATTGTCAATGCCCAATTGGCAATCCTATGGCTAGGAACGTTTTAGGAATGAACATAAGAGAAAGGTCTCGTTAATCTAACTCATTTAGATCACTTATCTCTTAGACCAAATACATCCCTTGGATTCTCTTATTGCTTAAACACATGATACAATAAATAGTGATTAACAATAAGTCTTGCCCTCCATTAAACATATAAAAGTTTAACACATTAAGTATTCCAAAAAGCTATTACATCAAATGAGTGGCTTTGTGGGCATACTTCCAACACAATATGCATCTAAACATAACCATACACACTGCACTTTCTATCAATAACATAAACTCACCTGAAGCTTACCTGAGCGTCCACAACGTCATGCAATATTATGCATATCTATACTAATGCATATACAAAAATGTAATGTAGTTGACATGGCATTTAAAAATGTAATTCCATTTAAATCAGTTTATGGGAAAAATGTAAAGCATATATACGTATATATAGAAAGCAAAAGCCCACTCACTAGTATGTAACAGGGTCGTAAACCCCAAGTCTCGCCTGGCTACACTCGTCCTCCGGATACGTCTCACCTATATGTGAAACAACTAATTTAACGTTAATTCGAAAGTACATAAACCAAACCATGTAATAACTTCTCATACGTTGCTCAATTGGGGTGTTTGAATATACCAACGTGACCTACACAACACCACGAATACCCCCATATTTTAAAAAAAACTTTCTGATAACTCACGGGCTGTCACGCACCGGCCAAGGCACGGCCACATACACCGTCCACACGCAGGCACGTTCCTGGCACGTTGGACGGAATCCCTAACGAAGTTAGGGAATATTCTATTAAATAGTAGCATATACCGTTAACTTTACCTGTCACAGTTAGTATATTCCGTCAAAGTGGAGATAATATTCTTCTTTCTTCTCCGGTGGTTCGCCGGATTCCAGCGTCGGTCGCCGCTACTTCGTCGGTTTCTGGAAAATTTAAAACTGTAATTTCTCATTCATTTCAACACCAAACTTCACAAATCTTATATGGATTTGAAGCTCTCAACAAGGGGAATAAAACCTTACCTCTTTGGGGTCCTAAAACCGATGGAAAATGGTCGAAAATCCTTTAATATTCAGGCTAAGTCTGCAACTCTATAAATCTGAGTGTCCCGACATCCAAATCACTTCAAAATTAACCTAAGGTCCCTATTAAGTTGATTAGGAACCACCTCGAGCCTTAAAGCCTTGTAAAACCTCGACGATCACGTTGAAGTAATTTCGACTCCTCGCCGGAGTTCTGAGTTCCATGGTTCTCGGGGTCCTTACTTCGAGCAAATGGTATAAATAGGATCGTGAGCTTGCAAGGAACACGATGGAGGTCCTTAAAGGTTCGATCTGTGGTGTTTAGATGATGTTTGTGAGTTGCAAGTCGCGGTTGTACGGACAGGAAAGAAATTTCGATAAGAGAGGAGAGAAAAGCGTTTGGACATGTGTATGTGTGTGTACTTGGTCACGGGTTTGCTAAAGAAAAAGAAATCGCAGGCCCTAATTGGGCTACCATGAGGAAAAAGAAGAAAAAGGGAGAATGAGATAATCATGTGCGCCAAAGGAAATTTACTCAACTCAAAATCTGATTGGGCTCCAATAAAGTAGGATCTGAAATGATTTTAGACAAAAAGAATAAATATAATCCACCCAATCTTACCCTTAAATCGACGTAATACTTTTGTTAGTAATCCGATTCGACCCTAACTCGCGTCAACACGCTCGTGACGACGCGTATAATTTAATTACGTCAGCGAGAAAAAGAATTTAAAACTATATACGTACATCCACATCACTAAACCTCAAGGGCATTATCGTCACTTCACATACTCGGGGATATAATATATACAATAATTCGAGACGGGTCGTCACAAGATCAATCCTGCATTGGCCTATCTATGAAAAGTGCATCCAACTTTGGCTCTATTAGACCATCTTCAACCCTTGACCTAAAACATAAAATTTTTGGCCTAGAAAATTTAGGTTTTAACCCAGAAACAGCTTTTATGCTCCAACCCTTCTGGCATAAAATTTTAGCCCCAGGTTATTAAATAATGAACTTAGACTAATTTTTTTCTTAAAGTAACTTTTTTTCAAATAAACAAAAGTATGTAGACTATCCTAATTTAATTTTATGAACATTTTAACCTAAAAATATTTAGATTCTGACAAATACTGAAAAATCACTAATCGACACCATGAAACTCGTTAAACACTATGAAAAATTATGAAACAAATGAAAGATTTTTTTTTAACATTACTTTAGCCGTTAAATTTAAATTTGACTGTTAAATTTTTTTTAGCGTTGAATTTCATCAAATTAGATCTTAACCATTGGATTCAATGAATTTGTAAATATAAAACTAAATAAAATATACATATATGGTGAGTCAGCCCCACTAATCCTGGGCTAAATTTGGCTTCCATTTGAGTTTTAGGTTTTAGGCCACATTTTAGCCTTGGGTTGGGTTGAGTTTTTTGGGGGGGGGGGGGAATAGAAGTGGAAATTTGAGTTTTAGCCCAGGGTTGGAGAAGGCCTTAAAGGTATAACTATCCCTCTAGGCACGTGGCTTTCGTCATTAACCGAAGATGTTTAATTTCTTTTGTAGGTACAATTTTGTCAAATTCGAAGGGCGCAATTTTTTTACCACAAATTTGTGCTCTCTTTGAGAGCTTGATTGAAAATTCTCAAAAAGCTTTTGCAATTCTTCTTTGAATTTTTCCCTCTTTGAAATTTTTAACGCACCCCATCTCTAAAACTTTTTAAATTCTTTGATTTGCATGCTCTAGAGAAAGAAAAACATGGTTAGAAATTCCGAAACCACGACTAATGGCACTCCTTACGTGCTTGGATTTGGAACAAAGAACAGAGACAATGGAAGGCCCTCGACCCCTCTCTGATGCTCAACACGTCAAAAATAGAGGCGGGACGGTTGCCACCTCCATCAACAACTACATTAGGCCTTATTGTGATCCCTGTCGCAACAGTGCCTGACACCACACTAGCAGCAGCCACGGCTCCAGTCTTGTAGAATCAAGCCTGAGTGTTAGGTTTCTTTCTTAGCAGTCAGCCTAGGCCCAGGCAATGTAGGCCACAGTGCCTTTAATGCAGGAGTCCCAGATAGAGCCAGCCCATCGCGCGCAAGCTTATTTCCAGCAAGCCCTTACAGGTCGACCCACACTCGTGCCCAAACCGCTCTTGTAAATCGGCTCCAGGGCCGGTCCAACCAAACTCAGATTGCCTCCTTGAATTGACCTTGATTCAAGCTGTACCAGTTGCTCCAGTTAATGAACCGGCTTGTTTTTCGATGAATCCAGCTCGTTTTTGGGGAATTTGACTCATTTTCTGGCAGATTCGACGTTGTCCGTTACACTTTCACCACCCACAGAGATTCTTATCAACCTAGATCCTTCATTCTGAATGGCGAGACGAATATGACTAGCAGGTTGTAAACTTGACAAGTGTACTGTGCAGTAAACCACTCTAGTGAGCTAACTCTTATAACACATCACCACACAGCACGCTCTTGACTAGGTGTCCCGAAATAGGACAAGATGAGAAGCCTCTTCCTAAGGCATCTCGACAAGTGGCCACTCGACTAGCCTTGAATCAAGTGTTTAGGCAGCGTGGACTCCTATATTGGCCCTTGTGGAAACGTTATATCCCACCTTGGTATGCAACGAAGTGTTCACTTTTGACTTGGTCTGCAGGCGAAAGTGGACTCAAGGTTGGGATCACACTCTGAAGGACACTCAAAACCTGAGTTATGCATAGTGTCCACTTGCGACTTAGCTCGTAGATCTTTAATTTCACACCGGGGTAGACAACACAAGGAATAGGAAAATCCTCAAGTGAACTTTAGATCAAGTTCAACTGACTTTTATCGCCAAGCGCGTTCACTAAAAGCTCAACCTCCAGCAACACGTGCATCAACTATAAATGAATCAAGTGTCCCATAGCCGCAACACGTACGAGCAGACTGCAGGGAACAACATCACACACTTGCAGACCGTCACAGGGAGAAGCCTAAGACACCACTACCTCAACAAGGGAAAATCTAGAAGCCAGAAAAAATCTCCTCAACGAGCAACTGCGCAAATTCTAGCGTATTGGGATTGTGGACGAGGTGCTTCGACATCAACTGACTCTACCTCCCTTAATATCCAAATAAGAAGCAGATGAGGATTTATTTTTCTAGTTTGCAGTATGTGAAGTAGCGGTGAGCTCTGCCCTCTTACAAATTCCACTCAAAATGAAATATCAGCTCATTACCGTTGGCACGCCGGAGGCAGCGAGCGCTAGGTGACCTTTGGGGCAATTCTCGTTTTCACCACCAGAACTCCAATCTGGCTTACCTAAATAAATTCAAAGTCCCAAGCAGATCACTGAACAACTCCTCAGAATTATTCTAGTTGTCCTACAGTCTTGCTTCCGCAAAGTTCACTACAATTTGCCTATTTCAATGAAGATTCGAGGAGTTATTTAGAAAGCTTTGGTTGCATGCACAACTACCAATTCCAAGCTTTTAAGTGCGAGAGGGTAAACCAATTTTCCGACACCCATTTGGGTACCCTCTCCAATGTGAGAGAGAAACTAACTAATTCCCCGACACCCATCTTAGTATGCTCTTCAATGAGAGATTGTAAACTAATTTTCCAACACCTATCTAGGTATGCTCTCCTTCTAGAGAGGGTAAATTGTCCGGATGTCCAAACGTGGACGGGTTCGTTACACTAGTTTAATTGGGAGCACAACAACCTTCGATGATGTTACCCAAAATTAGCCACCATAGTCTCTTCCTGGGATCCCCATACAAGACTTAGTTAACTGAAGAATTCTTACTGGCCAAATGTATGAACCCGACTTTATTACCAGAGGAACCATAAATGCAGCGCATTCCCTGGATAGCCGTGACTAGTTAGCAAATTTTGTGTCTCAATTGAGGTCTCTCATGTTGCTTTATGGACTAGGCCGATCAAGGGATCAGTAACCTAAAGTGCAGTACGTTCGCCGAACAAATGTCCACAAATTTATGTACACGTTTGTTGTGACTAGTTAGTGAGTTTCATGTCTTTATAGAACTCTATCATGTTGCACTACAGGCTACGTATCTTAAGGATAGGTGACCTAAAATGCAGCACACTCCCTGAAGTGTTGTCCACAAATTCCATACAATACATGCGTTTTCTTTGTCTAGTTAGCGATTTTCGTGACTTCGCAGAGCCTTGTCATGCTGTGGTACGAGTTAAGTAGCACAAGGGATCACTACTCAACATTACAAGTGCAGTACAACTTTTTTCGATCAGCCTCTGTGGGCTTTCATCATAACACAAGCTTCGGCTTTGTGGAGAACAAGATCTAATAAGCTCAATGTACACTACCCTTTTAACCTCGCCTCAATCGCACAAAAAGTTTCTCATGTTAGATGAGTTTTGAGCAATGAAGCCCGTTGAGAGTTGTCCCACATTGGTGAGGGACAAGATTTGCTATGTGCTTATATGGTCTTGGGTTACTCCATATATTGCCAATTGGTTTTATGGTGGAACCTCAATTTCATCATGGTATCAGAGCGGGTTGTCCTCGTGTGAAGCCAAACGGCCACACGTGCTCCACGTCACCCAGTTGTTGTCCACATGTAGGCTTGAAAATCCGCCACACGTGCGGGGGCGTGTTGAGAGTTGTCCCACATTGGTGAGGGACAAGGTTTGCTATGTGCTTATATGGTCTTGGGTTACTCCATATATTGCCAATTGGTTTTATGGTGGAACCTCAATTTCATCAAGTTGAATATCAGAGTGCGCAACGAACGAGACTTACAAAATAATAGAAATATTATTAAACGAACGAGAATGCCGAAACGGCTACAAAACCCTAAGAGACTACATTGTGACTAACTTGTTCTCTAATGAATAACAAAGCACCCTATTTATAATAAACTAACCCTAATCTCTAACAAAACCTAATTCTAACGGGCTAAGCCCATAAAACCAAATATTCAAATAAACCAAAAATACTAATATTTTCCAACAAAGCCAACAACCGGCAAGATGAAGCCAATAACCGGCATGATGATCGCCAACAACTGGCATGACAGTGCCAACACACGGTCAGGAGGCAACAACATCTGACAAGCTTGATAGCTCACACTTCACGCCCTATGTTGTCCCATATTCAGCGGCTCCAGTTTTAACAGTTTCATCCTTAGCTGCTCTATCTACAACAGTTGAGGAGTCAGATTCCCACTCCAAGTCTAGAGGGTCTAATAAGCAGGCCAACCTACCAATGCAGCCCCGTGCCTCTCTCTTTCTCTGGTGGCTCCAGCCCACTTCACCACACGCGCATCACTCAGCCCACTTACCTCCAGTCTTCATGACATGCAGTGGGGGCAAAACACACTAACAACACTTGGCAGAACATGCAAAGAAGAAAATCAGAGGAGAGGGGATGATAAATTCTCTCTCTAGTTTTCTCTTTTTCTCACTCTTAGAAGACTTATACTACAAGTAAGTTTCAGAATTCAATCCAGTCAATGAATCAATTTTTGGCATGTCAATTCAGCTTGGGACTTCTATATCTCTTGCACATAGACTTTCTACGTGCAACGCATCAAATATGGGGGCATTTATGGAGCAAAAAATAATCCAAAAAATCATGGGGCTGACACATGGACTTTTATTCACTATTGACAAAGATGCCCTCATTAACCGGCGAGGCCCACACTTATTCAAACGACAGTTCAAACAATGAGAAGCCCTGAACTGCTAACTAGAACTACTCCAAGCTCAAGTGCCCATGGCAAAGAAGATAACATAAGGAAATTAATGGTAGAATTAATAACTAATTCCTACCTTTAAGCTTTCCTGTTTGAACTTTGAAGATAGATTCTTTTAATCAAAGAAACGCAATTGCAATAAATCAAGGATTCATTGCAATTGAATTTCTTTGATTAAAAGATTTTGGTTTTGGTTTTCGGAATTATGTTCCGAAAAGTATTGGTTCGAGATTTGGGCGACCATTTTCGGTTTGGGATCCCATCTCGAACCACCCCAAACTACATCCAACAATAGCACGCCTTGGCCAATCAGACGCCGACATATGACAGAAAATTCTACACATGCGGCCAGCCCTATGCTTTATAAATATCTTATCCTACACCAAATTCTTGGTAAGATTTTGCTACGCAATTAAGCTCTAAACACTCTCTTAAGCATCAGAGGTTCATTGGCCAAACCCCCCTCTCCTCTAGGCGTGCAAATTTGGTTGTTAACAGAAGGTGTTTAATTTGGGTTGTAGGTACAATTTCATCAAATCCAAAAAAGGCTGAACTTTTCTACCACATTCGTCATGTGAGATAGAAAATAGCCTAGGCATCAAGAACAAAGAGAACATAATGATCAAAGATAAATTTGCATGAAATATCCATCCATCCATCCTGGAAACGGATCAGCCATGCATTGAGCTAATTACTCGTGTCATGCATGTGGCATATTAATTAACGAACTAAAGCCTAAGCCTACACTTGTGGTTGGTCTCATGGCTTTATAACATTGTACGTCAAAGAAAACAATTCACTTCAAATAAATAGAGAGCCAGATGAGATCCTCTAGTTAAACAGCTTAAAATTATAATGATAAGTAGAGAGTAGACCCGTACAGAATGGATAATAAATAAATCACAATAAAACAGAAAGGAAGAGTGCAGTTCAATCGAGCGACTTTATCTGAAGCCCTTGAAGGTCATCCCCTACATGTGCGATCGAGCTCAAGCTATGGCGACTGCGTCTCCAACTGTTTGAAATTTTGAATTAAGATCAAACCTAAAATTATTAAACCTAATATGAATGCTAATAATGCATATAAAATTGCGGCCATCCAATCAAAGGCGAAAATCCCAAGAAGGCTTAGTAGCTGGTTTTCCAAGCATTGCTTTAGAAACAATCAAGAATCCATAATTATATTGCTTCGTATTTTCTTGGGATCGTTTATTGCTTTAAATAGTTCCCTTTAACTAACTAGAAAACTAGATAACAAGAGGTAGTCCAAAGTCACTATGAAGCGCGTGGATTGTATATGATCATTAGGTACCATTTGGTACGTGGGACGGGACGGAACGGAGAGGGACGAGGCGTTCCATCTCACGTTTGGTGCGCCTAAAACGGGTAGAACGCACTGTTCCATGGGACGAGTTTTGGGTGAATTTTCGTTCTGTCTCACCCCCTGGAACGACTCGTTCCACATCCGTGGAACACAAAATTATAACATCTCCGTCTCCTTCTTCTTCCTCCTTGTTTCCATCCGAGGGCATCTTTGCTCCATCTCCGTTCCGTCCCGTCCTGTCCCGTCCCGTCTGCATACCAAACGATACCTTAAAGATCAAAATTAAGATTTTGGTGGGGGTCATTGGCTTAGGTCTATATTTATTAATTTAAAATTTTGTATGTTTACTTACTTAAAAATGGAAGAAGCCATGAATTGTATGAGAAGGAAGGTGGATGAGAATTGAGCACGGGATAAACAGTACCACGCCTCTTGGTTATGTCATAACTCTTCATACCCAAATTCATGTATGACACAATTTTTTATTTTTTAGTTGTTAGTAAAACACATAATACAACATAAGCTTGGTAAACGAGTCGTGTTGTTTTCGTGTTATTTTAACAGGCTGTGTCGTGTCAAACCTATTAAAATAACGGGTTCTTAACAGATGACCCAATAACGAGCTGATTCGTTAACGAGTCTTGTCGTTTCGGGTCGGATTAACGGGTCAATAAATTGACATGCCTAATTTATAGGTTTGGCAAACAATATCTTATCGGGTGGCCCGACAACAACCCAATACATTAATGGGTTACCTGATAACGACCCAACTCGTTAACACGTCGACTCGAAACCCGTTATTTCGTGTCCGATTAATGGGTCGTATAAGAAATTGTCAAGCCTGACACAACATGAATGAGAATGATCTACTTGTTTCTTACAAATTCATTCTTTATAAGTAAACATGTCATTTAAATTTTGGAACCCTTACCTTGTATTCAGCCAACTATTAGATCCACAGTTCCTAACAATCTTCACCTTAAATCAAATTATGACATTATTAACCTCTTATGAGCATGCATATGTGCTTAGTACAAAAAATGTGGGAATACTAGTCCTAGATTTCTGGAGTTAGGGTTTGTTGTTCTTCTCTCCCCAATTTTCTGAATTACTTGCACAAAAAGTGAACTAAGAATTAAAAAAAACGAAACAGTTATCAAACAGACTCCAAATTAACTAATAAATTTATAAAAATAATGTTCCTCAAAAACTCAATTGGTATTAGATCTCTACATACCGTGATCCCAAATAATGCCATAACACATACACAAGACATTGTTATTAGCTTTAAAAAGGCACAAGAGGAAGGTAATCCTGTTTGTTTTTCAGTATATATCGAACAAAAATTAATATAAAGTAAAATCTCATAAGAAGCATGGCTAGCTGTTATTGATGAGTAGATTGGATGAGAGTGTAGCCACTCTCCAAGATACGCAGGTGACAAAGATCGTGCCCAAGGGTAAATTATACCGAAAAAGCCATCCTAGTCGACTCATTCCAATTCCATAGACTTGCTTTTTACGATAGCTTTAACCATCCCCGTAGGCGTAGTCACCGGGCGTCAACCTTTTCCCATAAATCATCATCCCCCCGGTTGACACTCGGCATGATATTTAAGCCTCATGACACCACCCCCAGGTAAAATTTCATTCATTGCTCAAACTCAAAACACATAGCGAGTAAAGCGCTCGCTAACTAAATTGCTAGTGCAATACTACTGATGTGGATATCGATTTTTAGATACATTGCAATCAAGTCATACATATTTGATATCGGTAAGTGATTATCGATGGCAAATTCTTCGACTGGTGGTGTGCCTCCGGGGTTCCGATTCCACCCTACGGACGAAGAGCTACTTCACTACTATTTGAAGAAGAAAGTGTCCTTTCAGAAGTTTGACATGGAGGTCATTAGAGAGGTGGACTTGAATAAGATGGAACCTTGGGAGTTGCAAGGTATGAAAATTTGTTGATCTGTTTTGCAATTATAAATATTCTACTTTGAGCTTAATTATGATCTAGTTAATTTGTTCAAGCGCTGCAATCCTTTCTAATTAATAATAAGCGGGCAACAGGATAGAAATGATTGGTTTTCTCTCCAAGATTATTGTCTTTGCACGATAGTGATTGGTTTTATTAAGATTTGTTTTCACAATATCGTCATGCATGTATTTTATATAGTTCTAGCTCAGTCGAATTATATTTACACACTCAGAGTTTAAATTGATCATCATTTGTATACGAAGTCGTTTTATTTTTCCTTTTTTTACACAATTCCAGAATAGAATAAATTCAACGTTTAAGAGATTCGTACAAGTTTCTCAATTTTTTCAATACCATTAAAAATGAAAATATAAACAAAAGTTGCTCAGACACACACACCCCAAGAATTCAACATGTATTATTGATCATTTGCATATATTAACATATAATTGATCATTTGTATATGTCATATGAATTCGTTCTTTTTTTACATAATTAATTCTAGAATAGAATATAATAACATATGAATGAGGAGAAATGCTAAGGGAATTACTCTCTCAATAGTGGGATTCTCCATAGACTCTCTTTCACCTCACGTTCTGGATACAATATTTTATAATGTTGGTAAAAGAATTGACCTTAAATTGTGAGGTGACAGAGAATCCATGACCTACATTTGAGAGAGTATCTTAGCATTTCTCATGAAAGATTTGAATTTTCTCAATTTTTGCAATTCCATGAAAATAAAAGTTGCACACATGAAATTGTACATGATATATGAGAAGAAAAATGATAAGGAGTCTCTCTTAAAAATGGGACTCTCCATGGTCTCTCCGCCATCTCATGTTTTTTGTCCAAACTCATAAGAGAAATGCTAAGGAGACTCTCAAAAGTGGGACTCTCCATGACTCTCCACCATCTAATGCTTTTGGCACAATTTTTTATAATATTAGTACGAAAATTGTAAAAAAAAATATGAGGTGGCGGAGAGTCCATAAAAAATGTCACTTTAAAAGACTATCCTTATCATTGCTCATGATATAAAATATTTGTTGAGTCTTGACTAGTAATACGCACCGGACTTGACAGTTAATTAGACAAAAAGGTAAGATCCTTTTCCTAGGGATCCCGTGATCGTGACCGTTTATTATACATCGTGCGGCCAGAAATCATTTCAAAATTTAAAATTTAAAATTAAATATAAATAGTACCTAACGAAAACTGGCCGCACGATGTATGATGAACGGTCACGATCACAGGATCTCCAGGATCCGAGGAAAAAATCCAGTGAGGATCCTTTTCCGATATAAAGAACACCTTGGTTAGGTTGAACAGTTAATATATATGATTAGTCAGGTAAATCAGTGGACCAGGATATGCACATTCTCTTTTACAAAATACTGAAATACATATTGCTAATTTGCTATAAATTAACCTAGATCAGAACAACGGGGGTCATATCTCTGAGGCCATTTTAAATTAATGACATAGTTAGTTATATACAAATGCAACCCTAAACAACATCTACATCTGTAATTAATTTTTGGTTGTTTGTTTGATGCACGCGTGTATGCACAGAGATATGTAGGATTGGGTCGACTCCACAAAACGAGTGGTACTTTTTCAGCCACAAAGACAGAAAGTACCCAACAGGGTCGAGGACAAATAGGGCCACAAACGCTGGGTTTTGGAAGGCAACAGGGCGGGACAAATGCGTCAGAAACACCTTCAAGAAGATTGGCATGAGAAAAACGCTTGTTTTCTACAGAGGCAGAGCTCCCCACGGCCAAAAGACTGACTGGATTATGCATGAGTACCGCCTTGAAGATGGCGATGATCCTCAAGGAAACCTATCTAGTGTATGCACTACTTGTCTCCATCTCCATTTCATTTTCATCACTCTATATATATGTTATCTCGTCACTTTATGTTATAACTATAACATAAATAATCAGAAAATTTACTAGCTAGGGTTTAAGGTTTTTCTTACGTAATATACCTATTAGTCGAAGATTTTAATTTGTATCCATAAAAATATATTGCATAGATGCAGGAAGATGGGTGGGTGATCTGTAGAGTTTTCAAGAAGAAGAATTTATTCAAGGTTGCAAATGAAGGAGGAAGCTCTAGCATGAACTCTTCAGAGCATCAGCAGCTCAACAATGCATCAAGCAACAGCCAATTGCAAGCTCGCTCCTTCATGCATAGCCACAGAGACAACCAGTACTTACTACGCCAACAACACCATGCAGCAACCCAAGGGTTCGAACTAAACAATAACTCAAGCCTTCACTACGCCCACCTGCAGCCCCCGCCTCACTACTCTGTTTTCCAATCCCAAGCCCTTATCCCGACCCTCGCCCACAAGCCCCTTTCCTCCTATGACGACTACTCTTCCCAGCTCCCCTCCGACGACTCACCTGCCCACGGCATGGTCAAGCAGCTCATGACAAACCCTAGAGACTGTAAAAGTGGTAGTGAGGGTCTCCGCTACCAAGCGTGTGAACCAGGGTTAGAGGCTGGCACGTGCGAACCAGATCATCAACCAAATATGGTTGGAGGAGGAGCTGGAACAGCTGGCGGAAGAGATAATAATCATGATCACCACGGGATGAGTGAATGGGCTATGCTCGATCGCCTGGTTACTTCTCATGATCTTGGAAATGATCAAGACTCGTCGTCCAAAGGAACAGCCAGGTATGAGGATGCAAATGCACCCTCTTCCGTCAACCAAATTAACCACCAGCACCTCTCGTTGCGTGGAGAGATGGATTTTTGGGGCTACGCAAAATAATATTGGCGTGTGGGTTCCATTATCATATATCAACGGATTGGATTATTGATGGATTATAGCTAATTTACCAAACATTTGGACATTCCCTTTAGCTAGACATTAAAATATTGGACATTTTTCTGGTTCTTAATTAATTTGTTGTGAATTGTGAATTAATTTGTTAATACAAAAAGACTTAGTTAAAATGGTTGTCATTGATAAACCATATATATTGTTGTTATTGCATAAGCCCCTGCTGTTCCCGCCTACTGGTCAGGAGAAGGATTCAAATTGTTTTGCGATCCTTATACATTTGATACTGTTTCAGGCAGTATATATTTTTAAAATGCAGCTTAATTCCTAAATTCACATTCGAAATTTGTTCTATCCTATAAAGATAATTTTATAAATAAAATATTTTTTCAATAAAAAAAAATTGCAAGGGCATGTCATTGTCACATATATGCAGTGTTTACAATATTCATGAATTGTCGATATTTTTTATCGAAATATTCGAAAAATCAAGAATCAATACGGAAATGAGAGTGTGAAATGAAAACTTACCCTATATTGTGAGATATAGGAAAATCAATAAATATCAATGTAATTTATCAATTCACTACATAAATTTTCAATTCACTACATAAATTTTGCAGGGACCCATTGTAGATTTTGTACTTTCAAATTTTTGAGAAATTTTTCTCTAATTTCGACTGTATCTGAATGACCCACCACATTGCAAATTTTTTTAATTTCTATAAATTATAACCAATTGTTGTAAATGTTATTTATAAAGTGGCTGTCCACATTCTGGGTTCTATGGAATATGTTAATACTTTAGTCCTCATTGTTGTAAATATGGAAAATCCTAAGCCTATATATGGGCTATCTAATGAAAAGAATGAGACACTTTTGAAATGTGGTGTGAATGTCACACATGTGTTTGTGTAAGAAAGCTAACCAAAGTGGACTTTGGTGAAAGTCATTAAATGCATTAGATGAAAATGTCATAAGGAGGTGAAATATTTTCTTCTTGTATGTAAATGAATCCAAGCCCGGTCGCAAGCCCGGATAAAGGAGGAGGGGGAGGGAGTTAGGTAGTCGACAGCCGGCACTCCTAGGTTATGTCGAATCCTTATGGAAATGAATCCAGAACGAATTCGCGCTAAAGTTAGGGCGTCACCCGTAAGTGGCGCGCTGTGTGACCCAAGCACAGTGATAAGTGAGTAAGGGTCGATGTATCTCCATCGGCACCCGGATGCAGTGTTAAATGAGTAAGGGGGTCATAGAAACTTCTTTTTGGACGACTCCACTCAAAGTTGTTTGGGAGCATATGCTCCTATCAACTTTACACAGGACACACAAAAGAAGTACTTTGATCCTATTAGACGGGGGAGGGTGAAGAAGCTAGGACAGAAGGTTAGAGTTCAAGAGAGTAGAATGCGTTTAGGAACGTGGAATATAGGAAACTTAACGGGAAAATCTATGGAAGTAGTGGAAGTTATGGTGAGGAGAAGGATAAATATTATGTGCCTACAAGAAACTAAATGGGTTGGTCTTAAGGCAAATGATCTAGAAAACTCAGGTTTTAAACTTTGGTATTTGGGCACAAATAGAACGAGAAACGGTGTTGGCATCATCGTGGACAAGACCTTGACACAAGATGTTGTAGATGTCAAGAGGGTAGGAGATAGAATCATGGCAATCAAGATTGTAATAGGACAAGAACTCATCAATGTGATTAGTGCGTACGCACCTCAAATAGGGTTGGATACGAGTTTGAAGGAGAAATTTTGGGAAGACCTTGGAGACTTGGTGCAAGGAATTGCTCAGACGGAGAAGGTATTTATAAGAGGAGATTTAAATGGACATGTGGGTAAGGAGACAGGCAACTATGGAGGTTTTCATGGTGGCCATGGTTTTGGGGAGAGAAACGAGGATGGGGAAGCTATCTTGTATTTTGCAATGGCATATGATCTCTTCTTAGCCAACACCTTCTTTAAGAAGAGAGAAGAACATGTGATCACCTACAAGAGTGGGTCGTTAAAAACACAAATAGATTTTCTTCTAATGAGGAAATGGGACCGTATAACTTGTAAGGATTGCAAAGTTATACCGGGATAGAGCTTGGCTAATCAACATCGCTTGTTGGTGATGGATGTACATATCAAAAGAGAGAGAAAAAAAGAACAAGACTTGGAAGTGCCCAAGGACTAGATGGTGGAATCTAAAAGGAGAAAAACAAGCCATTTTCAAAGAGAAAGTAATCACCCAATGCGTGTGGGATAGAGAGGGGGAAGCTAGCCAAATGTGGGATTCCATGGCTAGTTGTATCCGAAAAGTAGCAAAATATGTATTAGCAGAGTCCAAGGGCTTTGCTCAATCTTGGTGGTGGAATGAGGAGGTACAAACAAAGGTGAAGGCTAAGAAAGAATGTTGTAAAGCCTTATACAAGGATAAGACCGATGAAAATGGTGAAAGGTATAGAAGAGCGAAGCAAGACATGAAGAAAGCTGTGAAAGAAGGTAAGCTAGCGGCTTATGACGATATGTATAAGCGACTAGATACCAAAGAAGAAGAGTTGGATATCTATAAACTAGCTAAAGCAAGGGAAAAGAAAACAAGGGACCTAAACCAAGTGAGGTGCATCAAGGATGAGGATGGAAAGGTTCTTGCTATAGAGAACGCGGTCAAAGACAGATGGAGAGGTTATTTTCATAATCTTTTCAATGAAGGACATGAAATGAGTACTTATTTGGGGGAGTTAAGTAACTCAGAAGAGTGTAGAAACTACTCATTTTACCGCCGAATCAGGAAGGAAGAAGTGGTTGTAGCTTTGAAAAAGATGAAGCATAGAAAAGCAGTGGGCCCAGATGATATACCGATCGAAGTGTGGAAGGTCTTGGGAGAGACGGGTATAGCTTGGCTCAGTGACCTTTTCAATAGGATTTTGAAAACGAAGAAGATGTCAAATGAGTAGCGAAAGAGCACTTTGGTACCTATCTACAAGGATAAGAGCGACGTACAAAATTGCATGAACTATAGGGGTATTAAGTTAATGAGTCATACAATGAAGCTCTGGGAGAGAGTCATCAAGCATAGATTGAGGCAAGAGACATGGGTTTTGGACAACCAATTCGGGTTCATGCCAGGGAACTCAACCATGGAGGCAATCTATCTCTTACGAAGATTGATGGAAAGATATAGAGATGGGAAAATGGATTTACACATGGTCTTTATAGATTTGGAAAAAGCGTATGATAGGGTCCCAAGAGACATTCTTTGGAGGTTTTTAGAGAAGAAAGGAGTACGAGTAGCATATATCCAAGCTATAAAGGATATGTATGATGGAGCAAAGACCGCCGTAAGAACTCATGAAGGACAGACCGAAAGCTTCCCCATAACTGTAGGGTTACATCAAGGCTCATCCTTAAGTCCTTACCTTTTTGCATTGGTAATGGATGAGTTAACAGGACATATTCAAGATGATATTCCTTGGTGTATGCTTTTCGCAGATGATATAGTGTTGATAGATGAAACTCAGGAAGGGGTAAATGCGAAGCTTAACCTTTGGAGAGAAGTGTTGGAGTCTAAAGGTCTTCGCCTAAGCCGATCAAAGATAGAATATATGGAGTGCAAGTTCAGTGCAAATGGAGGTCAAAATGAGTTAGGGGTGAGGATTGGAGATCAGGAAATACCAAAGAGCGACCGTTTTCTCTATCTAGGATCTATCTTGCAAAAGAATAGAGAATTAGATGGAGACCTCAACCATAGAATACAAGCTGGATGGATGAAGTGGAATAGTGCATCCGGCGTGTTGTGTGACAGCTGTATGCCACTGAAGCTCAAGGGAAAATTTTATAGGACGACAATAAGGGCGGCGATGCTGTATGGCATAGAATGTTGGGCGGTGAAGCATCAACACGTACATAAAATGGGTGTAGCAGAGATGAGGATGCTTCATTGGATGTGTAGGCATACGAGAAAGGATAAGATTAGGAATGAGGATCTCCGAGGTAAAGTAGGAGTAGCCGAAATTGAAGGAAAGATGAGAGAAAATCTGTTACAGTGGTTTAGACATGTGCAAATAAGGCCTACTGACGCTTCGGTTCGAAGATATGACTACGGGACAGAGGTTCAGGGTCGAAGGGGTAGAGGAAGACCTAGGAAAACTTTGGAAAAGACCCTAAGAAAAGACTTAGAGTACTTGGATCTAATGGAGGACATGACACAGAACCGAGCGCAATGGCGTTCTAGGATTCATTTAGCCGACCCCACTTAGTGGGAAAAGGCTTTGTTGTTGTTGTTGTTGTTGTTGTATGTAAGAAGTTGTCAGATCAAACTCCTATAAATAGAGGCATGCCTGTAACTTCATTACAACATACCAAATCAAAAGTGAAAAGCAATAATTCTACAACTTTTGGATGAGTGGGATAAATGAAGTCCAACTATCTAATCTCATGTTTATCAAGGCTTAAGGAACTTGGACTTGAAAATTTGTCTTCCTAGTTCCTACTCCCTAGTAAGATGTACTTGTGGTGGGGTGTAGTGTATTTTGCAGGGTTGCCAAAAGCTTACTTGAACTGTTGTAGAACATTTTTTTTAGGGCTTAAAATGCTTAAGTGATTATTTTTAGCATGATCTATGTTTAAGCTAAGATTAGAGGGTTTGGAAAGGTTTATAGATTCGGTTAGTGTCTAATTATATGATATTACTGACTAATTAATTGGGCGAAGATGAAATTCATATACTAGATTTGATGTTTACCATGGTGATGTTCCTTTTGATAGTTCAAGTGGCACCAATTGTTGTTAACCAACAAAAAGGAAGATGTTTGCCAAAAGCTTATTGAATGAATGACAAAATGTACGACTATGAAGGGAACGCAACAACCCATGAACTGGAGTTAGTGTTGGAAATATGCCCTGAAAGCCAATCTTTGGAAGAAACCTTTCAGGACAAATGAATAGATGTATAGATGATTCTTATACGTCAAATGGCAAAGACACGAATTAGGACTATCTCAATAAACGATATATGTCTTAAATAGTGTATCCATGGACAATGGATGGATTGAAGAAGTAATCTAATGATGTTAGACTACAGAGACCCTCTTCAGATAACCAAATGTCCAAAAGGTTCCTGGTCATTGGATCGTCGGAGGGAAACTGACAATGCGTAGATCGGTACATACTGTGTCTGCTTCAAATGGAAGGATGGAAAGTCTCATCCCATTCGTGTTATGACACTAAGACAAGTATGTAGGTGCTCATTAGGGGAATGAGTTCACTGAACACAATCGAACAAGAGTACTTGCATGGAGGTCTACTCACATGTCAAGCAAGTAACTCTAATGGTTGGAATAATGTAAGTAGTCCTTAGACCTGAGGCATCGTCGTTGTCTTGTGGTTAAGTACTTGATCTTTGATTATGTCAAACGTCACTCTTTCAGAATGTCAACGGCATATTCGGGGTTAAGCCACTTAGTCATGAAGGCAAGTGTATGCGCAACAAGGAATCTCTAATCCTCGATAAGAGAGGAAGAATACTCTAAAATATGATTCGGGAATCTTCGGCCGAAGTATCGAGCGTATTGAAAGGAATGCGTTCCTATACGACTCAAAAGAATCATATAAGAAGGAATAATCACATTAGGGGTTTGACATAATATATCCATACCCTAGTAATATGATTGAGAGTATTGTATTAGAGAAGGATCGAATTACATTGTAATTCCAATTGAATAGGTTCTCCGAATAAACTTCTACATTAGCTTGGGTAGCTATGACATATGGTTAGATGTCACTCATAGTTTGTGAGTTCTTCTAAGATAAATAAACATAGTCATCAAAGAAGAATGGTGAATTAAAATGAAGTTTTGATTCACTAGTGATTGAAATTAAATTGAATTAATGACAATCACCTCACTGCCTTGCTAATTAGAACCTAAAAGATTGTTCACCAAAACACTATTGTAGTGAGTAATTAATGGATGATGGAAATAATTAATTGGATTAATTAAGTGTTTTGATTAATTTAGAAAGTCTAAAGAAATCATAAAAGCGATAAAGATCGTTTTGGGCTTAAAGAAACGTTCGGGTTTAATTGGGCCCATTGGGCCTAAACCCATTGGGCTTTTATTCAAGCATTGGATGACTTGAAATAAATGAAAGCCCAAAGCCCATATTAACACAAGTAGGCCGGCCACATACTAAGGGTTTGGATGAGATGTTTGGTCAATTTGTTGACTAGGTTTTTGATGATATATAAGGAACTTTATAGAGATTGATTCCTTTAATGGTTTTGTAAGTTTTAGAAACAAAAATCAACACAACCATCTCTCTCTCTCTCAACAATAGGGCCGGCCACCTTGAGGGTGAATTGGCTAACAACTTTTCATCCTTTTGGTCATTCCTTCATCCTTCTCATTATACTAGTGGGTGAGGATCTTTAGAGGTCTTCTACTTTGGGGACTTGAAGAGAACCTAGGAGCACTCATTCTATCAAAGTGGAGGAGGCAAGGAGGGAAGCTAGGCTCAAGGAATTCAAGGAACAAAGAGCTTGGAGGTGGTCCATCCTTGGTCTAAAAACAAGAACAAGAGGTATAGATCTAATCCTTAACTTTGTTCTTAAGTAAAAATTGTTTTGATGCATTATATTTAAACCTATGAACCTTGAAGGGGATTTGCATGACTATAACTTTGATAACTTGTTATAAATGTTTCCGTTGCGTATGTATATAAATCTAGGATTGTATATGCATGCTAGTCATCTAGAAATCCCAAATCTTGAAAACTCATAATTTTCCCTTCAAGTGGTATCATGAGCCAAAGGTTTATGTATAATGTGTCCTTTTGGATTTTATGCATATGGGTATTAATGTTATGCATGACATAATTATTGTTTCATTCAAAATATGTTTATCTTTTGTTTTTCAATAGTTGAAGAATGTTAGTCAATAGTTGAAAAAGATATGTATGCAAAAGTTGTTTTGTATGCATGAATGAAATTTGAGTTTTGAACTAAATTTTGACATATTACTTCTTCATTTAAAGTATGTTTATCTTTTGTTTTTCAATGGTTGAAAAATATAAATCAAGAGTTGAAAAGATGTGCATGTAAAAATTGTTTTGTATGCATGAATGAAGAACAAGTCATGAACAAAGTTTTGAGTTTTTTGTTCTTTTAGGTTGGCATGTTTTTTGGGAAATTTTTGAGCATGTGTTTATGTTTTATTGTAAGACACTCACACATCATTTAAAGCTAGAAACTAGAAACCTTGTCACTTAAGTTTTTGAGTTTGAAAAATCACCAAGAATACACAAATCTTGAAAAATGTGTTCATGGTTTTGTTCTTGGTGTTCATAGTTTTGTTTTTGATGAAAATGGTTTTCATGCATGGTTTTGTGGTTTTGGATGATGTTCTTACCATCCATAACCATATTAAAATTATTTGAACCCTACTTGATTAGGTGAAATTCCATTATTTTTCTAAAGAATTAAAAGCTAAGACAAGTGACAAACAAAATGATGTTTCTTTTTATTTTGTAATGAATTAATGCAAGATGAGTGGAAACCCTTCCCCCCCATTATATGGCCGGCCTCCCCTAGTGGATTTACCACTTATGGGGCCATTTTATATTTTGAGAAAGTTGGTTTTACTTTTGAGTATTTATGGTTTGACCCCTAACTTTTTTCATATTTGCATAAAGGCCCCTACTAACTAGAAAGTTAAAATATTTGATTTTAATTTGTTAGTTGTTTAAACTCATAATACTATTATGCCCATATGCACTAAATCTAAATGTTTATGTTGCACTCCATATGATTATTTAATGTGATTAGATAGTTTGAAAAATGGGTGACTATGGACTTATGCCTTAAACGATAATTGAGCTATGAGATAAGGCGCTAAAATCAAATTGTTTGAACCTTGGGAATGTGTTTTAATTACTGTTTAATTGGACCTTGTCACGTTTGAAATTAATCTATCTCTCCCCTTTTAGTATATGTAATTTATAGGAATTTGTACAAATCGGTTTGTAATTCTTATTACTTCTTAATCTCTATTCATTAGTTGATTCCCTCTAGTGCTAGACTAGAGTTTCTTTAACTATTGGTAAGGAGACATAACTAAAAGAGGGTTTTGACATGAGATTAAAGATTAAATGGGTCCAACGCCCTAATTAGCAATGAATGATTGTCTTTCATTTCTAATGGCTAAATGAAAATGTTTTAATTTGATTGAAAAGCACGTAATTAAATTGACACAACCTCCCCGAGTTTATATTCAACAATGATGGCTCGTTGTTGCAATAACCTAATAAGTCCATGGTCATCCAAGAGCCTAAGATAACTATAAAGTCCAATTTCAAAGGAATGCAAAAACCATAGTAGTAGTAGTTACTTCCAATATTTGAAAAATTCGTTTTTGATATTGATTTGTTTTTCTTAAAACAAATAGTGGGAGTATCATACGCTACTAAAATATAATGAATATAATTAGTAGTAATATATATCTCCAATATTTTGAAAAATGTTTTGATATTGATTTGTTTTGTGAAAACGAATAATGGGGATATCATATGCTACTAATTTCATTAACTTTGGACTAGTAGTTATAATAGGACTATTTATTTGAATATGATTAAATAAATAATATTGATGAGACCTTAAAATCCCTCAACCAACAAACAATATTAAGTTGAAAGCGTGAGAGTGCTTAGAACACTCTTTCGTGGCCTTCCACCATGGTAGGCTCCAAGCGTTTATGACTTGTACACCGCATTCACCCTATCATGGGGAAGTTCAAAGTGCATGCTTATATTCAGGAGGAGTGTATTCAAAACATTTGATGAGGTTAAGGTAGGCAACGAGTGTGGCCAACATCGTATCATCGTGAGGTCATACTTGAACCCCTATCTAAACCAAGCATGGTGGGAAATAACTTAACTAAGAAAAATGGTGCCAACATCGTATCATCGTGAGGCATTGTTTTCTAGAGGCCAAATAGATGGGTAATCACAAAAACTTGTTGTGAATGGGTAATATATCCTCTCATTATTATTTTTGCTAGCCAACATCGTATCATCGTGAGGTGGGCTTGGTAATAGTGAGCCTCCCATAACCCGCTAGGAGCTTTCTTTGAAATCTCCCGGATTCCATCTTGAGGGATATGGAATTTGCCAAAAATGGTGGGTGGTGTCATTCGGTTTAAAGACCCGAATCGTTTGACTTAATAAACAATCAATCTAATTATTTTAGTGTTTATGTATTTAGATATGGTTGGAAGCGCACTCGCGAAAATACTCGACAAACATTGCCTTGAGGGGCACAATTTCCCATCATGGTATCGTAATGTCAAGATTCTCCTAACATTGGAGAAGATTGTTTACGTGCTAGACAAGGCTCCACCTCACATACCTCTTGGCCCTGAGGCTACAGAGGATGAGCGTGCTAAGTTTGACAAGCACGTTGAGGATGACACACAAGCCAAGTGCTATCTGTTGGCTTCCATGAATGAAGAGCTACAGAGACAGCACGAGGACATGGACAATGCATTTTCCATAATACTCCATCTTACGGAGTTATATGGCGAAGGGAGGCGCAACCGTCGCTTTAGCACTGTTTGTGAACTTGTGAAGACCAAGATGGTCAAAGGGGCTCCAGTACATCAACATGTACTGAAGATGATAGGATTCATTGAACAATTGGAGAACCTTGGTACTCCACTTGACGGGGAATTGGCCCAGGACTTCATATTGGCTTCTCTTTCTGATTCATTTGCGCAGTTCGTAATGAACTACAATATGAATAAAATGGATAGTACTCTCTCTGAGTTGCTAAATATGTTAGTAACTGCCGAGAAGACTATGAAGAAAGAGAACATTATAGGGACTGCTGCAGTAGCCTATAACAAGCCATCCTCTTCCAAAGCCAAGCCGAAAGGCAAAGGCAAAGGAAAGGAGATGAAGTCACCCACTCATAAGCCGAAAGGAGGAGTGATGAAAAAGAAGGAAAAAGAGCCCAAAGGGACTTGCCACCACTGTGGAAAGGAGGGACATTGGAGGAGGAATTGCAAGTTTTACCTTGCAAGTCTTAAGGACAAACCACAAGGTATGGTTTATGTTCTTGTTTTCAATTCTAAATGTTAGATCTTCTAAATATTTATATTTGATATAAAGAGCTAATCACTTGTATAATTGTATATAGGTGGAGGAGCCAAGTAGAAGAGGAACAAGCAAGGAAAGGTGTGGAGAAGAGTTCGTCCACCATGTTTTTTGCTTACTACTTAAGAAGTTTGTTGCATTTAAAGACAGTCTTTAAACTTTCTTACTTTGTTAAGAACTTAATGTGGCTTCATATAATGGAAGGCCACTAAATAAATGCTTATATGTATAAAGGTATTTAAATTAGTCTCTAAATGTTTAGAGCTAATGCTTTTTATATTAAACATTATGAATGTTTGAATTATCATATTAATGTAATGTGTTGAATGCCTTCTAATACATTTTCTTAATAGTAGTGTTATGAATTGAATATTATCTTGTTGTATCCTAGGTGAGATACAAGATTTATATCATATGAAACACAATAATCAAGATCACTCTTGATTCAATTAGTGGTTTTGAACAACTAATTGGGCATTCGTTAAAAGGTTTTAAAATGTCAATTGTGCTATTGATTAAACCAAGAAAGAAGTGTCTAAATCTATTTTAGTCACTTAATAACAAGACATTAACTTAGTGAAGATTGAAACAATTAAAGCTTGAAATGTTTTAAAGCTACTACACAATGTCTTCTACCAATATACACCAATTTTATACATTTTGAATGTATGAAATGATTTCTCATTAAAGTCATGAGAAATAGTGGGAGGTGTGAAAATGGATATAAACTTGAATATGATTGGTTTATAGTTGTCAAAAGAATAATAGTACTTGACTATTATTAAGAGTTTGTAATTTTAATTGTTAAAAGACTCAAACTCTTCAAACGTTAAAATTCTATGTTGTGTGACATTTAAAGAAAGTCTTTGAATGTTGGTTTCGTCAACCTAGCATAAAATGGTTATATGTTGGGAGTTGTCCATCATTCTCTTTTATGAGAACAAGCTAAATAACAAAGCATATGGACAAGTTGATGAAACAAAAGGGAATAACTTCAAAATGAGTCACAACATTTGGTTTAACAACAAGACAATCCAAATTCAACATCTAATGTAACAATATTGCTCTATGTAGTTTCGATAAAGAATTATATCAACCACCTAGAAGGAATGGTTGAGTTTCTATATCATTAGTAGAAGCTATGCTTCCACTAAAGACTTGGATAATTCATATATAACTACATTAAAGGTCTTAGTATGACTAAAACTTGAAACATGATGTATGACACCATATGAATTAAAAGAGTAGGACTCTGGGAGCAATATGCATTCAAATCAAGACGATATAATTGTTAATTTTGAATGAATGCTAAGTTACATCAAGACCAGTGGGAGTGATGTCATAATTTGAGCAAACAAGATATGAATGAAGTCTATTTGATAGATTTGATAAATCATAGATGTTACTCGAAAAATGACAAAACATGACACAGTCAATTTTGAAGTATAGACTTGAAATTTGACTTATTGATATAGTAAGACTATCTCAAGGATATTAAATAAGGAATTAAATCTCAAATGTTGTAGATTTAAGAAAGCATTTTCCTATGTGATAGGAAATAACTTTCAGAACCCTTATAATGAATGTGTCATAAAAATCACAAAAGGGACACATGTATTGACTTGTGAAATAGATATCCAAAAGTGAAGAACCACAGGGGTTGTCACTTTAAGATATTACTATATCCCATGATCAGAACCAAAGCAACTGATAGAGTATTATTGCCGTTTAAAAGGAAACATCAGAGTAGGACTCTGGAAGCGTGCATTCACTTAGGTTGTTAACCAAAGTGAAAATAAGCCATTTTAACAAATGGAACTTCATAATGGATGAAGAACTAACCATATGAATGAATTGGTAGTATGGTACTACAATGGTCTCAAGGATGGAGCAAAGTTTGTATAAAGTATACAAACAAAATATATGACGATATATTGTTTTAGAAACTGCTTCAAAAGGTGTTTTGAATGAAGGGGTTCTATTAGAACCAATGATTGAATCCAAACCATAAGGTCGATGGTAGTGTACTACGACGTAATGGGGCGATAGCTCAAGCCATGGAATTGAGGTCTCATCAAAATATTCGATCACAATAAAGAGACATCATCAAATGTTTTGGAAACATTTGATAAGTAAATTCCCTTTTAAAATAAAAGGAATTAATACATAACCAAGTTAACCAGCGAGCATGAACTCTCTCGACAAGATGTATAAGATACACTAGTGATTGACTTTAGTGCAAGTGGGAGATTGTTGGAAATATGCCCTGAAAGCCAATCTTTGGAAGAAACCTTTCAGGACAAATGAATAGATGTATAGATGATTCTTATACGTCAAATGGCAAAGACACGAATTAGGACTATCTCAATAAACGATATATGTCTTAAATAGTGTATCCATGGACAATGGATGGATTGAAGAAGTAATCTAATGATGTTAGACTACAGAGACCTTCTTCAGATAACCAAATGTCCAAAAGGTTCCTGGTCATTGGATTGTCGGAGGGAAACTGACAATGCGTAGATCGGTACATACTGTGTCTGCTTCAAATGGAAGGATGGAAAGTCTCATCCCATTCGTGTTGTGACACTAAGACAAGTATGTAGGTGCTCATTAGGGGAATGAGTTCACTGAACACAATCGAACAAGAGTACTTGCATGGAGGTCTACTCACATGTCAAGCAAGTAACTCTAATGGTTGGAATAATGTAAGTAGTCCTTAGACCTGAGGCATCGTCGTTGTCTTGTGGTTAAGTACTTGATCTTTGATTATGTCAAACGTCACTCTTTCAAAATGTCAACGGCATATTCGGGGTTAAGCCACTTAGTCATGAAGGCAAGTGTATGCGCAACAAGGAATCTCTAATCCTCGATAAGAGAGGAAGAGTACTCTAAGATATGATTCGGGAATCTTCGGCCGAAGTATCGAGCGTATTGAAAGGAATGCGTTCCTATACGACTCAAAAGAATCATATAAGAAGGAATAATCACATTAGGGGTTTGACATAATATATCCATACCCTAGTAATATGATTGAGAGTATTGTATTAGAGAAGGATCGAATTACATTGTAATTCCAATTGAATAGGTTCTCCGAATAAACTTCTACATTAGCTTGGGTAGCTATGACATATGGTTAGATGTCACTCATAGTTTGTGAGTTCTTCTAAGATAAATAAACATAGTCATCAAAGAAGAATGGTGAATTAAAATGAAGTTTTGATTCACTAGTGATTGAAATTAAATTGAATTAATGACAATCACCTCACTGCCTTGCTAATTAGAACCTAAAAGATTGTTCACCAAAACACTATTGTAGTGAGTAATTAATGGATGATGGAAATAATTAATTGGATTAATTAAGTGTTTTGATTAATTTAGAAAGTCTAAAGAAATCATAAAAGCGATAAAGATCGTTTTGGGCTTAAAGAAACGTTCGGGTTTAATTGGGCCCATTGGGCCTAAACCCATTGGGCTTTTATTCAAGCATTGGATGACTTGAAATAAATGAAAGCCCAAAGCCCATATTAACACAAGTAGGCCGGCCACATACTAAGGGTTTGGGTGAGATGTTTGGTCAATTTGTTGACTAGGTTTTTGATGATATATAAGGAACTTTATAGAGATTGATTCCTTTAATGGTTTTGTAAGTTTTAGAAACAAAAATCAAAACAACCATCTCTCTCTCTCTCAACAATAGGGCCGGCCACCTTGAGGGTGAATTGGCTAACAACTTTTCATCCTTTTGGTCATTCCTTCATCCTTCTCATTATACTAGTGGGTGAGGATCTTTAGAGGTCTTCTACTTTGGGGACTTGAAGAGAACCTAGGAGCACTCATTCTATCAAAGTGGAGGAGGCAATGAGGGAAGCTAGGCTCAAGGAATTCAAGGAACAAAGAGCTTGGAGGTGGTCCATCCTTGGTCTAAAATCAAGAACAAGAGGTATAGATCTAATCCTTAACTTTGTTCTTAAGTAAAAATTGTTTTGATGCATTATATTTAAACCTATGAACCTTGAAGGGGATTTGCATGACTATAACTTTGATAACTTGTTATAAATGCTTCCGTTGCGTATGTATATAAATCTAGGATTGTATATGCATGCTAGTCATCTAGAAATCCCAAATCTTGAAAACTCATAATTTTCCCTTCAGTTAGCTCATCTGTATTTGTTGACCAAGCAGCCTCAAAATACTAGTGGAAGCAGAATCCTTCTTCGATCAACCACTCGAACCTTACCCAGTGTTAGAGGTAGCACAGGCGTTCACTTGTATCTATCTTTCTGTAAAAGAATGGCATGTGACAAGCACGAAGACTGTTCCTTGCGAGGAGGTTTGACCGTTGGATCCAATATGGATATAATATATCATACAAGCAAATCATGAGTAAATTACCACTTGAGTAAATAGTAAATACCAAGCGCAATTTGAGAAAACAATTTGGAGATTTGGTTTGCATCAAGCGGCCTTTTCGAATACCACTAAACTCCCTGGATTGATGGTAATGACCTGTTTTGTATATCCCAACCATTCGATTTGCCAGCTCAAACATATTGCTCCTTATGTGAAATAACTCTAGTATTTCATTTCTTAATGAATAAGACATTACAATCAGGTTTATATACAACTTTGGAAAATAGCTTAGTAACTAATTACACCTAGTTAACTCACTAAACTAGTATTAGTTACATGAACAATTGTAACAAACTTGTAACAATATTACAACTAACTATTTGTGTATCTCTTTACACTCCTCAAGCTGAACGGATGAGAGCTGAGTGAAAGCTTGGACTAAAGATATTGAAACCGAGCTTTGGAAAGAGACTTGGTATGAATATCAGCAACTTGTTGTTGAGTATTGATGTATTGCACTTGGAGCAGTTTGGCAAGAACAAGTTCACGAATGTAGTGGTAATCAATTTCCACGTGCTTTGTGCGAGCGTGAAAGACTGGATTGGAGGCTAGAGAGATAGCATAAACATTGTCACACCAAAGGGTGGGAATAGTAGTGATTTGGAAAGCCACATCTCTGGTTTTACACACCCATGTGAGTTCAGCCGCAGTGTTTGCAAGAGATCTATATTCAGCCTCGGTGGAAGATCGAGCAACCGTATGTTGCTTTTTGGCACTCCAACTAATCAAATTCCTGCCCAAATAGATGCAATAGCCATTGGTAGGCCTTCGATCAAACACACAGCCTGCCCAATCTGCATCAGAGAAGGCTGTAAGATGCAAAAGACTCTTCTTGAACCACATACCTTGATCAATTGTACCCTTTAAGAATCGTAATATCCTTTTGACAGCTTGAAAGTTTAAATCCCTTGGGCAGTCAAGAAATTGGCAGACCTGATTCACTGCAAATGAAAGATTAGGTCTTGTCCAAGTGAGATACTGTAATGCCCCTACTGTGGATTTGTATTCTGTGGGATCAGCCAAATGAACACCAACATGATCAAGCTTCTGAGTTCCCAAAGGAGTAACACAAGGTTTACATCCTTCCATGTGTGTCTTGACTAAGAGATCTAAAGCATATTTGCTTTGAGACGGAAAAATACCTTCATTTGATTTGTGAACCTCTAAATCCTTAACTAGAAATAAGGAACTAAGCTGCTTAATAAAGTGTTGACACAGAGATGTATTGGGACCAATTACCAAAATATCATCCACATATACAAGTACTATCACAGGGAATGGTTGAAGCTTCACAAATAGAGAGCAATCAGATTATGAATTTGTAAAACCAAGGGAGACCAGAGTTTGAAAGAGCTTGTCATACCATAGCCTAGGGGTTTGCTTCAATCCGTAGAGAGATTTGTTGAGTTTGCAAACATATAAAGGCTTGGAGGAATCAATGAAGGCTGGAGGTTATTGCATAAAAACTTCTTCTTGGAGATTGCCATGAAGAAAGACATTGCTGATGTCAAGTTGGTTTAAGAACCAATCATATTGCACTGCAAGAGTGAGAATGATTCGAACAGTAACAAGTTTGGCAACCAGACTGAAGGTCTCCTTGAAATCAATTCCTTCTTGTTGATGGAAGCCTTTAGCAACAAGGCGTGCTTTGTATCTATCAATGTAGCCATCCAGTTTCCTTTTGATCCGAAATACCCACTTGTAGCCTACCAAAGTTTGATAGGGAGATGAGGGTACAAGAGCCCAATTGCCTGTGGATTGAAGAGCTTGAAACTCTTCAAGCATTGCTTTATTCCAGTGATCATGTTTGGAGGCTTGCAAATAGGTTGTAGGCACAAATGAACTTGAATCAATAGGATGTTTTGTAGCTGCTAAAACTTTAGGCTTGAAAATTCAAGCTTTAGACCTGGTGATCATGAGATGAAGTAGGCTCTTAAGGTTGTTGTGGATGTTGGGATTGATGAGAGACTGGTGGTGTTAAAGAAGAAGTGTCTCGAGAAGAGCATGAACTTTGTCTCTGAGGTAATTGTGACTCTGAAAGTGGTTGTGTTGCAGGTATGTGTGATTGAGGAAATGGCAATGAGAACTCAGTTGATCTAGTTGGTGTTGCAGAAGAAGACCACCGTGAAAAACTACTATGGAGTAAAAAGGGGTCATGAAATGGAAAATGATCTTCATTAAAGAGAACATGCCTTGAAATATAAACCCTGTTAGAGAGCACATCTAAGCACCTATAGCCTTTATATATGTTGAAGACTATAGCCCAAAAATACACATGGTTTACTTTTACCATCCAACTTAGATTGCACATAGGGTTTGAGCCAATGATAGAAACAGCAGCCAAACACTTTCAACTTTGAATAATCAGGAGACTTATTAAAAATAATTTCCCATTGAGACTTGTAAGATCCAGAAATAGGCAGCCTATTGATAAGATACATTGCAGTAGAAAATGCTTCTACCCAAAATTTGTGTGGAACCTTAAAAGCAACAAGAAGTGTCCTTGCAGTCTTAGTGAGATGTTTGTGTTTGCGTTTAACACACCCATTTTGCTCAGGTGTGTGTGGGCAGCTAAACTGGTGAGAAATACCATGCTGAAGTAAGAAAGAAGTGAATGCAGAACTGGTGAACTCACCCCCTAAATCTATTCTAAAAGTCTTGATTTTATTGTCAAGTAGTTGGAATGTTGAACATCATATGCATGTGAGAGAGAATGCGTAGGTAAGAGACCTTGCTGTAGAGGCAGAGCTTGAGTAGCATAGGCTTGAAACGGTTCTATGACAGAAGATGAATGAGCTTTCTTCTTCCAATGCATGAAAAGTTCTTTGTTCAGGAGTAAACCATGAAGTTCATCTAAGGAAGTAGATGAAATTCAAAGCATGATAGAATCAATGAAGGATTCTTAATCATCAGAGAGGTCATTTAGAGTGATATCAATGAGATCTTGTTCCGAGATTGGGGCTCTGGCAGCCATAAAAGCATATGAGATGCCTTTGATACGCTGCAGATAATCAGAGATAGGTTTATTGCCTTTCTGAATCGCATGAAGGCACGATCTGAGCTAATGAATGTGAACAGCCGAGACTCTATCAAATCGTTGTTCAAGATTCTACCATAATTCTCGAGATGAAGTAACACCGACGGTGAACAGAATAAGGTCTTCAGAAAGAGTTGAATTCAACTCGATGAGGATATTTTGATCCTTTTCAAACCATATCTTGAAGTCAGGATTAGGTACTCCAGTACTCACACCAGATTGATCAAGAACAAATGGCGGTGGACATTTCTCCGATCCATCGATGATGCCTGTAAATTTATATCATCTAAAAATTGGAGCGAAAAGAGGTTTCCATGCCAGATAATTGTCCCTCTCAAGCTTTGTAGGAACCATACAACTGATGTTTTGGATGGAAATTGATGAGATCGAAGAGAAATTTGAAGAATTAGGGTTTATCGGAGCAGAATTTGATGAGAGAGGGGTGGGATTCAGAGTGAAAACTTCTGGATTTGCAGGCGAAGAAGTAGAAGATACCATTATCGATCAAGATTTGTAGATAAAGAAGCAAATTTGATCAGAGAAATCGAAGATTGCAGAGGAAGCTAAGATCGGTGCGTGAGCAGAGAGGCTCTGATACCATATGTGAAATAACTTTGGTATTTCATTT
Source organism: Malus fusca (assembly GCA_035220775.1). Taxonomy (NCBI): domain Eukaryota; kingdom Viridiplantae; phylum Streptophyta; class Magnoliopsida; order Rosales; family Rosaceae; genus Malus; species Malus fusca. Next base: position 262,229 of record CM069068.1, on the reverse strand, counting down.
CTTAATGAATAAGATATTACAATCAGGTTTATATACAACTTTGGAAAATAGCTTAGTAACTAATTACACCTAGTTAACTCACTAAACTAGTATTAGTTACATGGACAGTTGTAACAAACTTGTAACAATATTACAACTAACTATTTGTGTATCTCTTTATTCCTGAGGCCGAACGAACACAAGATTCAACAACATACATGATGCACTACACATATATATAAGCAGCGGTGGAGCCTGAAACTAATTCAATACCAGAACCAGTGGTTTTGTTTCCAGTTGCAACCAACAACACCTTGGAGAAAGGATCCAGGGAGTCCACTGCCTCAAGTTGTGCATCACCTCCCAATGTAATCATCTACATCCACATAACACAAGTAAAATGTCAGGATCAGGAGTGAGAACAAGACACAAAGAAACAAATTTCAAGTGCACAAGCGATGCCACTGCTAATTCAAACCGTTGAACATGGTCACTTCCATAAAACAAAACATGGAGAGACAGCATAACAGGATCACCTGATACATTTCCCTTCACTTTCTCTGACATATTTTTATGTTCATCAATCAGCTGCACAAGATAAAATCAAATTATATAGCAGTAAAGACACAATCTTCTTTTTCAATATTACTTACGTGCACACCAACATTTCTGTTTGGGCAGGAATATCACTAGTGGGCGTTCCTAACTCGAGCACACAGATCCCTTCAGAGTTGGCACTTTGGTTAGCTGTCGGGCTCTCGCTTGTTCGTCGGGCTACAAAAAGAGGACATAGTTAGTTCTGAAAGGTGCCTTTGTTGGGCCTTAGGTATAGGCTGTGAGGCTCGCAATCAAAGCTAACTTAAGTGCAGAGGCATGCCACTGCCATCTTTGTATGGCAGATGTAGAATAAGTGTATTTAAGCCGATTACTTGCGCCCTAAGTTATTCTGACTTCTTATTATCAAAAGATTGTCGTGGATGGGTTAAGTCCACATTAAGTTCTTTTCTATGCCTTGAGATCAAGGACTTTTATTTATCTTGTATGGTAAAAGGGTGGAGGTCCAGATCTGATCAAGTCATTAATTTAATTCACTTTTAAGATAGTAAAACCACAAAGTAAACCAGATCTGAGAGTTAGTGGAACTTTGGATCATCAAAAGACTGGAAATGACTTGAATATATACTTATGAATACATTATAACACCAGATATATTAACTGAAAGATAAGACAAAGAGAGTCGGGTAAGATTTAACCTTGTCGGGCAAGGTTGAACTTCTTGCAGTTTCTTTTCTTTGCAACTACAAGGAATTGGGAATTTAAGGAATGATGGATGGTAAACAAGTTTATACAAGAGAATCAATACTACAATGTTTGGAGAAAGTCGTAGAGCTGTTACATAGACAAAAGATGTCTTTCTACGGAAATCTAAGGCTAAAAGGGGTGCAGAATATGGACGAAGTGCAGCTTTCTGAGTGTTTGCTTGACTGATAGACAAGTTGTATATTTCTTTGTTTGATTGGTTGAGTGTCTTTGTCTCTGGGCCCTCTTCCTCCTTTTATGGGCGAATTAAACCGACTGCTTGCAGCTTTGTTCTTGCCCGAAAGCAAGTGAAAGGTAGTGACTCATCAGTAATTTACATGCTCTGCCATTCAAAAAGTGCTTTTGGGCTAAGTGTAGGTCGATTTCCATCAATTGTCACTTCTTGTAGGCCACTAGCCTTTGCATTTAATGGGGGAGTGCCCATAGATCTTGAAATGGATAATCTTGGCTTAGGTGATGGACCTCGGGCAAAATCTCCTTCTTGAGCTCTTTTTGGGGTTCCCTTTCTGAAAGCCCAAAGTTTAAATATTAACCCAAACAGTGCCCCCTTCAATCGTTGTTATGTCTGCAAACCGAGGCGTTAATAATGATTGAACAACTGCCGTACGCCTGTACTCGGTATACGCGCCATTTAATGCAATCGGCACTAACTGAGTCCTTTCCACTAACCCACGATCTTTGTCCTTAATCAACCGCTCATTATATTATTTCCTTTAAACGGTTTTAAACCCCTAAATCCCCAGAATTTCTAGGGCTCTAAAAAACCTTTCTTGTTTCTGGCTCCTTTTTTCTATCTTTTAAAATCTTTTCATTTCCCTCCAAGTCTAATCAATGCCCCCAAAAGCCGCTTCAAACCGGTCTTCCTATGAATCTAGTAAGGGCATAACCACCCTGAGTCGTTTGCTCAATGCCCTTCATCGCCCTCGGGCAGGTCTATATTCTGAACTCTTTTTTTAGGAATGAGGGGTACACTCACTGGGACCTGCATGGGTTTCTCAGGTCCCAATTGCAGTAGAGGCCAACATGCCAAAGGCCAATTGGTTCACTCTGAACCTGTTCCTGGCTAAATTGGGCATTTCTTCATCTAAGTGGTCAAATCACCGCCGTGGCATCCCTCTAATGAACGATGAAGCCTGGGTTAAATGGATAAACGAGGTCGAGCCTACCTTAAAAAAGAAATGGATGAATAATGGTATCTATGAGCTGATAATGCTCTCAAAAGACCCTTGTGGTTGCAAAGCCTGAATTATTGACCTCTACTCTCTTTTTCTGGAACTCGGGTACCAACACTTTTGACTTCAGGATGGGCCCCATGTCTCTGACTATCCTAGATATGGCGCAAGTCTTCGGGCTAAGACCATCGGGCAAAATTATGGATGTAACTCATGATTAGGCTCCCTCTTCTCGTCCGATTGCTAAGAGTTCAGGCACAAGTTCGGGCACTTCGGCTTCATCTTTCTAGTTGGAATATAACTCTGCAACTTTCAAGAGTTATGGGACATCTTTCAAGGGTTTCATCCCCTTTGTGAAGAACCACTTAGGTGCATGTTCTTCTAAAGCACTTCATAATTTTGACGATGTGGCCACAGGCCCTTTCTGTCTTTCTCATTTCTATCATCTCCTTTTTTGAGATGACTTGGGGAGAACAGTTTGAGACCAACCTTAATGGACCAATCTGGATGATCCAATTATGGTTGCAATGGTACTTTACAGAGTTTCGGGTGACTAACTTAGAGTTCCCAGAGGGTGTGGCCACTGCCCAAATTCTAGCCAAAGCTCCTCCCACAGACCATTCAACGTTTGCCTGCTTTTACTTTTTTCAGAGTCTGCAGGACTCGGGCAGACTTGGAGTGGGGAGCGTCTGTTTTTAGGAGATATCCGTGATTTCTTGATCAAGGTTTCCAAGATGCCTTTGGAGAGGATGCTGACCCTTCTTGCATAGAGAAATTTATCAGCTACATTCAATCACGGGAGTTAGCCTGGGGAATTCGCAGTGATCGTTATGAACGCGGGCTGGAGGTTTATCATCCCAACTTCTGTAGTAGACAACTAGGCTTTAGGCAAGCCATTCCAATCCCATTTTTTGACTCTATTCATTGTGGTACTTCATACCGCCTCCCCTCTCCTTAAGAAGTTACTTTTCGAGCTGCCCGACGTAGCCTTGAGGTTATGAGCAAGGTTGCCCGAAAGCCTTTGGCCCTTAATTTTGAATGCACTTCGGCTTTCTCTACTTGGTGGGAGGCTAAATGGATCAAGAAGTATGGATGAGATATGCGGGAAGCTCATGACCGTCTTTTCAACCAACTTTCTCTTAGATCTTTTCCTAGCTCTTCCTCAAAAGAACCAGCTTCTTCTTATAGGTACTTCCTGTTTTCCCAATCCATTCTTTATAAGAAACTTATGAATTAATGACTCTTTAACTCTTTATTCTTTTCTTTTCCTGCAGCCCAAAAGACTACTTAAACGACAGACGTTGGGTTAGAAGAAGAATCTGCCGATGCATTGATTCTTCAGGAAGCTGCAGTTGAGGCTAAAAGCCGAGAAATTGGAGGAGGTGGGGATATCTCTGAGCTATGGCTATAAACCATGCCCCCAACACTCTGGATTATGTGATGAAACCATGTTGCCTATAGCTAATAACTATATTTTTGCTATTTTGCTATTTGTTTCCCTACACCAACCATATATGCTATTGTCTCAAATGCTTTGCCCTATCTGTATATTTAAATAAGTTCACTAGAGGTAAATAACAAAAGGAAAAGGCCATTCATAAAACTCAAAAAAAATGGCACTCCTCCATCAAACCAGAAATGCAATTCTTCTTCAAATTAGAGGTAAATAAGAAAGACAGCAACTAATTCCTAAACTAACCCACCCAAAAGGAAAAGGCCATTTATAAAGCTCAAAAAAATGGCACTCCTCCATCAAACCTCTTTGTTGTACTTTCAACAATCAGGGGAGCAGCAAACCCTCACTCAGTAACTTTAAATGAAAAAAGAAAAAATATTTCCTCACTCAAGAATTTCAATGCAGAAAATTCAATAACAAAAACAAACACAGCAGCTCCAGCTTCCCGATCGTCGTCGTCTCCACCTTCATCATTATTCGATTGCAGAAATTGACAAAGAGAGCGTGTTATATTAATAGGAGAAACTGAGCTCCAGAGGCTTGATGCTGAGACGCTCGCCCGTGCTATCGGATTCGATCGATTCAGTTGATTCGAAAAATGGTGGAATTTGAATTGAAAATGAAAAACAGGTTGGGTGGAGAGATCGAAAGAGGGAGAGAGAGACTCGATCAATTCAACTGCAACAATGGAGGAAGTGGAATTGAATTGGAAATAAAAATAATAGCAGAGAATAGACAGAGAGATCGAGAAAGGGAAAGAGTTATTGAACGGAGAGAGCTTGGCATTAGGGGTAAAATAGGGAACTCAATGTTTGGGTCATTTTGATTGGACTGGTTTAGTGTTGGCCTTTGTTCTAACCATTAAATAAAGTTATCACATGGCTTTTGATTAACTTTCAAAGTTTTCAAGTCATTTTCATTAATTTTCTCTAAATTTATTCCAAATGAATTGAAATAAAAAATGGGCATTCATGTCATCAGCTTCAGCTTAAGCTGGATGGAAATGAAAGGTTCCCAAAGTTTTGTACCTACGTTACGTTTACGTAAATATGTACGAATTAGAATATAAACTGAGAAGTGAGAAATGAAGCCGCCCAACAAGGAATGAGGATTATCTTCGGATTGTTTTGGTGAGGATTCTGGGAATTCTCTAATAATGTATGTTCGTATATTATGCGATTAAAAATTATTGTAAATTTTTTTTATTTAAAATTAAATATGAACGGTATCTAAAGAAAACTAGTTGTACGATGTACTATAAATAGACGCGATTGAAAGATCTCCAACTTTACAAAAAAAAATCCAGATAAAATCCTCAATTCCCAACAAGGACCTCACCTACGCTTAGCTACGGCAACATATATGGATATATAAGACCTAGGGGGCGGCATCATGTGTGTGCAGGGCCTGCAGGCCACCACAGGAACAACAAAAAATTTTAGGCATGATATGTCACGTATATTATGATGACAAATATTGTAGGAACTTCTTGTTGCGGATCCGAATTTAAATTTTGGGGTTCATATTAATACAAATTTTTTAGATAAGAATAGGGCGCGAAGCGTGTAAAAAAAAATCAATTTGTTCATTTCGTGGAGTTGTTGTGCACATATCTACAGATTTCAGCATATGCTCATGTAATATGATAAGTGCTATAGAGAGAATTTTTTGAGTGTCCTCAACACAATCTGTCTAAATATGCCTCACGTGGATTACATTAAAGGAAAACTAATGAAAAGGTTTGAAAACTTTGAGTTTTAACGATAAGGACAAAATAAAGGGTAAAGTGAATAGCACCAGGATTGACTTTTTAGTGTAAAAATGTGGTTTTTCGTTAAAGTGACCAGTAGCAGAATCTTTTCGTTAAAGTTCACTTACATTAAACATTTAGTAAACACAAAATAAACATGTATTAAATATACAGAGAGTCCTCAAAAATCCTTCATATGTATATTTTCTGAACTCAAGTGATACTGAGACTAGGCCTGGCAAACGAGTCGTGTCTGTCGTGTTTGTGTCGTTTTCGTGTAACACCTGTTATCTTAACGGGTCGTGTCGTGTCACACATGTTATATTAACAGGTCCTTAACAGGTCGGGTCACTTTACCCAACGGGTAAAGTGACCCGACCCGTTATGACCCGTTAAGAAAAATATATTTTTTTCTTAAATTTGCACATACCACACATTACCACATAAATATTACTTCAAAACATTAAAACATATTTGTCATTTAAGTACTACATCTACACTCGAAAATAAGAGCATAATAAAAAACAAGTTTGACGGTTGGATCGTTAAAATTAGTTTCATAGAATTTGTATTCCATCAAAATGATACATTCACTAACACTTAGAGTTTATTTATACTTTCATTAAGTATAACATAAGATTTTGTGGTATCCACTTGTGTAAATATTTTAAATTGACGATCAAATTCATTCATTGTATTCGTATAGGGTCAATGATTGTAGTTGTAAAAAATTATCAAAATCGGAGTTAAAATAACCGTTAAATCGTGATTTTTTGTTTTATAACCGTCGAAAAGTTTTGCCTCATTACTTGATCTCTGAATGTTTGTTTTTTGTGATTTTTGGCATAATCGATCTCGAAGCATATACAAACAAGTTTGACGGTTGGATCGTTAAAATTAGTTTCATAAAATTCGTATCCCATCAAAACGATAGATTCACTACCAATAGAGTTTATTTATACTTTCATCAAGTATAACATAAGATTTTGTGGTATCCACTCGTGTAAATATTTTAAATTGACGATCAAATTCATTCATTGTATTCGTATAGGGTCAAGGAGTGTAGTTGTAAAAAATCATCAAAATCGGAGTTAAAATAACCGTTAAATCGTGATTTTTTGTTTTATAACCGTCGAAAAGTTTTGTCTCATTACTTGATCTTTGAATGTTTGTTTTTTGTGATTTTTGGCGTATGCGATCTCGAAGCATATACAAACAAGTTTGACAGTTGGATCGTTGAAATTAGTTTCATAGAATTTGTATCTCATCAAAACGATAGATTCACTAACATTTAGAGTTTATTTATACTTTAATTAAGTATAACATAAGATTTTGTGGTATCCACTTGTGTAAATATTTTAAATTGACGATCAAATTCATTCATTGTATTCGTATAGGGTCAAGGAGTGTAGTTGTAAAAAATCATCAAAATCAGAGTAAAAATACCGTTAAATCGTGATTTTTTGTTTTATAACCGTCGAAAAGTTTTGCCTCATTACTTGATCTCTGAATGTTTGTTTTTTGTGATTTTTGGCATAATCGATCTCGAAGCATATACAAACAAGTTTGACGGTTGGATCGTTAAAATTAGTTTCATAGAATTCGTATCCCATCAAAACGATAGATTCACTAACACTTAGAGGTTATTTATACTTTCATTAAGTATAACATAAGATTTTGTGGTATCCACTTGTGTTAATATTTTAAATTGACGATCAAATTCATTCATTGTATTCATATAGGGTCAAGGAGTGTAGTTGTAAAAAATCATCAAAATCGGAGTTAAAATAACCGTTAAATCGTGATTTTTTGTTTTATAACCGTCGAAAAGTTTTGTCTCATTACTTGATCTCTGAATGTTTGTTTTTTGTGATTTTTGGCGTATGCGATCTCGAAGCATATACAAACATGTTTGACGGTTGGATCCTTAAAATTAGTTTCATATAATTTGTATCTCATCAAAACGATAGATTCCCTAACACTTGGAGTTTATTTATAGTTTCATTAAGTATAACATAAGATTTTGTGGTATCCACTTGTGTAAATATTTTAAATTGACGATCAAATTCATTCATTGTATTCGTATAGGATCAAGGAGTGTAGTTGTAAAAAATCATCAAAATCGGAGTTATAATAACCGTTAAATCGTGATTTTTTGTTTTATAACCGTCGAAAAGTTTTGTCTCATTACTTCATATCTGAATGTTTGTTTTTTGTGATTTTTGGCATATACGATCTCGAAGCATATACAAATAAGTTTGACGGTTGGATCGTTAAAATTAGTTTCATAGAATTTGTATCCCATCAAAACGATAAATTCACTAACACTTAGAGTTTATTTATACTTTCATTAAGTATAACATAAGATTTTGTGGTATCCACTTGTGTAAATATTTTAAATTGACGATCAAATTCATTCATTGTATTCGTATAGGGTCAAGGAGTGTAGTTGTAAAAAATTATCAAAATTGGAGTTAAAATAACCGTTAAATCGTGATTTTTTGTTTTATAACTGTCGAAAAGTTTTGTCTCATTACTTGATCTCTGAATGTTTGTTTTTTGTGATTTTTGGCGTATGCGATCTCGAAGCATATACAAACAAGTTTGACGGTTGGATCGTTGAAATTAGTTTCATAGAATTTGTATCTCATCAAAACGATAGATTCACTAACACTTAGAGTTTATTTATACTTTAATTAAGTATAACATAAGATTTTGTGGTATCCACTTGTGTAAATATTTTAAATTGACGATCAAATTCATTCATTGTATTCGTATAGGGTCAAGGAGTGTAGTTGTAAAAAATCATCAAAATCGGAGTTAAAATAACCGTTAAATCGTGATTTTTTGTTTTATAACCGTCGAAAAGTTTTGTCTCATTACTTGATCTCTGAATGTTTGTTTTTTGTGATTTTTGGCGTATGCGATCTTGAAGCATATACAAACAAGTTTGATGGTTGGATCGTTGAAATTAGTTTCATAGAATTTGTATCGCATCAAAACGATAGATTCACCAACGCTTAGAGTTTATTTATACTTTAATTAAGTATAACATAAGATTTTGTGGTATCCACTTGTGTAAATATTTTAAATTGACGATCAAATTCATTCATCTTATTCGTATATGGTCAACGAGTGTAGTTGTAAAAAATCATCAAAATCGGAGTTAAAATAACCGTTAAATCGTGATTTTTTGTTTTATAACCGTCGAAATTTTTTGTCCCGTTACTTGATCTCTGAATGTTTGTTTTTTGCGTTTTTTTGCTGATGCGATCTCGAAGCATAGACAAACAAGTTTAACGGTTGGATCGTTGAAATTAGTTTCGTGTATCCCATCAAGTTCAATGGTGTATTTTTATATATATATATATTATGTAGATTTAAATCTATTTATTTTGTATGTATAATTATTATAGTTTTTAGGGGTATAAATTTAATTTAAAACTTAATATATATATATATATATATAATTATTATAGTTAATATTTTGGGGGTATAATTATTATAGTATATATAATTATTATAATTATTTTAGTTAATATTTTGGGGGTATAATTATTTTAGTATATATAATTATTATAGTTAATTTAATATATATATATATAATTATAGTATTTTTTAGGGTTATAAAATTATAAAATTAATATTCTGCTTATCGTGTATCGTGTTACCCACGTGTATACCCGAACCAACCCGTTATCTTAACAGGTGCTTATCGGGTTACCCGATAACACCCGATTCGTTATCGTGTCGACCCGAATACCTGTTAATTTCGTGTCGTGTCGTGTCGAGTTATCGGGTCGTGTCAGGAATTGCCAGGCCTAACTGAGACCACTTTAACCCCTATTTCCTTCCGCCAATCTTGTGTTCCGGATCTATCAATACGAATATGTACAAACTGAACTGAATTTTGAACTAATGAAGTGGAGCCCCACGCAAGCGTTTACTGAGCTGGAACCTGCAGGAACTCGAGGGTGTGTTTGTGTCTGTGTGGGATAAAAGATAAAGTAAAGCCGTGCATGCATGTGAGCATGAGCATGACTGCATAGCATGAGACATTGCGACAAACATGCATAATGTCAGCATGTGTATGCATGCGTTATGTGTTGGTAATAAATTAATACCACAATTACCCACCAGCTCTCTCTCTCTGCTTTCCCTCTCTCTCTCTCTCTGTGCAAGGGACTCAAGTCAATGAGTCCTCACACCTCAGAAAGAAAAAAAACAAACAAAAACAAACAGTTAATGTGACGTCGATAAAAAAAATTAATTAATGTGAAGAAAGAAAAAAAAAACTGTGTGTATACATCATGTATGTATTGGAGAGAATGAGAGAGAGGGTGTGTGACTGTGAGTTGGATATGGGTATAAGGCTGGCTGTGGCATATGGGGGAGGAAAAGTAATAGCAAGGATGCCTAGGAATGGATCGGATTGTCACTTTCTTTGGTTAAACCAATCGGGAGACAGTTGCCCCACTTGCCAGATAATACCACCTGCCTTCCTCCTACTTTTGCCCCAATTAAAAGGTCTTGCTTCCGAATTGCTCACCTCCATCACACTATATATCTCTACCCCTACATGTCCTGAGCTTATCTCAGTCGTCCAACACTCATACTTTTCTCAACCCCTCCATCTCGTGATAGTATTGGAACCTACGTAGTGTAAAAAATATGGACCTATTTGTATAAGAATATCGACTTGGTTGAAGTAGAGAGGAGAATGTGCTTTGGTTGTCATGACCTTGATACCCTGTTCAATATTACATTGATATCTTTATAGGTACAAGTGTTCACTAACCAGTCATATTTATAGTAAGTAAATTGAATACAATCATGCTATGATTCTGATTACAAATATAAGGAGAACCCCTACAATTAAGGATGATTGTGATTAGGGTTTGACTTATGTCGATGATGGCATAAGTGTAGGAGCTGATGGCGTGCGAGTCTTGGCACCCCCTCAAGCGAGACGAAATGTGGTGGAGCTTGCGATTGAGAACATGAGACTGAAAACGTTCGTATGAGAGACCTTTGGTAAACACATCAGCTAGTTGATGAACAAAGGGAACATAACGAGTGTGAAGAACATTTTGGTTGAGTAACTCGTGGAAAAAGTGATAATTAATTTCAACATGGCGTCTGGGCATGAAAAATGGGATTAGCAGTGATAAGTGAATTTTATATTATATATTTAATCATATTCTTGGTATATTTTGGTTCATATTTTGGAAGAATTTTGATACTTTGAATTGTATTTTCAATATAGGATTTTCGACTTCCTCTGGAGCAAAACGTGGTCAAATGGACGAATTTTGGAGTAATTCTAGTTGGAAGACGTTTGTGAGTCACTTAGCTTGATCGTATCAAATATTGGGATTTTTCCATCAAGCGGTTATTTTCTACCGATAAAATAAAGGAGCGATGCGCGGTGCTGGAAAATGACGTTTCTGGGCTTAAATTGTGTTTTTGGAGCCCAAGATGACCTCGGATGGTTTCGTGGCCTTCTGGAGATGTGTTCGGAACGTCCTTATCTTTAAAACAAGCTATCTTGAGCCGGATTTGGAGGAGAAATCACATGAAAATAGGGTCAAAATCACATGAAATACTTGCAAGAATACAAGGATGTTGTAGTATAGATGCTCATGCAAGGTCGTTTTCCTCAAGGACTATTTGGATAATTTGTGTAGAAACAATTTCTAATTAAATACTTAGAATTAAAACTTGAGAAAAGAGAGTTTGAGATTGGGTAATATTAAAAGCGGATTTTAAACAAAAACTAATATAATCGAAGAAAAAAGTTTTAAATACCAATTTATAAAGGCACTAGGGTTCCACCATCACCTAGCAATTGTATGAATTTCTACCAATTACTTATGATTTACACATGCCACTTCGAAGGTTAGGTTTTCCTAATATATATTCTCCTCGTGATATTCAAGCAAGAACGTATATCTAACATGCAATCTGTCTGTGAAATTCAGATCAAATATGAACATGCAAGACTCATTAAGTTTTATGAAAACCTTTTGAAGAACCATGCAACCCCTAAGAACGTGATGTTCGCCTTAGATGAAATTACAATTATCAATCACAAGAAGCAATACTCAATCCTCCAGTGATATTCCGACCGAATTGCATCCAATTACTTGTCTAAACATCCTAATGGTGGCCAATCATCAAGATAATTAGATAGTTTAAAACAGTGATCAATAATTCAAAGTGTGCATGCAATCAATCATAAGCAATTAAATAAAAATTACATATTCATGCTAAGGCTCAAGGTTTCGCCCTAGCAAGAAGAATTAGTTACACATATTCATAACTGAAATCATAGAAAATATTATTAAGAAGAAAATGAATGAAAAACCTTAAAGTATAAAATCTCCAAGAACCCTAGCCAAGTTCTTTGTCTCTGAAGTTGAATAATAATAAGCGTCCCCAAAAACTGTAGACGGCCAAAGCCATATATTTGCTCCCCCCTCACAAACCCTAAGACATAGGTTTCTTATTCCAATTAGGAAACTAAGAAAAATAATAAAATATCTTAGAAAATAAAACCCTAATTAAACTAGGAGAATCTGCCAATTACTTGTCCAGCCACGTTTTAGCCTTAGATCTCCTCCAAATCCGGCTCAAGATAACTTGTTTTAAAGATAAGGACGTTCCGAACACATCTCTAGAAGGCCACGAAACCATCCGAGGTCATCTTGGGCTCCAAAAACACAATTTAAGCCCAGAAACGTCATTTTCCAGCACCGCGCATCGCTCCTTTATTTTATCGCTAAAAAATAACCGCTTGATGGAAAAATCCCAATATTTGATACGATCAAGCTAAGTGACTCACAAACGTCTTCCAACTGGAATTACTCCAAAATTCGTCCATTTGACCACGTTTTGCTCCAGAGGAAGTTGAAAGTCCTATATTGAAAATACAATTCAAAGTATCAAAATTCTTCCAAAATATGAACCAAAATATACCAAGAATAGAGTTAAATATATAATATAACATTCACTTATCAAGCAGCTTTGGGAAGTGTACATATGTTTTCCACATAAAGACATGGAGGGTCACAGAGAGGTGTACCGAGTTCCCAAAAAAAATAGCAAAACCATCATATTTCAGCAGTTGTAGTAGCTAAGGCACAATACTCGGCTTCCGTGCTAGAGCGAGACACCATCTATTGCTTCTTTGATGGCCAAGTGATCAGAATGTTTGGACCAAGAACAATACATGCACCTATAGTGGATCGTCGATCATCTGGAGAACCAACCCAGTAAGAATTTGAGAAGCCATAGAGATTAAATTGAGATGTTTTATGGGAAACGAAGTTCATGTTCAAGGGTCCCTTTGACATAACGGAGAATCCGCTTTGCACTTTGAAGATGTGTAGTGCAAGGGAAAGAGATGGACCATGCATGAATTGGCACATTTACAAGCCTACTAAAAATATCCACATAAAATCACTTTCTTTCCTTTCTGTTGTCTCCCTTTCTTCACATCTATTTTTTTTTTCACTCTCTACGTGGACAATTCCATGCATTGCATGCCATCACCATCTACTCAACTACGTTAGTTCTCAACTATACATTTGCTGCATTTGAAACTAATGAGGTGCTGCTCCTATATATTTATAGGAGAAATAATCGGCAGACACTTCTTCCTCCTTGGATGAAATGGACGGCATATATAAGTACTTAGCTTCACATTGGTTAACCTTTCTCCTTATTTTGACAGCTCCTACTGGTAAATATATGATCACAACTACACTTATCGATTATATGAAAACGTAATGACAACTCCACCTTAATCCTTCCAACTCAAAAGCTAAGTCATAATAGTAATCATGAGGTGTGAATATGCATAGCATATATAATACGTCTCCAACAACAACAACAACAACAAAGCCTTTTCCCACTAAGTGGGGTCGGCTATATGAATCCTAGAACGCCATTGCGCTCGGTTTTGTGTCATGTCCTCCGTTAGATCCAAGTACTCTAGGTCTTTTCTTAGGGTCTCTTCCAAAGTTTTCCTAGGTCTTCCTCTACCCCTTCGGCCCTGAACCTCTGTCCCGTAGTCACATCTTCGAACCGGAGCGTCAGTAGACCTTCTTTGCACATGTTCAAACCACCGTAACCGATTTTCTCTCATCTTTCCTTCAATTTTGGCTACTCCTACTTTACCTCGGATATCCTCATTCCTAATCTTATCCTTTCTCGTGTGCCCACACATCCAACAAAGCATCCTCATCTCCGCTACACCCATTTTGTGTACGTGTTGATGCTTCACCGCTCAACATTCTGTGCCATACAGGGTCTCCATCTAATTCTCCGTTCTTTTGCAAGATAGATCCTAGGAAGCGAAAACGGTCGCTCTTTGGTATTTCCTGATCTCCGATCCTCACCCCTAACTCATTTTGGCCTCCATTTGCACTGAACTTGCACTCCATATATTCTATCTTTGATCGGCTTAGGCGAAGACCTGTAGATTCCAACACTTCTCTCCAAAGGTTAAGCTTCGCATTTACCCCTTCCTAAGTTTCATCTATCAACACTATATCGTCTGCGAAGGCATACACCAAGGAATATCATCTTGAATATGTCCTGTTAACTCATCCATTACCAATGCAAAAAGGTAAGGACTTAAGGATTGTTGATGCACAAAATCAGTGAGGACTTTGGTACAACAGAAAGTATTTAAGTTTGTGACCTTCGCTAGAATGCTCTGGTCATTAGTGTGGATAAGTATGTAAATAGAGACATGAAAGCAAAACACAAGATGTACGTGATTCACCCAGATTGGCTACGTCCACGGAGTAGAGGAGTTCTCATTAATTGTGAAGGGTTTACACATAGGTTCAAGCTCTCTTTTAGTGAGAACAAGTGAATGATTTAGTACAAATGATCTTCTCTGGAAGTACTCTTCCTCCATCCAGGGGTGGTATCTTTAACCAGTGGAGATGCACAAGGTAATGTATCAATTTCACTTGAAGCTTACTTGTAGTTTCAGGCTTGGTCAAGCGCGATACAAACCATGTAGTAGGAGTCCCCCAAATCGCCGAGCTAGGAGATCTGCTGAAAGAGGTGGCAGACAAGGTAAGCAATCAGAACTCCAAGCAATCGGTCCCAAATCAGAAGTTTGATTTCGAGTTCCGGCTGATTGTTCTCATTCTCCCTATCTTGCAGGCAGTATGAAGGATAAAGAGAAGAAAAATGAGGAGAGATGATATGAGATACTTTTGCTTTTGAAGAAGTAACTTTCCACAGGCTTATTCTTGAACTGGGTTGGAGGGTTTTCTGGTTTCCTCCAGAGTGTAAGGCCGACTAAAGAATTTGAGGGTCAAAACGAGTCCATCAAATCTAGAGTACGTTCGACCCTGATGATATGAGATACTTTTACTGTTGACAAAGTAGTGGATGTATCGGCACGTGTTCTGTTACGCTTGTCTCCACATGCTTCCTTGTATCCTTCTCACTTGCCCTATCTGTTCCTCAGGCAGATGTGGTATCTTCTCTGGAAACATAAGATGTTGAAGATGAGTACTCGAGAGCAATGCCAGGTAAGTAATCAGGTAAGGGGTTCCAGGCAGTCAGTTCCTGACTGGAAGCTTGATTCTAAGTGCTGATTGATTGCTCTCTTTCTCCTTGTCTTGCAGGTAAGAACAAGGCCAAAGGAAAAGACAGGGAAAAAGCATGATATGGGATACTCTTGCTTTTAACCCTGATGATATGAGATATTCTTGCTCTGGTGTAGCTTGTTTGCAGGGGTATTATCGGGGGGAAAGAAGGCTGAGTATTTCGAGAGGCTTCGTTGGGAGTGCCCTCTCAGATATGAGGAAGGGTTGAGCATTTTTGCAGGACTGCCTGTCCGTTGGGGATGGAGGTCGACATATATAGAAGTCTCCCTAAGAACAAGTAGTAATGCTATTCCTTTACTATTCTTAGTCATAGCCATGTAGTGGGAGCTACAAGCTTCACGTGCTTTCTACTTCACCAGAAATCGTCGACATATTGCCCGTAATTTCCGCAAAGCTGAGTGTGCATGTGACAGGTACTGACAAAGCTGAAAAAGTAGGTGCCTCTTCGATTTCTGAGATCGGCCCTCGTGGTTTCTGAGCAGGCCCAGCTTTTGAGAAAGCAAGCGCCGCTTCGATTTCTGAGATCAGCTCCTCGACAAATTGCCCGTGATTTCTGCAAAAGCTAAGTGTGCATGTGGCTGATGTTGCGTGTGGAAAGTGGTGCCTCTTCAATTTTTGAACCAACTGCCATGTTGCTCTTTCTTTGCTATTCTTTTACCCTTCTTGGTCATAGCAATGTAGTGGGAGCTGCAAGTTTCACGTGTCTAAACTTTGTCAGAGATCTTTGGCAAAGTTATATGTGGTACCCATGAGCTGATGTTGTGTGTGGTGCCTCTTCGATTTTTGAACCAACGTCCATGTTGCGTGTCACGTGCTTTCTACTTCATCAGAAATCTTCGACAGATTGCCCGTAATTTCCGCAAAGATGAGTGTGCATGTGACAGGTACTGACAAGGCTGAAAAAGTAGGTGCCTCTTCGATTTCTGAGATCGGCCCTCGTGGTTTCTGAGCAGGCCCAGCTTTTGAGAAAGCAAGCGCCGCTTCGATTTCTGAGATCAGCTCCTCGACAAATTGCCCGTGATTTCTGCAAAGCTAACTGTGCATGTGGCTGATGTTACGTGTGGAAAGTGGTGCCTCTTCAATTTTTGAACCAACGGCCATGTTGCTCTTTCTTTGCTATTATTTTACCCTTCTTGGTCATAGCAATGTAGTGGGAGCTGCAAGCTTCACGTGTCTAAACTTTGTTAGAGATCTTTGGCAAAGTTATTTGTGGTACCCATGAGCTGATGTTGCGTGTGGTGCCTCTTCGATTTTTGAACCAACGTCCATGTTGTGTGTCACGTGCTTTCTACTTCACCAGAAATCTTCGACAGATTGCCCGTAATTTCCGCAAAGCTGAGTGTGATCGGCCCTCATGGTTTCTGAGCAGGCCCAGCTTTTGAGAAAGCAAGCGCCGCATCGATTTCTGAGATCAGCTCCTCGACAAATTGCCCGTGATTTTTGCAAAGCTAAGTGTGCATTCTTCGATTTCTGAGCAGGCTCCTCTTCTGATAAAGCAGGCACCTCTTCTGAGAAAGCAGGCGCCTCTTCGATTTCTGAAGCTCCGTCACATGCTGCTTTTTATAGAGGTATGCATTACGTTTCAAAGCACATTTGCATTGCCACATGTAGAAATTCCCTTCTTACACTTCTGAAATCTTGATTTGTCTGACCTCTTCTTCAACACCTCAGGAAAATGGCTGGCCCCTCCGACCGTCGTTTTGACTTCAACTTTGGTGAAGAGGCGGACATGCCTCCCCAAGACAACATATGGCGCCCATCCTTCATATCCCCTACTGGTCCTCTTACAGTTGGGGATTCGATGATGAAGAATGATATGACCGCTGCGGTGGTGGCCAGGAACCTTGTCACTCCCAAAGATAACAGACTACTTTCTAAACTATCTGATGAGTTGGCTGTTAAGGATTCTCTGGCTCTCAGTGTGCAGTGTGCAGGTTCTGTGTCTAATATGGCCCAACGCCTATTTGCTCAAACCCGTCAAGTTGAATCATTGGCGGCTGAAGTGATGAGTCTCAAACAGGAGATTAGAGGGCTCAAGCATGAGAATAAACAGTTGCACAGGCTCGCACATGACTATGCTACAAACATGAAAAGGAAGATTGACCAGATGCAGGAATCTGATGGTCAGATTTTACTTGATCATCAAAGGTTTGTGGGTTTGTTCCAAAGGCATTTGCCTTCGTCTTCTGGGGCTGTACCGCGTAATGAAGCTCCAAATGATCAGCCTCTGATGCCTCCTCCTTCTAGGGTTCTGTCCAGTACTGAGGCTCCGAATGATCACCCTCCGGTGCCTTCTCTTTCTGGGGCTCTACCGACTGATGAGACTTCTCCTAAGAAACCTTTGTGAAGGCTCCCTCTTGTTTGTTTATTTTGACTCATGTATATGTATATAGTTGTAACTTATCGGAGATATCAATAAATAAGCTTTGCTTCATTTAAATACACCAATGCCTTCTGCACTAAGTTCTTAGAATTTTTTCTTTTGTTGAAGCTTGTATGTTGAAGCTTTGTGAGTGAATCATGTAGGTTGAGGTAGGGTTCCCTTAATTTCCCGAGTGAGGAAAACTTCTCGGTTGGAGACTTGAAAAATCCAAGTCACTGAGTGGGGTCAGCTATATGAATCCTAGAACGCCATTGTGCTCGGTCCTGTGTCATGTTCTCCGTTAGATCCAAGTACTCTAAGTCTTTTCTTAGAGTCGCCTCCAAAGTTTTCCTAGGTCTTCCTCTACCCCTTCGGCCCTGAACCTCTGTCCCATAGTCGCATCTTCTAACCGGAGCGTCAGTAGGCCTTCTTTGCACATGTCCAAACCACCGTAACCGATTTTCTCTCAGCTTTCCTACAATTTCGGCTACTCCTACTTTACCTCGGATATCCTCATTCCTAATCTTATCCTTTCTCGTGTGCCCACACATCCAACGAAGCATCCTCATCTCCGCTACACCTATTTTATGTATGTGTTGATGCTTCACCGCCCAACATTCTGTGCCATACAGCATCGCCGGCCTTATTGCCGTCCTATAAAATTTTCCCTTGAGCTTCAGTGGCATACGGCGGTCACACAACACGCCGGATGCACTCTTCCACTTCATCCATCCAGCTTGTATTCTATGGTTGAGATCTCCATCTAATTCTTCGTTCTTTTGCAAGATAGATCCTAGGTAGCGAAAGCAGTCGCTAATTGGTATTTCCTGATCTCCGATCCTCACCCTAACTCATTTTGGCCTCCATTTGCACTGAACTTGCACTCCATATATTCTGTCTTTGATCGGCTTAGGCGAAGACCTTTAGATTCCAACACTTCTCTCCAAAGGTTAATCTTCGCATTTACTCCTTCCTGAGTTTCATCTATCAACACTATATCATCTGCGAAAAGCATACACCAAGGAATATCATCTTGAATATGTCCTGTTAACTCATCCATTACCAACGCAAAAAGGTAAGGACTTAAGGATGAGCCTTGATGTAATCCTACAGTTATGGGGAAGCTTTTGGTTTGTCCTTCATGAGTTCTTACGGCAGTCTTTGCTCCTTCATACATATCCTTTATAGCTTGGATATATGCCACTCGTACTCCTTTCTTCTCTAAAATCCTCCAAAGAATGTCTCTTGGGACCCTATCATACGTTTTTTCCAAATCTATAAAGACCATGTGTAAATCCTTTTTCCCATCTCTATATATTTCCATCAATCTTCGTAAGAGATAGATTGCCTCCATGGTTGAGCGCCCTGGCATGAACCCGAATTGGTTGTCCGAAACCCGTGTCTCTTGCCTCAATCTATGCTCAATGACTCTCTCCCAGAGCTTCATTGTATGACTCATTAGCTTAATACCCCTATAGTTCATGCAATTTTGTACGTCGCCCTTATTCTTGTTGATAGGCACCAAAGTGCTCTTTCGCCACTCATTTGGCATCTTCTTCGTTTTCAAAATCCTATTGAAAAGGTCAGTGAGCCATGTTATACCTGTCTCTCCCAAGACTTTCCACACTTCGATCGGTACATTATCTGGGCCCACTGCTTTTCTATGCTTCATCTTCTTCAAAGCTACAACCACTTCTTCCTTCCTGATTCGACGATAAAATGAGTAGTTTCTACACTATTCTGAGTTACTCAACTCCCCTAAAGAAGTACTCCTTTCATGTCCTTCATTGAAAAGATTATGAAAATAACCTCTCCATCTGTCTTTGACCGCGTTCTCTGTAGCAAGAACCTTTCCATCCTCATCCTTGATGCACCTCACTTGGTTTAGGTCCCTTGTCTTCTTTTCCCTTGCTCTAGCTAGTTTATAGATATCCAACTCTCCTTCTTTGGTATCTAGTCGCTTATACATATCATCATAAGCCGCTAACTTAGCTTCTCTCACAGCTTTCTTCGCCTCTTGCTTCGCTCTTCTATACCTTTCACCATTTTCATCGGTTCTATCCTTGTATAAGGCTTTACAACATTCCTTCTTAGCCTTCACCTTTGTTTGTACCTCCTCATTCCACCACCAAGATTCCTTTTGGTATGGAGCAAAGCCCTTGGACTCTCCTAATACCTCTTTTGCTACTTTTCGGATACAACTAGCCATGGAATCCCACCTTTGGCTAGCTTCCTCCTCTCTATCCCACACACACTGGGTGATTACTTTCTCTTTGAAAATGACTTGTTTTTCTCCTTTTAGATTCCACCATCTAGTCCTTGGGCACTTCCAAGTCTTGTTCTTTTTTCTCACTCTTTTGATATGTACATCCATCACCAACAAGCGATGTTGATTAGCCAAGCTCTCTCCCGGTATAACTTTGTAATCCTTACAAGTTATACGATCCCCTTTCCTCATTAGAAGAAAATCTATTTGTGTTTTTGACGACCCACTCTTGTAGGTGATCACATGTTCTTCTCTCTTCTTAAAGAAGGTGTTGGCTAAGAAGAGATCATATGCCATTGCAAAATCCAAGATAGCTTCCCCATCCTCGTTTCTCTCCCCAAAACCATGGCCACCATGAAAACCTCCATAGTTGCCTGTCTCCTTGCCCACGTGTCCATTTAAATCTCCTCCTATAAATAACTTCTCCGTCTGAGCAATTCCTTGCACCAAGTCTCCAAGGTCTTCCCAAAATTTCTCCTTCGAACTCGTATCCAACCCTACTTAAGGTGCGTACGCACTAATCACATTGATGAGTTCTTGTCCTATTACAATCTTGATTGCCATGATTCTATCTCCTACCCTCTTGACATCTACAACATCTTGTGTCAAGGTCTTGTCCACGATGATGCCAACACCGTTTCTCGTTCTATTTGTGCCTGAATACCAAAGTTTAAACCCTGAATTTTCTAGATCCTTTGCCTTAAGACCAACCCACTTAGTTTCTTGTAGGCACATAATATTTATCCTTCTCCTCACCATAACTTCCACTACTTCCATAGATTTTCCCGTTAAGGTTCCTATATTCCACGTACCTAAACGCATTCTACTCTCTTGAACTCTACCCTTATGTCCTAGCTTCTTCACCCTCCCCCGTCTAATAGGATCAAAGTACTTCTTTTGTGTGTCCTGTGTAAAGTTGATAGGAGCATATGCTCCCAAACAACTTTGAGTGGAGTCGTTCGAAAAGAAATTTCTATGGCCCCCTTGCTCATTTAACACTGCATCTGGGTGCCGATGGAGATACAGCGACCCTTGCTCACTTATCACTGTGCTCGGGCCATACAGCGCGCCACTTACGGGTGGCGCCCTAGCTTTAGCGCGATTTCGTTCTGGATTCATTTTCATAAGGATTCGACGTAACATGGAGTGCCGGCTGTCGACTACCTGACGCCTTCCCCCTCCTCCTTTATCCGGGCTTGGGACCGGCAATGTAAGATAAACTTACACTGGCGGAGTTATATATAATACGTCTCCAACTTGGTAAAATATGCTTACTAAGCACCTAGGTTTCATCCTAGTAAAAAAAAAAATATACACAAATACATACTAAAAATAAGGCATTAAGACACATTTAAATCACATATATTGAGTGATGTTTAAGACACGTTTAAATTACATTGACAACAAAACACATCATTGTAGTGGAGGCTTAGGTGTTCAAAACATATGTAAGGCACAAATGTAAGAACACTACCACAAATTACCATTTGCCTGAAGGGATTTCATCGGGTTAATAGACTTCGCCTGACGAAAATTGTCTTGGTCAGGCAAATGTGGTCAACATTTTGTTTTTGCAGAAACTTTGTGTGACAAATGATTTTGGTTAGGCAAGTCATTGTTCGTCGGGAAACATTTGACATTAAGGGGAAAAAATGGCGCGAAAGGTAGTGAAATCTTTGTTAACTACATTGTAAAAGATGAAGATTGGTACAGAGGAAGAGAAAGAATTGGTAGAGAGAAAACAAGAGAGATTGTATTGATTGATTAAAGAAAATGTATACCACTGAACTTATGGAAATGATAGCTATACAATTCTTTATATAGCCATATATTCCAATTACAATAATACTCTTCTAACTATATTAACAAACTTAACCACTAGAATAATGTCATGCGGCATTTCTATTAATACTCCCCCCTCAAACTGAACTTGGTGTAGCCAAGTGAAGTTTGAACTAGTTAGAGCTCTGAAACTGATCTGGAACTGCATGACGTTTTGAATGCATGACAAAGGTTGTGGTGAAGCCTGGGATTTGGTAGGAGGACCAAGTGACTGAGAAAACCACTTCTTGAAAGCCATACAAGCATGCTTTTATCCTTGAGAGCTTAATTGATCAACCCATGAGGCTCGCTGAAATGTATGTTGCTGCTGAAAAATGCTCTGCACAATACAGTTTCTAATCCTAATTTGTTGAAGTCTTTGTCATCTACAGAGGAGTTTGAGCGAAAAAAGAAATATTTTGAACTAACTAAACTGTACAGAGATTGGCACCAAATCAACTAAGGAGACTGACACTCCCAGAAACCAAATCAATCAAGGAGAATGACACTCCTGATAGCTTACTAAATCTTCCCAGATACTAACACCAAAATTAACCAAGGAGAATGACACTCCATTCTCGTAGAAAGAATGACACTTCCTGCATTTGCATTTACAAATCGTAATCTTTAACTAAGAAACTCAAATCCTAGAGAATGACACTCCAAGATATACACAGAAAGAATGACACTTTCTGATATCAACACATCAAAATTCTTAACCAAAGCTCCCAAACACTACAGAATCATTAGCAAAGACGAATTCACCTGATTTTCAGCGTGAACTTCCCCAAATCTTCAAACTGTGCAATTTCAGACAAACAACCCACTTTTCAGACGTTCGAACTTCCAACTTGAGCACCAAACAAGTCAGCGGAAAACATCTTCAGGATCGGAAATGGAGACAAACCAATTGACAACTCTCTGACAACTCTCTGATTCCAACAACGCCACCAAAGTTTTTTTAGCTTTAACTTGAAGTTCTTCCCACAAATATCGAGGTAGTTCATGCCCCGACATTTCTTCAGACTTAGGCTCTCAAGAAACCTACATTGTGCTAACAAAGTTTCTTGAACTAAAACCGGCAGCTTAATCCAACCCAATGAAATGTGCTTTAGTAGACCAAAATTCGCACACAAAGACGCATTAAAATTGCAAGAAAACAGAGCCAGGACTCAAGTTCTCGCTGAGCATACACATCCAAAGGCAAATCAAAATAGGCCTGGGTTCCATACCCGGCGTCGTCCCACCTAGGGTCAGAAAAGATCACCAATCCAAGAACAGCAACTAGACTCCAAGAACTTCAAGAACCATACCCAAATCCAGTGCAAATTCAGTGAAATAGTATGGAAGGAAGAAGTAGACAACCATACCAAAATCTGCAGATCCTTCACATGAAAATTATGAGCTGGGCATTTCAACAAACACATGGACTGCACCCCTGTCTGAGCGAGACTGCAACCTTGTCAAAAGATTGGTCTCTGAGGATTCAGCCCACACTAAGAATCAGATTCAAGAAAACCCGAAAGATTGGTCTCTGGGATTTCTAGGGTTTATTTCGAAGAGATATCCGAGCCGTTCGATGGAGGATCTGAGAACCCAATCGAATGGCATCGCAGGGGCAAGGAGCGGTGGACGCTGCCATGCTCGACGACAAAATCAAGCGACTCACGGAGGTCCGACAGGCCAAGCCGAGGAAGCAGGTTCAGCTCTCGGAGTCAGAGATCAAGCGGCTTTGTGTCGCTTCCAGGGAAATCTTTCTCTAGCAACCCAATTTGCTCGAGCTCGAAGCCCCAGTCAAAATTTGCGGTGAAACCCAAATGAAAAATTGAGATTCTTGATTCCTGTTCTCCATGGAAATGCTTGGATCTTTTCATAGCAGAAAAATCCCAATACTAAACACAAAACCCTCGGAAGAAAAATCCAAAGACCAAAAAAAAAAATAATAATAAACGATCAAATAAGCGGAAACGAAAGAAAGTAATGAAGAAAAATAGAAGAGGAATCGACCACCAAGATCCATGGCGTGAGCCTTGGTGGCTCTGATACCATGTTAACTACATTGCAAAAGATGAAGATTGGTACAGAGGAAGAGAAAGAATTGGTAGAGAGAAAACAAGAGAGATTGTATTGATTGATTAAAGAAAATATATACCACTGAACTTAAGGAAATGATAGCTATACAATTCTTTATATAGCCATATATCCCAATTACAATAATACTCTTCTAACTATATTAACAAACTTAACCACTAGAATAATGCCATGTGGCATTTCTGTTAATAATCTTGCCCAACGAACTTGAAAAAGTTCCATCGCACAAAGATTTAATTAGGCTTAATTTGGTTTTAGGGTTTAGGGCGATCGACCTTCCCGACGAACTTCCATCAAACCGCCACTACTAATTGCTTTAATACCCTTTTTTTCACTACCCAAACCCTACCCTTTCATCAATTTGCACAAGGTTCCCAAGTACCTTATGAAAAATAGCAGCAGCAAAGCAATAGAGAGTATACCACATTCATAATAATAAAATATCCCAAAACAAGTACCACATCCAATCCCTACCATTTGATTCATCTCCACATCTACTTTATAAACACCCCTTCTTCCTCAATTTTTTCAGCTCATTCAAATATATTGTTCCGAAGAAATCTAATTCGTCTATCAAATTTAAAATTTCAACTCACAGCCGCAAATGCCATGAGCCTATGGCAGCCCCTGCCCCATCCCACCTTGCTCAAGATAACCCCAGCGTAGAGGTTGATTTGGCGGCCGTGCAACAGATGGGAGACAAAAAGTTGCCCACCTAGCCGAAGAGCAAAACTCAGGGTATTTGCAGAGGGTTGGTGATCAACCAGATCACCCGGTTCACATAGAAGCAGATCCTGGTTGATTACCTCTCGATTCACCATCGACCTTAAGACAAAGTTAACAGTTTGTTAACTCGCCAACATGGGTGCCATCATCCGCACCAAATGCCCATTGTCACCAGGTTTGGGGGGTCCGTGCTGAGATGGACAGACAACTTTCGGTAAGTGTACAACTTTCTTAATTTATTAATTTGTTTCCTTGACTTATTTAATGTGGTTTTAAAATAATAAATTTGGGTTTGTTTTTTTTTTTTGGGGGAATTTCAAACCAGCAAGTGGGACATGAAGGACAAGGCTTGTGTCCAGTACATAGACAGGGTGTGGAGAGAGCAATACATGGAGTGGAAGTACAAGTTACACTACTACTACCAGACTTGTGTGCGTCTCTTGATACAAATCCTAACGATTCACCTGATGAGTTTGTAGAAAGGATGGGCGAGTGGCAGTAGTTGTGCAATCATTTTCAGAGCCAAAATTTCATGTCAGTTTATTTATATTTTAATTTTAGTTCAATTTTTATGTTCTTTTAGTTAAGTTTAATTAATATATTTTAATTTACAGAAAAAATCTGCGGTAAATAATGGTAATTAGGAGAAGAAGTCGTACATTCACCACTCTGGTTCTGGACCTCTATCTAACTGGATCGAGGAACGACGGGCGACTAGTTCGCATTTCCTAGATGTGGAGGTCTAGGGGAAAACACATGCCAGTTATGGTAACAAGGTCACAAACGACATTTCTGTAAGTATTCATTTCTATGTTTTAATTGTAAATTTCATTACAATAAATAAGGTTAAAATTATGATCCATAATCTATTGGTTTCCTTTCTTTTTCTTTGGTAGGCTTTTATGATGCAAAAGAATGAGGTGTACCTCGCCAACTTATCTTAGCAACAACCGAACGTTCCTATGGAGGATCTAACACCTGATCCAGAAGTGTCTCTACATTTGATGATGGACGGAGTTGGGTGACGAAAATGCAAGGAAGTCCACGTCTTAGGAGCGAGTCAAGTTCGGGACCTCGGGGTGTCTTCTTCTTCAGTGAGCTCTAATCTTTCGACTGTGACGTCTTCCAGACTTTAGCAAATGAAGATAAAGCTAGCGTGCAAAGGAGAAGAAGTTGAGCGCTAAAAAAAAAAAGCGGCACGCTTGAGAGAAGAACCTGCTATGAGCGAACAACTATTGCGCGTGATCGAAAAGCAGTGCATGTACATTGCTGGGATAGCCCAAACAATGTTAGCTTCTAGCATTGGCATTCCTGAGCCCCCGAGCGACCTTCAGGCACCACCTCAGCACCCACCTGAGTATTTAGGTTAATTAGTTTAGTTTTTTTTTAAATTTTATTTATATATATATATATATATATATAATTATACGAACAATTTTATTTTGAATGTAATTAAATAAATTAAAGTTGTCATTAACGTTAGCTATTTAAATTTGTTTGTACCATACTTGACCAATCCCGAAACTACCAAGCATCGGTCAACGTTATACCGTCAAGGACCTAGAAGAGTTTCCCTCCCACCAGGAGGTCAATCACAACGCGACATGTGTCAACATCAGAGGCCAATCACAACACGACACGTGTCAATGTCAAAACAAAGCTAGAAACTCTCTTCTATAAAAGGAGACCATTCTCCCACAATAATCCCTAATGTCATTTGTACTAAATCATTCACTAGTACTTACTAAAGGAGAGCTTGAACATATGTACTTGTGTAAACCCTTCACAATTAATGAGAACTCCTCTACTCCGTGGACGTAGCCAATCTGGGTGAACCACGTACATCTTGTGTTTGCTTCCCTTTCTCTATCCATTTACATACTTATCCATACTAGTGACCGGAGCAACTAGCGAAGGTCACAAACTTGACACTTTTTGTTGTACCAAAGTCCTCACTGATTTTGTGCATCAACATTTGGCGCCGTCTGTGGGAAACACACTTATTCCTACTATCTTCAACTTTGTTAAGCTGGTTTCCACCATTGGTACACTCTCTTTTGACCAGGCATCACTCTCCAACATGGGGAGTGAAGGAAGCCACAACACACAAAATGACACCCTCATCGCACCTAGTGTGAGGCAGCGAAAGAAGGAACGAAAGAAGTTCACTCTTCAAGCTAAAGTAAAAAAGCTGGAGGCTTAGAACAACAAGATAACAATGAAGAATGAGGTCATCCAGGAGCAGTATGAAAAGCTATTCGAGATGCTCCATAAGGCTAGGCATACTCAAACACACGAGCTCATCACCCCCATGGAAGTCAACCATCAACTGGGTGCCCCCCAACAGGGAGGGTCACCTGCATTCGACATGGGTATTCCTGACGAGGATCGAACTACTTATCGAAATGTTGATCAACACGAGACTTCTCTCAACCCAACTGCTTCGATCCAAAGTATGAGAAGTGGAGGAAGGCACCTTCTTGCAGAAGGAATGGAAGGATCAAGAGCCTTTTACCGTGACTATCGAGACTTCCTAAGACAGTGTCAAATTTTTTTTTATCCACATAGGCTCAAGGATCAAAGACCCAAGAGTCATCGAAGAGCTTGGTTCTCTACCATAACGTAGGCCAACGCCTAATTCAAGAAAGGAACCACATGCCTTGAAGGGACAAGATTGTGAAGGAGACTCGGGGGACTTCCAAATGGCACGTCTCGAAAGCCAGAACGGTGAATCTAAGAAAAAGCAACATGCCTATGACCAAACTTCCATACTTCCAAGGGATGAGGAAAACTTGCTAATGAGAGTTCTAATGATGCCTGACTCCAATCAGGACCCTCTTATCCTGGATCTCCTCGAAGAGGTGAACAGGCTAAAGGCCGAGCATCATGCCCAAATCCCTGGCTGGGATCAACCAAGGCCCGACCCTTTGACAAAGAGAATCCTTGGCACCTCTCTACAAGGAGAAACGAAACAAAAGCTTGGCTTGCAATCTTATTTTGGGAGGGAGGATCCGATTGAGCATATCTACCTCTTTGAATCTACCATGGCATACCGAATACACAATGATGAGGAACGATGTCTCATATTCCCCTCAACTCTCTCTAGTGGAGCTCTCAATCGGTATTGTCGTCTTCGACCTAATACTGTGGATTTCTTTGCTGAGTGTTACAACCAACATGGTTCACATATCAAAAGCATGGATTCCTTCATTCATAGCAAAACATTCATAAGCATCACTCATATCAATCAACATAAACATCATACATTTCAACATATTCATACATAAGCCAACTGTTCTTCGAAAGAGTTCAACATACTTTGTGTCATTTGACACTTGCTATAATGTGCCTTGGCACCTTGCCCTTATTCTCACCAACTAGGTGATGAAGGAACTCACCTTCGTGCCACCAACCAGGTGATGAAATGCACAACCCGTACTCTAATATTATTTGGCAACTTGCCACTCTTATCACCAACTAGGTGAAGAAGGAACTCATCTTCATGCCACCAACCAAGTGATGAAATGTACAACCCGTACTCTAATATTATTTGGCAACTTGCCACTCTTATCACCAACCAGGTGAAGAAAGATCTCATCTTCATGCCACCAACCAGGTGATGAAATGTGGTGAAAGGTGATGAAGAAACTTACCTTCGTACCACCAACCAAGTGATGAAAGCAACTCACCATTCATTCCACCAACTAGAAGACGAGTGGTACAACTTGTACATGTGAACTCCTAGCACAAATAATCAAAAAACCCTCAAGCTTTACAACTCAACTAGGCGAGCACTTATGCCTAACAAGAGTTATAGTCACCAAGAAAGTCTTAATGCAAGTTCAGTGCATGGTATACGAAGATCAAGCTCTTCAGCCCTCTTGCATTTGCTCCAGACATTTCTCCTCTGTAACAATGCAAACACTACAACTCGTAGAAAGCTTCACACACTCTTGATCAAGATTGTTCGAAGCAAATTCAATTTATATGATTCATCCAAACCTTCGAATATTATAAGGTGTGGCTTGCATCACAATCTCTTGCTCAACAATGTGGAAACAAAATTTGTATATGTTGTCTCTCTCACATTTTCAAATTTCCAGTTTTCCCAAAAAAAAAAAAAGGAAGGGAAATTGAGAAATTCAACAACTTCAACAAATGGAGGGCAACTACAATTCTCAAAAGCTTCACACACTCTTGATCAAGATAGTGTGAAGCAAAATCAATTTATGGTGCCAACAAAGCTTCATCAAAGGAGTTCAACCACAATTCTAAAAAACTTCACACATTCTTGATCAAGATAGTGTGAAGCAAAATCAATTCATGGTACCCAACAAAGCTTCAACCTCAAAGCTTCACCTACAAACTTCACCAACAAAAGCTTCACCTACAAAGCTTCACCTAAAAAGCTTCAACACAAAAGCTTCACCTACAAAGCTTCAACCTCAAAGCTTCACCTAAAAAGCTTCAACACAAAAGCTTCACCTACCAAGGTTCACTACAAAGCTTTACCTACAAAGCTTCACCTACCAAGCTTCACTACAAAGCTTCAACCTCAAAGCTTCACCAACAAAAGTTTCAACAAATGGAGGGCAACTACAAATGCCAAAAGCTTCACACACTCTTGATCAAGATAGTGTGAAGCAAAATCAATTAATGGTACCCAACAAAGCTTCAACCTCAAAGCTTCACCTACAAAGCTTCAACACAAAAGCTTCACCTACAAAGCTTCACCAACAAAAGCTTCAACAAATGGAGGGCAACTACAAATGCCACAAGCTTCACACACTCTTGATCAAGATAGTGTGAAGCAAAATCAATTCATGATACCCAAAAAAAAAAAAAAAAGAGAAATATTTTTGAACTTTCGAAAATTCGAAAATTCAAAAAAAACAATTAGAAAATTCAAAAAAAAAATCGAAAATTCGGAAAAAAGAAAAGAAAAAAAAAGGGCATAAGCCTTCCATTCTTTGGGCCAAACAACTTTCATAACAAATATATATGAAGGAGGAGTTTTGGGCTACCACTTAGAAAGGAAAATGGTGAAGATTTGTTATTTTGGAAACTTGGCTACTAGCAAGACACCTCATTCGTCAACTCCCTCGACCGGAGACTTGGGGGACTCCTACCATATGCTACTACACCTCGGTACTTGGAAGTTTCACGACTACTCAGTGACTTGGATCTTTCAAGTCTCCAACCGAGAAGTTTTCCTCACTCGGGAAATTAAGGGAGCATTACCTCAACCTACATGCTTCACTCACAAAGCTTCAACATACAAGCTTCAACAAAAGAAAAAATTCAAAGAACTTAGTGAATGATGCCTTAGTGTATTTAACACAATATGCTGAATGAAGTAAAGCTTATTTATTGATATCTCCAATAAATTACAGATACCTGCATACACATGAATCAAAACAAACAAACCGAAGGGGGCCTTCACAAAGGTTGCTCATGAGAAGTCTCAGCACTCGGCAGAGCCCCATAAATAGGAGGCACCAGAGGGTGATCATTTGGAGCCTCAATACTGGGCAGGGCATCAGAAAGAGGAGGCATCGGAGGTTGATCATTTGGAGCTTCAGTACGTGGTACAGCCCCAGATGACGAAGGCAATAAATGCCTTTCGAACAAACTCACAACCCTTTGATGATCACTTAAAATTTGACCCTCGGATTCCTGTAACTAGTCCATCTTTCTCTTCATGTTTGTAGCATAGCTATGTGCGAGCCTGTGCAACTGTTTATTCTCGTGCTTGAGCCCTCTAATCTCCTGTTTGAGACTTACCACTTCAGCCGCCAATGATTCAACTTGGCGGGTTCGAGCAAATAGGCATTGGGCCATATTAGACACAGAACCCGCACACTGAACACTGAGAACCAGAGAATCCTTAACAACCAACTCATCGGACCGTTTGGAAAGTAGTCTATTATCTCTGGTAGTGAGAATGTTCTTGTCCACCACCGCAGCAGTTATATCATTCTTCATCACAGAGTCCCCAATGGTAAGGGGACCAGTAGGGGATAAGAAGGATGGGCGTCATATGTTGTCTTGAGGAGACATTGCTACCTCTTCCACCACATTCAAGTCCAAATGACGGTCGGATGGGCTAGACATTTTCAGAAATAATGAAGAAAAAATGAGGAACAGTAAATCTCAGAAATACAAAAATAAGGGAGGAATTCCTACAAGCAGTAACTCTCTGAACGTTCTTCTTGAACACAATTGGTGCCCCTATAAAAGAAAGGGCAACATGGCCATTTGTTCAAAAATCGAAGAGGCACCACTCTTGGGATTTCAAGAAGCAGATTTTCCTGGGTAAGATTTGTCGACAATCTCCACATGCAACATTAGCTCCTCGGGTACCACAGATAACTTTGCCAAAGATCTCTGACAAAGTTTAGACACATAAAATTTGAAGGTCCAGCTACCCTACTACTACCCACAAGGGTAAAGGAACAGCACCACTGCTTGATAACTAGAAAGTTTCTACCTCCGTGCTCTGTGGCAAGGCAGACTGGCAAAAATGCCCAACCTTTACTCACATCTGAGAAAACATTCCCAACAGGATTGGTTGCTCAAAAATCGAAGAGGCACCACACTCCAAATCTCGAGAGCCAGATCCCCCAACAGGATTACTTGCTCAAAAATCGAAGAGGCGTCGCTCTCTGAATCTCGAAAGCCAGACTCCCAATAAGATTGCTTTCTCAAAAAGCGAAAAGGCACCACTATCTGAATCTTGAGAGCCAGATCCCCAATAGGATTGCTTGTTCAAAAATTAAAGAGGCAACGCTCTCTGAATTTCGAGAGCCAGATCTTTAACATATCTTCTTGCTCAAAAATTGAAGAGGCACCACTCTCCGAGCTTCGAGAGCCAGATTTCCTTGGATAAAACTTGTCCGCAATCTTTACACGCAACATCAACATTCAGGATATCACATACCACTTTTTCAAAGTGCTCTGACAAAGTTAAAACACGTGAAGCTTGCAGCTCCCACTACATTGCTATGACCGAGAAGGGTAAATGAATAACATTACTACTTGCTGTTAGGGAAATTCCTATATATGTCGACCTCCATCCTCCACAGCCAGGCAGACCTGCAAAAAATGCTCAACTCTTCCTTACATTCGAGATGGCACTCCCAACGAAGTTTCTCGAAATACTCAGCTTCCTTCCACCCCCCGGATAATACTTCTACAAACAAGTCATGCCAGAGCAAGAGTATCTCATATCATCAGGGTTGAAAGCAAGAGTATCCCATATCATGCTTTTTCCCTGTCTTTTCCTTTACCCTTGCTCTTACATGCAAGACAAGGAGAAAGAGAGCAATCAATCAGCACTTGGAATCAAGCTTCCAGTCAGGAACTGACTGCCTGGAACCCCTTGCCTGATTACTTACCTAGCATTGCTCTCGAGTACTCATCTTCAACATCTTGTGCTTCCAGAGAAGGTACCACAATTGCCTGAGAAGATACCAACATCCTGTGCTTAAAGTTGTCATTAACGTTAGCTATTTAAATTTGTTTGTACCATACTTGACCAATCCCGAAACTACCAAGCACCGGTCAACGTTATACCGTCAAAGACCTAGAAGAGTTTCCCTCCCACCAGGAGGTTAATCACAGCGCGACACATGTCAACATCAGAGGCCAATCACAACATGACACGTGTCAACATCAGAGGCTAATCACAACACGACACATGTCAATGTCAAAACAAATCTAGAAACTCTATTCTATAAAAGGAGATCATTCTCCCACTATAATCCCTAATGTCATTTGTACTAAATTATTCACTAGTACTTACTAAAGGAGAGCTTGAACCTATGCACTTGTGTAAACCCTTCACAATTAATGAGAACCCCTTTACTCCGTGGACGTAGCCAATCTAGGTGAACCACGTACATCTTGTGTTTGCTTCCCTGTCTCTATCCATTTACATACTTATCCATACTAGTGATCGGAGCAATCTAGCGAAGGTCACAAACTTGACACTTTATGTTGTACCAAAGTCCTCACTGATTTTGTGCATCAACAAAATTAATATAATTAGAATTAAATAAATTGTTTACTATAATTATTGTTTTAATATCAAGTTAAAAAAAGGGAAATACGTTAGCCCAACGAATATATTCGTCGGGCAATTGTTATTTTATTTTTTAGTTTAGTTTAGTTTTAAAGCGTTGCCCAATGAAATTTACGTTGGGTCAAAATTTTAATAGTATTTAATCTGGTGCGAGGCAACGAAAGAATGTCGTCAGGCAAGATATTTTCGTCGGGTCAAGGCTGTCAGCGCATCTTGACCTAATGACATTTTCATGGGGCAAACTCTCTTTCACCAAAAGGATTTCTTTTTTCGCCGGGTAAGGCTTCGAGCAACGGGTTTTGTGTGACCAATCTTTCCCAACGAACTTCTGTCGTCTAAAGTTTTGGGCTGCAAAATCCCTTTTGACCTGAAATTTGTTTTCCATTTGGTTAGTTGTTTTTTCTGTAGTTGAATGAACTTATCAAAAACATAAATGAATAGATTAAGATCATAAGCCACAAATTATACAAGTACCAAAACTACAATTCGATAAACACAGGAACCAAACTGACTTGTAGAAGCAGTTGAAAAGAAGCTATAAGAGACTTCAAAATAGTGCACATTTCCTTGTAGAGATCTAAGATGATGAAGCCATCAATCTTCTATAGCAACCTTCAATGCTCAAATGAACAAAGGCATTTGATTCAAAATAGAGCGTGTGTTTGGCGTGAGCAGATGCCTACTACACACACACACACACACACACACACACACACACACACACACGTTCAATCCACTATTCTTTCTTATTAGAATCCAAGGGGAACATTGACATAATTCAAAACCTCTTTCGTTTAGACCTCTTTGCACCACTTTGAATCGTAATGACAAGTATAACATACATTCTCATACTCATATTCTAACATACAATTTCAAAACATCAATATGTAATGTAAGAAGATTAAAATCACAACTGCCTTTTTGAAAACCATCTCAAACTTGCCAAAGCTAAACTACATATTAATGAAACCCTCTTTGTGGGCTAAAAGATGGTGAAAAGACATTTTTGTCTTCTATCACAACAAAAAAGTTAAGGACAATATGTAATTTCACAAAACAAAATTTTGTTGTTGTTTGTTTAAGCCTCACCTATAGGTGATTTTATCTTCTCTAATTAAAAAAAAAAAAAAAAAAAAAACCTCTCTCCCTCTCCTCCACTCCCACGTTCTCTCCCACTCTCTTCCTCTCTCCTTCAATTTAAAAAACAAAAGTAAAAAATCCACACACACTTTGTGTGTAGGCATATACTACGAGGAGAAGGAGTTCGGCTAAGCCATACATTGGAAAACCTAATTTGGTATCGAATTCGTCATCCATGAGATTCAAATCTAAGACCTCTCGCTTTCAAGTGAAGAGGAATACCACCAGACCGTAGTACTAAATGACAATTTTGACTTTATTAATATGCACATTTGAGTTCTTCCAATTATAAATAAGCTTAAATGAAAAAATATTAAAAGAAATAGTGACATCGACCATTTCCTCTAAAAAGACTCTCTTTCCATTCCGTTCAGTTTCTGCCACTGCTCAACCACTAAAAAGTTGAATAAACGAACGCATATGTTGTTGGTGAGTTTCGTAATTTTGGGACAAAAGCAGGGGCTAATGGGTCACTCCACATATCCCCTTCTATTAATCAAACGACAACGATTGATGAAGCACATAATAATGAAAATAGTAGCCATTCCCACTCCCTCATGATTTCATGTTTCGAGTCCCAGCCCAGAAAATAATTATTAAGAGTAATGGTATATTTATCATCTATTTATATTTTTTAATAAAAATAGGGTCTGTCAAAATATGTGGACTTCATCATTATTAAAGAGAAAATACAAATGATAATACGTATAAATAATGACTTATTATATTAACACCTTACAAATTGTTGAATAAACCCTACATACTTAATACACCACACATTTACTTTTTCAATAAATAATTATCTTAATACACCCCACATATTTTCCCATAATACCCTCACACCTCGCATTCTTAATATACATCTTACATTTTCTACATACACCCTATATTTTCTATACACTCCACATTTCTCAAATCTTATAAAGCTTTTAATTTGGACAAAAAATGCTGACTGGAATTTTGACAAAAGATGCTGCCTGAGATTTAAAGCATATGTGGGTTGTTTTCAATTCCACCATTAAAACTCATGTCGTATGTTTTTAATATTTGGTGGTAATTTTAGGTGTTTAATTCTTCATGTAATCTCTGTGATCACTAAAAGATGAATACGAACATAGAAACTTGAATAACGCAACAAAATCAAGATTAAATAATTATCGATGTCGTCAAAATCACTAAAGCAATAAAAAATATGAAGTCTTACCTCATTTGAATCTTCCGAAAAATCGATTTCGTGTTTCATTCGTCAAAAATAATTTTTCTCAATCAACATGTTTGTAGTTTCATTAGTTAGGATTTTGTTCAACAATGCAGGGTCGAAGAGATTTTGATAGTTGAAGAAGATAAATAATATGTTAAAAAAGATTTGAGGTCTATTTATATATTTTTTATTTTTTTTAAACCTAATAAGGTCAAAATTGCCATTGTATAGTAGGGTAAATAAATTATTTAATATTAAATTTTAATGTGGGATGCATTCAACCTTTTGTGGGGTGCTAATATAAAAAGCTTAAATAATAAGAATAGTATTTTTGAATTATTTAAAGAAAAACCTAAATGGAAATCATGTTGAGTAGAGAACAGAGCCAAGAAGACGCGCCAACGGTAGAGCGTGCGTGAATTTGGTACAATAATGCGAAGAGGTGGGGCTAGCTGTGTATATAATTCATGTCCGTATTATGAGAGGGGCTTTCCTCTTTTTTTCCAACTTTTGCTTTTTTCGCCCTCTCTCTAGTTTCCTCTCCTCTTTTCTTTTTGTTGATCTCTGACCCAATTGTCTGTCTGTGTGCTATCATTACCCTCACCACCACCACCACCACCAAGTTTACCATCGAAATCTCAAACAAGATCCCTCTTCTTCTTCTTCTTCTTGTACCAGCAGCAGCTACTAGGGCTAGAGCTAGATCTACTAGTAGTGTAGGGCATGCCAATTAGTGGTAGCTAGCTAGATATCTAGGACTCTCTTCTTAACTAGTAACACCAACACCACCGCACAGGATTTCCAAGATACCGACCGAGAGCTGATCATATCATCATATCGTTCGAGATCAATCGAGAATTGAAGATGACTCCAGCTAATCTGGCAGGGCAGTTTGGCGACACGACTTACACCAAGGTGTTTGTTGGCGGGTTGGCATGGGAAACCCAGAAGGAAACCATGAAGAAATACTTTGAACAGTTTGGTGACATCTTGGAGGCCGTTGTTATCACTGATAAGGCCACTGGAAGATCTAAGGGATACGGATTTGTATGCACTTTCCCTTTCATGTCATGCAATATATTGTATATAGCGTTTTTAGCTAGCTAGTTAGATAGATCTTGAAATAAATGAAAGATCTGCATATATGTATTTTACTATTTTGATTATATATATATATATATATGTAGGTAACTTTTCGCGAAGCCGAAGCTGCGATGAGAGCTTGTGTGGATGCTGCTCCCGTGATTGATGGGAGGAGGGCTAACTGCAACCTTGCTTCTCTCGGTGTTCAGAGATCCAAGCCTTCAACTCCAAAGCATGGTAGTATTTTATTTCTTTGCTTTTATTTTCTTTAGGTTCTCATCCTCATTTTATTTTGGCTTTTTATTGAAAATGGTTTCTGAGATTTGCATCATCCATAATTTTGTTCCTGATATTTAAAATCAATAGAAGTAGTTCCTGAGATTGTCTACAATCCATGATATTGGTCATTATGTTAAAACTCCGTTTAGTGTTTCGGAGCTCTTGGTCGGAAGTTTGGGCAATTTTCAAAGTTTCGTAACTCAATCGTTTCTTAACCAAATTTGACCCATAATATATCAAAATAAAGATAGGAAAGTGTAGAATAAGATTATACATATTTGGAAGCTCAATGGTTGCTGGAGATGGCCGGAAAATAGCCTGAAAAGTGACTGGTTCGCGGGAAAACTGAAAAACTCGCTGGAAACCGGGTAAACTTTAAACGTTTATTACTTCTTCAATACTCAACGAAATCGAGTGATTCAAAAAAGAAAATCATACTTCTTGACGAGACGAAGATAATGGTACTTTTTTTCGAAGGCCAACTCACCGTGGTTGGTCGGAAAATGACTCGAAAGTGGCTAACCATTTTCGAGGTAGCCACTTTCGAGCAGTTTTCCGGCTAAACCACGGTGAGTTAGTAGTCAAGAAAGATACCATTCTCTTCGTCTCGTTGAGAAGTATGATTTTCGTTTTTGAATCACTCGATTTCGTTGAGTATTGAAAAAGTTATGAACGTTTAAAGTTTACCCAGTTTCCGGCGAGTTTTCCAGTTTTCTCGCAGACCAGTCACCTTTCAGACTATTTTCCGGCCATCTCCGGCAACCATTGGGCTTCCAAATAGGTATAATCTTATTCTACACTTTCCTATCTTCGTTTTGGTATATTATGGGTCAAATTTGGTTAAGAAACGATTGATTTACGAAGTTTTGAAAATTGCCCAAACTTCTGGCCAAGAGCTTCGGGACATTTAAAGGAAGGACCAAAATCATGGATGGTGGACAATTTCAGGGACAATTTCTATTGATTTTAAATTTCATGAACCATTTCTATTGATCATGCAAATCTCAGGGACCATTTTGTATAAAAAAAACCTTTTATTTTATCCTTAATTGAAACCTTATTTTTTTATTTTTGGTTAAGGTCTTTTGACTTTTGTGCATGTCCTTATTTGAATATTAAATTAATTACATGTCATATGTCAATTTCAAAAATAAAAAAACTTATTAATCATTTTAGTATTTTCATATATTTTTAATTTGTACCATTTTATAAATTTATACCAATATTCTTTTTAGTTTTAATTTGTACCCGTAATTTTAAATTTAATCTATACCTAGATTTTTTAATTTATTTTGTACCCATATTTTTTTGGCTGAATGTACCCATACTAATTACATGTATTTATTTTATGTTTTAAAATATATCAATAATTTATCAAATTTAATAATTACGTCAGTACCTTATTTTTTTGCTAAAACTATGTGAAGAACAATATTATATACTCTATTTTTTATTTTTATGTCAGTATTATATTTAAAATATTATTTCAATTTGTTAAATTTCATAATTTGTAGAATATTGATTGCATAAATGCAGGAGCTAAATTCCTTAAATGATGCTAGGGACCTTAATCAAACTTTTAAAACAAAATGACCTTATTAATTTCATAAATTCCTTAAATTATGATAAGGACTTGAAACTTTTAAATTTCATAATTTGTAGAATATTTAAAATACTATTAGATTGACTAAAAGACTAGAACCAAAATGACCTTATCAATTTCCTCAATTCCTCATTTCTTCTTTAATTAATCTCTAATCTGTATAATTAAGGTAACATAGGTTTTACTTACAAAAGATTCATCATGAACTAATCTTGCGTTTTCACGTGAACACACATATACATATCTTCTAATTAAGATACTTTAACTGATTATTTATATTACCATTAGTTCTTACATAATAACTTGGTGACGCAGCCAACAGCCTTCAGAGTTTTGGATATTCCTCACTAATTATCATTTATGCTCTCTAGAAAGCGGTTAATGAATATATATATATATATATATATATATATATAGAGAGAGAGAGAGAGAGAGAGAGAGAGAGAGAGAGAGAGAGAGATTTGGATTGTGGTCCGAAAAATATTCTTCTTTGAGGAAAATTCTTTTCACAGTGAAATATATGCAATAATGCAATTTAGATATTCCTCAACTAAGTATTAAGTTTATTTCTACATTTTTTTTTAAATTTAAATTGGATCAATATCGAACAAGTCCAATATGAATATCTCATGTGCTTTTTGCAAAAATAGTTGGATAATATATATACAGGCCCTTTAGGTGAAGGAATTTCTATTTTTTGAAAAAAATGAGAATTAGGTGTGGGGCCCACTTCACATCGAATTTCAACAATTTGAATCGTCTATTTTGTAAGTCTCATAAATTATCCTTGCAAAAATTCAATTCAATCCGAAACTATTTGCCTATTTAATTATCAAGATCAAATTTCATTGTTTCTTATATAATAAAGTATTCATTCATTTTTTTGAACCCAATTAGATGTCTTAAATGTTTCCGATTTGGCTAATATTTTGCAAGGATGATCTATGAGGTACAACTTGCAAAATAATCGGTTCGGATCGTTAAAGTTCGATGTGGTGTGAATCCTACAACTAATCCCTATTTTTATAAAAAAAAATGAGGATCCTTCCCTTAAGGGCTTCCAATATATATATATATATATAATTGGTATTATGGTAGCTCAAATTTACGTAGCTACCATTCTAAAGCAAGATCGACATATTTGGAACCATATTTCCATCCTCTTCTTAATTTGAAATTGTTTCAAGCATAGATATATATACTCATCCTTTCATGCAATATTCTTCCCCTTCTTCTGATTATTATTATCATTAGATTAATGTTAATGCAATTTTGTGTATATTATTTTAGAAGAGAAATAATGTTGATACTTATATATGCAGTACTAGTAGTAGAGATGTCTTTAATTTGTAGAGTGATGTATAATCAAAGTTACTGTTGGAAATATATAAGAGATTAATTGGGGAATGATGGGCAGGTGGAGTGGGGGGAGGCAGGAGCTTTGGGAGGGTAATGGGGCCATTCCAAACAGGGTTTGGAGGAGTGGGATCAGCTTTTCCCTCTGCGGCAACCTTCCCTCATTATGCCATCCAACAAGGGATACCTTACAATCTTTATGGGTATGTATGACAATTGACCATTTATTGACCATTTGACCATCTCCATCATCAAATATAATATTGGGTTACCTTACAATCTTTATTTTTGGATTACTGGGATTTTTTTGGACGTTCTGAATTACTTATATTCTAAATATTTTAATCGTTATATTTTTATTTAAAAACACAAAAATTAAGATACAATAGTTAAAATATTTGGAATCATCGGTATTCCGGAGCACTCAATAATTTTTTTTATGGGTAACTATATATGTATGTGTTGATGATGAAGATGCTTTATATGTTGGATCCTCATCCATCTCTGCTAGCTGTATGAATACGTGTGTGTGTGTATGGGAAGCAGCACGTGCTTTGCCAACTCATGGACTTCCACCACCCAGCCTCAACATCCTCATTAAAGTAGCCCTTTTTTTTATGACCAAAAAAAAAAAGTAGCCCTTTTTTTTAAAACATTTAAGTAGCCCTACTATATATGTATCAAAATTCTGTCAAAATTCACCAGCACGATCATCTCTCTCTCTCCACCACATGATCAACATCAAAATTCATTCCCTTTTGGCATGGTTGTGACATCCCCCACCCCAAAAATACACGCTGGCAATAACACAGTACACAATATATATGCACCGCGCAAGCTTGTGATTTTACATTTGATCCTCATGCATGCATGCATATATATATGACATGCATCTTGTATCAGCAATCTCTCATGAGCGCATTGCATTCGCAACCTTAATTAACCATTCATTGACATGAATTGTTTTTAACATGCATGCATCATGTTTTACACAACCATGTATAACGCATAAGTAATTTACATATTCGATTGAATTCGAATCGATATTGTCTTGTCTAATATATGCTGACTGACTTGTAACTCTTTCCGTTTCGATCAGGTACTCTTCATACTCGCCAGACTACACTTATCCTACGGTTTGTACAATCTTCTCCTTTTTATATTATATTATTTCCTTAATTAATTTGTATTTTCATTTCTTAGCACTTTTTCAAATATTTCCTCTAAAACATTTTACCCACTTGGTTTCCTCGTATTCCCTTTCTATAATGAAACATTCTACCTTTGCTTCTTTATAGGCATGCACTTTACTCTTCCAACATCGTCCATATTACGTAGGGAATGTTTTTTTCAACCACTCTAAAGTGATAGTGATGTTTATCACTCTATTTATCACTATTAGATAATTTTAAATTTCGAGATCTGTGTAGTAGATAGATACAAATTTTAAAATTTAAACT
Organism: Malus fusca; assembly: GCA_035220775.1. NCBI lineage: Eukaryota > Viridiplantae > Streptophyta > Magnoliopsida > Rosales > Rosaceae > Malus > Malus fusca. The sequence continues at coordinate 221,446 of CM069068.1, read as the reverse complement.
TGTTCAACGGTGATAAATATGGTGGTAAACATTATCACCAGTTAAGGGTGGTGAGCAAAAAATGCACCTATTACGTAAGGGTAAGAGGAAAGGGGACCAACCAACACATATATGCATGGCATGTCTTGGCAATTCCATGTATGCGATGCCAAGTTGTGAAAAATAATTTAACTTCTTTAACTATTCCCATCAACCAAACTCTTTTTTTTTTACCTTGATTAATATACACCCGTGTTCCGCGTTCCAACTTGGTAAGTAGGCCTTCACTATAATCTACACCAAATAGCGCACACAAAAGAACAGGAAGGGAAGAAAGTGAAAAACAAGACCAAATATGAAAGTAAAAATGGGGAACCCACATGTACAGACTCCAGTTTCACAAGACCTCCTGAGTTTAAATACGCAGTTATATTCCTCGCGTTTACCGATAAAAAAAACATTTTTTTTTCTTTCTAGATATGTACTATATATACCTAAGTAATTGTACTTGAATTTAATGTAAGGTAATTATGTATTAAATTAACTAACTCGTATAAGTAAGTGATGATTTGTCTTTTGTGCAATGTGTATGTATATTTTTCAGAACTACTATGGTTTGTATGGAGGGGCAGCAGGTCAGTATCCTATGTACGGGACAAGCCCTGCAACTGGGATGGTGGCCGGAGCAGCAGCGGCGGCCGCATTTTACCCCTATCTTTCATATGGATCAGAAGGGAATGGAGGAGCCGCAGCAGGTGCGTATGGTAGCTCAGGTGTGCCGAGCTATGCAACTGGTGTCCAATACCCCCACCAGCAGCAGCAGCTTTTTCAGTATTCGACCATGAATTCAAGTGGAGTTGGAGGCTACCAGCACTATGGTCCTCCCATTTCCCTTGCGCCCTCGCCCGCCTTGCAGTCACCAGGTAATTACGTGAATTTGTTTTTTGTTAGATCGATATGAGAGTAATTTCTTGACTTTTAACTAGTTAATCTTGGTTGAGATGGATGGAGACACTAATATCTTTGACAGTGTGTTTTGCTGTGCCACAGGCGTAACCGTGGCCCTTCCTGCACCAATTCCTCATCGCTAGTTCATCCGAAAGTGCGTGCGTGCATGCATGGCTTCAATTTATTTGAAACTCGATTCCACCCTCATCGGCTGCAAATGCTTCTGAGTTTTCAGCAACCTCTGGCCTAACCATGGTTCACTTCTCCATCTCTCTCTCTCTCGCCGTCTAACACACAATTAATTAGCCCATGCAATTGGCATTTGAGCTAATTAATTTGCACACATACAAAGTCTCCCAAAGGGGCTACATGAAATCATTCCATCTCCACAATTGGCTGGGGTACGTAGGTACGCGCATCTCATGCATACTCATGCATTTCATTTTCCCCTTGAAGAGTTCCTTTGAAGAGGAACTAAAGCATCCTTTTAAACACCAACTCAGGCTACTGGGTTTAGCCAAGTTGGAAAATAGTTTTCGTTGTTTACCTTAAAATTCTTAGCCCTGGAGAGGCTGAGGCAACAAAAGAAAAATGTAACTTTTGGCCCAGGAAGGCTAAAGAAATGCATAAAATGGCTTGCGAATATTGTAAATTCAAAACAAATAGCAAGCCCCTCACTTATGAAAATTTTCAATCCAAAAATGTTTAATCCCTCAATCTTCAGCTAATCAATCACCTCAAACAAAAGAGGCGCGCAATTTTGGGGAAAAAAACATGGGCATGGAATGCCCCAGTTGTTTTGGCTGTTAACAACTAGTCTTAGGATTTTGAAACTAGCTAGGAGCAGTGATGTTTCTATAAAGCTTTACCTAGTTTTTGTCAACTTTCACAGAATATGTGTCTAACCAACCAACGTTGGATCTTTTTTCCTTTAGGGTAAAGGGAAGAAAATCACTAACTCTTGTTCGTTTCTTGTAAATTCATGAAGTGTGGCTAAACTATTGGAGTTTTAGCCCCATTTCACTAATTTAATTTTAGGAGGGATAGTTTTTAGCATTAGCTTTTAGCTATAGCTGGTACAAATCTCATCATCCTTTTGAGCACTCCACTAATGGGTGTGGAGCTCAAAAGCATCTGCATGTAATCCTCGGGAGATATTTTGGTTCCCTTGGGTTCTTCTCCACTAACGCACCAACCATGGTTAGGACTTAGGGCTTCCTCACTCTTCTCTCTCTCTCTCTCTCTCTCTCTCTCTCTCTCTCTCTCTCTCTCTCTCTCTCTCTCTCTCTCTCATGTTCATCTACTACTTGGAAATGGACCTTGATACCCTTTTAATTATGTGTAAGTCTATGCTTTGGATTGTAATTAGGGATCCTATTAAGGACGGTTAAGATTCATTCTCCATCGCTGCTGGTTGAGAATGGATATGCTGCTCACTACTATGCTTTAAATTGAGACTTTTATGTTTAATATTCTGATGATGATATTAATTGAGACTTTTAATTGCTTAATTCTTCTGAAGTTCAAAATGTTGGCAGTCAACAGAGGAAATATTGTAACTTTCTCAAATTAATTAAACATGACCATCAATACCGTGAATTGATGGTGGTGCATGCAATAAAACTGAAAGATTTACCAATCCTTTCTTAACACGTATTGTGACAATCTGTATATTACAATATTATTTATATTTATACCTACATATTTGAATATGTTTACTTGGCATGTTGACATTAATCTTTGATGGGTTTTTTTCCTTGTTCAAAATTACGGTCTGGTAGTATTCTTCTTCACTTGGAAATGAGAGGTCTTATGTTCGAATCTTGTGGATGGCGAATTCGATATCAAATTAGGCTATCAATTGTGTGGTTTAGCCGAACTTCCAATCTATTTAATGTAAAAATATTGATGTACTAAAAACAAAAAAGTAACAAGAGACAATAAACTAATTTTAACTTCAATACTCCAAAAGTCATGTCATAGTTGTTTATCAAAAACACGGAATGATTTGCCAGCTTGATAAAAGCAAGTTGTTGATAGCCATTCTCAGTCACTCCAAATTTAATTTAGGGTTAAACTCTGTTTACTACCCTAATGTTTCATGGTTTTCAACATTTAGTACATAAAGTTTTTTTCGTCTCAGAGTCATACCTAAAGTGTAAATTTTGGAACAGTCTCATACATCCGTTAGTCAAACCGTTAAGCTTCCAGTTAAGTGATGACGTGGCGCCCACTCTGTCTCCCTCCATTCCCTCTCTCTCTCTCTACCTCTCTTTGCTCTTGCTTCTCTCCTCTCTCCGACACCATCGACAATGTCAAGGCCAAGATCCAAGCCAAGGAAGGCATCCCCCAGGACCAACAGCGCCTTATCTAAACCCACCTCCAAATTCGTCCTATGCACTCTCACCCTCACCCTACTTCCCTCTGCATCCTCCATTTCGCAGAAAACCCAAACAACGCCTCTGATTTCTTCAAAACCAACGAAAACCCTCAATCTTGGATCTCACAACCATATTTAAGTCTCTTGCCTTTTTCATCAAATCAGAGACGTCTGAGCATCCATTCGTTAAATTCCCGGTCCACATAGTCCAATGGAGCCTCAGACCTGCAATCAAGGTGAGACACCATCATCTGACCCAGGTCGAGGTTGCTGCCATGTGCGATTGACGGGTTCCCTTCGTCTACTTGAAATGCCGCTACCATCACCGTCTTCTCTGGCCGCTGGGTTTTGTTCTCCACCGTCGTCAAATCTGGTGGGTGTGACTCTCCGGCCGTAAATCTGGGTTTTGTTGACCACCGCCCATCAAATGGGTGGGGTTAGGGTATGGTGGTGAGGGAGAGGTGGGTCGGGTATGGAAGGGTCAGGGGAGAGAAGAGTGGAGTCGAAGAGGGAAGGGGAAGGTTGGATGTGCGGGGGATCGAAGAGGGTTGGATGGGCACAGGAGAGAAGGGAGGGAGGGCTTGGGGACGGCGTCGAAGCGAGAGAAGAGGGCAGGGATGATGGGTGTCGGGGGTTAAGGTAGGGTTTTTTTTTTTTGAATTTTTTTTAAATTTTTTTATAAATACTTTTATTTAATTAATTATTTTAATATTTTAGTATGGACATACGATTCTGAATATTCTGTGAGATCTACTAATCTGAGTATATGAATACTATAGACATCGAAATTTCGATGAAATAAATGTTGATCAATAATTAAAATTTCAACGTTCATTTGTCACATCAATTTTACACGTAGCATGTGACTCAACAAAAAATCGAAAATCATCAGAAAAGTCATCAAATAGGACACGTGTCAACACCTGACAGAAATGATTTATTTCATCTGATTATTTAAATCCAAAAAATCAAGTTTTGGAATTCTATAAATAGGAAGCCAATGCATTCATTTTGGGGGACCAATTCATAACAAATTCACATCACACCAAAACCTTGAAGCTTTGAAACTCCAAAGCTCTGAAGCAAATCCCGAAGGATCAAGAAAGCTCTCTTCGTTCTTCGTCAAATCCTCATTCAAGATCAAGCCCCAACGGCCCTTGAAAAACTTGAAGGAAATTTTGTGAAAAACATGTTCATTTGAATAACATCATATAGCATGCAATTAACAAATTAAAGGCGGAATCATGCTTTCATGCATTCAAAAACAAAACATCAACCATGAAATTCAAAGCCTAGTAGATTGGTGAACCTTGACTCAACTTAAAAACGACAATTTGTTAGTTGAGAAATATTTACCTTTGTAGATTCCTCTTTGCATATGCAAAGGATAATCACCCAAGAGATAGGGCCTTCATTCCTTGCTTCTTAGCTCCATGTTTTTGGTTAGAAGAATAGGTTCTCCAAGTTCCCAAAATTGAGAACCTCTAAAGATTCTACACCAAGGTTGGATTGGAGAGGAAATGAGTGACCTTGAGGAAATAGAATTGCTAGACAATATCCCCCAAGGTGGTTGGCCTCTTAGAGAGAAATGGAAGCTTTGTGTTCTCACCAATTTTCTCTAAAATCAACAACTTATGAATTTTAGGTTATAAAGTTCTTTATATAGTCACTTCTTTAAATGACCTAAAGAACTAAAAACCCTAATTCAACACTAAATGGATATGGGCTTTTGGGCCTTTGTGAATCTTTATTCATTAAGTTGTCATACAACTTAAGTCAATGGGCTTTGACGTTCGAAGCCCATTGGGCCTTAAGGTCCAAAAACTATCCCGAGGTCTTTAACGAACTTATTCGTTTGATTAATTAACATATTAATTAATGATAAGCTCATATTTATACATATTTTACATCAATTCTCTCGTCTTTTCTTAGTTATTTCCTCATATTTTTGTGCTATTTACTTTGTTTTTGTGTTTTATCGAATTTATCTAGCTAAGAAAATAAAAATAACATAAGTGTGATTTTATGTAATAAATTCGTGTCAAAACTGTTTAGCTTTTAAATTAAATAAAATATAGATATATATATATAATATAATAATTGTTTGTTTTGTAGAATAAGGGAGAGTGGAGCTGTGGAGCAGAAAAAGAAAATAAAATAGTGGGGAACCAAGTGGAGCACAAAGAAAAGAAAAAAATAAAAGCTGCTGAGTGCAGCGTGGTAGGTGTGTACGAAGACAAGGTGGAGGGGGGATGGCAGAAATATAAAGGGTTTGGACAGAAGTCAGAAAGAGGGAGGTCGCTGCCTTTGGCAGTTGGGGACTGACAGAAAAAGAAGAAATAAAATTGGAAGGGCAGCTTGAGAGAGGGGGGTGCGGAGAGGAATAATAAAAAAGTGCTGCCTTGTGCAGCGTGGCAGCTGGGAGGAGCTGCAGAAGGGAGTGAGACGCGAGGGGGACGAATGTGAGGAATAAAAGCAGTCAGCTGACTGACGCAGGGCAGGAGTGCAGAGGAAGGCTGCACGTGGGCAGCTTGAGAGAGTGCCTTGTGCAGTTGGGAGAGAGCGACAGCAGGACAAGCAGCGTGAGACGAGCAGAGAAGACGCGGAGAAGCAAGGAAGACGTGGGGACAGCCACTGAGCAGCGCAGGTCAGCGCGCAGGAGGACTGTGCAGAAGCACAGTGGCGCAGAAGCCATGGCTCTGAAGCACTCTCCTCTCCCGGTTTAATCTTTCCAAACTTATATTTTATTTCTGTTTTTAATAATGTGTAACTAATTTTATTTTGGCTAGAGTTTAATTCAAAACCATGCATGTATTTGTAATATGAATTGATTACTTTTGGTTGTGATTTCTGAGTTGTGATTTAATTTGCTTAACTGCTTGATTGATAACTTATTTTTGTATGTCGATTAAGGATGCATACTTAATTTACATGCATGAATTTGATGCTAGAATATAAGTGAATTTCACCTAATCGTTATGAATTTATATTCACAAGTAGTAAAGGTTGTTGACCACAATCGTGTTAAGTAAATTCTTGGCATAAGTTTCATGCAATTCATAGTAACAAGTGCCTCGTCAATGCTTATGATTTTCATAGAACTTAATGATTCTTGCTTGTATCTCTATTATGCAATTCATGTAGGGAACTTGTAGGGAATGTTTTGGGTTGTCGTATGCAATCATCCAATCCATTAACTTAAGGAAAATCTGAGAATTAATTTAAGCGGACCTAATTAATTTGGGGCGTTGAGAATTTACAATTTATTGAAAGAACAACTGAAAAATCAATTTAGGTTGCATATGTGTCATGTGTGAAGAATAATCCTCTAGCCAGTCCGTCATCCATCCATTCACCTTAATTTCATGTTTTTGTCAATTCTGTAATTTAATTAAGTTTAATTTAAATTTCTTTAAAAATCAATCCCCCGTTTATTTTAAAGTGTTAAATTTATTAGAAATAAATTTAGTTTGTGTTTTCTTGAGTCTTGAGTTATTTTGAGTTTTTTTATTTGCTTTAGTTTATTTGTTAGTTTTATTTTGAGTGATTCTAGTTAAGTGTTTTGAGTCTAGTTTAGTGTTTTAAATTTTGTTTTTACGTTTTTAATTTAATTTTACTTTGGTTAGCATCCCTAGTTAATCCCCGGCCTAGAACGATCCCTACTTATCCATATACTACAACTGTCACAAATAGGGTTTAAATTTGTGCGTTAGTTAATTTTCGCATCAATTAATCCTTGCCATAAATAATTAAACCATTTAATTCATCTCCTTTGTTTCTTCAATCTCCACCTTATTTGGTGTAGGATACATTAGGTTCCTTTTAGCGAGGCAGTGGGCGATTAAAACCATTTTACATCGATTGTGAATTGAAACTTACTTTCAATTCTCCCTTTAGTGATTACACACGTTTAGGGCTTCCACAAACCATGAGTGACCCCTAGCAGCATATCATGGCTACCCAAGCTAATTAGAAGAGGTAGAGAACCTATTCAGTTTAGGATTACAAATGCAATACGGTCTTTCTCTAATCTAATACTCTTGACCACATTGTTTGGTTTGATAGTTTATTTATTCATGTCTACTATCCAATGTGATTCTTGTGCTTATATGATTACTTTGAATGTGAATTGGAACGCATTCTCAAATCTCATTCATACTCTGGCCAGAGATTTTAATCATATCATAGAGTATTCTCCCTCAAGCCAATTGAAGGTTAGAGATCCCTTGTTGCGCATTCACTTGTCTCCATGACTAAGTGGCTTAACCCCAATGATGTCGTGGACACCCCGATGGGGTGACTTTGACATAATCAAAGATCAAGGACTTAACCACAAGACAACAACTGTGATGCCTCAGGTCAAAGGACTAATTTGCATTATCCCAAACATGAGTTCTCATGTGACATGAGTATGAGAACTCCTCGTTGATCGTGTTCAGTGAACTCATTCTCTATTGAGCACCTACGTACTTGTCTTGATGTCACACACACCAATGACTCGAGACTAGTCACTCTCCCTGAGAGAAGACATAGCACGTACTGATCTTATCGGACTGTCAATGCCCAATTGGCAATCCTATGATCAGGAACGTTTAGGATGTGTCTACGAAAGAATGGTCTCATTAATCTAACTTCATTAGATTGCATTCTTCCAATCACATATTCCTTGGACTTTATCGTTTAAGCATATAACATTTATATGAGACGTCTCAAACAATAATGTTTGCCCTTTATATGTAAACTAGATTAGTTTAACATGTGAAATATCCGTAAAGTATCATCATATGAATGGCTTTAGGGCACATTTCCAACAATCTCCCACTTGCACTAGAGTCAATCAGCTTGGTCATCTGTTATGATTCCTCTTCTGTAGTCATTTCCTAAATGGCTGAGTAGTAGGCCTAGGAAATGGATATCTATATGTTATCCATAGAAGCAACCTTGAGAATATCGACGTCACCATTATACATGATTCCCAATCATGTGGTTCAGTTTCTCATATGAGTTCGGATCTTGATGAGACCTTGATTCCCAGGCTTGAGCTATCGCCCCATTAGTGTCGTAGTGTCAGTACACTAGATACACTTTCTGGTTGGAACCGAATAGAGAGTTCATAAATGAACTTTCCCATCCAAACAACATTGTTGTAAACTTCTATATGGCAATATATTTTGCATTCATAATGGAACACGCTAAAGTCATTACTTTAATGTTTCCATCCAAATATCTCTTTAGTCATAATAAAGAGATATCTGTTTATCTCTTCATTCATAATGAAGAAACATCCAATGATGGATTAGATTCACAATCTAATACATTTACGCTTCCATTACGTTACTCTAATTCTTCCTCATTCTTCGAGGAACCTATCCTTTAGTATTTCTTAAATACTTAAGGATTCACTTGACAGTTGCCATGGTTCTGATCCTGGGCTTGCATTGATATCGCCTTGTACCTTTCTAGGTACAACTCATATCAATGTTTTTCATACAATATGAAATACATAAATCACCTTTCTGCGTATGCATAAAGGATTCGATTTACGCATTATTTCTTTGGGAGTCAAAGGGTACGTTCCCTTTGAGAAGAGCTACCTCCTAGTCTCACTAGAGTTGTTCTTCTTATTGAAGTTTATCATCATATGAGAAACTTCCTAGCATCCTTTTGTCTATTATTAGGGCATGATATAATCCAATTATATCCTAAAATCTATCATTATAGATTTCCATCCCATGTATATAGACTATGTCTCCCATATACATTCTATCTTTATAGAATGTTTAAAGTCATAACTTTAACAATGAAGTATTCTTTTCATTTCCAAAATTAATATATCATAGATATATTTAAATTTTAGGAACATGATTAACTCCCACTAATCTTTTGTAAACCTAGTAAACAAAAGATTCATTTACATCTTTATGAGAAATCAAACGATTTGACCTTTTCTCTCATAAAACGCTTATGGCTCCCACTAGCTTGCTAAGATCCATGATGGTTGGATCTCTACAACTTACATGTTTTGTGATTCATAGTTTTAGACATATATTATTAGGACTATCTTAATAATGGTTTCGGAAACCTATATTATGTCCAAACATTGAATCAACATTTAGTTGTAGCTAGCTATCTTCGAATTAATTGAAACTAAGACTACGTCAAAAATGGTTCCTTCAAAGTCAACCATTCTCTTTGATTGTAGTCACCTTAAGCTACCAATTAGCTATGAATGTTTCATTATTTCGGGTCAAATGGTACTTTACCATTTCCTTGATTATATTTTGTATATACACTCAATGTAGTCATAAAGTTCAAACCATTCAACTGAGACGGTTTAAAATTCCTTTTGACTACCTTGGAGCTTGTGGTATAGGAACTAGGTTGTTATATTTGTTGATTATCATCTTGTCTCTCAAAGAACCCATTCTTTTGAGTTCTATTCCTAGTTCATTTGCTCTAAGGCAAATCACATTGTAGGATTACAATGAACTACTCAACAAACAACATTTGTTGGTTGGTTTATAGAAGTGATATCCAAAGGTTAATTTAAGGATATCCACAAGATAATTTTTAAACAAATATTGCTTATTAGCACACAACCCCAAATCTTAACACAATTAAGATTTGTCTTTCTTTCCAACTACATCCTATGGAGTTATGAAAATTTTGGAAGATCATCTAATTGACAATCATATTGTTTTAGAAGTATATATCCTATATATATGGGTAATTGATAACATCCAACGAACTAAATCTTATTCGAGTTCGTTCTTCTCCTAATGGAGAAAATCATTATCTTATGATGCTAATTTCCTTGATATCTTTCAAGGAAACTCATCTAAAGTGTTACCTTTCCTTAGATCAAATCTAAGGAGGTAAGTACTTTAGACGTCTTACTCATCAACTTACATTTCTTGAATTCTTTGAAACCTTTTGCAAAGTATTCGGACTTGTGTTTATTCATAATAAACTATAGTCCAACCGAGAGTGATCTTCGGTGAATGTCAAACAACATGAGTAGTATTATGTTGTGGACAAGTGCCACTAACATCTAAGTGAATTAACCTCAACAACTTTGTGATTCTTTATTCTTTCCAAAAGAATAAAGATTCGAACATTTCGCCTCTATACAATTTTGACAAGAAGGTATTGGATCCGGATCTAACGATCCAAAGCATCCATCTATAACCAACTTGTAATTTATGTTTTAGAGGTATCACAACTCAGTTGGGATTAGTCACTACCTTGCAACCTTTTGGGTTTTAAGCATCATTATATTCTAAACAGTTAACGCTACCATATCATCTCTACTATAGAGACAATCAATTAGATTACTATAATCCAATCAGTGATTAATAAAGAACAATGTTTTGTCAAACAAAACATTCATCCATCTCTACTATAGTGACGGAATTAAGTTCCTTAAAATTGGAATGTAAAGACAATCTTTGGTTTTTCCAATTTCTTTGGTAGTTCATATGAGGAAGTTAGTACCATCTGCTTTCGCAGAGATCTATATTTTATTCACGTTCCGAATGTGAAGTACTTTCTCTTCTCTCATTAATCTTCTACTTCTTATTAGCCACATTTCTACAACGATTGTAAAACATAGATACTAATACGGAATCAAGCATTCAAGTAGAAGAACCAACTGTTTTGAACTATTCAAGAACAATTTACAACACCTTCGAAAGGTGTGTTCTTGACACTTGCAAGACATTTCTTGCAAATACCCCTTCCAATGTCCATCCTTTCATAAAGAAAGTTTGTTCCCTTGGAGTTAATTTTATCTTCTTCATTTTGACTTCTCCTTTGACTACAATAGTCATGGTCCCTAAACTCCCACTATCTCTCTTGAAACCTTTTTCAATTGTGTTATACACATCAAACATTTTGGAGAGTGTGTAGTTATTGTTCACTACATAGTTTACAATAAACTTAGTGAACCATTAGGATAGGGACATAAAGGTGAAGTCCTAGCTTAGTTTCCGTCTCGTTAAGTGGTTTATCACTTCAACACTCAATGATTCAAAATCATCATAAGTCCATGTTGATGGACTATTTTTGTCAACCAACCATTATGTTCTAAACATAATTACAAACTTTCAAGAGTTGTTCAAGGCAACTCTCATTTCTTCATAAGTTCCTTTGTTCATATAACGAAGGAATAAGCATTGGTTGTTTGTGTTGTCCTCTTCATGATAGACATTTCTAACATGTTCTTCCAATGATACATTATCAATAGGAAGATTGTGAGGATGAGACTTCTTAGGTACATGCACAATCCATTTAAGACAATCTTTGGGATTGTGTTACCAAGTCCGGAAACTAAAACATTCTGCTTTTCTTTGTCAAGTTTTGGATAGCGTTTGCAAATATATTGGTAAACAAATACATAAGGAATATAAATTGATTGATTTTAAGCCATTTGATTTGGGTCTTTAAATCAAATAGCACCACCCACTATTTTTGGCAAATTCCATATCCCTCATTGGAATTCGAGAGTTTTGGAGGAAACTCTTAGTAGGTTATGGGAGACTCACTATTACCAAGCCCACCTCACAATGATATGATGTTGGCTAGCATTAATAATAATGAGAGAGTACGCTTACTCATTTGCAACTAATGCAAGTACCCATCAATTTGGCCTCTAGAGAATGTTGCCTCACGATGATACGATGTTGGCGCCATTGCACTTAGTTAAGTTATTCCCACCATGCTTAGTTCGTGAAGGGGTTCAAGAATAGCCTCACGATGATACGATGTCGGCCATCCTCGTTGCCTACACTAACCTCATCAAGTATGTATATAGACTCCTCCTGAGTATAAGCATGCACTTTGTACTCCCCCATGATAGGGTGAAGCCGGTGTACAAGTCATAAACGATTGGAGCCTACCACGGTGGAAGGCCACGAAAGAGTGTTCTAAGCACTCTCACGCTTTTCAACTTAATAATGGTTTGGTTGAGGGCTTTAGGTCTCATCACATATAATTAACATTGTAACTAATTAAATTGAATGCAACATTTTCATTTGGTTTTTGTATCCATAAAATTGATTTAAATGGAGCTAAATAAAATGAAAATCCAATTCTCATTTAAAGAGACAAAACAATTTTTGTTCCCTACTTAATTTGGGCCATCATGCAATAACCACAACTTTTTGGGCTATATTGCGAAACACAAACTTTTGGGGTCACTTTGTAAAAACACAAAAGTCCACTACTTCATGTAATTACAACTAGAACCCAAAAATTTCAACAAATACAAAAAACTTCATTAAAGGAGCAAAACAATTTGTCCTTTAACGTTTTTGGGCCTTAACGTAAAAACGTAAACTTTTGGGCCAAAGTGCAAATACACAAAAGTATCAAAACTTTATGTAATTGAATAAAAGACCCAAAAATACCCTATTCTATTAGGGTGGCCGGCGATGATAGAAAAAATATGATTTTTACAAAGTTTTTGTAAGTGGGTTTTATTAGGTGAGGTAAAGATGAAATATTTTGAATTTATGTTAAACTTTTTAAAAAGTTTGTCTACCATTATAACCATTAATTGAATTTATGTCAAACCTTTTAAAAAAGTTTGTCTACCATTAAAACCATTAATAATACTTTACAAATAATCATCACCCACTAAAATCACCCACTAAAATTAAACCAAAACTTTATGTAAAAACATAAAACATTTTGAATCAAAACTTCAAAACTTTTTGTTCTTGGCAAGAACTTCAAGAACATTGAAGAACACTCATGAAAACTCATAATAGCTCCATGAATGTTTTCACTCACCAAAACTCAAATTTTCATCACTCAAAAGAGGGTTAACATCCTAGGGTACTTAGGGGTTCCAAAAGTCACTTTAAAACCATTTTAACAAGACAAACATGAACCAAAAAAATCACCCTTTGGATTTGGCCGAATTTCCCAAAAAACATGGCACCAAATTTTAGCTCCAAAATTCATGCTCATATGAACTACATCTACAACATTTGAGATGGCAAATTTTCTAACAAAATTTACATTCAAAGAAACAAGAATAAAGCTTGTAACATATTACAACTTTTAAATAAAAAAACTATGAACTACAAAACCCAAAATGATTCACCAACTACTAGACCTAGGCTCTTGATACCACTTGAAGGAAATTTTGTGAAAAACATGTTCATTTGAATAACATCATATAGCATGCAATTAACAAATTAAAGGCGGAATCATGCTTTCATGCATTCAAAAACAAAACATCAACCATGAAATTCAAAGCCTAGTAGATTGGTGAACCTTGACTCAACTTAAAAACAACAATTTGTTAGTTGAGAAATATTTACCTTTGTAGATTCCTCTTTGCATATGCAAAGGATAATCACCCAAGAGATAGGGCCTTCATTCCTTGCTTCTTAGCTCCATGTTTTTGGTTAGAAGAATAGGTTCTCCAAGTTCCCAAAATTGAGAACCTCTAAAGATTCTACACCAAGGTTGGATTGGAGAGGAAATGAGTGACCTTGAGGAAATAGAATTGCTAGACAATATCCCCCAAGGTGGTTGGCCTCTTAGAGAGAAATGGAAGCTTTGTGTTCTCACCAATTTTCTCTAAAATCAACAACTTATGAATTTTAGGTTATAAAGTTCTTTATATAGTCACTTCTTTAAATGACCTAAAGAACTAAAAACCCTAATTCAACACTAAATGGATATGGGCTTTTGGGCCTTTGTGAATCTTTATTCATTAAGTTGTCATACAACTTAAGTCAATGGGCTTTGACGTTCGAAGCCCATTGGGCCTTAAGGTCCAAAAACTATCCCGAGGTCTTTAACGAACTTATTCGTTTGATTAATTAACATATTAATTAATCCTTGCCATAAATAATTAAACCATTTAATTCATCTCCTTTGTTTCTTCAATCTCCACCTTATTTGGTGTACGATACATTAGGTTCCTTTTAGCGAGGCAGTGGGCGATTAAAACCATTTTACATCGATTGTGAATTGAAACTTACTTTCAATTCTCCCTTTAGTGATTACACACGTTTAGGGCTTCCACAAACCATGAGTGACCCCTAGCAGCATATCATGGCTACCCAAGCTAATCAGAAGAGGTAGAGAACCTATTCAGTTTAGGATTACAAATGCAATACGGTCTTTCTCTAATCTAATACTCTTGACCACATTGTTTGGTTTGATAGTTTATTTATTCATGTCTACTATCCAATGTGATTCTTGTGCTTATATGATTACTTTGAATGTGAATTGGAACGCATTCCCAAATTTCATTCATACTCTAGCCAGAGATTTTAATCATATCATAGAGTATTCTCCCTCAAGCCAATTGAAGGTTAGAGATCCCTTGTTGCGCATTCACTTGTCTCCATGACTAAGTGGCTTAACCCCAATGATGTCGTGGACACCCCGATGGGGTGACTTTGACATAATCAAAGATCAAGGACTTAACCACAAGACAACAACTGTGATGCCTCAGGTCAAAGGACTAATTTGCATTATCCCAAACATGAGTTCTCATGTGACATGAGTATGAGAACTCCTCGTTGATCGTGTTCAGTGAACTCATTCTCTATTGAGCACCTACGTACTTGTCTTGATGTCACACACACCAATGACTCGAGACTAGTCACTCTCCCTGAGAGAAGACATAGCACGTACTGATCTTATCGGACTGTCAATGCCCAATTGGCAATCCTATGATCAGGAACGTTTAGGATGTGTCTACGAAAGAATGGTCTCATTAATCTAACTTCATTAGATTGCATTCTTCCAATCACATATTCCTTGGACTTTATCGTTTAAGCATATAACATTTATATGAGACGTCTCAAACAATAATGTTTGCCCTTTATATGTAAACTAGATTAGTTTAACATGTGAAATATCCGTAAAGTATCATCATATGAATGGCTTTAGGGCACATTTCCAACAAAACTTCCATCAAATCCTCCTTCAAGATCAAGCCCCAATGACTCTTGAAGAACTTCCACAATTCAAGATCAAGCCCTGACGGCCCCCTTGAAGAAAGCGTTCATCGTTCATCACCTGTTCATTCTAAAATCAAGCCTTGAAGGCCCTTGGATCAACAACACAATCCACAAATCTACATATTACGAAGATCGAATCAGAGGCTAAATTTGTAGAAGAGATTGTAACCCCTAAATCATTAATACAAATATTATTTTCTACACGTGTTCTTGTCTCATTCATCGCATGAATTTCCGTGTTTACAAATTTGGCACGCCCAGTGGGACAATCTCTACCTCTCATCTCTATCTTCAAATCCGCAAAAAGCACAAATGGCATCAAGGAAGGTTCAAGCGATTCCCACAACCAATGCGAAAAACAAGAGCGTCCTCGCCGCAAGTGGTGTCACTTCGGGCATCATAACTCGAAGCAAGGCAATAACTCTTTCTGCCGCTTCTTCCACCCCTATATCGACTCTGCCGATGGAGCAAGAGCACCAGAGGCACGAGCCCGTGATCACCCTGGCCTCGCTACAAGCACCAAGAGAGGAAAGTTCAAAGAAGTACTTCGATTCCATGTTTTTCGATGCCGACTCAAGCAGCATCTCAGCCATGCAAGTCATGATCACCGGAGCGACTTCAATCGATGAGTAGCTGGCTCAAATGAATAAAGCGATCGCAAGGCTAACACGGACTGTGGAAGAAAAAGATTTGCAAATCCCTGCGCTCGCCAACCGACTGGAGGCACATGACGGCGAGAACCTTGACCCAAAGGTTGATCCACCAAAGAAAGGAGCCGGCGAAGAAGAGGAGCCTCCGGTGGAGAAAGTCGATACATAGCTAGAGCCAGACCAAGCATCAGCGCTCATGGGATTTCTCTCTATCCAGCAGCTGCAGGAGATGATCGCCAACACCATCAAGGCGCAGTACGAAGGAAGCTCACATGACTCCGTACTATACTCAAAGCCCTACTCCAAGAAGATTGACGCTTTGAAGATGCCGAGGGGTTATTAGCCACCAAAATTCATGCAGTTCGATGGAAAAGGAAACCCAAAGCAACATGTCGCCCTTTTCATTGAAACTTGCAACAATGCTAGAATAGAGGGAGACTACCTTGTCAAGCAGTTTGTGCGCTCGTTGAAAGGTAACGCCTTTGACTGGTACACCGACCTCGAGCCCGAATCTGTCAACAGTTGGGATCAGCTAAAGAGGGAGTTCCTCAACCGCTTCTACAGCACTTGCCGCACCGTAAGCATGCGAAAGCTGACCAGTACGAAACAGTGGAAGGATGAACTTGTCGTTGACTACATCAATAGATGGCGTTCATTAAGTCTGGATTGCAAAGAACGGCTTTCTGAAACCTCTGCCGTTGAGATGTGCGTTCAAGGTATGCATTGGGGGTTACATTACATCCTTCAAGGCATAAAACCAAGAACATTTGAGGAGTTGGCAACTCGTTCCCACGATATGGAGCTGAGTATCGCCAATCATTGGAAGAAGGAGCCGATCACCGACTTCGAGAAAGATAAGGTGTTTGCCCCGAATGTAGACAAGGCTGGGAAGAAGCCCGCCAAGGAAGCTTTTACTATCAACACTACCCCCATCAAGACCTCATATGCGCCTATCAAGATCTTTTCCAAGAATAAAGCAAAGGAGATAAAGAGAGGTGAGCCTCCTCTCACCCAAGACAGGTACAAAAACACCTTGAGAGAATTGGAGCAGAAGGTGTACCCTTTTCCTGACTCAGATATGGCCGCAATGTTAGACGACTTGCTAGAAAAAAAGGTAATCGAGCTACCCGAATACAAACGTCCCGAGGAGATGAATCGCGTAAACGATCCTAAGTACTGCAAGTACCATCGTATCGTGAGCCATCCTGTTGGTAAGTGCTTCGTCCTTAAAGAACTCATCATGAAGTTAGCACAACAATGGCAAATCGAGCTTGACCTTGAAGACACAGCTGCAACACATACTACTACAATTGCGTTTGGATCCTTCGATCCTGTGCCTCTCCAAGTGACACCTGACCACTCCCATCAATACTCAAGCTGCATGACATCTTCTGCACAACCATCACTGGGGGCAAGCAACCAAGGTGCACTTACCAACAATGACGAAGGATGGACCTTGGTGACCTACAAAAAGACAAGGAAGCCAAAACCACAAGCCACAAGGCCAAAGGCGGAACAAGGGAGAAAGCACCGCCGCCGCAACAATAGGAAACCCAAAGGAAACATAAGGGCTGTTAAGCCAACATACGCTGGGGAACCTATGGAGCAAGAGCCACGCATTCCAGTCTCCTTGCACGAGTACTTCTCGAATGACTTCTTCCAACAGTGCACTACCGTTGCCTGTCACATGGTGGATGTGGAGATAGAAGAGCCCTCGAAAGGCAATGCTATCACAGTAGAGGAAGAGATGACCCTCACACCTAAAGAAGGCATACCGACACATGTCAGCATCAAGGAAGTGTTACGATTGCCCAAGGGGATGAGAAAAGCGCTATTAGGGGTCTTAGCGAGTCCTGACGACCATAAGGTGCAAGACAGCAAGAATGAAGGCTTGAAGCTTCGGCCACACGAATGTGCCACATGTTGTGCCACCCATGATGTAATCAACTTCACTGACGAAGACTTACTGCTAGGATCAAGGCCTCACAACCGCCCTCTCTTAGTCTCTGGGTACATAAGGGAGCACAAAGTCAACCGCATGCTTGTGGATGGTAGATCGGCCATAAACCTCATGCTAAAGTCAACAATGACCACAATCGGCATCAAGGTGGATGAACTATCCCTAAGCCGTTTGCTAATCCAGGGTTTTAACCAAGGAGGACAAAGAACGATAGGCATGATCCGAGTGGAGATGACTATTGGTGAACTCAAATCAAGCACGATATTCCACGTGATTGATGCAAGAACTTCCTACATCTTGCTCCTAGGAAGGCCTTGGATCCACGGGAATGGAGTAGTGCCATCCACCCTCCACCAATGCTTAAAATTCTACTAGGAATGAGTAAAGGTGATCCAAGGTGATACCAAGCCATTCACAGAAGCCGAATCACACTTCGCAGACGCTAAGTTCTACATGGATGAAGACATGGTGCCCGAAGCTCTTCCAGAAGACATCAAATCCACAGGCAAAGCAGCACCTAAAAAGCAAGAATGGCAAGCCATGCCCAACAAGCAAGAAGGGCAAGCCGTGCCATCTTTAAGTAAAAACGATGACGAGTCTGCTAAACCTACAACAACCAAAAGGAGTAGAACGCATTCAGAAGGATTAAACACACCTATATTCCGATACATCCCGATGTCAAGAAAAAAGGATGGTCAATCCCCGTTCGAAACCGGAGCAAGCAAAGCCGACACACAGTGGCACAAGGATAATGTGAAGTTACTCAAGACGAATGCAGTTTTTCCTCTGACACAGCTAGGCAATGCTAAGGTTGCATGACTACCACAAGGCTTCATAAAAGCTCTGCCAAAGGGGGTGGAACCAAGCTTTCTTCCAACCAAGAGGACCGAAGAAGGTTTTGATCCAAACGCCTACAAGCTCATGTCGAAAGCTGGGTACGACTTCGCTTCCTCTTCGAATCCTGGAAAGAAGGTTTCAAACACAGTCAACAACAAAGAACATAACCTCACCAAGACTCAAAAGAAGTTGAAAGAGCATGGTTATAGAGTTGACAACAACAAAGCTGGGCTCGGCTTCACACCAAATGCACCCGTGAAGATTTCAAGCAAAGCTAAAAACGCTAGCACTCAACACATCAGTGTGAGTGTTGAACAAAATAAAGAGGAGCGTAAGTCTGCTCCTCGGACATCTTCGATAGGATGAATCGTTCGAGGCCTAGAATTTCGGCACTTGATCGTATTGGTGGTCAAGACCAAACCTCCGTTTTTAAGAGGCTTAACACACCAACATCCCAAAGATCTGTTTTTGAAAGGTTGTCAAAACCCAAGAAATGAAGCAACACAGCTAGCTCTCCTCAGTGATGGTTAGCTTTGGAAAGACTTGAAGACAACAAAAAGCCTTCTAGAAAGAGGGAAATGACGCCAAAGGAAGAAAAGCTCGACAGTCTGGCAAGAAAAGATGATGTTCGAAGCTCTATTCCTTCAAGGATGAAATGCCAAGCAATCTTGGAGGTTCACACAATTGGTTCACCGAAAGTGAGAAGGCGCACCATCATTCACACCGGCCAATCTTCACGCCAACAAGCCCGAAAGGACGGCACTAAAAAGGAAGTCCAAGACGTCTTCCACATCACGATCCAAGAAGGCAAAGAAGATGAAATCCCCGCGGAAGACGTCACTGCCGCACCACCATAACTTGAGGATGAGGGGCAAGCCACGGTTGATGATTTCAAGGAGCTCAACTTAGGCACAAAAGAGGAGTCGAAGCCTATCTTTGTAAGTGCTAAGTACGGATGAGACAGAAGAGTATTACCAACTGCTACTAGAGCACAAAGACATCTTTGCTTGGACCTACAAGGAAATGCCCATCCTTGACCTTGTCATCGCTGTGCATCATCTTGCAGTCAAGCCTGGAACGCGACCAATAAAGGAAACTCAAAGGCGATATCGATCGGAGCTCATCCCACAAATTGAGGCTGAGATTGACAAGCTAATCGAAGCAGGCTTCATTCAAGAGGTGCAATACCCCAAGTGGATCTCCAACATCGTCATCGTCATCGTCCTTAAGAAATTTGGACAAATACGTGTTTGTGTAGACTTACGGGACCTCAACGATGCCTGCCCGAAGGACGACTTCCCATTGCCAATCATCGAAATCATGGTGGATGCAACCACTAGCCATGAAGCACTGTCATTCATGGACAACTCTTCTGGATACAATCAAATTCGCATGGCTCTCGAAGACGAGGAACTAACAGCCTTCCGCACTTCAAAAGGTATCTACTACAAGGTGATGCCCTTTGGTCTAAAAAACATTGGAGCCACATATCAACGCGCAATGCAGAAAATCTTCAATGACATGCTACACAAAAACGTAGAATGTTATGTAGACGATGTTTTGGTCAAGACAAAGAAAAGATCAGGTCACTTGAAGGATCTGCGAATAGTGTTCGAAAGGTTGCGAAAATACAACCTTAAGATGAACCCGTTAGAGTGCGCATTTGGCGTCACCTCGGGAAAGTTCCTCGGCTTCATTGTCAAGCACCGTGGCATTGAAGTGGACCAATCAAAGATCAAGGCCATTCAAAGCATGCCTGAACCAAGAAACCTGCACGAGCTGAAAAGTCTACAAGGACGACTAGCCTTCATCAGATGTTTTATCTCCAACCTTGCAGGGCGTTGTCAACCGTTCAGTCAACTTATGAAGAAGGATGTTTCGTTCATATGGGACAAAGCATGCCACAATGCTTTTGTAAGCATAAAAAAGTATTTATTAAGTCCACCTATCCTGGGGGCGCATGCGCTCGGGAAACCGCTCATATTGTACATCGTCGCTCAGGAAAGTTCAGTTGGAGCACTCTTGGCACAAGAGAATGAATTCCAGAAAGAGGGCGCGCTCTACTACCTCAGCCGAACTCTCACCGGCACTGAGTTGAACTACTCCCCAATAGAAAGGATGTGCCTCGCTTTGATGTTCGCCATTTAGAAGCTCAGGCATTACATGCATGCTTACACCATCCACCTGGTTGCTAAAGTTGACCCGATCAAATACGTCATGTCTAAACCAGTCTTGACAGGGCGACTAGCTAAATGGGCGTTGCTTCTTAATCAATACGAGATCATCTACATCCTAGCTAAAGCCGTCAAGGGACAAGCACTAGCAGACTTCCTTGCCGATCATCCAATCCCAGCCGATTGGAAAATCTCAGACGACTTGCCTGACGAAGAGGTGTTCTACATCGACATCTTCCCGACATGTACGATGTTCTTCGATAGATCTGCACGAGCAGACGGAGCGGGGGCAGGAGTAGTATTCATGTTGCCACAAAGGTAAATACTACCTTATTCCTTCCAACTAAGCGAACTATGCTCTAACAACGTTGCTGAGTACTAAGCACTAATCCTTGGTCTCCAAATGGCGATCAACATGGGAATCATAGCCCTTGAGGTATTTGGTTACTCCAAGTTTATAATCAATCAACTCTTAACTGAATATGAGGTGAGGAAAGATGATCTTGTCCCATACTTCAGGCTGGCAACTCAACTGCTACAAAAGTTCGAGACTGTGACACTAGAACATGTGCCAAGAAAAGAAAATCAAATGGCAGACGCTCTCGCCAACCTAGCCTCAAGTATGACACTAGGAGAAGAGGAAGCTGCAGACGTGCCAGTTTTCCAAAGATGGGTGATCCCGCTCGTCACTGAAATGCTACTAGATGATACAAATGTCATCTCAGTACTTCCAGTCGATGCTGAAGAGTGGAGACATCCGCTAATCGACTACCTGGAGCATGGAAAACTTCCAGATGATCCTAGATATCGCTCTGAAATACGTCGACGAGCACCTCGCTTTCTCTACTATAAAGGAACACTCTATCGACACTCTTTTGAAGGAGTACTTCTGAGATGCCTAGGTGATGAAGAAGCCAATCAAGCCATGGAAGAAGCACACTCAGGCGTATACGGGGCGCATCAGTCTGGACCAAAGCTACATTTTCAGCTCAAAAGAATGGGTTACTACTGGCTAAGCATGGTGAAGGATTGTCTGGAACACGCCAAAAGGTGCCAAGCCTGCCAATTCCACGCCAACTTCATACATCAACCGCCTGAACCATTACACCATACAGTTGCTTCATGGCCGTTCAATGCATGAGGATTGGACGTCGTAGGGCCGATTGCACCAAAGTCATATGCAGGAGAAGCATACATCATAGCTGCAACATATTACTTCTCCAAGTGGGCTGAAGCCATACCTCTAAGGGAAGTCAAGAAGAAAACCGTCGTCCATTTCAACAAGGAGCATATCATCCACCGATATGGTGTGCCTCGCTACATAATCACTGACAATGGAAAACAGTTCTCCAACCGACTCGTAGACAAGCTCTGTGAGAAATACAAATTCAAACAGCATAAGTCTTCCATGTATCATGCTCCGGCCAACAGTCTTGCAGAAGCATTCAACAAAACATTGTGCAACCTCCTGAAGAAGGTGATCGGTCGAACAAAGAGAGACTGGCACGAAAGAATAAGCGAAGCACTTTGGGCATGTAGGACGACACATAGGACTCCTACATAAGCTACGCCTTATTCTCTCGTATATGGCATGGAAGTTGTTCTACCACTCGAAAGTCAAATCCCCTCACTAAGGATGGCTATACAAGAAGGCTTGACTGATGAAGACAATGCAAAGTTGCGCCTTCAAGAGCTGGAAGCGTTAGATGAGAGAAGGCTTGAAGCTTAGCAGCACTTGGAGTGTTATCAGGCATAACTCTCCAAGGCTTTCAACAAGAAAGTTCGCCCTCGTTCTTTTCAAGTGGGAGATCTCGTCCTTGCATTGCTTAGGCCTATCATCACAACTCACAAAACAAAAAGCAAGTTCACATCAAAGTGGGATGGACCTTACGTAATACAAGAAGTCTACACCAATGGCGCCTACTTAATCATGGCAGAAGACGGCTTGGAGATTAGCCCCATCAATGGCAGATTCTTGAAACACTACTACCCTTAAAACAAACGGACCATGCTCATGTCCCGTAAGAGCATAAACTGCGTACGGCACAAAAAAAAATGTGTTTGAACTACGTTATGACTTGATCTTTTCTTTGGAAGGGTACGTAGGTAGCTCGAACATTCAATTTCGAGTTCAGTCACATCACAATAAAAAAATAATAATAATAAGGGTTTTATTAATGAAAGTCAAATTTATTACAAATGAAAAAACATTACTTTGTTAAAAAAAATGAAAAATAAAAAAATAATACATTTTCTGCAAAAAGAAAAAAAAGAAAAAAAAAAGAAAAGAAAATAACATAAAAAAAGGAATTGGGCCACCTCAGCCTCGTCTCCATCAACAGAAAGGGAGTCACAGCCCATGCCTCCCTTCATTTCACAGGCCTAGATGCCAAGAGCCCATCCAAAATGAAGCCCAATTAGAGCTTCCCAGAAGCTTCAACCCAAATACAATTTAAACCCAATATCAGAAGAGAACGACAACGAAAACGATGTCGTTGAATTCCAGAGGTTCTTTGTCAATGCGAGTTCCAGGCTTCAATCGTGTTTCCCTTCGGCTAACCGGAATGTGAAGAATATGGACTTGAGTGCGAGCAGGAAGAATCCTTCACCTCGAAGAGGCTGTTACCGCTCCGGTGAATGACCTCAGCCAGTCAACGCTTGGCTTGTCGGATTGTGGACACGTTATGCGACGTCGACCAGAAGATCTGGGCAGAGTGCAGGCTGGAGAGATGGTTGGATCAACTGCAGTTGTTGCTGTTCTATCTGGTTGCCATATTATCACACCTAATTGTGGTGACTCTAGGGCTCTTCTTTGATGATAAACTGAAACAATCCTCTTAACTCTCGATCAGAAGCTGGATAGAGAAGACGAACTCGAGAGGATTGAAGAAGAGAGAGCTTTTGGAGACGATCATCTTCCATTGGAGAAGAGTTCCGGACCTTCGATGGTGGCTCGATTCCGCTTTAGACTTTTGCGAACAACCAAATTCCTCATCTCCGCTATAAAACGTCACCACTGCCTGTCTCTCTCTATAGCGCCATCAGCAACATGTCCGAGTTCACGCAATGGGAGCAATGATGGTGTTAGGAGCTTGATCAATCTCTAAAGCTCATCCAAATCCCCAAACAGTCGGAACATGCCCTGAGACCTCCTGCGTGCACCACAACTCGACTTGGGCTTCAACCTGCGGATCCAGTAATGGCAGACCTTCCTCTGCGACACCTCTTCCCTTTTGGCACCAACCTTTTCGCTAGCTTCAGCTCCGGCGAGACCAAGTTCGAGCACCGGTGGTTTGTCGATGTACAAGGTGGTGCAGCTTTTGAAGTCCCAAGGCCTGGAGCGGGTCAAGGTCTTCAACTCCGACCCGGCTGTGCTCCGGGCCCTTGCTGGGTCCGACATCATGGTCACCGTTGACCTTCTTCTCTGCTCTACTCCAGTTTTCAAATGCTGAAACTATTCTCTACCACTAAACCCAACCCACAGCCACCTTGCGTCAAGCTTTATGCTCTCCGCCCCGATACGGTGATGAAGGTGGAGAGGCCAACTGAAGTCGAAGAGCTCGAAAATGACGGTAACAATGATTGAAGGCTAATGGCTTTCTCTGGGCAGAGGGGAAAGATGTCGTGTTTCGGCAACCTGAGTCGGGGCGAGAGTCACCATCTGACATCCTCTAAAACCATCAGCTCATCGAGTCTCCAACTCCACTACCTTCTCCTGCCCTCTATGGAAGCCCTCTGTGCCCATCCACTTCTGCTGGTAAATCTCAGTTTGATCACCATGCGACGGCGACAACAACACATGAGTTGTGTACGTGAACCAACTGGCAGTGAGTATGAACGAAGCGAGGGAGTTGCGGGACTATTGTAGCTTCGTCTTCTCCTCTGCTTGGCACAACACCATGTAGTCATCTTTTCCTCTACATGGCACAATAACAACTCGGATCATCCTCTCCATTGTATTGTGATTGTCTCTGCATTAAAGCCGTTCGCCACGACATCAGTGAGAGAAATAAGACACAGCGAGGTAAACGTGGAAGAATTGGGAGGATAAGGAAGATGCAATGCATCAGCGGGCAGAAGCACAGCGGCAGAGCACGGCAAAGAAGGCAGTTACAAGACGCACGCTACAGTAGCAAAGAAAACCAAAATGCTACGCAATCGCATTACGCACTCCCGCAGCGATCACGCAAGCATTTTCTTGCACTGCACAGCAACATCACCATCGAGGGAAAACAGTGACCAAAAGGCACTACACAACAAAACCCCATTGTAGTCTTTTGCATGGCACCACACGGCAACGTCACCACCGAGGGAAAACTGTGATCAAAAGGTACTACACAGTGAAACCTTGTTGCAATCTTTTGCACAGTACCACACGGTAAAAAGTGACACACTGCAACAAGCTTCAAGCACTAAGACTCACGGCAATGTCACCACCATGATCAAAGTCGGCAAAGAACTTCAGTGACCGCCGTCAAACGACTAGCCGGTCGCGAAGCTCGACGCGTTGCACTACTTCAAGCTCTTCACTCGGGCCGCCATGATCAAAGTCGGCGAAGAACTTCAGTGATCGCCGTCAAACGACTAGCCGGTCGTGAAGCTTGATGCTTTGCACTACCACCAAGCTTGACCCCAGCTCTCCGTCCGTCTTCGTCCTTCACTGCAAATTCCCCAGCCCATCATCAAAATTTATACAAAAAAAAATATAATAAAAAAATGGGATGGTGGAGCAAAGTGGTGCGGCGCCACGTTAAAAGAAAGTAAAAATAATATATAATATATATATATATATGTAAATGGTGGAATCTTGGTGGATAGCACCATGACAAAGAAAAAAAATATAAATAAATAAATTATAAAGGTTATGGTGCGTGCTACTATTAGCAAGTCAAGAAAAAAAAAAGGGAAAAGGGGTGGTGGCGACAGAATAATTGAAAAGTAGAAAGTAGGGGAAGGATGGTGCATCAGGCACTAAAAAAAAAAGGGAAGTAACACATCTTAGTGAGATATATGCTCTATTTGTACTTGGCACAATACGCTGAATGAAATAAAGGATGTCTATTGATATCACTGAGAAGTTACAAATATGTAAAAAAAAAATAAAAAAATAAAAAAAATAATAATAATTAAAAAAAAAAAAAAGAGAAAAGATGGGGCCTTCACAAAGGTTGCTCACGTGAAGCCTCAACACCCAGCGGAACCCTAGAAGAAGGAGGCACTGAAGATTGATCATGTGGCGCCTCAATACTTGGTCGAACTCCAGATGGTGAAGGCAAAAAGTGCCTCTTGAATGTAGCCACAAACTTCTGATGGTCACTTTGAATCCGACCTTCGAAGTTTTGCAGCTGATCAAGCTTCCTCTTCATGCTCATCGAATAATTATTTGTAAGCATGTGCAAATCTCTATTCTCGCTCTTGAGCTGTCTGATCTCTTGTTTAAGATTTTCCACCTCGGTCGTCAATGATTCAACTTGGCGAGCTCTAGCAAGTAGACGTTGGCCCATGTTAGACACAGAGCCCGCACACTGAACACTGAGAGCCTGGGAGTCTTGAACAGCCAACTCATCAGTGTTGGAAATGTTCCCTAAAGCCATTCATATGATGATACTTTACGGATATTTCACATGTTAAACTAATCTAGTTTACATATAAAGGGCAAACATTATTGTTTGAGACGTCTCATATAAATGTTATATGCTTAAACGATAAAGTCCAAGGAATATGTGATTGGAAGAATGCAATCTAATGAAGTTAGATTAATGAGACCATTCTTTCGTAGACACATCCTAAACGTTCCTGATCATAGGATTGCCAATTGGGCATTGACAGTCCGATAAGATCAGTACGTGCTATGTCTTCTCTCAGGGAGAGTGACTAGTCTCGAGTCATTGGTGTGTGTGACATCAAGACAAGTACGTAGGTGCTCAATAGAGAATGAGTTCACTGAACACGATCAACGAGGAGTTCTCATACTCATGTCACATGAGAACTCATGTTTGGGATAATGCAAATTAGTCCTTTGACCTGAGGCATCACAGTTGTTGTCTTGTGGTTAAGTCCTTGATCTTTGATTATGTCAAAGTCACCCCATCAGGGTGTCCACGACATCATTGGGGTTAAGCCACTTAGTCATGGAGACAAGTGAATGCGCAACAAGGGATCTCTAACCTTCAATTGGCTTGAGGGAGAATACTCTATGATATGATTAAAATCTCTGGCCAGAGTATGAATGAGATTTGGGAATGCGTTCCAATTCACATTCAAAGTAATCATATAAGAACAAGAATCACATTGGATAGTAGACATGAATAAATAAACTATCAAACCAAACAATGTGGTCAAGAGTATTAGATTAGAGAAATACCGTATTGCATTTGTAATCCTAAACTGAATAGGTTCTCTACCTCTTCTGATTAGCTTGGGTAGCCATGATATGCTGCTAGGGGTCACTCATGGTTTGTGGAAGCCCTAAACGTGTGTAATCACTAAAGGGAGAATTGAAAGTAAGTTTCAATTCACAATCGATGTAAAATGGTTTTAATCGCCCACTGCCTCGCTAAAAGGAACCTAATGTATCGTACACCAAATAAGGTGGAGATTGAAGAAACAAAGGAGATGAATTAAATGGTTTAATTATTTATGGCAATGATTAATTAATATGTTAATTAATCAAACGAATAAGTTCGTTAAAGACCTCGGGATAGTTTTGGACCTTAAGGCCCAATGGGCTTCGAACGTCAAAGCCCATTGACTTAAGTTGTATGACAACTTAATGAATAAAGATTCACAAAGGCCCAAAAGCCCATATCCATTTAGTGTTGAATTAGGGTTTTTGGTTCTTTAGGTCATTTAAAGAAGTGACTATATAAAGAACTTTATAACCTAAAATTCATAAGTTGTTGATTTTAGAGAAAATTGGTGAGAACACAAAGCTTCCATTTCTCTCTAAGAGGCCAACCACCTTGGGGGATATTGTCTAGCAATTCTATTTCCTCAAGGTCACTCATTTCCTCTCCAATCCAACCTTGGTGTAGAATCTTTAGAGGTTCTCAATTTTGGGAACTTGGAGAACCTATTCTTCTAACCAAATCCATGGAGCTAAGAAGCAAGGAATGAAGGCCCTATCTCTTGGGTGATTATCCTTTGCATATGCAAAGAGGAATCTACAAAGGTAAATATTTCTCAACTAACAAATTGTTGTTTTTAAGTTGAGTCAAGGTTCACCAATCTACTAGGCTTTGAATTTCATGGTAGATGTTTTGTTTTTGAATGCATGAAAGCATGATTCCGCCTTTAATTGTTAATTGCATGCTATATGATGTTATTCAAATGAACATGTTTTTCACAAAATTTCCTTCAAGTGGTATCAGAGCCTAGGTCTAGTAGTTGGTGAATCATTTTGGGTTTTGTAGTTCATAGTTTTTTATTTAAAAGTTGTAATATGTTACAAGCTTTATTCTTGTTTCTTTGAATGTAAATTTTGTTAGAAAATTTGCCATCTCAAATGTTGTAGATGTAGTTCATATGAGCATGAATTTTGGAGCTAAAATTTGGTGCCATGTTTTTTGGGAAATTCGGCCAAATCCAAAGGGTGATTTTTTGGGTTCATGTTTGTCTTGTTAAAATGGTTTTAAAGTGACTTTTGGAACCCCTAAGTACCCTAGGATGTTAACCCTCTTTTGAGTGATGAAAATTTGAGTTTTGGTGAGTGAAAACATTCATGGAGCTATTATGAGTTTTCATGAGTGTTCTTCAATGTTCTTGAAGTTCTTGCCAAGAACAAAAAGTTTTGAAGTTTTAATTCAAAAAGTTTTATGTTTTTACATAAAGTTTTGATTTAATTTTAGTGGGTGATTTTAGTGGGTGATGATTATTGGTAAAATATTATTAATGGTTTTAATGGTAGACAAACCTTTTAAAAGTTTGACATAAATTCAATTAATGGCTATAATGGTAGACAAACTTTTTTTTTAAAGTTTGACATAAATTCAAAATATTTCATCTTTACCTCACCTAACAAAACCCACTTACAAAAACTTTGTAAAAATCTTATTTTTTTTTATCATGGCCGGCCACCCTAATTAAATAGGGTATTTTTGGGTCTTTTATTCAATTACATAAAGTTTTGATACTTTTGTGTATTTGCACTTTGGCCCAAAAGTTTACGTTTTTACGTTAAGGTCCAAAAACGTTAAGGACAAATTGTTTTGCTCCTTTAATGAAGTTTTTTTTTGTATTTGTTGAAATTTTTGGGTTCTAGTTGTAATTACATGAAGTAGTGGACTTTTGTGTTTTTACAAAGTGACCCCAAAAGTTTGTGTTTCGCAATATAGCCCAAAAAGTTGTGGTTATTGCATGATGGCCCAAATTAAGTAGGGAACAAAAATTGTTTTGTCTCTTTAAATGAGAATTGGATTTTCATTTTATTTAGCTCCATTTAAATCAATTTTATGGATACAAAAACCAAATGAAAATGTTGCATTCAATTTAATTAGTTACAATGTTAATTAATTAAAGGGTGATTATGAACCTAAGCCGACGATAATTGAGCTATGTGAAAGGCCGTTTCAAATTTGTTTGAACCATGGGAATGTGTAGATTAATTTTGGTTGTAATTTGATTTGATCAAATGTTGTAAAAGAGCATAATCTCTTCTTTACTTTAAAGTAATTTGAATTATGCAAATGTTGTAAAGAGCATAAGCTATCTTTTACTTTGAAGTACTTCTTTCTTGCTTTATTTGATATGCATGAAAATGAAGTAGTTGGGTCCAACGCCCCTAGGAACAACACGCCTTAATGTGATTAAACGCGTAACTAAAATCAATCTCCATCCCTAGTCCGAGATTCAACACTAGGCTCGTGTTGAATCTAAACAAAGGTTCATAGTCATCCTAAGGCCCTAAGGCAACTATATAGTCCATCAAATGAATGCAAACCTTATGTTAGTAGTATCATATACTCTTGCTTTAAAAAACCGTTTTATAAGCATAGTGGGAGTATTATATACAACTAAAAACAAATGGACCAATAGTTGTAATAGGACCAAAATTGTTTTAATGTAGATTAAAATGAATACTTATATGTGATGAGACCTAAAACCCTCAACCAAACCATTATTAAGTTGAAAAGCGTGAGAGTGCTTAGAACACTCTTTCGTGGCCTTCCACCGTGGTAGGCTCCAATCGTTTATGACTTGTACACTGCTTCACCCTATCATGGGGGAGTACAAAGTGCATGCTTATACTCAGGAGGAGTCTATATACATACTTGATGAGGTTAGTGTAGGCAACGAGGATGGCCGACATCGTATCATCGTGAGGCTATTCTTGAACCCCTTCACGAACTAAGCATGGTGGGAATGACTTAACTAAGTGCAATGGCGCCAACATCGTATCATCGTGAGGCAACATTCTCTAGAGGCCAAATTGATGGGTACTTGCATTAGTTGCAAATGAGTAAGCGTACTCTCTCATTATTATTAATGCTAGCCAACATCATATCATTGTGAGGTGGGCTTGGTAATAGTGAGTCTCCCATAACCTACTAAGAGTTTCCTCCAAAACTCTCGAATTCCAATGAGGGATATGGAATTTGCCAAAAATAGTGGGTGGTGCTATTTGATTTAAAGACCCAAATCAAATGGCTTAAAATCAATCAATTTATATTCGTTATGTATTTGTTTACCAATATATTTGCAAACGCTATCCAAAACTTGACAAAGAAAAGCAGAATGTTTTAGTTTCCGGACTTGGTAACACAATCCCAAAGATTGTCTTAAATGGATTGTGCATGTACCTAAGAAGTCTCATCCTCACAATCTTCCTATTGATAATGTATCATTGGAAGAACATGTTAGAAATGTCTATCATGAAGAGGACAACACAAACAACCAATGCTTATTCCTTCGTTATATGAACAAAGGAACTTATGAAGAAATGAGAGTTGCCTTGAACAACTCTTGAAAGTTTGTAATTATGTTTAGAACATAATGGTTGGTTGACAAAAATAGTCCATCAACATGGACTTATGATGATTTTGAATCATTGAGTGTTGAAGTGATAAACCACTTAACGAGACGGAAACTAAGCTAGGACTTCACCTTTATGTCCCTATCCTAAATGGTTCACTAAGTTTATTGTAAACTATGTAGTGAACAATAACCACACACTCTCCAAAATGTTTGATGTGTATAACACAATTGAAAAAGGTTTCAAGAGAGATAGTGGGAGTTTAGGGACCATGACTATTGTAGTCAAAGGAGAAGTCAAATGAAGAAGATAAAATTAACTCCAAGGGAACAAACTTTCTTTATGAAAGGATGGACATTGGAAGGGGTATTTGCAAGAAATGTCTTGCAAGTGTCAAGAACACACCTTTCGAAGGTGTTGTAAATTGTTCTTGAATAGTTCAAAACAGTTGGTTCTTCTACTTGAATGCTTGATTCCGTATTAGTAACTATGTTTTACAATCGTTGTAAAAGTGTGGCTAATAAGAAGTAGAAGATTAATGAGAGAAGAGAAAGTACTTCACATTCGGAACGTGAATAAAATATAGATCTCTGCGAAAGCAGATGGTACTAACTTCCTCATATGAACTACCAAAGAAATTGGAAAAACCAAAGATTGTCTTTACATTCCAATTTTAAGGAACTTAATTCCATCACTATAGTAGAGATGGATGAATGTTTTGTTTGACAAAACATTGTTCTTTATTAATCAATGATTGGATTATAGTAATCTAATTGATTGTCTCTATAGTAGAGATGATATGGTAGCGTTAACTGTTTAGAATATAATGATGCTTAAAACCCAAAAGGTTGCAAGATAGTGGCAATTGTCCACAACATAATACTACTCATGTTGTATGACATTCACCGAAGATCACTCTCGGTTGGACTATAGTTTATTTTGAATAAACACAAGTCCGAATACTTTGCAAAAGGTTTCAAAGAATTCAAGAAATGTAAGATTGATGAGTAAGACGTCTAAAGTAATTACATCCTTAGATTTGATCCAAGGAAAGGTAACACTTTAGATGAGTTTCCTTGAAAGATATCAAGGAAATTAGCATCATAAGATAAATGATTTTCTCCATTAGGAGAAGAACGAACTTGAATAAGATTTAGTTCGTTGGATATTATCAATTACCCATATATAGGATATATATGCTTCTAAGACAATATGATTGTCAATTAGAAGATCTTCCAAAATTTTCATAACTCCATAGGATGTAGTTGGAAAGAAAGACAAATCTTAATCATGTTAAGATTTGGGGTTGTGTGCTAATAAGCAATATTTTTTTTAAAATTATCTTGTGGATATCCTTAAATTAACCTTTGGATATCACTTCTATAAACCAACCAACAAATGTTGTTTGTTGAGTAGTTCATTGTAATCCTACAATGTGATTTGCCTTAGAGCAAATGAACTAGGAATAGAACTCAAAAGAATGGGTTCTTTGAGAGACAAGATGATAATCAACAAATATAACAACCTAGTTCCTATACCACAAGCTCCAAGGTAGTCAAGAAGGATTTATAAACCGTCTCAGTTGAATGGTTTGAACTTTATGACTACATTGAGTGTATATACGATATATACTCAAGGAAATGGTAAAGTACCATTTGACCCGAAATAATGAAACCTTCATAGCTAATTGGTAGCTTAAGTTGACTACAATCAAAGAGAATGGTTGACTTTGAAGGAACCATCTTTGACGTAGTCTTAGTTTCAATTAATTCGAAGATTGCTAGCTACAACTAAATGGTGATTCAATGTTTGGACATGATATAGGTTTCCGAAACCATTATTAAGATAGTCTTGATAATTTATGTCTAAAACTATGAATCACAAAACATGTAAGTTGTAGAGATCCAACCATCATGGATCTAAGCAAGCTAGTGGGAGCCATAAGCGTCTTATGAGAGAAAGATCAAAATTGTTTGATTTCTCATATAGATGTAAATGAATCTTTTGTTTACTAGGTTTACAAAAGATTAGTGGGAGTTAATCATATTCCTAAATTTAAATATATGTATGATATATTAATTTTGGAAATGAAAAGAATACTTCATTGTTAAAGTTATGACTTTAAAACTTTCTATAACGATAGAATGTATATGGGAGACATAGTCTATATACATGGGATGGAAATCTATAATGATAGATTTTAGGATATAATTGGATTATATCATGCCCTAATAATAGACAAAAGGTTGCTAGGAAGTTTCTCATATGATGATAAACTTTAATAAGAAGAACAACTCTAGTGAGACTAGGAGGTAGCTCTTCTCAAAGGGAACGTACCCTTTGACTCCCAAAGAAATAATGCGTAAATCGAATCCTTTATGCATACGCAGAAAGGTGATTTATGTATTTCATATTGTATGAAAAACATTGATATGAGTTGTACCTAGAAAGGTACAAGGCGATATCAGTGCAAGCCCAGGATCAGAACCATGGCAACTGTCAAGTGAATCCTTAAGTATTTAAGAAATACTAAAGGATAGGTTCCTCGAAGAATGAGGAAGAATTAGAGTAACGTAATGGAAGCGTAAATGTATTAGATTGTGAATCTAATCCATCATTGGATGTTTCTTCATTATGAATGAAGAGATAAATAGATATCTCTTTATTATGACTAAAGAGATATTTGGATGGAAACATTAAAGTAATGACTTTAGTGTGTTCCATTATGAATGCAAAATATATTGCCATATAGAAGTTTACAACAATGTTGTTTGGATGGGAAAGTTCATTTATGAACTCTCTATTCGGTTCCAACCATAAAGTGTATCTAGTGTACTGACACTACGACACTAATGGGGCGATAGCTCAAGCCTGGGAATCAAGGTCTCATCAAGATCCGAACTCATATGAGAGACTGAACCACATGATTGGGAATCATGTATAATGGTGACGTCGATATTCTCAAGGTTGCTTCTATGGATAACATATAGATATCCATTTCCTAGGCCTACTACTCAGCCATTTAGGAAATGACTACAGAAGAGGAATCATAACAGATGACCAAGCTGATTGGCTCTAGTGCAAGTGGGAGATTGTTGGAAATGTGCCCTAAAGCCATTCATATGATGATACTTTACGGATATTTCACATGTTAAACTAATCTAGTTTACATATAAAGGGCAAACATTATTGTTTGAGACGTCTCATATAAATGTTATATGCTTAAACGATAAAGTCCAAGGAATATGTGATTGGAAGAATGCAATCTAATGAAGTTAGATTAATGAGACCATTCTTTCGTAGACACATCCTAAACGTTCCTGATCATAGGATTGCCAATTGGGCATTGACAGTCCGATAAGATCAGTACGTGCTATGTCTTCTCTCAGGGAGAGTGACTAGTCTCGAGTCATTGGTGTGTGTGACATCAAGACAAGTACGTAGGTGCTCAATAGAGAATGAGTTCACTGAACACGATCAACGAGGAGTTCTCATACTCATGTCACATGAGAACTCATGTTTGGGATAATGCAAATTAGTCCTTTGACCTGAGGCATCACAGTTGTTGTCTTGTGGTTAAGTCCTTGATCTTTGATTATGTCAAAGTCACCCCATCAGGGTGTCCACGACATCATTGGGGTTAAGCCACTTAGTCATGGAGACAAGTGAATGCGCAACAAGGGATCTCTAACCTTCAATTGGCTTGAGGGAGAATACTCTATGATATGATTAAAATCTCTGGCCAGAGTATGAATGAGATTTGGGAATGCGTTCCAATTCACATTCAAAGTAATCATATAAGAACAAGAATCACATTGGATAGTAGACATGAATAAATAAACTATCAAACCAAACAATGTGGTCAAGAGTATTAGATTAGAGAAAGACCGTATTGCATTTGTAATCCTAAACTGAATAGGTTCTCTACCTCTTCTGATTAGCTTGGGTAGCCATGATATGCTGCTAGGGGTCACTCATGGTTTGTGGAAGCCCTAAACGTGTGTAATCACTAAAGGGAGAATTGAAAGTAAGTTTCAATTCACAATCGATGTAAAATGGTTTTAATCGCCCACTGCCTCGCTAAAAGGAACCTAATGTATCGTACACCAAATAAGGTGGAGATTGAAGAAACAAAGGAGATGAATTAAATGGTTTAATTATTTATGGCAAGGATTAATTAATATGTTAATTAATCAAACGAATAAGTTCGTTAAAGACCTCGGGATAGTTTTGGACCTTAAGGCCCAATGGGCTTCGAACGTCAAAGCCCATTGACTTAAGTTGTATGACAACTTAATGAATAAAGATTCACAAAGGCCCAAAAGCCCATATCCATTTAGTGTTGAATTAGGGTTTTTGGTTCTTTAGGTCATTTAAAGAAGTGACTATATAAAGAACTTTATAACCTAAAATTCATAAGTTGTTGATTTTAGAGAAAATTGGTGAGAACACAAAGCTTCCATTTCTCTCTAAGAGGCCAACCACCTTGGGGGATATTGTCTAGCAATTCTATTTCCTCAAGGTCACTCATTTCCTCTCCAATCCAACCTTGGTGTAGAATCTTTAGAGGTTCTCAATTTTGGGAACTTGGAGAACCTATTCTTCTAACCAAATCCATGGAGCTAAGAAGCAAGGAATGAAGGCCCTATCTCTTGGGTGATTATCCTTTGCATATGCAAAGAGGAATCTACAAAGGTAAATATTTCTCAACTAACAAATTGTTGTTTTTAAGTTGAGTCAAGGTTCACCAATCTACTAGGCTTTGAATTTCATGGTAGATGTTTTGTTTTTGAATGCATGAAAGCATGATTCCGCCTTTAATTGTTAATTGCATGCTATATGATGTTATTCAAATGAACATGTTTTTCACAAAATTTCCTTCAATCAGACCGCCTTGAAAGTAGCCTATTATCTCTAGGAGTGAGAAGGTTCCTAGCTACAATTTTAGTCGTTGTTGCATCCCTTATCACGGAGTCTTCAACTGTAAGAGGGCCATTAGAAGATAAAAAGGATGGGCGCCATATATTACCCTGATGCAGCGCGCTTGTATCGCTCCTGAGACTCAAATCTAAGCAAATGTTAGACGGGTAGGCCATTTTCAAAAATGGTAAAAGAAAAGGGTCAGATGGAGTAAAATCTCAGAAATACACTGGAGACAATTTTCACGAGCGGGCAATCTTCAAAGTGTGCATGTTGGATGTGATCGATACCTCTATAAAAGGAGAGGCAACACAGCCACCAATTAATAAAAAAAAAATCAAAGAGACACCATTCTCCAAATTTCAAAAGCCGGATTTTCCTACGTAAGGTCCGTCAACACTTTTCAGACGCAATCTCAGCTTGTTGGATAACACTTGCAACTTTGTCAAAGATCTCTGACAGAGTTGAAAACGCGTGAAGTTCGCTATTCCAACTACCACATTTTTGCCAACAAGCGTGGGTGACAAGGCCACACCTGCACCACTACCAGCTATTGAGAAATCCCTATATAGGTCGACCTTCATCCTCTATGGCAAGACACACATCCAAAATGCTTGACTCTTCTTCCTTGCGAAGGATACATCTGCGACCAAACCTATCAACATACTCAGTTTTCTTCCTCCCTGAAAATACCTCTTCAACCAAGTCACACCAGAGTGAACGTATCTCATATCATCAGTGTTGAAAGCAAGAGTATCTCATCGCATGCTTTCTTCCTGTCTTTTTCTTTGTTCTTGTTCTTCCTTGCAGGACAAGGAGAAAGAAAGCAATCAGTCAGCACTTGCAATCAAGCTTCCAGTCAGGAACCGACTGCCTGGAATCCCTTCCCTGATTGCTTACCTAGCACTGCTCTCAAGTACTCATCTTCAACTATTGATGTAATTCCGAATAAGATACCAGATGCCTGGAGAACATATAAGGCAAGTGAAAATGATACATCGAATCATGTGGAGACAAGCACAACAAATGCATGTGCTGATTCATCCGCTACTTCTTCAAAAGCAAAAGTATCTCATATCATCAGGGCTGAAAGCAAAGGTATCTCATATCATGCTTTTTCCCTGTCTACCCCTTTGCCCTTGCTTTTACCTGCAAGACAAGGAGAAAGAAAGCAATCAGTCAGAACCCGAAATCAAACTTCCGATCTGGAACAGATTACCCGGAACCTTTGCCTGGTCGCTTACCTAACATTGCTCTCGAGTATTCATCATCGCTGAGAAGTAATGTTCTGAAGGACCACTTAAATGCAAATGTTGCATTCCACTCCTGCATCGGGGACAAATACCGCAAGAGATTGAAGCAGAATGATCAATGATGAGCTGGAACAGATCACTATAACACAACGCACTTCCCTGCAGAATTGCATAATCCAGACAGAGGAGTCTACGGCAAATCCAAGTCCAGCGTCGTAGCTCTAATCGAAGAGCTCGAGAAACTTCAACAACCTTTCGCTGGTACAGTCGCCAAAGAGCAAAGCCTCGCCGTGCAACGTCGTCAAATCACCCATACTTCTTCAAAAGAAAAAATATCTCATATCATGCTTTCTCTCTGTCCTTTTCTTTGTCCTTGTTCTTACCTGCAGGGCAATGAGAAGGAGAGCAATCAGTCAGCACTTGAAATCAAGCTTCCAGTCAGGAACCGACTGCCTGGAACCTCTTCCCTAATTGCTTACTTAGCATCGCTCTTAAGTACTCATCTTTAATTGTTGATGTGCTTCTAGAGAAAATACCACGTTTGCCTGGAGAACAAATAAGACGAGCGACGACGAAACATCAAGCTTGGGGATAATCGACAAACACAACAACTGCACGTGTTGGTTCATCCCTAACAAAGCCGAATCTCACTTGCCAGGTGAAGCCACTCGTGGTCCTATTTAAATTCAAGATCAAGCCTCGATGGCCCTTGAAGAAATCACGAGTCCGATTCAAGATCAAGTGTCCACCACCCTTGAAGATCATACCGTTAACCAAACTGCTCGGGTATGAATTGGAAAGATTGAACAAAGAAACAGACCATCACCTCCACCTCGTGCATGTTTGCCATGTGTCTGAATCCTAAAAACTACTCGTGGTCCTATTTAACTTCAAGATCAAGCCCCAACGGCCCTTGAAGAAATCACAAGTCCGATTCAAAATCAAGTGTCCACCGCCCTTGAATCAAATTCAGCTCCAGAAAAAAGGAGTAAGTTCAAACCCTTGAAGGAAACCAAAAAACCCTCCAGCACAGTTCAAGATTAAGCCTGTGGAAAATCAACCGTTGGAGAAATCCAGAAAATCTTCCAGCTAAATTCAAGATCAAGCCCCGATGGCCCTTGAAGAAACTTCCAGCCCAATTCAAAATCAAGCCTCGACGACCCTTGGATCGACATCTACATTAAGAGACTTGCCTTGAAGTGGGGGCATTTGTAGATATCGAAATTTCGGTGAAATAAATGTTGATCAATAATTAAAATTCCAACGTTCATCTGGCACATAAATTTTACACGTAGCATGTGACTCAACGAAAAATAAAAAATCATCGGAAAAGTCATCAAATAGGACACGTGTCAACACCTGGCAGAAATGATTTATTTCATCTGATTATTTAAATCCAAAAAATCAAGTTTTGGAATTCTATAAATAGGAAGCCAATGTATTCATTTTGGGGGACCAATTCATAACCAATTCACATCACACCAAAACCTTGAAGCTTTGAAACTCCAAAGCTCCGAAGCAAATCCCGAAGGATCAAGAAAGCTCTCTTCGTTCTTCGTCAAATTCTCATTCAAGATCAAGTCCCAACGGCCCTTGAAAAACTTCCACCAAATCCTCTTCAAGATCAAGCCCCAACGCCCCTTGAAGAACTTCCTTCTTCAAGATCAAGCCCCAACGACTCTTGAAGAACTTCCACAATTCAAGATCAAGCCTCGACGGCCCCCTTGAAGAAAGCGTTCATCGTTCATCACCTGTTCATCCTAAGATCAAGCATTGAAGGCCCTTGGATCAACAGCACAATCCACAAATCTACACATTACGAAGATCGAATCAAAGGCTAAATTTGTAGAAGAGATTGTAACCCCTAAATCATTAATACAAATATTATTTTGTACACGTGTTCTTGTCTCATTCATTGCAGGAATTTCGGTGTTTACAAATACATACGTTTCTCCAAAGTTCCTATTAACTGAAGAAACATTTTTGCAGGTGCATGTAAGAACAAATATTCAAGTAAAATACCCAAACACTCAAGTTTTGGTTTCCAAGTGAAAACCTTCTCCATTTCCGTGAGCTTCAGCACCTGTTCAACATTAATAATGATTTCCCCCCTGTGACCATCAACAACGTCACACTGCACACGAAAAAATCAGTGAACTTAGTTCACTTAAGAGCAGTTCCACGGTGGGCAATAGCCCGATGGACTGGCTCTCAAACAGGGCCAGATAGCCCGAGTAAGGAGGTCCAGCGTGTGCTGGCGAGGGAGCCCAAGCGGGTCCGAGAGCCCGGAAGCCATGTGACGCAAGGTTGACGTCAGGGCGATGTTAGCCACGTTTTATATATTTTTTGCGTCAGGCACGTGCGCTTTAAGCGCTCGTGGGCGCGCGTTGTCCAACAAGATTTCAGACCTGGGACCCGCGGCGCATTTCAGAAATGTTACCGTTGGGGAGGCCATGTGGCTTCCCCACGTCCGTTGGATTTCAACGGCAACAATTTATGGACCGTTGGATTTCCAACGGTAAAAAAAATTTAAAAACCTTAATTAATTTCAGCCGTTGGATCTGAAAAAAATTTAAAAACCTTAATTAATTTCAGCCATTCGATCTGAGATCAACGGTCCACGTTATCCGTCTTTATAAATTAAAAAAAAGAAAAAACAGTTTAAAATTCAGAAATCTTACCGTTGTGCCACATGGCACAATCTGGAGTGTTGGAATTCAAATTTGTTTTAATCCAATGGCAGAGATTAATTAGGTGAATAAAAAATTTAAAAAAATGTAAAAAATTAATAAAAATCCGAAAAAAAAGTTTGAAAAAAAAAAAAAATGATTTTACTTTTCTATAAATACCTTCTCATTATTTTCTACCTTACACCACAATTTCATATTTTCTCAACTATTTTCAACCACATTCCTATCTTTCTCTCAAAGTTTCAATCCAATTTTTTTTCCAACAAAATGACTAATGATGCAGGTACGAATTGGACGCTTATTGAAGATGTTACGTTGTGTACTAGCTGGGTTGAAGTTACTCATGATCCGATTATGGGTAATGAGATGCAGTTGCGAGAAATGCGGTGTCTTATTCATAACAATTATCTTGAGAAAATTGGTGGGAAAAGAACCAAAGAATCGATGTCCAATCGTTGGAGAATACTCAGCCAATCGTTTAGTATGTGGAGAGACGTCTTGGCACAAGCTAGTGGTAATCTTCGAAGTGGGGAAAATTTAGCGGATTAGGTAACAATATATTTTTTATTTGTTTGTACTATACCCAAATTTACATTACCTACTTTGATTATAATTATTTCTTCTCCCGAATTGTGTAGGCACTTCAAGCACAAGCTTGGTATAATGCCAAAACCAAAAGCAAAAACAAATCATTCAACCGGTGGGAATGTTGGAATATTGTTAAAGATTGTCCTAAATTCAGAGTTGTGCCTGTTGATCCAGAAGTTTTCATGAACAGCACCCCTCTACACTCTACGCCGATCATGCCTCGCATGTTCATGAAGATGATGCAGAAGAAGTGCCCGAAACGCCCCCCCTGAACAAGCGTCAAGGTCAACCCGTTATCCAATTAGGCCTCAAGGTAAGAAGGCTTCAAAGAGAAAAGGGAGTGCTTTCAAGAATGATTATGCAAAGTATATGGAAGAACTTTCTCGCCAAAATGAATTGACTTTGGTGCGGGAAATGGCTAAATTTGAGGCTGATAAGGCTAGAGAGGAGGCAAAAGCTGCAGCTATTGAGAGAGAATTTCAAGCTAATGAGAGAGAAAGAGAGCTACTTAGGCAAGAAAGGGAACATGTTAGAGAAGAAAGGATTAGGTTGTAGATAATGCCACGTCGCATGTCGTCATTCGTTAAAAATCTGATCAAAATCTATCCTCAAAGATTGTAAATAGATTGTGACATGTGGCGCGACGTGATTGGTTACAAATCTTATCGGAAATCTATCCTCAACGATTCTGAAAACGTAACGACACATGGCACGACAACATTGGATAAAAATCTTATCGAAATCCATCACCAATAATTGTCTTTTCGGATAATGGCACGTGGCTCAACCAATAATTGTCTTTGGTTTACAGATAGAGTATCAATCACAGGGTCTATTTGTTCATCAATCTCAATATATCAGAGAATTGTTACTTAAGATGGATATGCTCAATTGCAAACCATGTCTCACTCCCTGT
Source organism: Malus fusca (assembly GCA_035220775.1). Classification (NCBI taxonomy): domain Eukaryota; kingdom Viridiplantae; phylum Streptophyta; class Magnoliopsida; order Rosales; family Rosaceae; genus Malus; species Malus fusca. The sequence continues at coordinate 180,194 of CM069068.1, read as the reverse complement.
CATCCAAATAAAAAACTTTTGAAAACTGGCAGTTCAGTTTATTCAGATTCCAAGACTTATAGAAGCATTGTGGGAGCTTTGCAATACTTAACTTTCACCATGCCGGATATAGCCTATTCTATCAACCAAGTCTGTCAATTCATGCATTCACCTTTGGACTCTCACTTTGTTGCTGTTAAGAGAATTGTTAGGTATCTCAAAGGTACAATGGATTGGGGCATATGTTTTAGACCTGGTTCTCTATCTCTCAAAACTTATAGTGATGCTGATTGAGCTAGGGATCCCAATGATCGTCAATCTATTACCGGTTTTGTTATTTTCTTGGGTCATAATCCTATCTCTTGGTGTTCCAAGAAACAACATACTGTTAGCAGGTCTTCTACTGAGGCAGAATATAGGGTAGTGGCAACTACTACTGCAGAACTTGTTTGGTTGCAGCAACTACTCAAAGACTTGCATATTGACAGTTCTATACCCCCTTGTTGCACTGTGATAATATTTCTCCTATGTCTTTAGCAACTAACCCAGTTTTGCACTCCAAAGCAAAACACATTGAGATTGACTGCCACTTTGTGAGGGAACGTGTTCCGCAAGGTTGCATTTCTTTGTAGTTCGTTGCATCTGTGGAACAATATGCAGACATTCTCTCCAAAGGTTTATGTTCACCTTTGTTTTCTGCGCATCTTATGCTTGGTCGATCACAACATAAGCTTGAGGGGGAATGTTAGGATATGAAGGTTTAAGTAATGACAGGTGTTTAGTGATTAGTGTGCCATGTGGTTGAAAGTCATTAGTCCAAGTCTTGAGTTAGTTCTAGTTGTGTATTTATAAGACAAAGTCATTGCCTTGTAATCATTATCCAAAAATATAATGATAAGTCGTTTTTCAACAAATTATCTCTGCTTCTCCAATATCTATGTTTCCTCCATCTTCGTTATCACTCTTCATATGACTTTGGTGAACTGCTCCTGGTTCGAGGAGCCTTATAGTCGCTTTCAAAAAAAAAAAAAAAAAAGCATCCATGTATGTTGTAGCTCTCTTAATTTACATGGCGAACCTGGATCAACACCAATGTGGACGTAGCCCCAACATGAATGACGTAATAGTTATTATAACAACCAGCGTACGTAACACAGTGAAAAGATAGATGCAATTCCATTCAAGGATTAAGGTTAAAAACGTAAAAGCCTTTCAAAGGACTCAATGTGATATACAATGCATTTCAATTTTGATTGGAGGAGGACAAAAAGGAAACTTAAAATTACAGGGTTGGAGCTCTTTCGATAGAGCCACCAATCACAGTCAGCAAGTTGTTGCCGAAGGGATCGCTGAGATGCTTTGATAGGTTTTCAACAGGGCCTTCTCCGGTTACATACGCTTGCAGGAAGAAACCAAGCATGGAAAACATGGCAAGTCTTCCGTTCTTAATCTCCTTTACCTTCAGCAATGCAGCCTGGTCTGGATCCTTAGCGAGCCCCAGTGGATCAAAAGGACCACCTGGGTGAAGCTTGTCCTCCAGTTCCTACAACAGTCATGAGACTGTCAATTTGTCATCCTTAATTAAATTATTATTTTGCTTAAAAGGACATCTATACCAGCAAATACGTAAGTTATATCTAGCTAAACTCATTCGGCTTCGACCTCAGGTTTCCGGAATTTTCATGAGGAAAACCAAGTTCCAGTGTTTTAACTCAATGGTTCTACTTGCACGTTTGGAACTATTTCTAGGCTGTAATTACCTTGTACACTAATATAGTCGGACTAACTTTCTAAAGTTGTACTACTTTTTTCAAATTAATATTCAGAATTGTTAGTTCAGACAATAACAAACAATGATATAAGAAAATAAAATGAATTCTAGGTACGTACCAAACCATTTGTGATTCTGTAGTATTCAGCTCCACCAAGAAGAACAACCTCAGCAACAACAGCGAAGATAAGATTAATTGGTATGTTCTTACCAAAGTAATTCAATGTATTCCCGTCAAGGAGTAGAGCTCCTGTCTGCATTCATGTCCTCATCACGTGTCATCATGTGTACAAAAAGAGTCAACAATCTTTCGAACTTTACTCCAATTACTCTTAGCAAGTTGCAAGAATTGTAAAATTTAAAAGAAAATGAAATGCGAATGAATGACCTTGAACCAGACAGCCTCAGGGCCGCAGTTAGCGCCAAATTTGTTGAAGGCCTCTGGAATGATGAATCCGGCTGCACCAAGCATAGCCCACCGAGCATGGATCAACTCATATGCTTGGTATCTGCATTAACATTCATCAACTTATTAAACTGAATTAAGGAGAAATTAAGTAATAATTTCCCATGAGAGAAACAGATGAGAGAGGATGTGCATTACTTGCTGAAATCTTCTGGCTTCTTGCCTAGTCCAAAAGGATCATATCCATAACTGCATTAAAGGAATGGACAATCCGTGATTAGATTAGATATCTGGTAATTAATTAAGTAGCCAGAGAGAGAGAGAGAGAGAGAGAGAGTACTATCTTACTCTCCAGGAACTTCTCCAGTCAAGTACTCTGGGATCTCTGATCTGTCCAAGAGCCCCGATGGCAAGAAGATTCTTCTATCAGGACCTGAAATACGAATACCACCATGAACATAATTAGCTAATGCATTAATCTAATTCTAATTAGCTAGGTACATTACATTTATGTGTTTAAATCCATATGTTATCTTACATTCTTCATCAAATGTGTGACATATGTTAAAGATGAGCAAGTATATTCATTTAGATATACACTTACCATACCACTTGGCGAGCTCTTCATCAGCGGGAGCAACAGCCTTGGCCTTGGGAGGTGGCGCAGCCTTCTTCTTGGAGAAGAGTGCGACTGTCTTGAAGGTGGCTGGGGTGGTGGCTGACGGGGCCGACCTCGCTGTTCTGCTGAAGTTGCCCAGGCTGTTTCCGAGCACTTCAGACACGCTGAGGGAGGCGGCCGCTGTCGATGCTGCCAGAGAAGCCATTTGAATATCAGCTGCACTCACAACTAGTCTCAGCTACAAGTACTTGCTACGTCCTGCCCAGCCAGGACACCCTCTCTATATCTCCGTACTCAGAAGCAATCGCTAAGAAGGGATATACTATAAGCTTGGTCTGGTGGATGTCGACGTGCCACGTTGGATTTTTGTTGTTGTCTTTGATTGGTTAGCACTGAACGTGTGCAATCCATTTCTATGATTTCATAGGATGGATTTGCTGATTTGGCAGATGATGCTGCTGACGTGGGATGTAAGAATATGAGTATGAGATAGAGAAGTTTTAGGACCGGTTATAGGTATTCAATTTGGATAGAAAGTCCTATTGATGAAAGGAATGCTGATCCTTGACTGAAAAGGATTTTGGTTAGCATCAGGAAACAAGTGTTTGTTTCCGATGAGGATTTTGATAGGAAATCCTGATCTACTTTGGTGAAGTCTATATGTATATATATAGTGACCTCTCTTCTCACAGAACTAACGCTCATATTGGACCATAACCTATCTGTGAGTCGAGCTCTTGACAATCTGCAAGAGAAGAGAAGGATCACTGAAAGTTTGCTGTAATGGCTACGAGTTCTGGTGCAGCTGCGGGTATGTTTTCCTTTCTAGTTATTTATGTGCACATAACTGGGTTGGTTTCCTTTTGTTTGTGGTTCATGTTTTGGTCTTGGTGTTTGTTTGTTTACAAATTTCTTACATGTGGTATCAGAGCCACAAGACACAAACATGAGTTCAAATCTGTAAAGGAGCAGCAACATGTAATGGTAAATTAGCAGCCGTCAAGCTTAGTTTGTGAGAAAATATTTAGGGTTTGAATTGAGTTTGTTATGCATATCATGTTTGCCACAATACAGGTTTTTTCATATTTGCGGTAGATGCCAAACGAATGATGGCTACATGTTGAACTCAATTTGATAGAATTAATCTATTAAAGCTTGTACAGTTATTAATTTTTCTGCTGTGCGTTGGATTCCATGATGAATTTTTATAAGAATTAATCAAGGATTCATTGGGTGGTTATGGAATGTGAGTACATATGCTATTATTATTGTTATCAATAATCCGTGGCTTTTTGTGGGTCTTATCGTTTTGAATTAATGAATCTGATTATAAAGATGTGCATAAAATATGCCTTGTACAGACCAAATATTAGTAAGATAAAAGAAAGATGAAATCTTGGTTTGACGACATTAAAAGTTTTATTTGTCTAAGAGATTTTAATGTTCATGGTTTGTCTTTTTTATGTGAATTTGTGTCAATGGGATTCTGGCCATCGCTTTGGCGATGATTTTGGTTCGGCGCATCTGTAACAATGGCGATTTACTTCGATAATCTGCAATGGTATGAGGTCCATGGGAATTGGGAGTGATGGCAATCCGCATGGATGGGTCTCGAGCATTTATGGATAATTTGTTTCGTTGATTTGGAACCGAGGAATTGCAATTGGGTTGACAAACACGGGTCCAATGATGCATTCAGGTAACTCAGTTCACTGTTTCATGCATGATTAATTGTTCTCCTATATGCGTGATTATAGTTCGATGAGTTGGAGCATAATGAATTAGGGCTTTTGCTATTTCGAGTATGCTTGTTTATTTATATATATTGTGAAGGCATGATTAAACTCGAAATCCCTATAGATGCCAACTTGTGATTTATGTGAGATGTCTGGAATCATCCTTTGCTGCATAAATAAATTAGTGTATGTCTAGATATACTCTTCTATTTTTCATTAAAGAGTCAATGTGTATGCATTTTTTCATGTATGAATCTCGATACATTTAAATTGCGGGGAGCTACACATGCACATCTAGTGTCAATTCCTGATTTTCAATTGGTTTGATTTATATCAAGTTTGGGTTGGAATGGATTTGACTGCATATCATATGCAAGTCAGGAGGTATTATAAAGCGACAAAAATAAATGCATATATAAAGTGGATGCCAATTGCTTTGTGATTTATACATAATAGCATATTTGAATGAAATCTGTATATATATGGAGATAGCATTCGTGCATAGACGTTGTAATTATGGGCATGCAGTTTTATCTATATCAAATGGAACTTGCATAAGTTTCTCTGCATATTGATGCATGCATGCATACAAGAAAATATATGAACAGATGAATATATAAGGTAGATGTTTTATTGACTGCCTATAATGAGTCTTGTGACAATAAATTTCTAGCCATTTACAAAATATATATTCTATTATGAATCGGAAAGCAAATAATTATTTTGTCATCTTATTGGAAATTCATAAGATTAATGATATGTGGCTATCGTTATTTTCTCCAAGGACTTGCTTACGAATCTGTATATAATTGATGATGGTGTTGACAATGAATTAAAGGCATGAATATTTTTAATTTGGATTATTGTTGACTAATCTTATCATGTATATATCGATGCATGCTTATTGTATATGTATATTTGTGATTTCATGATGCATGCTTCCGCTATTATATTTTGGTTGAAATCACAAATAGGGAGGAAGATGAACTTCGAGTTCTCCAGAAGAAATAGTGGTCTTGATTATCTCGTTTTAATCAAGACATATTGTTGTGATATATATCCAGACATTATATTTGGTTGATCTTGCTCGATGAATATTGAACTAGTTAAGATCAAATTGAATGCAAAAATATTGTGCTTGCTATTCTGATTTTGATCATTGTTGAAACTGGTGATTTTGGGTTTATGTGAGATAAGTTTTTCCGAATGGATTGTGACTATCTTTTGATACATAGACTGCTTGCATAATGGTTTAGATGTATTTGACTAAACTGAGATTATGCAATTGGTAAGGAATCGGGAATCAATTGGTTCGTATCTCCGGTTTCTTTATTGGCTGTGCAGTACATTCTGCTTATGCTTAAGTGGAAGAATCATATGTTCGAATGTAAGCATAAGGTTATTTAGGCCGGCCATTATAATTCATTTGGATGCTTGAAAACCAGATTATGGTTTTATTGAAGCAATTGGTAATTATTTATGTTACTTAATTTGTTTAAGTAATGAGAAGTTTAGTGCTATTTGCTGGAACTAAACTTAACTTGATATAGTGGGAGCAAATCAATTTATGTGTTTGTTCTGGTCAAGTAAAATCACATTGTTGTAAATACAAATTGGATGAATGTGATCATGGAATTTGTTTGCATATTTGTTGCGGCAATTGATCACATTGATAAGACATTCAGTGTATTGCAATGACTGTTAGTTAATACAGTTGATATTAACTTATACTTAACTTGTTTGTGTTAAGTATAGCCTAGATAAGTGGGAGCAAATTGGTTTGGTTTTTGCTATATTGGTTCACATAATTACAAAGTGCAAATTAAGTATGTTGTGACTTTTGAGTTAATTTTGCGATGTAACAGAAAAAATTCTTAAGTTCAATACTTTAAAATGCATGGGTAAGTTGTATGTGAGGTTAAGCTTTTGTTATCCAAAAGATTTGGTGGCTATATGAGTGGGAGTAGACGTCTTGGTTTACTTTTGAGCTTAGATACATTGCTATGAACATGAACTGGACATTGTGATTTGTAAGTTAAATCTGTATTTTGTGTTGCAGAGGCAATTATAAATTTATTGTTTTGGTTTATGTAAGCTGGTTGTGTCTATGTACTTGTGTGTTGGTGAATTATTTAATTATGTGATCACCTTTATAATAATTTGAGATGATTATCTGTTAGTGATCACTTCTATCTAAGTATGATTGGATAAACTGAGTACTTGAAACTGTTCTCATACTCAAGTGGGAGAATGTAAGAATATGAGTATGAGATAGAGAAGTTTTAGGACCGGTTATAGGTATTCAATTTGGATAGAAAGTCCTATTGATGAAAGGAATGCTGATCCTTGACTGAAAAGGATTTTGGTTAGCATCAGGAAACAAGTGTTTGTTTCCGATGAGGATTTTGATAGGAAATCCTGATCTACTTTGGTGAAGTCTATATGTATATATATAGTGACCTCTCTTCTCACAGAACTAACGCTCATATTGGACCATAACCTATCTGTGAGTCGAGCTCTTGACAATCTGCAAGAGAAGAGAAGGATCACTGAAAGTTTGCTGTAATGGCTACGAGTTCTGGTGCAGCTGCGGGTATGTTTTCCTTTCTAGTTATTTATGTGCACATAACTGGGTTGGTTTCCTTTTGTTTGTGGTTCATGTTTTGGTCTTGGTGTTTGTTTGTTTACAAATTTCTTACATGGGATGCTCTTGAAATTCCATGGATAACATCTTCAATCCGAAAATGTTGATGATTGGACTCTCTTTTTCTCTCTTTCAGGTCTCAGCCAAGCATCCTTTTTCATGTTCAAAATTTTACAACAAACAGCCAAACCCAAGGCAGACGCACTAGTGAATGCTTTCACTGTTTCACTTTCCCTCCTCGATCGTTTTTACCTACCAACACCTCTTTGACATATATTAATTGTTTGACTTGAACTTTTCTTTTCTTTTCTTAAAACCGGAAGGATAATGCCTGTGTCCCCCTCATGGAGTACTTGTCTCTATTTAGGATTAACATACTTTTATCGTTTGAATATTCTAATTATACCCGTTAATTCTCTTTATCATCGTCTAAAAATCATATATGCAAAAAATTATTCAATTTAGAGATCTTTTAGCCATTCATATGTATAAAACAAATAGACGGTTCGTCATAAATATGCTACTTGTCACCAAAACTGTTAAATGGTTTAACACGTGTGAATTACTAAACAATTTCTAAATTGAATGATTTTTGCAAATGGGATATTTTGATGATAATAAAGAGAACGAACAGTTCCGATTATAACAATCGAACGAAAAATGTTCGTTAATCATAAGTGGAGAGACAAGTAAGTTCCCCACGAGGAGGACACAAACATCATCCAAACGGAAATGACGAAGATGATTTTTTTTTTTTTTTGAAAAACACAAGAACAGTTTCTATTTTAATTTTTCAGCAGTTAAAATTGAATCTAAGATAAGATGTTGGATCGTTTGTCAAGGATGCTCAACGGTTTGGCAGGGGTTATTATTGTCAAGTCATGAGTCCATTCCAAATGCCCACTACTTTTGACCTCCAGCATTCCCCTCCTTTCACCTCCAGCATTCCAGCATTCCCCACCTTTGTCTGTTGATACATTCTCCTATAATTATTCAATCAAACGCCTAGAAATGTTACTATGGCAAATTGGTGATGGTTCCTTCCTTCCAATGCGTGAACAGGCATTTCCCTTCAGCAGAAAGGTTAACCATGAAGGTCCTAACAAGAATTCAGGACCAGATAAAAGCTGTATCTAGGAAGTATATGTTTTATAAATGTGAGTGTCATTGAATTGAGCTTGAACCTAGCCGCAGTACAAAACCCTTTCAAATTGTGATGACAATCAAATGGTTTAACGATTTGGATCATCTTTCGCAAGAATGGGCATTCAATTAAGACTAAAAAAATACAGTTTCATATTATTGAACTATAATTCAGAGTGGAACTCCAAACGATCCACTTTTTCTTGCCAAATATGTTCTATTGCCAAAACTATCTAGCAATATAAAATGGGCACACTGTCAAAATATGAATACGAACAAGCAATCAAGTCGATCCTTTCTTAATTGTGTGCTCTAAATTCTCAATCTAGCAAGAAAATACATGTCTTACAAGGAGATTGTCTATTGATTCAATTGATTGTCACTCCAATGTAGTTACACTTATGGTCATTTTATTTTTACACTGTATTTACACAAATATATCCCTACTAAAAACCGTAAATCTTTAATATTAAACCCATAAGTCCCCAGAACGTACTAAAACGTACCTAACACACTCAACTAGACATAACCAACCCCAAAAAGAATGTAATCAGAAGCATAAAACCTGAATACAAATTAGTACTGTAGCAACAACCCAAAAAGAATGTAATCAGAAGCATAAAACCTGAATACAAATTAGTACTGTAGCGACAATTGCCAATCTTCGTAGGCCCATTAATAAAGATTTAAAACTTTCTTTACCATAAGTTCAAAAATTCTATATCGTACATAAAAGACACGAGGCAACTCATGAAACAAGACTTCTAGAGAAGTACAAACTATAAAGCTCCATGGTGAAATCCCATAGACCCAAGTAATGCGATTCACAAGTGCTTTCTTCCAATGGCGTTCAACAGAATCATAAGCATAGGTATACCTTGACGATGGAGATGCACACTACAAGTCTTAGTACTCCCCATTTCCCAAACATGCATATGTTATAACTTAGCATGTATATTATAAACCATAATCATTTTAAATCTACAATGAGAACTCAGAAAAGAAAACTCATCTTCTCCATTTGTCCATCTCTCTTGCAGTAGCTCTGACAAGTTTCTTCGTATTATCAACAAGCTCCTCAACAAGTGCACCAATATCATCCCTGATAACATAGAGGAATAATGGATACTGAATCAATATGCATGACAATTACAAAATTATCACCCGAAAATATTTAACGGCAGAAAAGTACCGTACAAAATACTTTTATTTTAGTTTAAACTATTTGAATGTTTTGCTTGGTAACTTGATTCATGGTTGAATAAATGAGGTCCTAGTAGTATCCGTCAACTAAACTAATACATCAGATTCCTTTTCAAGGTTCCATGAGTTTGTTGTAAAAGTTGCGATATGCATCAAAGAAACAGCAGCGTTCCCAGTTTCAGTTGCTGCATTGCCTAATTAATTTAATAGCGCTATTTAGCTTTGTTTGTCATTTTTAATGTTTCATTTTATATGGTTTCTTTTTTACCTTTCCGAAAAATAAGGACTCCAAGAAAATGAGTGAAATTGAATTGATAAAGCGAAACACAGTAAGCATACCTAGAGGAATAATGAATAAACGAACTTACTGAGTAGGAAGATTTCGAGAAGCACACGAAATGCCGACATTTCCACCACGAAAAAGGTTGCCAATATTAGAGTACCTGCGATGGTCATCGTAGGCAATGCCCTTTCCGACACCGTAGCCGAATCCTAAGCCGACCCCGCATCCAGCACCAAGGCCAAAGCCAACTTGCAAGCCAGGAATCCCAGGACCAAATCCTGCGCCTGGACAAGGAATTTCCAAAATCAATAACCTATACGCCATTAAGCATAAACATGATTTTGCATAAACATAACGCAGCAACACCAACGCAAGCACGGAATGACCACTGCAGCATAATTAAGGATCGGAGTCGACCAATGTCTGAGTCCCGATATATTCGAATTTAAAACCTCACACTTTACAAAGTGAATGAGGAACACTAGATCCTAATACTAAATGGGCTTAGCTTAGCTAAGTATATGGCATTTGAAGTGGCCAAACAATTAAATTGTGCTGCATAATTAGATTCAATACCTAGGTTCCTATGTCCTACGCCTAGCTAGCAACAAGATAGAGAGTTAGATAGTTAGGTGGTGAAATTGGCAGTCAGTCAGTCTACTCCTGAATCCTAACCCTATACACAAAACTGAACTCAATTCAGCCAGAAAGAGAGTAGGGGTACCGCCGAGTAGGCCGATGCCGAAGCCCAAGCCGCAGCCAACGCCGAGGCCAAAGGCGGGGCCCACCTTCCCTAGTTGCTGCGATTTGAGGACTGGAAGCTTCCACAACCAACCCTTCCCTTCTCCTCCATCATCTTCTCTGCTCCCCCAGCTGCCCATCATCCCTAATTCTCTCTCTTCCCCCTCTGATTCTGATTTCTTCCGAGTCTGACTGATCACCTCAAAGGAAGAAAGGGTTTGGGCCTCTGACTATGGAAGGCCCACGGCCCATTTCATTTCGCAAATACAAAAGAAAACAAAATTAGAAAAACGATAAACACAAGCTGGGTGTGTCCCACTGCAATATAAACAATCTTTCTTTTATTTTGATATGATTGTTCTCCCACACCACCCCAACTGCCACCGCCACTATCGGCCATTGCCGCCAATCCATTCAGCCAGCCGGAATAAAGTAAGGGCAGAGGGTAGTAGCATAAGAAGGCAGAAGAAGCAGCATCATGAGTAATAGTAGTTTGTCGGCAATTGCAAACGCAAACCCCAATTTGAACAAGAAGTACTGCTACAATAGCAGCAGCATTTCGTACTCCTCTCCTCCTTCACGGGGTACCGCCTGCGAATGAGAATGGGAAAGAGGGCGCGTATGTCCATGGCTTCCAGTTGCCTTCATCACGAGCAAGAGGACCATCTGCTCTCCTTGTTGCAGGTCTCCCACTCCCTCTGAAATATTCTCTTTTTATTTTAATTAATTCAAGCTACTCATTCAAGTCTCAATATTTTGTTTGCAGATTCTTCCGCGAGATTTGCATGACAGTTTGCTCAATCATGTTGGCAATATCCACATCAAAGTGCCATGTCATCAAGAGTTTGTTGAAAGGTTGTTAGATTGATAGAGTTGGTTATTTCTGTTATGTTGGTTATATCTGTTAGCTTTGGAGCTAACCTTTGTACTCAGACTGAATCATATTGTAATTCATTCAAGTCTTTTGATAATAAAGATCATTTCATTTCTTCTCTGTTGGCTCTCTAGCTCTTCATCTTCTCAATTCTTCACTGCTCTTTAATTTTTCCAATGTAGTTAATATGGTATCAGAGCCACTAGGCTCACGCCATGGATTCTGGTGGTTCCACTTCGCATTATTTTTCATGTGTTTCTAGCTTTAGTTTCTTTCCAAATTTTCATTAGATGTTCCGGTCAATTTCTGGGCGCTTCCGCGATCATTCTACTACTTTTGGGTTGTTTTGTTTCTGGGTTTCTTGTTCATTGGGATTTGCTGCTCTTACATCCTTGAAATCAAATTTTCTTTCCCTTGCGGTTTCTCCTACACTGGAAGCAGGTGTATTCTCATGAGTTGGTGGTGCCGGCTCGCTGGATTCGATGTTTTCCTCAGAATCTTCTGCTGCTTCGCTGGGATATGTGTTTTTCCTCAGAATTTGGTGCTGCTTCACCAGAATCTTGGGATTCTTGTTTGCTGAAACCTGGAATTTGTGTCTTCTTTCTCTCTAACGAGTTCTTGCCTATCACTTGTTCGATCTTATGTGTCAATGAAATTTCAGCAAAGGAGGTTGACTTGGCCTAGGACGGTGGCTTGGATCGGGAATGGTGGTGATATGGCGGGGTTGACGTTGATGTTGATATAGCTGTTGAATGGTCAGATTGGGTTTCAATGGAAGATAGCAGTTTCGGGATCAAATGATTTATGGGTTTTAATTCCAAGTGCAAGATTTCTGGGTTTAATTAAGAGATTGTGGAAAAGAGTTTCGGTTTTTCGGGGTTTTGAGTTTGGGTTGCTTCTTGGTTCTTGAAAATGGCAATGGGGTGATTGAGCTCTCTCGCTCAGATGAGATCTCTCGGTGGTCTACCTGTAGTGGATAATCTTGAGGAAGAGTGCATCAATCTTTTCTTGCTCATTGAAGCAAGTTTTTTTTTTTTATTCTCACTGGCAGCTTCCTGGAGGATCTTATTTCCATTGACATATGCAATTGCATGCTGATGGCCACTCTCATTGGCAAGATCAGGATCGGAAGATTTTGGTATGGTTATCTTCTTCTTCCTTCCATAATGTTTCACTGAACTTGCTCTCAGAATATCATCTTCCTTCGTTCTCCTTACCAGAATAGTATCTTCCTTCGTTCTCTTAAATTCATGAAAGATTTAATGACAGCATGTGTCTATGTTACTCAATTAGTTTGTTGCACGAAGTCAAGTTTCTAGTGAGTTTTTCTGGCTTCTTCAAGTTGTGTCTGATATTTGGGTTCAAGATTGTTGCTCCGGATTGTTACTGAAATTTTGGGTTTGATGTTTCTGCAAATCTTGATATGTTTGGAGAAATGGGTATGGATTCTTGGGTTTGATTGCTACTGATATCTTTAGGGTGTTCATTGTCGAATTACTCAGGAAGTTTTGCAGCATCTAATTCTTGTCTCTCTGCTTCACTGATTTTATGCAATTCTGTTGAGGAGTTTGTGCAATATGTTTTCTTATCTCAGCCTATAATGTTGAGTCTAACCAACTCAATTGTTAGCATGTATCTACTTTAAGTCCGGTTATACAATGAAGTTTGAAGAAGTTGTTAACGGTAAATCTCACGAAGGGTAATTCCATGATGTGAATAGGTAAAACCCACGAAGGGTAGAAGAATTTGTTGACGGTTGTTGATGCACAAAATCAGTGGGGACTTTGGTACAACAGAAAATGTTAAGTTTGTGACCTTCGCTAGATTGCTCCGGTCACTAGTGTGGATAAGTATGTAAATGGATAGAGACAGGGAAGCAAACACAAGATGTACGTGGTTCACCCAGATTGGCTACGTCCACGGAGTAGAGGAGTTCTCATTAATTGTGAAGGGTTTACACAAGTACATAGGTTCAAGCTCTCCTTTAGTGAGTACTAGTGAATGATTTATGATGCGAAAATTAACTAACGCACAAAATTAAACCATATTTGTGACAGTTGTAGTATATGGATAAGTAGGGATCGTTCTAGGCCGGGGATTAACTAGGGATGCTAACCAAAGTAAAATTAAATTAAAAACGTAAAAACAAAATTTAAAACACTAAACTAGACTCAAAACACTTAGCTAGAATAACTCAAAATAAAACTAACAAATAATCTAAAACAAATCAAAAGACTCAAAATACTTCAAAACTCAAGAAAACACAAACTAAATTAATTTCTAACAAACCTAACACTTTAAAATAAATGGGGGATTGATTTTTGATGAAAAGTAAATTAAACTTAAATAAATTACAGAATTGACAAAAACATGAAATTAAGGTGAATGGATGGACGACGGACTGACTAGAGGATTCTTCTCCACACATGACACATATGCAACCTAAATTGATTTTCAGTTGTTCTTTCAATAAATTGAAAATTCTCAACGCCCCAAATTAATTAGGTCCGCTTAAATTAACCTTCAGATTTTCCACAAGTTATTGGGTTGGATGATTGCATACGACAACCCAAAACATTCCCTACAAGTTCCCTACATGAATTGCATAATAGAGATACAAGCAAGAATCATTAAGTTTTATGAAAATCATAAGCATTGACGAGGCACTTGTTACTATGAATTGCATGAAACTTATGCCAAGAATTTACTTAACACGATTGTGGTCAACAACCTTTACTACTTGTGAATATAAGTTCATAACGATTAGGTGAAATTCACTTATATTCTAGCATCAAATTCATGCATGTAAATTAAGTATGCATCCTTAATCGACATACAAAAATAAGTTATCAATCAAACAGTTAAGCAAATTAAATTCACAACTCAGAAATCACAACTGAAGGTAATCAATTCAAATTACAAACATATCCATGGCTTTGAATTAACCTCTAGCCAAAACAAATTAATTACACATTATTCATAAATTAAAGTGAAAGTAAAACATGAGTTTGGAGCGAATTAACCGAATGAGGAATTTCTTCCTCTGTCACCGTGCTGCTCAGTGGCTGCCAAAGCAGCCTTTCTTTTCGTTCCACTCGTACCGCGCCTTTGCTCTCCTCTGCCCGCGTGTTCTGCTGCAAGGCAGCTTTCTGACTTGCTGTCTGCCCACGCTGCCAAAGCAGCAACCACCTCGCGACTTCCCCCTTTGCTTTCCGTGTTTCCTCCTGCGTCAGTCAACTCCACCTTGCTTTCCGTGTTTCCTCCTGCGTCACCTGCATGAGCTCCCTGTGCCCGAGGCCCTCCTCAGTTCTCTATTCTTTTGTCGAGACCTCCTCCTTCTTGCTGTCCCTGTCAACTCGCGTCTCTGGCCTCGCTGCCAAAGGGCAGCGTTATTCCCCTCTCATTTTTCTCTTTTCCAAACCCAAGGCAGCGTGCTGCCTTGTTTTCTGTTCTCTCTGTTTCTGCGTCCCCCCCTCGCAGCTCTCTCCTCCTTTCCAATTTATTTATTTCTTCTCTCTTGCCAGCTGCACCAAGCAGCTATCATGCTCCCCCCACTGGTTCCGCGTATCCTCCTCTTTGATTTTATTTATTTTCTGATTCTTGGTTCCTGCTGTGCCCACTAGTCCGTGTCTTCCACTTCTGCACGTTCCTCAGCTCCTCTTCCTTTTATTATTTCCACCCATGCTGACTGCCATCTCCCACGCTGCCAAGGCAGCTTCCACTCAATCCTCCACTTTTATTTGCTGCCAACTTTCAGTCTTTGTTCTTTTTAATTTCTTTTGTTTTCCACTTCCTTTTAGTTTTCTGCCAAAATGTTTTCTTAAGTTACAACAATAAAATAAGTGAGCAATGTAGAAATAACGAATTTATTACTTAAAATCACACTTGTGCTATTTTTATTTTCTTAGCTAGATAAATTCTATAAAACACAAAAACAAAGTAAATAGCACAAAAATATGAGGAAATAACTAAGAAAAGACGAGAGAATTTGATGTAAAATATGTATAAATATGAGCTTATCAAATACCCCCACACTTAGCTTTTGCTAGTCCTCGAGCAAAACAACGAAAACAGAAAAAGTAATAACATGAAAATTATTAGTTTCCCCCTATGTGACCCTCATAGAACTTCATTCGAGAACGCAAATCATCAAGAACCATAGCTAACACCAAACAAGCTAATCCAAGTTCATTTTCCTTATTCAAATATTAGCAGTAATCTTTGAATCAACCTTGAAGTGTAGTGTGTGAGATAGCCATGTTAATGCAATTTCAAAATTTTTATTTTTAAAATCACCATATGCAAACTAGCGACCTTCTCACGGGATATGCACTCAATCACACATGTGTTTAGTTTTAATGTGTTTCGCTCAAAGAATCAAATGTGAAATTTCTACCATAAGCTTGCATAAAGATCACTTCTCCACAGTCATAATTGCAAAACTTAAATCAAGAGGACTTTTATTGGATGTAATGAGGCTTAGGGATAGGGTTATTGAAACGAAAGAATAGGAAAACACAAGTTCCAAGCTACATTGCAAGCAATTCTTTTCTTTAAATTTATAAGAACTCAAGCTCTCAATCGATTCTTCTGACATCTCCAACCACACTCTTAAACTGAAACTTTAAAAACTTTTTATTTTCTTTGTATACAATCTTTCTTTTTCTTTTCTTTCTCTTTTTTTTTTTTCTTTTTTTTTTTTTAAATACAAACATGAAATACCCCCACACTTATTCTTTTGCCAAACACCTTCAAAGTACTTCACAAACGTTTCTCATAAAACAATCTCGCATTGCTCACTAGCTCGCTTGGAAAGGGTAAGGAAAAAAATATTTCAGGCATAAGGGTAGACATATCTGGTGATAAGAAATAAAAGGCTCACAAATACGGCTCAAATTGGCAATCTAATGATATCATTTTTCTTTGGGAAACAAGGTTATTTGGGCCATGGTGGTAAACCTAATGCCTCTATCATTTTCAAGTTCATGCAATCAATGACAAATATTTCGAAAGATCGTTATGCAAGTTCTAGAGAAGTATCTCACATAAGTTCATCACACATGAAAAAATAAGAGTGTATGAAAAATGCACACACTTTCAATAGGCTCAAAAACTCACATAGGATGTATATTGTCACTAAATTCACATATGCAGCTTTAAATCATGCTTTAGTTTCACATCAACAAGGCTATGTGCATTTGGTTTTTCAAAGATGATCAAATATGTACAAACTAACACGAGAATTAGGAATTTCACACAACACATGTTAACTAAGTTCTTGATCATCATGGTTCAAATTTTATCCAATTATATCATTGGGTCGGGAAACTAACAAAAAACTAATTCAAAACAATAAGGAAAACAAGGAAATATTTTTGGATATTTTTTTAAATTTTCCGATTTTTTTAAATTTTTTTTTTAATTAGTTTTTTTTTTTATAAAACAAAACTAATTAAGAAAACAAAGCAATAACATGGAAACAAATGAAACCAGTTCAAAGTCGAAGGTATAAAAAATTTCAATTTGGTCATTTTTATACTCTATACCCCCACACTTAAACTAGACATTGTCCCCAATGTCAGAAAATGTAATAAAATGCAAATAAAAATAAAATAAATAAATATAAAGAAACAAAATAAAGCAATAGGACTGAAAACTTCCCTAATTTGCAGAAAAAATCAAGCGATGACCCCCCAAGCTAAAATTCTGCAATCAACTTCAAGGGTGGAAATAACCAAAAGTTCCTGCAAAGAAAAGAAATAATTCAGTTAAGTAACACAAGAAAATGTAGAAAATGCAAACGAAAAATTGAAAATGATGATAAAAACAATTAATAGAACTAATAAGTGATCATTGGTCCTGTTTGGTGACTTTCCACAGCTTTGAACTTGAACTGGCCTCAGGAACTTCTTAGCAAGGAAAATGAGACTTGATTGGTGGTGTTGTTGAAGCTTCTCGAGCTCTTGGTTTCAACTCGGACTCCTTTTGCCGGGTTGATTGAGTCTGCAGGCTACATTCTTCTCTTTTTATTTCTTCTGCATGGCAGGTAGGCACGAGGTAGAGGTGGTGGTCTAATTCTTTGTTCAATCTGTCCAAGTGCCGACCGATTGCCTTCTTTCACCTTGTCCCGTAGCCAAGAGCAAGGGTAAAGGAAAAGCATGCCATGAGATATCTTTGCCTCTGACTCTGATGATATGGGATACTTTTGCTTTTGAAGAAGTATCGTTCCACAGGTGTATGCTTGAACTGGGCTGGGGAACTTCTTAGCAAGGAAAATGAGACTTGATCTTGAAGATGAAGCAGCACCTTGTCTCCACATGCTTCAAGTATCATTTTCACTTGCCATATCTGTTCTCCAGGCAGATGTGGCGTATTCTTCGGAAGTACATAAGCGGTTGAAGATGAGCACTCGAGAGCAATGCTAGGTAAGCAATGCTAGGTAAGCAATCAGGAAGGATTTTCCAGGCAGTTGGTTCTTAGATCGGAAGATTGACACCGAGTGCTGGCTGATTGCTCGCTTTCTCCTTGTCACAAAGACAAGGACAAGGACAGGGAGAAAGCATGATATGAGATACTCTTGCTTTTGATGACTTGTTTGCAAAGGTATCCCAGGGAATGAGAAACACAGAGTAACTCGAGAGGGTTTGTTGGAAAGGCATTTTCGGAGATGAAAAATTTCGGAGATGAAGAAGTGTAGAGGGGGTGTGCCTTTGCTGTGGAAGGCGAAGGTAGACGTTTATAGGAATGATTCTTCACAACCGAAACTGTTCCTTTACCCCTGTCGGCAGCCGGTGGATGGATGAACAGTACAAGTTACGCGCTTTCTGACAAAGCAGCCCGTAATTTGCGCAAAGCTGACAGCGCGCGTGACGAGTGACGACAAAACTGGAAAAGCTTTTCGCCTCGTGATTCCTGACCGCTCCGGCTTTTGAGAAAGGCGCCCGACTTTTGAAAACGGCGTCCGACTTTTGAGAACGGCGTCCGACTTTTGAGAAAAGAATCCGGCTTTTGAGAAAGGAGCCCGGCTCTTCGATTTGCGAGAGGACGCCTCTTCGACTTCTGAGGAGCGCCTCTTGATTTCTTCTTTTTATAGAGGCGCAATGTTTGTTCCACAACACACTTGCTCCCTCCTGTAAACACTCCATCCGGTAAACGTTCCCTCCTGTAAACACTCCCTCTTGCATTTCTTTTAATCTTGATCAGTCCGACTCTTCATTCTCAACACCTTCAAATATGTCTTGCCCTTCTGACCGTCGCCTTAACTTGAATGTTGGGGAAGATAGTGATATGTCTTCTCCAACCAACATTTGGCAGCCGTCCTTCATATCCCCAAATGGTCCTCTTACAGTTGGGGATTCCATGATGATGAATGAAACAACCGCATCGGTGGTGGCCAGAAATCTGCTCACTCCTAGAGACACTAGGATACTTTCTAGGCGGTCCGACGAACTAGCTGTCCAGGACTCTATGGCCTACAGCGTCCGATGCGCAGGCTCAGTATCAAACATGGGTCAGCGCCTTCTTGCACGAACTCGTCAGGTGGAATCGTTGATGGCTGAAGTGGCTAGTCTTCGGCAAGAGGTCAGAGTGCTTAGGCATGAGAATAAGAAGTTGCACATGCTCGCAACTAATTACTCAACAAGCATGAAGAGGAAGCTTGATCAGATGCAGGAGTCCGAAGTGCGGATTCAGAGTGATCATCAACGGTTTATGGCATTACTCCCGAGGTTTATGTTGCCTTCGTCCTCGGGAGCCGCACCAAGTATTGAGGCTCCGAATGATCCAACTCTGGCGCTTCGTCTTTCTGGGGCTCCGTCGATCTCCGAGGCACCACCTACCAACGACCAATGAAAGCTATTAGTTTACAAGTTATTGTAAAATATTTATGTTTTTATTGTTTACTTAATATCTTTCATATTTTTTTTTTAATTTATTTATTAAATTATGTGATGTTTATTATTATTATTATTAATATTTTTTTTTAAATATCAATGTAAAATAAGTAAATCAAAGTAAAGTAAAAAAAAAAAAAAACTATGTTTAACTTTCTAAACAAAAATCACAACTAAATAAACAAAACAAAATGAAAGCAGTAAAGAGAAGGGATTAGGAATGCAAATCTGATTGTGGGTGATTCCTAGGCCTCCCTTCTTTATTCAAATGCAAGGATTTATCCTTGAATGGGCGGTGGTACTTGAAATGATCCGACAACGGTCTAAGTTCTAATGACGGTGCCTGAATCATCAAAATCAGATTGTTAGTAAAAAACAAAATTAAAAATGGAGAAGATGGCTTACTTTCTTGTTCGAACTCAAACTCAATTACAAACACCACGTCTTGGAACGTTTCAGGGACTTTGAACTTGGCCAAATTTATTATAATGGTTGTGGCTTGTCCCGTGTCATCAGTCTCAATTTCTTTGGGCTTGATTGTCTCTTGCACAGCCTCTTTGATATGTTCAACATATTCTCCGGCCACCTCCTTTTCTGGAATAGTTCTTCTTGGTGTACAAGTCTTTTTGAATGTTTCAACATCATTGGGAACATGATTTAGTACACCAAGAATTTGGATATCACTTTGCACCTTGAGAAGATCTTCCACAACGTATTTTTCATTCACTTCTTCCTTGGGATTTAAAAACCTGCAAGGAAAAAGGACAATTGGCAGAAAAATGTTAGAATGAAATGAATTTTGAATCTCCTCACCTGAGTTGGATGGCATAAGGACTTGAGAGGTTTGCGACAAGAATTCTTCTAAACTGCCCAAGTCGTCATCCTCATCTTCTTCTTGAAGCGGTAATTCATCCATGTTCGGGCTATGTGTGGATGGTTCTGGAACAACTTCATCCTCCATATCACCTTCCAAAGTGATGACTTCATCGATTTCACTTTCTGCCTTTGAACTTGCAAATGTGGAGTTGGAGAGTTCACTTTGATCTTGAATTTGTGCCATGATCTCCATAATCTGCCCAACTTGCTTCTCCAATGCATCCATCTTGTTGTCTTGATTTTCTACTTCCTGGTTCAAAGAGGTGATTAATTGAATAATATTATTCTTATCAACCGAAGAACCTGAATTTGGTTGGGGAGATTGTGATGGAGGCTGTGGTGGTTCACATGGCCATTGATAGAACTCCTCCGATGGCGGCAATTGTTATTCTTTTCGCAAGCCCTGTACCAAAGAAATTAATTCTTCAAGCCTTTGATTATAATCCACGGGCATACTTTGATTTGATTGGAATTGTTGTGGGGGATGCTGTGGTGGCTGCATAGATCTTGAATAGAATTCGTCTTGCTGCCAATATCCGCTTTGTTGAAAGTGTTGAGGTTCATCCCACATATAATTTGAATAGTCTCTCCAATCTGAATTGTAAGCGTTGGAAAACATGTTGCCCCTTGATTGGTTATGGCCCTGATATCCCCAAACATCTTCATTTGCAGAAAATTGGGGACATTGATGAGTTTGATAACTTTGCCCATACGATGCACCAAATGTAGGGACACTTGGCATTGTGGTCCTTCCGGCATTCTGAGTTAATTGAGACGTGAGATTCGCCAATTGAGCTTGGATGGACGCAAGTGTCATGTCTCGCTCCATTTGTAACTAAAATCAAAGAAAGAAAAATAAATCAAATATCAAAAGTAAAAGACATAACAAACCAAAAATAAACACAAATAAAAAAAAAAAACATAAAACACCAACAAAAACATAAACAAGGGATTAGCAAATTTGCTAATCCCCGGCAACGGCGCCAAAAATTTGATGCGAAAATTAACTAACGCACAAAATTAAACCCTATTTGTGACAGTTGTAGTATATGGATAAGTAGGGATCGTTCTAGGCCGGGGATTAACTAGGGATGCTAACCAAAGTAAAATTAAATTAAAAACGTAAAAACAAAATTTAAAACACTAAACTAGACTCAAAACACTTAACTAGAATAACTCAAAATAAAACTAACAAATAATCTAAAACAAATCAAAAGACTCAAAATACTTCAAAACTCAAGAAAACACAAACTAAATTAATTTCTAACAAACCTAACACTTTAAAATAAATGGGGGATTGATTTTTGATGAAAAGTAAATTAAACTTAAATAAATTACAGAATTGACAAAAACATGAAACTAAGGTGAATGGATGGACGACGGACTGGCTAGAGGATTCTTCTCCACACATGACACATATGCAACCTAAATTGATTTTCAGTTGTTCTTTCAATAAATTGTAAATTCTCAACGCCCCAAATTAATTAGGTCCGCTTAAATTAACCTTCAGATTTTCCACAAGTTATTGGGTTGGATGATTGCATACGACAACCCAAAACATTCCCTACAAGTTCCCTACATGAATTGCATAATAGAGATACAAGCAAGAATCATTAAGTTTTATGAAAATCATAAGCATTGACGAGGCACTTGTTACTATGAATTGCATGAAACTTATGCCAAGAATTTACTTAACACGATTGTGGTCAACAACCTTTACTACTTGTGAATATAAGTTCATAACGATTAGGTGAAATTCACTTATATTCTAGCATCAAATTCATGCATGTAAATTAAGTATGCATCCTTAATCGACATACAAAAATAAGTTATCAATCAAACAGTTAAGCAAATTAAATTCACAACTCAGAAATCACAACTGAAGGTAATCAATTCAAATTACAAACATATCCATGGCTTTGAATTAACCTCTAGCCAAAACAAATTAATTACACATTATTCATAAATTAAAGTGAAAGTAAAACATGAGTTTGGAGCGAATTAACCGAATGAGGAATTTCTTCCTCTGTCACCGTGCTGCTCAGTGGCTGCCAAAGCAGCCTTTCTTTTCGTTCCACTCGTACCGCGCCTTTGCTCTCCTCTGCCCGCGTGTTCTGCTGCAAGGCAGCTTTCTGACTTGCTGTCTGCCCACGCTGCCAAAGCAGCAACCACCTCGCGACTTCCCCCTTTGCTTTCTGTGTTTCCTCCTGCGTCAGTCAACTCCACCTTGCTTTCCGTGTTTCCTCCTGCGTCACCTGCATGAGCTCCCTGTGCCCGAGGCCCTCCTCAGTTCTCTATTCTTTTGTCGAGACCTCCTCCTTCTTGCTATCCCTGTCAACTCGCGTCTCTGGCCTCGCTGCCAAAGGGCAGCGTTATTCCCCTCTCATTTTTCTCTTTTCCAAACCCAAGGCAGCGTGCTGCCTTGTTTTCTGTTATCTCTGTTTCTGCGTCCCCCCCTCGCAGCTCTCTCCTCCTTTCCAATTTATTTATTTCTTCTCTCTTGCCAGCTGCACCAAGCAGCTATCATGCTCCCCCCACTGGTTCCGCGTATCCTCCTCTTTGATTTTATTTATTTTCTGATTCTTGGTTCCTGCTGTGCCCACTAGTCCGTGTCTTCCACTTCTGCACGTTCCTCAGCTCCTCTTCCTTTTATTATTTCCACCCATGCTGACTGCCATCTCCCACGCTGCCAAGGCAGCTTCCACTCAATCCTCCACTTTTATTTGCTGCCAACTTTCAGTCTTTGTTCTTTTTAATTTCTTTTGTTTTCCACTTCCTTTTATTTTTCTGCCAAAATGTTTTCTTAAGTTACAACAATAAAATAAGTGAGCAATGTAGAAATAACGAATTTATTACTTAAAATCACACTTGTGCTATTTTTATTTTCTTAGCTAGATAAATTCTATAAAACACAAAAACAAAGTAAATAGCACAAAAATATGAGGAAATAACTAAGAAAAGACGAGAGAATTTGATGTAAAATATGTATAAATATGAGCTTATCAATTTAGTACAAATGACATTAGGAAATATTGTGGGAGAATGATCTCCTTTTATATAAGAGAGTTTCTAGCTTTGTTTTGACATTGACACATGTCGTGTTGTGATTGTCTTCTGATGTTGACACGTGTCGCGCTATGATTGGCTTCTGATGTCGACACGTGTCGCGCTGTGATTGGCCTCCTGGTTGGAGGGAAACTCTTCTGGGTCCTTGACGGTATAACGTTGACTAGTGCTCAGTAGTTTCGGGATTGGTCAAGTATGGTACAAACAGTGCTCCCCTAAGTTCCCGAGTTAGGGCAGCTCCTCGGTTAGGGACTTGCAAGATCCAAGCCGCTGAGTAATCACGAAACTTCTAAGTACCGAAGTGTGGTATCGTTTTCACTTGCCTTATCTGTCTCATAGGTAGATGTGGAATCTTCTATGGAAGTACTTTTTCTCCATCCAGGGGTGGTATCTTTAACCGGTGGAGATGCACAAGGTAATGTATCAATTTCACTTGAAGCTTACTTGTAGTTTTAGGCTTGGTCAAGCGCGATACAAACCATGTAGTAGGAGTCCCCCAAGTCGCCGAGCTAGGAGATCTACCGAAAGATGTGACAGACAAGGTAAGCAATCAGAGCTCCCAACAATCAGTCCCAGATCAGAAGTTTGATTTCGAGTTCCGACTGATTGTTCTCATTCTCCCTATCTTGCAGGCAGCAGGAAGGATAAAGAGAAGAAAAAGGAGAGGAGATGATATGAGATACTTTTGCTTTTGAAGAAGTAACTTTTCACAGGTTTATTCTTGAACTGGGTTGGATGGTTTTCTGGTTTCTTCCAGAGTATAAGGCCGACTCAAGAATTTGAGGGTCAAAACAAGTCCATCAAAACAAGAGTGCGTTCGACCTTGATGATATGGGATACTTTTGCTGTTGACAAAGTAATAGATGAATCAGCACCTGTTCTGTTGCGCTTGTCTCCACATGCTTCGTTGTATCCTTCTCATTTGCCCTATCTGTTCCTCAGGCAGATGTGTCTTTTCTGGAAGCATAAGATGTTGAAGATGAGTACTCGAGAGCAATGCTAGGTAAGTAATCAGACAAGGAGTTCCAGGTAGTCAGGTCCTGACTGGAAGCTTGATTCCAAGTGCTGACTGATTGCTTTCTTTCTCCTTGTCTTGCAGGTAAGAACAAGGCGAAAGGAAAAGACAGGGAAAAAGCATGATATAGGATACTCTTGCTTTTAACCCTGATGATATGAGATACTCTTGCTCTGGTGTGGCTTGTTTGCAGAGGTATTATCGGGGGGAAAAGAAGCTAAGTATTTCGAGAGACTCTGCTGAGAGTGCCCTTTCAGATGTGAAGAAAAGTTGAGCATTTTTTTTATTTGCAGGTCTGCTTGGCTGTGGAGGATGAAGGTCGACATATATAGGAATTGTCCCAACAGCGAGTGGTAACGCTGTTCCTTTACCATTCTCGGTCATAGCAATGTAGTGGGAGCTGCAAGATTCACTTGTTTTAACTTTGTCAGAGCACTTTGAAAAAATGGTCTGTGGTATCTGGAAAGCTGATGTTGCGTGTGAAGATTGCAGACAAGCTTTATCCAAGGAAATCAGGCTCTCGAAGTTCGGAGAGCGGTGCCTCTTCGGTTTTCGAACAAGCAATCATGTTGGGGATCTGGCTCTCGAGATTCGGAGAGCGTTGCCTCTTCGATTTTTGAACAAGCAATCCTATTGGGGATCTGGCTCTTGAGGTTTAGAGAGCGGTGCCTCTTCGATTTTTGAGAAAGCGATCCTGGTAGGAGTCTAGCTCTCGAGATTTGGATAATAGTGCCTCTTCGATTTTTGAGAAAGCAATGTTGTTGGGAGTCTGGCTTTCGAGATTCGGAGAGCAGTGCCTCTTCGATTTTTGAGAAAGCAATCCTGTTGGGAGTCTGGCTCTCGAGATTCAGAGAACGGTGCCTCTTCGATTTTTAAGAAAGCAATCATGGTTGGAGTTTGGCTCTCAAGATTCGGGGAGCAGTGCCTCTTCGATTTTTGAGCAAGTAATCATGTTGGGAGTGTTTTCTCGATGTGAGTAAAGGTTGGGCATTTTTGCCAGTCTGCCTTGCCACGGAGCACGGATGTTGACACACACAGGGACTTTCCGGTTATCAAGCAGCGGTGTTGTTCTTTTACCCTTGTGGGTAATGGTAGGGTAGCTGGACCTTCAAAATTTATGTGTCTAAACTTTGTCAGAGATCTTTGGCAAAGTTATCTGTGGTACCCGAGGATTTGATGTTGCGTGTGGGGATTGTCGACATATTTTACTCAGGAAAATCTGCTTCTCGAAATCCGAAGAGTGGTGCCTCTTCGATTTTTGAACAAACAGCCATGCTGCCCTTTCTTTTATAAGGGCACCAATTGTGATCAAGAAGTACGTTCAGAGAGTTATTGCTTGTAGGAAGTTTCCCTTTATTTTCGTACTTCAGAGATTTATTAGACCTCATTTATTCTTCGTCATTTCTGAAAATGTCTGGCCCATCCGACCGTCATTTTGACTTAAACTTTGGTGAAGAGGCAGCCATGCCTCCTCAAGACAACATATGGCGCCCATCCTTCTTATCCCCTACTGGTCCTCTTACCGTTGGGGACTCTGTGATGAAGAATGATATGACCGCTGCGGTGGTGGCCATGAACCTTCTCATTCCCAAAGATAACAGACTACTTTCCAAACGGTCTGATGAGTTGGCTGTTAAGGATTCTCTGGCTCTAAGTGTTCAGTGTGCAGTTTCTGTGTCTAATATGGCCCAACGCCTATTTGCTCGAACCCGCCAAGTTGAATAATTGGCGGCTGAAGTGATAAGTCTCACACAAGAGATTAGAAGGCTCAAGCATGAGAATAAACAGTTGCACAGGCTCGCACATGACTATGCTACAAACATGAAGAGGAAGCTTGACCAGATGCAGGAATCTGATGGTCAGATTTTACTTGATCATCAGAGGTTTGTGGGTTTGTTCCAAAGGCATTTATTGCCTTCATCTTCTGGGCTGTACCGCGTAATAAAGCTCCAAATGATCAACCTCTGATGCCTCGTCCTTCTGGGGTTCTGTCCAGTACTGAGGCTCCGAATGATCACCCTCCGGTGCCTTCTCTTTCTGGGGCTCTACCGACTGCTGAGACTTCTCCTAAGCAACCTTTGTGAAGGCTCCCTCTTGTTTTTTTATTTTGACTCATGTATATGTACATATTTGTAACTTATCGGAGATATCAATAAATAAGCTTTGCTTCATTTCAAGGTATTGTGTTAAATACACCAAAGCCTTCTTCACTAAGTTCTTTGAATTTTTTCTTTTGTTGAAGCTTGTATGTTGAAACTTTGTGAGTGAAGCATGTAGGTTGAGGTAGTGTTCCCTTAATTTTCCGAGTGAGGAAAACTTCTCGGTTGGAGACTTGAAAAATCCAAGTCACTGAGTGGTCGTGAGACTTCCGAGTATCAAGGTGCAGTAGCATATGGTAAGAGTCCCCCAAGTCTCCGGTCGGGGGAGTTGACGAATGAGGCATTTCCTTTCTAAGTGGTAGCCCAAAACTCCTCCTTCATATATATTTGTTATGAAAGTTGTTTGGCCTAAACAAGAGGAAGCCTAGGCAATTTTTTTTTTTCGATATTTTTTTTTAATTTTTTATCTTTCGAATTTTCGAATTTTCGAATTTTTGAATTTTTGAATTTTTGAATTTCCAAAATATATATATATATATATATATTTTAAAGTTTTGTAGGTGAAGCTTTGGTGTTGAAGCTTTGTATGTGAAGCTTTGAGGTTGAAGCTTTGTTGGGTACGATGAATTGATTTTGCTTCACACTATCTTGATCAAGAGTGTGTGAAGCTTTTGTAGGTGAAGCTTTTGTGTTGAAGTTTTGTAGATGAAGCTTTTGTAGGTGAAACTTTTGTGTTGAAGCTTTGTAGGTGAAGTTTTGGAGTTGAAGCTTTGTAGGTGAAGCTTTTGTGTTGAAGCTTTGTAGGTGAAGCTTTGGAGTTGAAGTTTTGTAGGTGAAGCTTTGGAGTTGAAGCTTTGTAGGTGAAGCTTTTGAGTTGAAACTTTGTAGGTGAAGTTTTGGAGTTGAAGCTTTTGTAGGTGAAGCTTTGGAGTTGAAGCTTTTGTAGGTGAAGCTTTGGAGTTGAAGCTTTTGTTGGGTACCATGAATTGATTTTGCTTCACACTATCTTGATCAAGATAGTGTGAAGCTTTTGAGAATTTGTAGTTGTCCTCCATTGATGAAACTTTGTTGAATTTCCCAATTCCATTTTTTTTTTTGGGAAACTAGAAATTTGAAAATGTGGGAGATACAACATATACAAATTTTGCTTCCACACTGTTGAGCAAGAGATTGTGATGCCACACCTTGTAGTAGTCGAAAGTTTGGATGAACCATATAAATTGAATTTGCTTCGAATAGTCTTGATCAAGAGTGTGTGAAGCTTTCTACGAGTTGTAGTTACCCTTCATTGATGAAGCTTTTGTTGGCACCATAAATTGGTTTTGCTTCACACTGTGTTGATCAAGAGTGTGTGAAGCTTTTGAGAATTGTGGTTGCCCTCCATTGATGAAGCTCTTGTTGGCACCATAAATTGGTTTTGCTTCACACTGTCTTGATCAAGAGTGTGTGAAGCTTTTGAGGTTGAACTCCTTTGATGAAGCTCTTGTTGGCACCATATATTGGTTTTGCTTCACACTGTCTTGATCAAGAGTGTGTGAAGCTTTTGAGAATTGTGGTTGCCCTCCATTGATGAAGCTCTTGCTGGCACCATAAATTGGTTTTGCTTCACACTATCTTGATCAAGAGTGTGTGAAGCTTTTGATAATTGTGGTTGCCCTCCATTGATGAAGCTCTTGTTGTCACCATAAATTGGTTTTGCTTCACACTGTCTTGATCAAGAGTGTGTGAAGCTTTTGAGAATTGTGGTTGAACTCATTTGATGAAGCTCTTGTTGGCACCATAAATTGGTTTTGCTTCACACTGTCTTGATCAAGAGTGTGTGAAGCTTTCTACGAGTTGTAGTGTTTGCATTGTTACAAAGGAGAAATGTCTGAAGCAGATGCAAGAGGGCTGAATAACTTGATCTTCGTATGCCATGCACTGAAGTTGTTGTTGGCTTGCAATAAGACTTTGTTGGTGACTATAACTCCTGTTGGGAATAAGTGCTCCCCTAGTTGAGTTGTCAAGCTTGAGGGTTTTGATTATTTGTGAATGCTAGGAGTTCACATGTACAAGTTGTACCACTCGTCTTCTGGTAGGTGGAATGAATGGTGAGTTGCTTTCATCACTTGGTTGGTGGTACGAAGGTGAGTTCCTTCATCACCTTTCATCACATTTCATGACCTGGTTGGTGGCACGAAGATGAGTTCCTTCTTCACCTGGTTGGTGGCATGAATGGCAAGTTGTCAAATGATATTAGAGTACGGGTTGTACATTTCATCACCTGGTTGGTGGCATGAAGGACAATACAGATTGTACATTTCATCACCTAGTTGGTGGCATAAGTGGCAAGTTGCCAAATGATATTAGAGTACGGGTTGTACATTTCATCACCTGGTTGGTGGCATGAAAGAGAGTACGGGTTGTACATTTCATCACCTGGTTGGTGGCATGAAGATGAGTTCCTTCTTCACATTTCATCACCTAGTTGGTGAGAATAAGGGCAAGGTGTCGAGGCACATTGTAGCAAGTGTCGAATGACACAAAGTATGTTGAACCCTTTCGAAGCACAGTTGGCTTATGTATGAATGTGTTGGAATGTATGATTGAACGAATATACCGTGAAGCTGTTCATTTATTTGTATAGTCTTGTTGACATATACTTAGACTGTATTTCATGTTGGAAGCATTCATATTGAAGCTTTGAACCCAAGTGTTTCATTGCTAGGAATGTAAGAGGATTAGGACCGAGTTGTCTAAATCACCTCTTTATTGAATTCATGCCAAATAGTCTTTGTTACATAGGATGCCGAACGGCTGAAGCTGAACACTTATACAATGTGAGTTTACTTGTAATAGTACTTCAAGTGATCATCGTTCCATGGATGGCCAATGGTCTTGCCATCGGAGTTTCTAAGCTTGTAGAAGCCAGGGCGACTGATGCCAACAACTTCAAACGGTCCATCCTAGTTTGGACTAAGTGTTCATTCACTCGGGAGTCTGTCGCAGAGTAATCTTTTCTTCAATACCCAGTCCCCCACTTTGAAAGAACGAGGTTTGACCCTTGAGTCATAGTAGTTGGAGATGCGCTGCTTGTAGGCGACATTCCTCAAGTGAGCCTGGTGTATGTGTTCCTCGACTAGATCTAAGTTGAGGGTAAGTTGTTTGTCATTTTTGCTTTGCACGTAGTTCTGGACTCGGAACGTTGCTTGCTCAAGCTCAACTAAGACAACTGCCTCTGTACCAAAGGTAAGTGAGAATGAGGTTTCTTCTGTTGATGTCCGATACGAAGTGCGGTATGACCAAAGAACTTGGGGTACAAATTCTGGCCAACAACCTTTGACCTTGTCCAAGCTGGTTTTCAAAGTTCGCTTGATTATTTTGTTGATGACTTTGACTTGTCCATTAGACTGGGGATGAGCTGAGGAGGCAAAACATAAGTTGATGTTGAACTTAGAGCAGAACATCCTGAACTTATTATTGTCGAACTGTCGCCCGTTGTTAGGACTATCGCATTGGGAATGCCGAATCTGCAAAGGATGTTCTTCCATACGAAGTCTTCTATTTTTGCCTCAGTAATGGTTGCCAAGGGTTCTACTTCACCCCACTTTATGAAGTAGTCAACTGCAATGATTGCATAGCGGACCTTGCCCTTCCCTACATGCATTGGGCCGATCAAATCAAGTCCTCATTGGGCGAAGGGCCAAGGGCTGATCATATGAGTGAGCCGCTCGGGAGGGGAATGAGGAATAGTTACGTAGCGTTGACACTTATCACATGAGCAAGATATTCTGATGGCATCTTGGTGAAGTGTTGGCCAGTAATATCCTTGGCAAAAGGCTTGTGTGCTAGGGATCGAGATCCAACATGATCTCCGCAGACTCCTTCATGTATTTCCCAAAGGACAATTTCTGCCTCCGCGGGCGTAAGGCATCTTAGGTATGATAGGTTAAAACCCCGTTTGTAGAGTTGGTCATTAATGATCAAGTAACGGGTAGCCTTGTATCGAATCTGCTTAGCTTGGACTTTATCGTTTGGGAGGGTACCATGCTCAAGGAATATATAAATCGGGGTAATCCAACTATCCCCCTGTTGTAAGTTGCACACTTCTGCGGCCATGGTGCTTGGTGCTGCCAACAATTCGACCTGAATTTTTCTCCCAATTTTGTCTTCCACTGCTGAGGCGAGGCGAGCCAAAGTGTTTGCATAAATGTTTGTCGCTAGAGGAATTTGGGTGATCTGGTAGTGGAAGTGCTTGAGCAACAATTGTGTTTGTGCCAGATATGCTGCCATGGAGCTATCCTTAGTGTTGGTGACCTGGTTAACAACCAATTAGGAGTCACTGAAGATATCAATTCGTTTAACCCCAAAGTGTTTGGCCAAACGTAAGCCTGCTAGAAGGGCTTCATATTCGGCCTCATTATTCGATGCCTTGAATTTGAAACGAAGAACATACTCCATTGCCACTTTGTCAGGGGTCATAAGGACTAATCCTACTCCATAACCCTGTTGGTTGGACGAGCCATCAACATATAGACTCCATGCTGGGGCTGTTGGTCCTATTTATTGAGATTCCGAGGGTAATGAAACCACTTCTTTAGGCGTAGAAACAATGTCAACAGGATATGTGAAGTCGGCGATGAAGTCTGCCACTGCTTGGCCCTTCTCAACTGGCTTTGGTTGGTAAGAGATGTCAAATTCACCCAATGTTATCGCCCATTTGATCATTTTCCTCGAAGTGTCAGGACTTTGGAGTATCTGTCGAAGAGGATGATTGGTAAGCATGATGATGGAGTGTGCTTGGAAGTAAGGGCGAAGTTTTCGAGCATACATGACCAATGCTAGAGCCAATTTCTCAATGTTGGAGTATCGTGTCTCCGCATCTTGTAAGGCCTTACTAGCGTAGTAGACAGGCCGTTCGACATTACCATCATTTTGAATGAGAACGAAACTTACTGCTGAAGCCGATACTGATAGATAGATAATGAGAGTGTCACCAACCTCAGGTTTGGAGAGCAAATGGGCTTTACTCATGTAGTCCTTGAGGTTCTTGAATGCCTCGACACATTCATCAGTCCATGTAATGTACTTCTTACTTCCCTTAAGTGTTTTGAAGAAAGGAGCACATCTGTCTGTGGCCTTAGAGATGAACCTAGTTAAGGCTGCCACCTTGCTAGTAAGGCTCTGGATGTCTTTTGAAGTTACCGGTTCCTTCATGTCGAGGATTGCTTTGATCTTCTTGGGATTAACCTCAATGCCTCGTTGGCTTTTCATGAAGCCTAAGAATTTGCCAGAGCCTACGCCGAAGGCACATTTGTTGGGGTTCAACCTCATTCGATACCTCTTCAAAATGGTAAAAGTTTCATATAGGTTAGTGATGTGTTGGTCAGCATGTTTGCTCTTGACTAGCATATCATCAACGTAAACTTCCATGCTCTTCCTAATCTGTTCAGCGAACATTGAATTGACTAGTCTCTGATAAGTCGCTCCTGCATTCTTTAGGCCAAAGGGCATGACTTTATAGCAATATAGTCCCCTGTCAGTAGTGAAGGCTGTGTGTTCTTGGTCCGGAGGGTTCATGAGGATTTGGTTGTATCCTGAGTAAGCATCTATGAAGCTCAGGAGTTCACACCCTGCCGTAGAGTCTATAAGTCTGTCAATGAGAGGAAGAGGAAAGTTATCCTTCGGGCATCCTTTGTTTAGGTCGGTGTAGTCGACACACATTCTCCACAAGACCTTTTGGAGCAGGAGACTTTCTTTGGTCGGATTTTTCTTAACAAGGACCACATTTGCTACCCATGTTGGGTAATTGACTTCGCGGACGAAGCCTATGCCTTTGAGTTTTTCAACTTCTGCCTTCATTGCTTCGTATCGTTCAGCGTCATAAGATCTTCGCTTCTGTCTCACCAGCTTGGTCTTGGGGTCAATACTCAAGCGATGACATATGATATCAGGAGAGATTCCTGGCATGTCCTCGTATGACCAGGCGAAGACCTCAGTGTTCTCTTGCAAAAAAGAGATCAATGCCAACCGAATGGGTGGTGACAAGGTGGTACCAATATTCACCATGCAATCTGGATAATCTTTTGATATAGAAACCTTCTCCAGCTCTTCAGCGGGTTGTGCTTGAGGGGTGAAAGAGTCATCTCGAGGATCGTCGGGTTGACTGTTGCGACCGTGAAGATCCAAGTTGGTTTCGTCCGGGCTGGTCTTTATGACTTGGTCATGTATAGAAAAGGTTTCCTTGGGCACAGACAAGCGTTGTTGCTTGACCGAAGTGTTGTAACATGACCGTGCACTAAGTTGATCTCCTTTGATGTAACCATTGCCATAGGGGGTTGGAAATTTCATCAACAACATATGTGTGGATACCATGGCCTTGAGATCATTGATGCCTGTGCATCCAAAGATGACATTGTATGCCGTTAGGTAATCAACTACCAGAAAGTTAGTGGTAATGGTAGCTGTGTAAGAGCCTGTACCAATGGTGAAAGGTAAAGTGTATGCTCCCTATAGGTTGCACGATATCACCGGAGAAGCTTATCAGAGGAGAAATCGAGCGATCGAGCAAGTGTTGAGCTACATTAAGTGCCATGAAAGCTTCAGCAAACATGATATTGAGCGAAGCCCTCGTGTCTACCAGGATTCGTCGTACTTCAAAGTTGGCTATGTGAGCCTCCACGATCAGTGGGTCATTGTGAGGGTAGATGATACCTCTTTCTTCCTCAGGGTAGAAACATATTGGATCCCAGTTAGGCTTTTGATACTTGCCTCCCCTGATATCTTCCACGTGAAACACTTGGTGGCCAGACCTTAAAGCTTGTTCACTGTTTTTCATGGCCCTATTGGAAGATTCAGATATGGGTGTGCCGCCGCTTATGAAATATATCACATTCACTTGGTGTTGGTTACGGTTATCCCTTGAAGGGTGAAGGAGGAATCGATCAATTTTTCCTTCACGCGCCAAAGCTTTAATATGATCACGAAGGGTGATACACTTCTTGTAACACCCACCCCCTAATTATAAAGATATATGTTTGTAATTACCCCTAAATGTTTTAAATATATCAATTTCATCATTTTTGGTCTACCAAATCAGGATCCAAAGCATTGAATCCCTTTCTTTCTAAATCTGCCACGTGGCAGCACCCCAAGCAATTTCTTTTTCTTATCTCTCTGTCCCGCCCCCGTGAACCCCTTCCTCATTCTTCTTCGTTTCTGTCTGTCATGTCTCTCTCCCTTCTCTCGGACCTCTCTCATCTCTCTCATTCTCTTCACTCAATCGCAGAGACACGCATGCACACCATCTCCTCTGCTCGAGGAAGAGACCCATCACCCTTCATCATCTCGTCCTGCTCTCTCTCTCTCTCCATCTCGTTCCCGCGACCCCAGAAAATTGGAAAAGGAGCTCCGGCGAGATTTTTCAATCTCCGGTTAGGTAAGCCCCTAATTCTCTCTTTTCGTCCTTGATTCTTGCGAGATTGAGGTTTAATTGGAGTTATTTCGTGATTTTGGAAGTTTTTAGGACGAATCGAACCCGGGTGTAAACACCCCCCATTTCCGGCGAGCCGTGGGTGTCGGGGGACTCTCCGGCCATCTTCGGCCGTTCCACGATGAAAGGAAGGTATAGAAATACTCCCCCCGTCTTGCACTTCGTTTTGATACCTAGATTGGGGTCTAGGTTTGTGTGTGGTGGTCGGCCGGAGCTGTTAAAGCTCCGGTGGTTGTGCTCCGACGAGACCAGGCCTCCCAGGCCGGTTCCAATGTCCAGAGGGCCTTAGGCCCGTGTGGGGAGTCAGCCAAAAACCCTTTTCCCTTTAAGATTTTAGTTTTTTTTATTTATTTGTTATTAGTTTAGGACCCAAAAGGCCCTCGGGCCATTTATGTTTAGGGCCTGTAGCCCGTGACCTAACCCAAAACCTTTTAAGGTTTTAATTAATTTCTGTTTTAGAAATTAAGGCCTTAGGCCATTTAGAAGGTGGGCTTTCAGCCCTTTTCCCAAAACCCATTAGTTTTAGATAAAACCCAAAATCCTTAAGGCCTTTCAGCCCAACCCAATCCAAGCCCAATCTGACTTTGACCTTGACTAGTTGACTCTGACTGTTGACTTGGTCAACGGTTAAAGTTGACTTTGACGTTGACTTTGACTTTGAACAGTCAACGGTCAACGTTGACTTTTGAGTTGACTTTTCGGGGTTTCGTCCAGGACCTCTCCTAGGCTAATTTCGACGTCCTGAACCCGTTTTTGAAGTCCGTTTTGCCAAATTCAATCGTTTGAATATAGTTTGACTAAAGGTACTCCTTTATGTGAATAGGTGAAATTATTATCGGTGATTCCGCTATACCTTTTTGGTACAACTTTGCACCATCGGTGTACGGTGAGTGGACCACTTCAAAATCATGTTTTAATAATATAAATGCATACATGAAAAACATGATTTAATACGTATGTTTTATGAAGTACTTTATAAGATAATATGCTTACTGAGGCTAGTTTGAATTATTACTGTTTTTCCTATAACCCATGTTCTTATAGAATATCCGATGGATGACGATATGATATATAGAACATGTTTAGAACACCTCTTTGTAGTATAGATGATGGATGAATTTATACTACGAAGTTGTTTTTCAATATATTTATGTTCTGTGGTTTTGTACTTACCTAGTGGTCCTTCCGCTACGGGACGTAGGGATAGATTATGGTCCGTCCCGGGCGACGGTTTGAGGTTGGCATAGGGCCTGGAGTGTGTTTCCTCTGGCATTTAGCACAAAGACGGGGAGCCGGCATGGGGCCTGAATTGTATTTTTCCTTTGACTGTCTGCTCAGAGACGGGGAGCCGGCATGGGGCCTGGAGGTTATCGGACAATTCACTAGTGTTTATTACTTATACAAGTTATGAATTTGAGATACTGCACATCATGCTAGAATTCGGAAAACCTATGTTTTTCATTATATATGTGTTTTCATAAAACCTGGGGGTTAGTACGTTGATAACTGTTTTACTATTTATATATCAAATTGGTCCATTCATGTTTGTTTTGCGCCCCCTTCAGGACTTAGAATCGAGGCGTACAATCCCGACATCCAGGCACTTCCGCATCGATATCTTCGAGTCCTCTCGGTGCAGGACCCACTTCTGTGTTCAATCAAATTTTTATATTAATTCTTTTAATGTTCTAGATTAGATGTGTGCTCTGAACATATTCCTTAAATGCATATTCAATAGTTCTGTTATATTTATAAGTCTTATTTACTCCTTATTCTCAGCAATTGCATTTAATAAATGGCTTTCGTCACCCTCGGGTGTCGGCCAGCACGTGACCATCCCGATGTCCCTAGGATATCGGGATCGGGGCGTGTCAGATTGGTATCAGAGCGTGGTTTGTTCAGAGCATACTTAGGATATTCTCTTACTAAAGTAGTGTGTCGGTTTTGACGTCATTTGGATGTCAGGACTTCTGGATTTAGTGTTATTCGGCGCAGTTATGCGAATCATTCTCTGTTTGAATTGTCACCTTCTGGTTGGTATACAAGAATTCGTGTCGGGATTGTGCCTTATCGGTGACGTGTTTGAATTGTTGGACGACTTTCAACTTCGGATCGATGCTCTGCGACGTGCATTCTCTCGGAATGACAGGCAAAGTCGGTGTTACTTGGAAACGGCGTGTTTTAGAAATCTCAGTTTGAGGAAGTTTGGTCAAGACCAGCTGTAAATCCGAAATGGCGATGCCACTCTGCAACATGCATTCCCTAGGAATTGCGAACAGGGTCGGCTTTGCATCGAAATCTTGGGAAACGGAAAAACCCTGATGATACGAATTGGCTAAGACCAACTGGAGATCTGAAGCGATGATATCACTCTGCAACATGCATTCCCTAGGAATGGCGGGCATAGTCATATCTCTTGGAAATTGCTTGGAATATTCGAAGTGCGTGCTAAAGAAACGAGTAAGTGCTAGTGGTGACGACGGTTAGTAGGTGGTAGTTGGTGGGAGCAAATCAATGTTCTCGGACTCATTACCACTGAAGAAATTTGGGTGAATCTTTATAACAATTCTCGGCGATTGTTCTATCGATTACCTTCTTGTTTACTCAACGACGAAGACAAGTTCACGAACCATTGATCGTTAACTTCACATCAAATCCTTCGAGAGTTGACTTCGTCTAGAGATTACATTTTTCTTGGGAAACTTCTCGGTAGCAGACGCTATTCTCACCAATTTCCAAAAGAAGTGGCAATTCTTGTTGTTGCTGTAGTTTGACTTAGATGATGAAAATCCAGACTTGTTTGGATAAACAAATTCCTTGAATTTCACCTGGGTCTGGTACTCGGTGGTAAACCTTAGCTCCTTGTAATTTTCAGTGTAATGGCTTGAGACTTTACCATATTCATCATTGTACGAAGATCGAGCCTTACTCTAAATTTCTATGGACTCATTGAGCTTTGGTTTGCTCAGAGGCATCACTTTAAGGTAGCCAATCGTGTCACTGCATGCATACGCGGGCTGCTTCGTATCTTTCTTCATCGTTATTCTGTTGATTCAGAGGTTTTATGTTTAATTTTTGAACTTTGAAACAACTCTCACAAAGTATTGTGAATTTCGAAATGTTTTTGGTGTTGTCAAATCTTATTAACAGTTCTTAACTATTCTTGATCTTAGACCTGTTTCCCTTTTTGGCTAAGAAACCTTTCAACCTTATTGTGATGATTAGCCAAATAATCATAAACAGTGACTTCTATTTCTGCATCTTCATTTTCCTTCGCTTGTTTGTTTCTCAATGTAAACTGAATCATGCCGGAACAAAAAAAAAAAAAAAAAAAAATTTGTTCTCAGCATGGTTTCTGGTTTAAATCCCAATATCTTGTACTCCAGTTTTAATGGACTTGTTTTGACTCTCAAATTCTTGTGTGTTCTTTTAGCCTTCTCGACATGGTTTCTCGCTCAATCAGTGAGGAATTCATGATCGATCGATTCGGCGGAAGGGTGCGCCCAATTCTCATCGATTTGGACAGGAATGTTGGGAGCATAATATTTTGACAAGCTTACCAGACTTACCAGAAAGAGTTCCTCGTGGGTGTGAAGTTTCAGTCATCTTTTGGTAAGAGACCGGTGAAGATTGTGGTGCAGATGATTAGCATATTGCATCACTATCTTCATGCTGAATTGAATGGTCACCACTCATTATCTTGCTACAATTCATAATCATCATATCGTGCTCTGGTAGACCTTTTCGATGATGTGATGTGTTAGCCTCAACGCAGCTTTCCACTACCTCTCACCAGGATCCTTTAGTTCGAGAGCACGTGGGCGTGAGGTTCGAGCGGTCTTTTAGTAAGAGTTGGTTGAAGGTTTTAGTATTGAAGGTCAGCATATTTTATCACCATCTTACTAGAATTCATAGGCATCACATCGGTTATTTTCCAACGATATGTGTTCGTTTCAACGCATATTTCCACTGCTTCACTTCTGAACCTTATTGTTATGAGTAAGTGGTTGTCGAAACACTTATAGCATATCTGGTTGGTGCATTCTGGGATGACACTACAACACGGTCGAGGCGAGAATTGGATTATCTTTACACTCCTCTTGAATTCCAAGGTACAGTTTTCAAGTGAGTTCTTTGTTGGCAAGACACTAGAGTAATTGGTCACATTTGAAAGATCTGAGGAGGATATGATGCTTGGTGCTGGATGGAGTTGTTACGACGACAGTTCTTATTTTGTTCAGTTTGAGCATGGCACTTGTTGCGGCATGGTACGAGAGTTGCTACACGCAACATTGGTTGATAGAGGAGATGTGCAAGCTTGCATTTGGAAGATTGAATTTTCGACGTGTGAAATTGTGCACCCTCAGGAAATTACTGCTTGCTTAGTGAGACAACAATGTGTTGTCGGTATTGCGGGCTGCAGACCGTTGTATCGATAACTTATTCGTTGGGTTCGTTAAGCAAGTGGGCAGGAAGATCTGTCTTCAGCAATTGTACGGAATTGTTATTCTTGGGACTCTAACCAAAGACTCATGTCTCGAAGTGCGTGACGTTTCGTATGCTTAAGCAAGACCCACTCTCATTTTTCAATTTTGGTTTCCAGTATAAGTATTTTAACTTCCTTTACTTTAGTTATTTGTTTTTGTCATTTCAAATGTTTTGAGGAAAGTGTTTTCAGTTTTCAGTTTTAAGTTCAGCTCGAGTTTTTGACCTATATGTTAGTACATATCTATTTTTGATGCTATAGTATTTTGCGTACTTATTTTTGACATTACGTCAATATATGTTTTCGACCTTATATCTTATTAAAGTATGTTTTCTACTTTTACACTGACGGGGAAGAAAGTAAGAGCTTGGAGGCATGATAGAGGATTTTGCAACCCGCTTACTGTTGGAAGTATGCCCACAAAGCCACTCATTTGATGTAATAGCTTTTTGGAATACTTAATATGTTAAACTTTTATATGTTTAACGGAAGGGCAATACTTATTGTTAATCACTATTTATTGAATCATGTGTTTAATCAATAAGAGAATCCAAGGGATGTATTTGACATAAGAGATAAGTGATCTAATGAGTTAGATTAAGGAGACCTTTCTCTTATGTTCATTCCTAAAACGTTCCTAGCCATAGGATTGCCAATTGGGCATTGACAATCCGCTAAGGTTAGTATGTGTTATGTTGACTCAAACGTGAGTATGAACTAGTCTCAAGTCATTTGGTGTTGGACACTAAGACAAACACATAGGTGCTCGAAAGAGTAATCGAGTACACTGAACTGCGATTAATGAGAGTTCAAACATACATGTCATGTACGAACTCTAAGGTTACAATATGCAAAGTAGTCCTTAGACCTGAGGCATCATAGATGTCTAATGGTTAGGTCCTTGATCTTTGATCATGACAAAGGCATTCCCTCGGATTGTCCACGGCATTGTTGGGGTCATGTGATCTAGTCATGTAGGCATATGAATGCACAACAAGGGATCTCTAACCTTCCATGGTGGAAGGAGTATACTCTAAAATATGATTCTAAAGTCTTTGGCCAAAGCAAATGAATATGACTAAGGAAGATGTTCCAAATCATATTCAAGGGAATCATATAAGAAAGTATCACATTGGATAGTAGACATGAAACAAACTATCACTTAAAACAATGTGGTTAAGAGTATTGTATTAGAGAAGGACCGTATTGCATTGTAATTGTAACTGGATAGGTTCTCCAACCAATTCTACTTAGCTTGGGTAACCATGACATACTGCTAGGTGATGCGAAAATAACTAACGCACAAATTTAAACCCTATTTGTGACAGTTGTAGTAATGATGTAAGTAGGGATCGTTCTAGGCCGGGGATTAACTAGGGATGCTAATCAAAGTAAAATTAAATTAAAAACGTAAAAACAAAATTTAAAATATTAAACTAGACTCAAAACACTTAAATAGAATAACTCAAAATAAAACTAACAAATAAACTAAAATAAATCAAAAGACTCAAAACAACTCAAGATTTAAGAAAACACAAACTAAAATGATTTCTAATAAATCTAACACTTTAAAATAAAATGGGGGATTGATTTTGATGAAAAGTAAATTAAACTTAAATAAATTACAAAATTGACAAAAACATAAAATTAAGGTAAAATGATAAATGACGGACTGGCTAGAGGATTATTCTCCACACATGCCACATATGCAACCTAAATTGATTTTCAGTTGTTCTTTCAATAAATTGTAAATTCTCAACGCCCCAAGTTAATTAGGTCCGCTTAAATTAACCTTCAGATTTTCCTACTTTTATTAGGTTGGATGATTGCATACGACAACCCAGAACATTCCCTACAAGTTCCCTACATGAATTGCATAATAGAGATACAAGCAAGAATCATTAAGTTTTATGAAAATCATAAGCATTGACGAGACACTTGTTACTATGAATTGCATGAAACTTATGCCAAGAATTTACCTAACGCGATCGTTTATAAGCGACCTTCACTACTTGTGAATATAAGTTCATAACGATTAGGTGAAATTCACTTATATTCTAGCATCAAATTCATGCATGTAAATTAAGTATGCATCCTTAATCGACATACAAAAATAAGTTATCAATCAAGCAGTTAAGCAAATTAAATCACAACTCAGAAATCACAACTGAAGGTAATCAATTCAAATTACAAATATATCCATGGTTTTGAATTAAACTCTAGCCAAAATAAAATTAGTTACACATTATTAAAATTAAACAGGAATAAAACGTGAGTTGGAGGATTAAACCGAATGAGGACTGCAGTGTTGTTGCGCTCCCTGCACTGTTGCCGTGCTGACCATGCTGCAAGGCAGCCCTGTCTCTCGCAAGCTGCCAGGCAGCAACTCCCACGTCCTGAATTCTCTGCGAGCTGCCTAAGAGCAGCTTCCCTCTGTCCCGCCACCTGTCCGTTGCTTCTCTCCCTGCTGCCCGCTGTCCTGACCTCCCCCTCTAAGCTCTCTCGCCTTCACGCACGTCTCACCAAAGGCAACGTCCTCCTCAAAGTTGCTGCCCAAGCGCCTTCCTTCCCACGTCTCGACAGCTGCCCAAAAGGCAGCGTTGCTTCTCACTTCCCCGCGCGATGCAGCCTTTCTTTCCGCGTCCCCTCTCCCCTGACTTCCTCTTGCCTCCTGCGCTGTCCTGCTGACAGCTGTCCAAGCAGCTGCTGCCCTCTGACTTGCTGCCAGGCAGCACGCTGCACCCCCGCTCCTCCTTTCCGTGCTCACCCTTGCTTTCCCGTAATTTTCTCTTTTTCAAGGCTGCAAGGGCAGCCTGATCTTTTCGTTTCCTCCTGACTTCCCCCTTATATCCTTTTATTATTTCTTCCCAGCTGCCTAGGCAGCTTCCACTCTCCTGCACACTTATTCCCCATTATCCTAACCTTTATTTTATGGCCCCTTTCTTTATTCTTCTTTTATTGTTTCTTATTTCTGTCCCGCACTCAGTGGCTGCATGATGGGAGCTCCACTCCCTTTATTCCTTCCTGCCCACAGCTCAAGCTTTTTCCGCAAGCTGCCAAAGTCCCACTTCATTCTTCTCACGCTGCCACCTCCCTTATCTTTCCTTTGTTCTACAAAACAAACAATTATTATATTATATATATATATATCTATATTTTATTTAATTTAAAAGCTAAACAGTTTTGACACGAATTTATTACATAAAATCACACTTATGTTATTTTTATTTTCTTAGCTAGATAAATTCGATAAAACACAAAAACAAAGTAAATAGCACAAAAATATAAGAAACTAACTAAGAAAAGACGAGAGAATTTGATGTAAAATATGTATAAATATGAGCTTATCAAATACCCCCACACTTAGCTTTTGCTAGTCCTCGAGCAAAACAACGAAAACAGAAAAAGTAATAACATGAAAATTATTAGTTTCCCCCTATTTGACCCTCATAGAATTTCATTCGAGAACACAAAACATCAAGAACCATAGCTAACACCAACAAGCAATTTAAGTTCATTTTCTTTATTCAAATATTAGCAGCAATCTTTGAAACATCCTTGAAGTGTAGTGTGTGAGATAGCCATGCTAATGCAATTTCAAAATTTTTTTATTTTTTTAAATCACCATATGCAAACTAGCGACCTTCTCACGGGATTTACACTCAATCGCACATATGTTTAGTTTTAATGTGTTTCGCTCAAAGAAACGAATGTGAAAGTTCTACCATAAGCTTGCATAAAGATCACTTCTCCACAGTCATAATTGCAAAACTTAAATCAAGAGGACTTTTATTGGATGTAATGAGGCTTAGGGATAGGGTTATTGAAACGAAAGAATAGGAAAACACAAGTTCCAAGCTACATTGCAAGCAATTATTTTCTTTAGATTTATAAGAACTCAAGCTCTCCAACGATTCTTCAGACATCTCCAACCAAAAACTTAAACTGAAACTTTAAAACTTTTTATTTTCTTTGTATACAATCTTTCTTTTTCTTTTCCTTTTCTTTTTTTTTTTTTTTTTTTTTTTTTTTTTTTTTTTTTTTTCAAACATAAACAAATATGAAAAACCCCCACACTTATTCTTTTGCCAAACACCTTCAAAGTACTTCACAAACATTCACATAAGACAATCTTGCATTGCTCGCTTGGAAAGGGTAAGGAAAAATATTTATTTCAGGCATAAGGGTAGACATATCTGGTGATAAGAAATAAAAGGCTCACAAATACGGCTCAAATTGGCAATCTAATGATATCATTTTTCTTTGGGAAACAAGGTTATTTGGGCCATGGTGGTAAACCTAATGCCTCTATCATTTTCAAGTTCATGCAATCAATGACAAAAATTTCGAAAGATCGTTATGCAAGTTCTAGAGATGTATCTCACATAAGTTCATCACACATGAAAGAATAGGAGTGTATGAAAAATGCACACACTTTCAATAGGCTCAAAAACTCACATAGGATGTATATGGTCACTAAATTCACATATGGAGCTTTAAATCATGCTTTAGTTTCACATCAACAAGGCTATGTGCATTTGGTTTTTCAAAGATGATCAAATATGTACAAACTAACACGAGAATTAGGAATTTCACAAAACACATGTTAACTAAGTTCTTGATGATCATGGTTCAAACTTTATCCGATTATATCATTGGGCCGGGGAACTGACAAAAATCTTAATTCAAAACAATAAGGAAAACAAGGAAATATTTTTGGATTTTTAAAAATTTCCGAAAATTTTTATTTTTATTTTTATTTTTATTTTTTTAAATAAAACAAAACTAATTAAGAAAACAAAGCAATAACATGGAAACAAATGAAACCAGTTCAAAGTCGAAGGTACAAAAATTTTCAATTTGGTCATTTTTCATACTCTTTACCCCCACACTTAAACTAGACATTGTCCCCAATGTCAGAAAATATAATAAAATGCAAATAAAAATAAAAATAAAATAAATAAATACAAAGAAAGAAAATAAAGCAATAGGACTGAAAACTTCCCTAATTTGCAGAAAAAATCAAGCGATGACCCCCCAAGCTAAAATTTTGCAATCAACTTCAAGGGTGGAAATAACCAAAAGTTCCTGCAAAGGAAAGAAATAAGTCAGTTAAGCACGCAAGAAAAAAACAAACAAACGAAAAATTGAAAATGAAAATAAAAGATAACAATAAAACTAAAAAGTGATCATTGGTCCTGTTTGGTGACTTTCCACAGCTTTGAACTCGAACTGGCCTCAGGAACTTCTTAGCAAGGAAAATGAGACTTGATTGGTGGTGTTGTTGAAGCTTCTCGAGCTCTTGGTTTCAACTCAGACTCCTTCTGCCAGGTTGATTGAGTCTGCAGGCTACATTCTTCTCTTTTTGTTCTTCTACATGGCAGGTAGGCACGAGGCAGAGGTGGTGGTCTGCTTCTTTGTTCAATCTGTCCAAGTGCCGACCGATTTCCTTTCTTTCACCTTGACTCGTAGCCTAGAGCAAGGGTAAAGGAAAAGAGTGCCATGAGATATCTTTGCCTCTGACTCTGATGATATGGGATACTTTTGCTTTTGAAGAAGTATCGTTCCACAGGTGTATGCTTGAACTGGGCTGGGGAACTT
Source organism: Malus fusca (assembly GCA_035220775.1). Classification (NCBI taxonomy): domain Eukaryota; kingdom Viridiplantae; phylum Streptophyta; class Magnoliopsida; order Rosales; family Rosaceae; genus Malus; species Malus fusca. The sequence continues at coordinate 136,289 of CM069068.1, read as the reverse complement.
CTTAGCAAGGAAAATGAGACTTGATCTTGAAGATGAAGCAGCACCTTGTCTCCACATGCTTCAAGTAACATTTTCACTTGCCTTGTCTGTTCTCCAGGCAGATGTGGCGACTTCTTCGGAAGTACATCAGTGGTTGATGAAGAGCACTCGAGAGCAATGCTAGGTAAGCAATCAGGAAGGATTTCCAGGCAGTCGGTTCTTAGATTGGAAGATTGACACCGAGTGCTGGCTGATTGCCCGCTTTCTCCTTGCCACAAAGACAAGGACAAGGACAGGGAGAAAGCGTGATATGAGATACTCTTGCTTTCAACCTTCATGATATGAAATACTCTAGCTCTAGATGACTTATTTGCAAAGGTATCCCAGGGAATGAGAAACACAGAGAAACTCGAGAGGGTTTGATGGAAAGGCATTTTGGGAGATGAAAAATTTCGGAGATGAAGAAGTGTTGAGAGTGTGCCTTTGCTGTTGAAGGCGAAGGTAGACGTTTATAGAATTTTTCTTCACAACCGAAACTATTCCTTTACCCTGTCGGCAGCCGGTGGATGGATGAACAGTACAGGTCACGCGCTTTCTGAAAAAGCAGCCCGTAATTTGCGCAAAGCTGACAGCGCGTGACGAGTGACGACAAAATTGGAAAAATCAGGGAGCGGCTCGTGGTTTCTGAGCAATCCCGACTTTTGAGAAAGGAATTGCATGTGACACGTCTGGACAAATCAGGGAGCGGCTCGCCTCGTGATTCCTGACCGCTCCGACTTTTGAGAAAGACGCCCGACTTTTGAGAGAGCGGCGTCCGACTTTTGAGAAAGGAACCGACTTTTGAGACGGAGTCCGACTTTTGAGAACGGCGACGCCGCTTTTGAGAAAAGAATCCGGCTTTTGAGAAAGGAGCCCGGCTCTTCGATTTGCGAGAGGGCGCCTCTTCGACTGCTGAGTGATGCCTCAACGATTTCTTCTTCTTATAAGAACGCTCATTTTTGTTCCACAACACACTTAAGCTCCCCCTGTAAACACTCCCTCCTGTAAACACTTCCTCCTTGCATTTCTTTTAATCTTGATCAGTCCGACTCTTCATTCTCAACACCTTCAAATATGTCTTGCCCCTCTGACCGTCGCCTTAACTTGAATGTTGGGGAAGATAGTGATATATCTTCTCCAACCAACATTTGGCAGCCGTCCTTCATATCCCCGAATGGTCCTCTTACAGTTGGGGATTCCATGATGATGAACGAAACAACCGCATCGGTGGTGGCCAGAAATCTGCTCACTCCTAGAGACACTAGGATACTTTCCAGGCGGTCCGACGAACTGGCTGTTCAGGACTCTATGGCCTACAGCGTCCGATGCGCAGGTTCAGTATCAAACATGGGCCAGCGCCTTCTTGCACGAACTCGTCAGGTGGAGTCGTTGATGGCTGAAGTGGCTAGTCTTCGGCAGGAGGTCAGAGTGCTTAGGCATGAGAACAGGGATTTGCACATGCTTGCAACCAATTACTCCACAAGCATGAAGAGGAAGCTGGATCAGATGCAGGAGTCCGAAGTGCGGATTCAGAGTGATCATCAACGGTTTATGGCGTTACTCCCGAGGTTTGTGTTGCCTTCGTCCTCGGGAGCAGCACCAAGTATTGAGGCTCCGAATGATCCAGCTCTGGCGCTTCGTCTTTCAGGGGCTCCGTCGACCTCCGAGGCACCACCTACCAACGACCAATGAACGAAATTAGTTTTACATTATTGTAAAATATTTATGCTTTAAGTTTATTTAATTATAAATATAAAATAAAAGTATTTTTGTTTTGTTTTGTTTTTTGTTTTTTTTTTTTTTTTTTTTTTTTTCATTTTTTTTTTTCATTTTTTTTTTTATTTTATATAAATGTAAAATAAGTAAACCAAAGTAAAAAAAAACTAAGTTTAATCTCCCAAACAAAAATCACAACTAAATAAACAAAACAAAAATCACAACTAAATAACAAAACATAATGAAAGCAGTAAATAGAAGGGATTAGGAATGCAAATCTGATTGTGGGTGATTCCTAGGCCTCCCTTCATTATTCAAATGCATGAGTTTATCCTTGAACGGACGGTGGTACTTGAAATGATCCGACAACGGTCTAAGTTCTAATGACGGTGCCTGAATCAACAAAATCAGATTGTTAGTAAAACATAAAATTAAAATTGGAGAAGATGGCTTACTTTCACATTCAAACTCAATCACAAAGACCACGTCTTGGAACATTTCCGGGACTTTGAACTTAGCCAGATTTATTATGATGGTTGTGGCTTGTCCCGTGTCATCAAACTCAACTGCTTTGGGCTTGATTGTCTCATGCACAGCTTCTTTGATAAGTTCAACAAATTCTCCGGCCCCCTCCTTTCCTGGAATCCCTCTTCTTGGTGTAGAAATCTCTTTGAATGTTTCAACGTCATCGGGAACATGATTTGGTGCACCAAGAGTTTGGATATCACTTTTCACCTCTGGAAGAGCTTCCACAACGTCTTTTTCATTCACTTCTTCCTTGGGATTTAAAAACCTGCAAGGAAAAAGGACATTTGGTGGAACGATGTTAGAATGAATTGAACTTAGAACCTCCTCACCTGAGTTGCATGACATAAGGACTTGGGGGGTTTGCGATAAGAATTCTTCTAAACTGCCCAAGTCGTCATCCTCATCTTCTTCTTGAATTGGCAATTCATCCATGTTCGGGCTCTGTTTGGATGGTTCTGGGACAACTTCATCCTCCATGTCACCTTGATCTCGAATCTGTGCCATGAATTCCATAATCTGCCCAACTTGCTCCTCCAAAGCATCCACCTTGTTGGCTTTATTTTGCATCTCCATGTTTCGATTTTCTACGTCCTGGGTCAAAGAGGTTAGTAACTTATTCAAAATGTCATTATCCGAGGACGTACCTGAATTTGGTTGGGGAGATTGTGGTGGAGGCTGTGGTGGTTCATATGGCCATTGATAGTACTCCTCCGATGGCGGCAATTGTTCTTCTTTTTGTGAACCCTGTACCGAAGAAATTAATTCTTCAAGCATTTGATTATAATCCACGGGCATACTTTGATTCGATTGGAATTGTTGTGGGGGATGCTGTGGTGGCTGCATAGGTCTTGAATAGAACACGTCCTCTTGCTGCCAATATCCACCTTGTTGAAAGTGTTGAGGTTCATCCCACATATAATCTGAGTAGTCTCTCCAATCCGAATTGTAAGCGTTGGAAAACATGTTGCCCCTTGATTGGTTATGGCCCTGATATCCCCAAACATCTTCATTTGCAGAAAATTGAGGACCTTGATATCGTTGTCCATAGGGCACATCAAGTGTAGGGACACTTGGCATTGTGGTCCGTTCGGCATTATGAGTTAATTGAGCAGTGAGCTGTGCCAATAGATCTTGAATGCTAGTAGAATCCAGGTCTTGCTCCATTTGTAACTAAAATCAAAGAAAGAAAACTAAATCAAATATCAAAAGTAAAAGACATAACAAACCAAAAATAAAATAACATAAAATAAACACAAATAAAATAAAATAAAATAAAATAAAACACAAACAAAAACATAAACAAAGGATTAGCAAATTTGCTAATCCCCGGCAACGGCGCCAAAAATTTGATGCGAAAATAACTAACGCACAAATTTAAACCCTATTTGTGACAGTTGTAGTAATGATGTAAGTAGGGATCGTTCTAGGCCGGGGATTAACTAGGGATGCTAATCAAAGTAAAATTAAATTAAAAACGTAAAAACAAAATTTAAAATATTAAACTAGACTCAAAACACTTAAATAGAATAACTCAAAATAAAACTAACAAATAAACTAAAATAAATCAAAAGACTCAAAACAACTCAAGATTTAAGAAAACACAAACTAAAATGATTTCTAATAAATCTAACACTTTAAAATAAAATGGGGGATTGATTTTGATGAAAAGTAAATTAAACTTAAATAAATTACAAAATTGACAAAAACATAAAATTAAGGTAAAATGATAAATGACGGACTGGCTAGAGGATTATTCTCCACACATGCCACATATGCAACCTAAATTGATTTTCAGTTGTTCTTTCAATAAATTGTAAATTCTCAACGCCCCAAGTTAATTAGGTCCGCTTAAATTAACCTTCAGATTTTCCTACTTTTATTAGGTTGGATGATTGCATACGACAACCCAGAACATTCCCTACAAGTTCCCTACATGAATTGCATAATAGAGATACAAGCAAGAATCATTAAGTTTTATGAAAATCATAAGCATTGACGAGACACTTGTTACTATGAATTGCATGAAACTTATGCCAAGAATTTACCTAACGCGATCGTTTATAAGCGACCTTCACTACTTGTGAATATAAGTTCATAACGATTAGGTGAAATTCACTTATATTCTAGCATCAAATTCATGCATGTAAATTAAGTATGCATCCTTAATCGACATACAAAAATAAGTTATCAATCAAGCAGTTAAGCAAATTAAATCACAACTCAGAAATCACAACTGAAGGTAATCAATTCAAATTACAAATATATCCATGGTTTTGAATTAAACTCTAGCCAAAATAAAATTAGTTACACATTATTAAAATTAAACAGGAATAAAACGTGAGTTGGAGGATTAAACCGAATGAGGACTGCAGTGTTGTTGCGCTCCCTGCACTGTTGCCGTGCTGACCATGCTGCAAGGCAGCCCTGTCTCTCGCAAGCTGCCAGGCAGCAACTCCCACGTCCTGAATTCTCTGCGAGCTGCCTAAGAGCAGCTTCCCTCTGTCCCGCCACCTGTCCGTTGCTTCTCTCCCTGCTGCCCGCTGTCCTGACCTCCCCCTCTAAGCTCTCTCGCCTTCACGCACGTCTCACCAAAGGCAACGTCCTCCTCAAAGTTGCTGCCCAAGCGCCTTCCTTCCCACGTCTCGACAGCTGCCCAAAAGGCAGCGTTGCTTCTCACTTCCCCGCGCGATGCAGCCTTTCTTTCCGCGTCCCCTCTCCCCTGACTTCCTCTTGCCTCCTGCGCTGTCCTGCTGACAGCTGTCCAAGCAGCTGCTGCCCTCTGACTTGCTGCCAGGCAGCACGCTGCACCCCCGCTCCTCCTTTCCGTGCTCACCCTTGCTTTCCCGTAATTTTCTCTTTTTCAAGGCTGCAAGGGCAGCCTGATCTTTTCGTTTCCTCCTGACTTCCCCCTTATATCCTTTTATTATTTCTTCCCAGCTGCCTAGGCAGCTTCCACTCTCCTGCACACTTATTCCCCATTATCCTAACCTTTATTTTATGGCCCCTTTCTTTATTCTTCTTTTATTGTTTCTTATTTCTGTCCCGCACTCAGTGGCTGCATGATGGGAGCTCCACTCCCTTTATTCCTTCCTGCCCACAGCTCAAGCTTTTTCCGCAAGCTGCCAAAGTCCCACTTCATTCTTCTCACGCTGCCACCTCCCTTATCTTTCCTTTGTTCTACAAAACAAACAATTATTATATTATATATATATATATCTATATTTTATTTAATTTAAAAGCTAAACAGTTTTGACACGAATTTATTACATAAAATCACACTTATGTTATTTTTATTTTCTTAGCTAGATAAATTCGATAAAACACAAAAACAAAGTAAATAGCACAAAAATATAAGAAACTAACTAAGAAAAGACGAGAGAATTTGATGTAAAATATGTATAAATATGAGCTTATCACTAGGTGTCACTCATGGTTTGTGGAAGCCCTATTGATTAGCAAACACTAATCATCAAAAAGGGATAATTGAAATGTGGTTTCAATTCACAATCGATAGTTAAGAGTAACATCGCCCACTGCCTCGCTAATTGGAACCTAATGGATCGCACACCAAATAAGGATATATGTGAAGCAATTAAATGAAATGGATAAGCAATTAAATGGTTTAATTGAAGAATGGTCAAGATTAATTAATTAGTTAATTAATTATACGAAATGTTCGTATTGGGCTTTTAAGTTGGTTTTAGGGCTTCGGGGCCCAAAAGTGTTTTGGTCCACAAGGCCCATTATGTTTAAGTTGTATGACAACTAAAACAAAAATGGGCAATAAGCCCAATAACCATATAGGCCAACCATTTAGGGTGAGGGTATGCAAGTTTGCTTAATTGCAAGTTTGCCACTCACCTAAGAAATGAAGTATAAATTCATCTTTATAGCTTTGTTTTCAATTAGGGTTTTCTAAGCTACTTGGGGAAAGTTATCTAGCAAATTTACTTCCCTAAGTGATCCATTTTCATCCTCACAAATTACATCCTTGGTGAAGAGACATAGAGACATCAAACTTTTGGTGTTTTGGAGAACTAATCCTCAAATCCTCAAAGAAGCAAAGGAGCACTAAAAGGAGGGAAATCACAAGGAAGATCCAAGGAGCAAGGAGGTGACTTGAAGGCCCTCCACTTGGGTGAATCCCTTGTGTAATCAAGGATGAGCTTCAAGGGTAAAGAATCTCTAAATTCTTCATATTCTTTAATGTTGTTAAAGAGTCTTTTGATTCACCATATACTAGGCTTTGAAAGTCATGGGTTTCATGAATTGTTTTTGGATGCATGCCTACTTTAAAGAGTTAATTGTTAGCATATGTATTCAAATGTTCATACATGTTCTTAGCTAGGACAAAATTTTTTCCTTCACTTACGACGGTGTGGCATATTCTCTTTGATGCATCCACTCTGACTTGATTTTTCTTTATAAATATATTCTTCTTACTATTTTCGAGTATTTCAGTTTAGTAAGTAATTTTAAATTTCGGGGACGAAATTTTTATAAGGCGGGTAGATTGTAACACCCGCCCCCTAATTATAAAGATATATGTTTGTAATTACCCCTAAATGTTTTAAATATATCAATTTCATCCTTTTTGGTCTACCAAATCAGGATCCAAAGCATTGGATCCATTTCTTTCTAAATCTGCCACGTGGCAGCACCCCAAGCAATTTCTTTTGCTTCTCTCTCTGTCCCGCCCCCGTGAACCCCTTCCTCTTTCTTCTTCATTTTTGTCTGTCATGTCTCTCTCCATTCTCTCGGACCTCTCTCATCTCTATCCTTCTCTTCACTCAATCGCAGAGACACGCACGCACACCATCTCCTCTGCTCGAGGAAGAGACCCATCACCCTTCATCATCTCGTCCTGGTCTCTCTCTCTCCCTCTCGTTCCCGCGATCCCAGAAAATTGGAAAAGGAGCTCCGGCGAGATTTTTCAATCTCCGGTTAGGTAAGCCCCTAATTCTCTCTTTTCGTCCTTGATTCTTGCGAGATTGAGGTTTAATTGGAGTTATTTCGTGATTTTGGAAGTTTTAAGGACGAATCGAACCCGGGTGTAAACACCACCTATTTCCGGCGAGCCGTGGGTGTCGGGGGACTCTCAGGCCATCTCCGGCCGTTCCACGACGAAAGGAAGGTATAGAAATACTCCCCCCGTCTTGCTCTTCGTTTTGATACCTAGATTGGGGTCTAGGTTTGTGTGTGGTGGTCGGTCGGAGCTGTTGAAGCTCCGGTGGTTGTGCTCCGGCTAGACGAGGCCTCCCAGGCCGGTTCCAATGTCAAGAGGGCCTTAAGCCCTTGTGGGGAGTCAGCCCAAAACCCTTTTCCCTTTAAGATTTTAGTTGTTTTATTTATTTGTTATTAGTTTAGGACCCAAAAGGCCCTCGGGCCATTTATGTTTAGGGCCTGTAGCCCGTGACCCAACCCAAAACCTTTTAAGGTTTTAATTAATTTCTGTTTTAGAAATTAAGGCCTTAGGCCATTTAGAAGGTGGGCTTTCAGCCCTTTTCCCAAAACCCATTAGTTTTAGATAAAACCCAAAATCCTTAAGGCCTTTCAGCCCAACCCAATCCAAGCCCAATCTAACTTTGACCTTGACTAGTTGACTCTGACTGTTGACTTGGTCAACGGTTAGAGTTGACTTTAACGTTGACTTTGACTTTGAACAGTCAACGGTCAACGTTGACTTTTGAGTTGACTTTTCGGGGTTTCGTCCAGGACCTCCCCTAGGCTAATTTCGACATACTGGACCCGTTTTTGAAGTCCGTTTTCCCAAATTCAATCGTTTGACTAACACTATGTTTGGATGAAGAAATTTAAGGTTACCAAGGAATTTTAAAATGACGAAAATTTAAATGATGGAGTTTTATTCTATAGAATTTGTGAATTTTCTTGTTTGGGTAACCTAAAAGAACAATGAAATTGAATACGGAATTTGTTGTTTTTAAACTTTCAATCATAGAAATTGGAAAATGACACCTATTTACATGGAATTTAAACTTGGGAATTGGAAGTCCCAAATTCCAAGTTTTTTTCCATGCAGAAATTCTAAATTTCTATGTTTATGAATCCAAACAAGGGAATTAGTGCATGTTAATTTATAAATTCTGTCTTTAATCAAAATTCCAAATTTATTTCCCTCATCCAAACATAGTGTAAAGGTACTCCTTTATGTGAATAAGTGCAATTATTATCAGTGATTCCGCTATACCTTTTTGGTACAACTTTGCACCATCGGTGTACGGTGAGTGGACCCCTTCAAAAGCATGTTTTAATAATAGAAATGCATACATGAAAAACATGATTTAATACGTATGTTTTATGAAGTACTTTATAAGATAATATGCTTACTGAGGCTAGTTTGAATTATTACTATTTTTCCTATAACCCATGTTCTTATAGAATATCCGATGGATGACGATATGATATTTAGAACATGTTTAGAACACCTCTTTGTAGTATAGATGATGGATGACTTTATACTACGAAGTTGTTTTTCAATATATTTATGTTCTGTGGTTTTGTACTTACCTAGTGGTCCTTCCGCTACGGGACTTAGAGATAGATTCCGGTCCGTCCCAGGCGACGGTTTGGGGTTGGCATAGGGCCTGGAGTGTGTTTCCTCTGGCTATTTAGCACAGAGATGGGGAGCCGGCATGGGGCCTGAAGTGTATTTTTCCTTTGACTGTCTGCTCAGAGACGGGGAGCCGGCATGGGGCCTGGAGGTTATCGGACAATTCACTAGCGTTTATTACTTATACAAGTTATGAATTTGAGATACTGCACATCATGCTAGAATTCGGAAAACCTATGTTTTTCATTATATATGTGTTTTCATAAAACCTGGGGGTTAGTACGTTGATAACTGTTTTACTATTTATATATCAAATTGGTCCACTCATGTTTGTTTTGCGCCCCTTTCAGGACTTAGAATCGAGGCGTACAATCCCGACATCCAGGCACTTCCGCATCGGTATCTTCGAGTCCTCTCGGTGCAGGACCCACTTCTGTGTTCAATCAAATTTTTATATTAATTCTTTTAATGTTCTAGATTAGATGTGTGCTCTGAACACGTTCCTTAAATGTATATTCAATAGTTCTGTTATATTTATAAGTCTTATTTACTCCTTATTCTCAGCAATTGCATTTAATAAATGGTTTTCGTCACCCTCGGGTGTCGACCAGCACGTGACCATCCCGATGTCCCGAGGATATCGAGATCGGGGCGTGTCACTTCTCGCTGTCATGGCCGTTATGCTCGTGGTAGTAGCAAAACTTGCATGTGTTCTTCGTGGGCTTGTAACCCGACTGCCTCGGCTTTGGCTTCGGTATCAGGTGTGCTATGCTGGGGTAAATGGCCACGCATGTGGAGTTCAAAGGTGTGTATGTATCATACCTCGGGGTAAGGCATGTCCTAACACGTGCTTGGCCTACTGTGTTGACTGCCTGGGGGCGGGCATTATCGTGGCGATACCCTTGGTTATCGCGATAGTGTCCCTTACTCCTTTTACTAAAATGAGACTGGTGAGGATGTAAATCTTTCCTTTTGCCCTGAGATTGATATGTCTGTTGACTTGGCGAAGTATTAAGTAAGGCAGGGGGAGGCACCGCTGCCGTTTGGAAGGTCGAGGTCTTCTCATTTGGTTGGATCTGGCTTCCACTCCCTACTTGCTGATAAGGGGTGGCTGTGGGGGGTTTCCCTTGATATGTCCTTGCCTCAGTGGAGGCATGATTGTAAGCATGTGCCATCACCTCAGAGTAAGTCTTCCAAGTGTTGGCATTGATCATGTACTTGAAGAAACAATCACGTAGGCCTGCCGTGAAGGCTTTGAGGGCAATTTAGTCTTCTGTCTCGGCACAACGGGAATACTCATGGCTGAAGCGGCCAGCATACATACGTAATGACTCGTCTGGCTTCTGGCGAATAATGTACAAGTCATCCGCAGAATGCAAGCGATCGGTCTGGAAATCGTTTCCTCAATTCCTCAAATGAGTCTACCGTCTCAGGTGGAAGATCGCAATACCAGTTTAGAGCTCCGCCAGAGTGGGTGGAGGGGAAGAGAAGACATCGCTCTTCGTCGGTGTGAATCCGGTATGCCATGGTAGACTCAAAGAGGTTAAGGTGTTCAATCGGGTCCTCATTTCCAGTATAGAGTTGCAAGCCAAGCTTCTGCTTTGTCTTTGCTTTGAGGGGGGTGTCGAGGATCCTCCTTGTAAGAGGGCCAGACCTAGGTTGGTTCCAATCAGGTATCTCAACTTGTCGTTCGGCCTTCAAGTTGTTTACTTCCTTAAGGAGCTGTAGGACAAGAGGGTCCTGAGTGGAGTCATGTACCACTGGAGCTTTCTTTCATAAATCTCCATCTCCTCTTGGAAGTAGGAAGGTTTGATCAAGAGCATGTGATTTTTCCCTGGACTCGCCGTACTGACTTGCAAGGTATGTCTGTCGGAACATCTCTGAGTCCCCTATACCTTCGTGTTCATCTAGAACTTGTTTCCCCTTCCCCAAATTGGTAGTCGACCTGGGACATGGGAGGGGACCGAGTCTTTCAGAGACCCTTGGGTCATTGATCTTCGAGCTTACATGGATGAGATTGTCTCGACGTTGCTTTAGGAAGTCTCGACAGTCGCGAAAGACGGTTTTTGATCCTTCCACTCCTTCTGTAAGGAGGTGCCTTCCTCCACTCTTCCTGCTTCGGGTCAAAGCAGCTGGGTTGAGAGAAGTCTCATGTTGGTCACCATTTCGATGAGTAGTTCGCTCCTCAACATGAATACCCATGTCGAGGGAAAATGACCCTCTGTGTTGGGGGGCACCCAGTTGATTGTTGACTTCCACAGGGATGATGAGCTCGTGTATATCTAGCCTCGTGGACACGTGTAGAAGAGAGTTTCTAGCTTTGTTTTGACATTGACACGTGTCGTGTTGTGATTGGCTTCTGATGTTGACACATGTCGCGCTATGATTGGCTTCTGATGTCGACACGTGTCGCGCTGTGATTGGCCTCCTGGTTGGAGGGAAACTTTTCTGGGTCCTTGACGGTATAACGTTGACCGGTGCTTAGTAGTTTCGGGATTGGTCAAGCATGGTACAAACAACGCTAAATCCTATGAAAGGTAATTCCATGATGTGAATAGGTAAAACCCACGAAGGGTAGAAGAATCTGTTGACGATAAATCCCACGAAGGATAATTCCTTGATGTGAGTAGGTAAATCCCACGAAGGATAATTCCTTGATGTGAGTAGGTAAATCCCACGAAGAGTAATCCTACATAGATGTTGATTTTCTGTTGTTGAAATTGTGAAGGCCGATGCCATTGTTCAAAGAAGTTGTTTTTGGTAAAATTTGATAGGATTTTTACCACCTGCAAAAGAAGGGAGAAAAACACTTAAAATACTTGCAAAAGTACAAGGTTGTTGTAGTATAGCAGCTCAAGCAAGGTCGTATTCCACAGAGATTGAATGAATAATTTTTGTAAATACATAATCTTAATTAATTATTTGAAAACAAAGATTGGAAATTGTTGATTTTAGAATTTAATATAATAAAAACGAATTTTAAAATAAAACAATTAAAGAAATTAACTAGAGAACAATTTAAAGAAAATCAATTTGTAAAAGCCTAGGGTTCCGCAGTCCCCATAACAATCCTATGCAATTTTACCAATTACTTATTAATTTCTACATACATGCTTTGAATGTTAGGTTTTCCTAATGCATATTTTCCTCATGATGTTCAAGCGAAAACGTATATCTAACATGCAACCCGTCTGTGATGTTCAGATCAAATATAAACATGTAACACTCATTAAGTTTTGTGAAAACCCTTTGAAAAACCATGCAACCCTTAAGAGCATGATGTTCGCCTTAAGTGAACTTACAATTACTAATCACAAGAAGCCCTCCTCAATTTCAGGGTGATGTTCCAACATAAATTGCATCAAATTACTTGTCTAAATATCCTAATGGTGGCCAATCATCAAGACAATTAAATAGTTTAAAATGGTGATTAATAATTCAAAGTTTGCATGCAATCAATCATAAGCAATTGAATAAAAATTACATATTCATGCTAAGGTTCATGGCTTCGCCCTAGCAAAAGAACTAGTTACAAACAATCATAATAAAATATTATTAAGAACAAGGATAGAAAACACGTAGAAAATAAACTTGAATTGTCAAAGGCTTGTGCGTTTCCTCCTATGTTGCCTCATGGCTAAAAGCCTAATTTATACTACTCCAAATTAAAACCCTCATTGAAAAGGCTTTCTAAAAACTAGGAAATAAAATAACAAAAGGATAACTAGAAATTACATTTATATTCTGACTAGGAAATCTGCCCAGCAAAGAAATAGCCACGTTTCTGAACCTTCAGAGCTCCAAAACAGGCCCAAAACAACTCAAATTAAGGATTAGGACCTCCTCTTCAAGTTCTAAGAAGAGTCCAAATCCAAAATCCATTATCTTCCAGCCCAAAAGGCGCAAATAAGCTCTGCAGCCCAATCTGCCAGTAGTGCGCGCTGGGCATAAATTAATTCGCCACGATCAGGTGTTTCGGGATAAAATTATGAAATTTTGATACAACCTTCTTGACAGACTCGCGAACCCGCTCCAATTGGAATCACTAAAAAATTCCATTGTTTGACTACTTTATGCTCCAAACAAGTTCACATGTCCTACATTGGAAATACATAACAAAACATCAAAATCTCACCAAAATAATAACTAAAATATACCAAGAATAGGGAATAATATATAATATAATATCGGAGGCACGAATAAGTAAATCCCACGAAGGGTAGAAGAATTTGTTGACGGTAAATCCCACGAAGGGTAATCCTATATAGATGTTGATTTTCTGTTGTTGAAATTGTGAAGGCCGATGCCATTGTTCAAAGAAGTTGTTTTTGGTAAAATCCACAAAGGGCGATCTCATGGTGCTATAGTTAAGGCCGATGCCACACTATAGTTTGTTAATTTTATATTTTTGTAAATATTAAAGGCCAAAGCCAAGTTGAATGAGATTGTTGACGGTAAATCCCACGAAGGGTAATCCCGTAAGAAGTTATTATACCGGCATGAGGGTGTGCTACGACTCCTTTATAGAAGGCTATTCTTGTGTGAAGCTCCAGTTAGAGGCAGTAAGGTTTAGTGTTCCCAGAAACTACAGAGAAGATATGATATGATTGTTGTGCTTTCCTGGGAAGATATGAGATGAGAAGGAAATTCAGTAGCTTAACCGTGCATCGGGTGGATGACTAGACTATTTTCAGAAAACTGGGCTGAAGGGGAAGTATGAAAAAGCTATAGTTGAGGACACACACTTCGAAACTTGACAGACATAATGGTTGACAAGCACAACATGGGTACCATAAAAAAAGATAATGCAGATGCATGAAGACATCTTTAAACACCAAGAACATAGGATTAATTGATGACGGGAGTAGGGCTAGGAGTACATGGACAAGAAGGACTTCATTGATCTGCATTTCTCAAGCACTCATACAATCTCAAACTGGAATCCTAGTTGAGATTGAGGGGGGGATGTTGGCAATATCCACATCAGAGTGCCATGTCATCAAGAGTTTGTTGAAAGGTTGTTAGATTGATAGAGCTGGTTATTTCTGTTATGTTGGTTATATCTGTTAGCTTTGGAGCTAAGCTTTGTACTCTATATAACTGAGTGGTGAATCATATTGTAATTCATTCAAGTCTTTTGATAATAAAGATCATTTCATTTCTTCTCTATTGGCTCTCTAGCTCTTCATCTTCTCAATTCTTCACTGCTCTTTAATTTTTCCAATGTAGTTAATAAATCAACCCTAACCCAAAAGAGCTCAACCCTTAGAGGTCTCATCTCGTCTCAATTATTTACTCTTTCTGTTATTGTATCATTGGATTAGCTGCACTTTTCACTTCTATTAATCACTTCACTTGTATAAAAATGTTTTTCAAACTATACCAACTTAGAACAGAAACATAACAAGGCAGGGCCCTGCTGCAAATGCAAATGATTGATGGTCTAATGTTGTTTGTGTGTACCATATATAGGTTATAAGGGATTTGGGTCGATTGCCCGAAGCACGCTACCTTGATGAACTTGGCGCCCAATATTTGGGTCGACTACCCCATAATTTTGAGCTTCTAAATTGCACACACAACCACACCCCTCCGTCCCCCCAACGCCCACACGGTTTTAAACAAGAAGCAAACACAGGTATCATTGAAAGAATTGGAGGATGCTCAAAAAGCTGTTGTAGATTTTTTTTTTTTTTGTGTGTGGTGTGTGGGGTAGAGCTGGCATTGCGGGTACCTTGCACAGAATATCAGCTGTCAGGAGTAGAAAAGAGATGGTTGTTGGATTAACTTACCGAGTTGCCAGGGCTGTATCTGGTCATATTGACACGGTTTACGACCTGCTTCAATACAGCAAGAGCATCTTGTTTGTTGGAAGGTAAAGTTATCTGATTCCTGTTAAAACGGTCTTCCCTGGTGTAAACATAGTAACTGGATGTGACTTGTTTCTAAAGCTCTAAGTAGTTGAAAAACAATAAAAGATAGCTCTGTTAGGTTTGTGCTCCCTGGTGAAGTGTGTGGTTCAGTAAAAAAGAAACAAGAAGGGTGGATGTATCGCAAATATTGGTGTTAACAATGAACATCACTGTGACTCACGAAGAATAACTTAATGATTGATACGGAATTTCCAAAAGGCACATCTGTTTTGGGAGAGATTGCTCGTGTCATGTCAGATGAATTTCACAAAAGAGTGGTACGTGAAGTTTTTTTTTCGTTTCATATAGTGCCAACTTCCTCCCTCCCTCTCTCTCTCTCTCCCTCTCTCTCTCTCTCTCTCTCTCATGTTATATAAGTGTTTGCATCTGTATTCATATTTTCATTACATGATTCAAAGAACACTAACACTACTGGACAGGTAATTGTTGATACAAGCAAGAAATAGGAGGGGATGGAAATATTCCACATGCAGCAATAGGAGGGGCACGGAGAAAGCTGGTCACAGAACCATCCATGCAACACAAAGTTACGATAGAGGCAGTTGAAAACCACATGCCTGTAGTGGTCATTGTCGATGAGATTGGCTCGGAATCTGAAGCTCTTGCTTGTCGCTTGATTGCTGAGAGAGGAGTCATGCTTATTGCTACTGCTCATGGGCAAAAGCTTGAGAATATAATAAAGAATTCTACCCTAACTTATCTGGTTTGTTCTGGTCTCTATAAAAAAATTTACGTGGAATTATTTTTGCTTGAGGTCCTCTTTACACATGAGACATAATTTTTGAGTCTGGACTGTCTTCCTGTTATTGCATATTGTATTGCCCTAGATAATATCAGATGAAGATCAAAATCCTTAAAGACATAATAAAGTAGGTTAATAAGGGAAGCTGGTCCACATGGTTAATGCACTAATTTTCCATATTTGGTTATTGGTATGGATGACACACCCCGCCCTGATTTAGGAGGAAGCGACCTGGGAGACAGAGGACCGAATGAGAGAGATGTATCCAAGGTTGTTTTATGATTATTGATGCGAAAATAAATTAACGCACAAATTTAAACCCTATTTGTGACAGTTGTAGTATGGATGTAAGTAGGGTATCGTTCTAGGCCGGGGATTAACTAGGGATGCTAACCAAAGTAAAATTAAATTAAAAACGTAAAAACAAAATTTAAAACACTAAACTAGACTCAAAACACTTAACTAGAATAACTCAAAATAAAACTAACAAATAATCTAAAACAAATCAAAAGACTCAAAATAATTCAAAACTCAAGAAAACACAAACTAAATTAATTTATAACAAACCTAACACTTTAAAATAAATGGGGGATTGATTTTTGATGAAAAGTAAATTAAACTTAAATAAATTACAGAATTGACAAAAACATGAAATTAAGGTAAATGGATGGACGACGGACTGGCTAGAGGATTCTTCTCCACACATGACACATATACAACCTAAATTGATTTTCAGTTGTTCTTTCAATAAATTGTAAATTCTCAACGCCCCAAATTAATTAGGTCCGCTTAAATTAATTCTCAGATTTTCCTTAAGTTAATGGATTGGATGATTGCATACGACAACCCAAAACATTCCCCACAAGTTCCCTACATGAATTGCATAATAGAGATACAAGCAAGAATCATTAAGTTCTATGAAAATCATAAGCATTGACGAGGCACTCGTTACGATGAATTGCATGAAACTTATGCCAAGAATTTACCTAACGCGATCGTTTATAAGCGACCTTCACTACTTGTGAATATAAGTTCATAACGATTAGGTGAAATTCACTTATATTCTAGCATCAAATTCATGCATGTAAATTAAGTATGCATCCTTAATCGACATACAAAAATAAGTTATCAATCAAGCAGTTAAGCAAATTAAATCACAACTCAGAAATCACAACCAAAGGTAATCAATTCATATTACAAATATATCCATGTCTTTGAATTAACCTCTAGCCAAAACAAATTAATTACACATTATTCATAAATTAAAGTGAAAGTAAAACATGAGTTTGGAGGATTAAACCGAGAGAATTTGCAGTGAAACTTTGCTCTCTGCCCTCACTGTCCACGTCTGACTTCTCCACGTCTTGACCTCCCCCTCTCGCGTCACTGCTCCAGGGACAGCTTGCTGTTTCTTTATTTCCCCCGTGTCCTCCACTGCACGTCCCCAGCTGCCAAAGCAGTTTACTGCTTTCTGTTTTGTCAGTCCTCTTTTTCCGTTTCCTGCTTGCTGCCCACGTGCACCTTTTCTCTGGCTGCCTGCGAGCTGCTCCCTCCACAAGCTGCCAGGCAGCTTGGTTCTTCTCCTGTTCCCGAGGCTTCCTTTCCTTCACTCCGCTAGCTGACCAGGCAGCTTTGCTGCCTTCTTATTCTTTCCCCCCAGTTCTCTTTTATTATTTCTGCGTTTCTCCAAACCTTTTCGTCTCCCTCTCCAGCTGCCAAGGCAGCCTTGCCCGAGACCTCCCCCTCTTACTTAAGCTCCTCCTGACTTATATATCTTTTCCCACACACACCCACACTCCTTTTCATTTTTTATATCTTTCTCACGCCTCCCACTCACTTCCTTGTTTGCCATCTTTCCTATCCTTCTTCTGCCAACCTAACCTTTCCCCACTCACAAACTGCCCTCTTTTTATTATTCCTTCCTCCAATGCCTAGGAGGTCCCCGCCAGCTAACCTTTTTATTTCATTTTTTTTCTTCTTTTCCAAGCTGCCAAGCAGCTTCCCACTATGTTGCTGCGCTGTCTTCCCTTTAATTCCCACCTAGTTTTCTTCCTTATTATTTCTGCATACTCCCTCAACATCATATATATATATATTTATAATACTATCTTATTTTTATTAACCAAAAAATAGTGGGCAATGCAGTTTTGACGATTTTATTACTAAAAATATACACTTAAGCTATTATTAATTTCTTAGCTAGATAAATTCGATAAAACACAAAAACAAAGTAAATAACTCAAAAATATAAGAAACTAACTAAGAAAAGACGAGAGAATTTGATGTAAAATATGTATAAATATGAGCTTATCAAATACCCCCACACTTAACTTTTGCTAGTCCTCGAGCAAAACAACGAAAACAGAAAAAGTAATAACATGAAAATATTAGCTTCCCCCTATGTGACCCTCATAGAACTTCATTTGAGAACACAAATCAACAAGAACCATAGCTAACACCAACAAGCAATTCAAGTTCATTTTCCTTACTCAAATATTAGCAGTAATCTTTGAATCATCCTTGAAGTGTAGTGTGTGAAATAGCCATGCTAATGCAATTTCAAAATTTTATTTTAAAATCACCATATGCAAACTAGCGACCTTCTCACGGGATTTACACTCAATCACACATGTGTTTAGTTTTAATGTGTTTCTCTCAAAGAATCAAATGTGAAAGTTCTACCATAAGCTTGCATAAAGATCACTTCTCCACAGTCATAATTGCAAAACTTAAATCAAGAGGACTTTTATTGGACGTAATGAGGTTTAGGGCGAGGGTTATTGAAACGAAAGACTAGGTAAACATAAGTTCCAAGCTACATTGCAAGCAATTCTTTTCTTTAGATTTATAAGAACTCAAGCTCTCCAACAATTCTTCTGACATCTCCAACCACACCCAAAAACTGAAACTTTAAAAACTTTTTATTTTCTTTGTATACAATCTTTCTTTTTCTTTTCCTTTTCTTTTCTTTCTTTTTTTTTTTCTTTTTTTTTTTCTTTTTTTTCTATCAATTCATATTACAAATATGAAATACCCCCACACTTATTCTTTTGCCAAACACCTTCAAAGTACTTCACAAACGTTTCTCATAAGATAATTTCACAGTACTCACTAGTTCGCTTGGAAAAGGTAAGGAAAAATATTTCAGGCATAAGGGTAGACATATCTGGTGATAAGAAATAAAAGGCTCACAAATACGGCTCAAATTGGCAATCTAATGATATCATTTTTCTTTGGGAAACAAGGTTATTTGGGCCATGGTGGTAAACCTAATGCCTCTATCATTTTCAAGTTCACGCAATCAATGACAAAAATTTCGAAAGATCGTTATGCAAGTTCTAGAGAAGTATCTCACATAAGTTCATCACACATGAAAGAATAGGAGTGTATGAAAAATGCACACACTTTCAATAGGCTCAAAAACTCACATAAGATATATATGGTCACTAAATTCACATATGGAGCTTTAAATCATGCTTTAGTTTCACATCAACAGGGCTATGTGCGTTTAGTTTTTCAAAGATGATAAAAAATGTACAAACTAACACGAGAATAAGGAATTTCACACAACACATGTTAACTAAGTTCTTGATCATCATGGTTCAAATTTTATCCAATTATATCATTGGGTCGGGAAACTAACAAAAAAAAAAATCTAATTCAAAACAGTAAGGAAAACAAGGAAATATTTTTGGATTTTTTTTTAAATTTTCCGATTTTTTTATTTTTTTTATTTTTAAAACAACAACTTAATTAAGAAAACACAAAGCAATAACATGGAAACAAATGAAACCAGTTCAAAGTCGAAGGTACAAAAAATTTTCAATTTGGTCATTTTTATACTCTATACCCCCACACTTAAACTAGACATTGTCCCCAATGTCAGAAAATATAATAAAATGCAAATAAAAATAAAATAAATAAATATAACGAAATAAAATAAAGCAATAGGACTGAAAACTTCCCTAATTTGCAGAAAAAATCAAGCGATGACCCCCAAGCTAAAATTCTGCAATCAACCTCAAGGGTGGAAATAGCCAAAAGTTCCTGCAAAGAAAAGAAATAAATCAGTTAAGCACGCAAGAAAATGTAAAAAAAATGCAAACAAAAAATTAAAAATGAAAAAGACAATGAATAAAACTAAAAAGTGATCATTGGTCCTGTTTGGTGACTTTCCACAGCGTTGAATTTGAACTGGCCTCGGAACTTCTTAGCAAGGAAAATGAGACTTGATTGGTGGTGTTGTTGAAGCTTCTCGAGCTCTTGGTTTCAACTCAGACTCCTTCTGCCGGGTTGATTGAGTCTGCAGGCTACATTCTTCTCTTTTTGTTCTTCTGCATGGCAGGTAGGCACGAGGAAGAGGTGGTGGTCTGCTTCTTTGTTCAATCTGTCCAAGTGCCGACCGATTTCCTTTCTTTCACCTTGACTCGTAGCCAATAGCAAGGGTAAAGGAAAAGCATGCCATGAGAAATCTTTGCCTCTGACTCTGATGATATGGGATACTTTTGCTTTTGAAGAAGTATCGTTCCACAGGTGTATGCTTGAACTGGGCTGGGGAACTTCTTAGCAAGGAAAATGAGACTTGATCTTGAAGATGAAGCATCACCTTCTCTCCACATGCTTCAAGTAACATTTTCACTTGCCTTGGCTGTTCTCCAGGCAGATGTGGCGTCTTCTTCGGAAGTACATCAACGGTTGAAGATGAGCACTCGAGAGCAATGCTAGGTAAGCAATGCTAGGTAAGCAATCAGGAAGGATTTCCAGGCAGTCGGTTCTTAGATTGGAAGATTGACACTGAGTGCTGGCTGATTGCCCGCTTTCTCCTTATCACAAAGACAAGGAAAAGGACAGGGAGAAAGCGTGATATGAGATACTCTTGCTTTCAACCTTCATGATATGAAATACTCTAGCTCTAGATGACTTATTTGCAAAGGTATCCCAGGGAATGAGAAACACAGAGAAACTCGAGAGGGTTTGTTGGAAAGGCATTTTCGGAGATGAAAAATTTCGGAGATGAAGAAGTGTTGAGAGAGTTTGCCTTTGCAATGGATGCGAAGGTAGACGTTTATAGGTCTTTTCTTCACAACCGAAACTATTCTTTTACCCCTGTCGGCAGCCGGTGGATGGATGAACAGTACAGGTTACGCGCTTTCTGAAAAAGCAACCCGTAATTTGCGCAAAGCTGACAGCGCGTGACGAGTGACGACAAATCTGGAAAAGCAGCTCGCCTCGTGATTCCTGACCGCTCCAACTTTTGAGAGAGAGGCGCCCAACTTTTGAGAACGGCGTCCGACTTTTGAGACGGAGACGCCGCTTTTGAGAAAAGAATCTGGCTTTTGAGAAAGGAGCTCGGCTCTTCGATTTGCGAGAGGACGCCTCTTCGACTGCTGAGTGATGCCTCTTGATTTCTTCTTTTTATAGAGGCGCTAAGTTTGTTCCACAACACACTTGCTCTCTCCTGTAAACACTTCCTCCTGTAAACACTTCCTCCTTGCATTTCTTTTAATCTTGATCAGTCCGACTCTTGATTCTCAACACCTTCAAATATGTCTTGCCCCTCTGACCGTCGCCTTAACTTGAATGTTGGGGAAGATAGTGATATATCTTCTCCAACCAACATTTGGCAGCCGTCCTTCATATCCCCAAATGGTCCTCTTACAGTTGGGGATTCCATGATGATGAATGAAACAACCGCTTCGGTGGTGGCCAGAAATCTGCTCACTCCTAGAGACACTAGGATACTTTCAAGGCGGTCCGACGAACTAGCTGTTCAGGACTCTATGGCCTACAGCGTCCGAAGTGCAGGCTCAGTATCAAACATGGGCCAGCGCCTTCTTGCACGAACCCGTCAGGTGGAGTCGTTGATGGCTGAAGTGGCTAGTCTTCGGCAAGAGGTCAGAGTGCTTAGGCATGAGAACAGGGATTTGCACATGCTCGCAACCAATTACTCCACAAGCATGAAGAGGAAGCTTGATCAGCTGCAGGAGTCCGAAGTGCGGATTCAGAGTGATCATCAACGGTTTATGACGTTACTCCCGAGGTTTGTGTTGCCTTCGTCCTCGGGAGCAGCACCAAGTATTGAGGCTCTGAATGATCCAGCTCTGGCGCTTCGTCTTTCAGGGGCTCCGTCGACCTCCGAGGCACCACCTACCAACGACCAATGAAAGCTTTTAGTTTACAAGTTATTGTAAAATATTTATGCATTTAAGTTTATTTAATTATATCTATAAATATAAGTATTTTTGTGTTTTTTTTTTTTTTTTTTTTTTTTTAATAATTTTTTTTTTTTTTTTTAAATTATGTAATGTTTATTATTATTATTATTATTTTATTTATTTATTTATTTTTTCATTTTTTATTTTATATAAATGTAAAATAAGTAAATCAAAGTAAAAAAAAGACTAAGTTTAATCTCCTAAACAAAAATCACAACTAAATAAACAAAACAAAAATCACAACTAAATAACAAAACATAATGAAATCAACGTAAAAAAAAATCAACGTAAAATAAATTCACACAAGAGCAAACAAACAATGAAAGAACTAAACAAAGTAAAATAAATTCAGTAAAGAGAAGGGATTAGGAATGCAAATCTGATTGTGGGTGATTCCTAGGCCTCCCTTCATTATTCAAATGCATGGGCTTATCATTAAACGGACGGTGGTACTTGAAATGATCCGACAACGGTCTAAGTTCTAATGACGGTGCCTGAATCATCAAAATTAGATTGTTAGTATAACAAAAAATTAAAAATGGAGAAGAAGGGTTACTATCACGTTCAAACTCAATTATAAACACCACGTCTTGGAACGTTTCAGGGACTTTGAATTTGGCCAGATTTACTATGATGGTTGTGGCTTGTCCCGTGTCCTCAGTCTTAACTCCTTTGGGCTTGATTGTCTCATGCACAGCCTCTTTGATATGATCAACAGATTCTCCGGCCACCTCATTTTCTGGAATAATTATTCTTGGTGTACAAGTCTCTTTGAACGTTTCAATACCATCGGGAACTTGATTTGGTACACCAAGAATTTGGATATCACATTGCACCTTGGGAAGATCTTCCACAACGTATTTTTCATTCACTTCTTCCTTGGGATTTAAAAACCTGTAAGGAAAAAAGACATTTGGTGGAACGATGTCAGAATGAATTGAACTTAGAACCTCCTCACCTGAGTTGGATGGCATAAGGACTTGAGGGGTTTGCGACAAGAATTCTTCTAAACTGCCCAAGTCGTCATCCTCATCTTCTTCTTGAAGCGGCAATTCATCCATGTCCGGGCCATGTTTGGATGGTTCTGGAACAACTTCATCCTCCATATCACTTCCCAAAGTGATGGCTTCATCGATTTCCATTTCTCCCCTTGAATTTGCAAATGTGGAGTTGGAGAGTTCTCTTTGATCTTGAATTTGTGCCATGATTTCCAAAATCTGCCCAACTTGCTCCTCCAATTCGTCCACTCTTCTGACTCGGTCTTGCATCTCCTGGTTTTGATTTTCTACTCCCTGATTCAAAGAGGTGAGTAAATTATTAAGTGTATCATTATCCAAGGATGTACCTGAATTGAATTGGGGAGATTTTTGTGGTGGATGTGGTGGTGCACATGGCCATTGATAGTACTCCTCTGATGGCTGTAATTGTTCTTCGTTTTGTGAGCCCTGCACCAAAGAAATTAATTCATCAAGCCTTTGATTATAATCCACGAGCATACTTTGATTTGATTGGAATTGCTGTGGGGGATGCTGTGGTAGCTGCATATGTCTTGAATAGAATTCGTCTTGCTGCCAATATCCACTTTGTTGAAAGTGTTGAGGTTCATCCCACATATAATCTGAGTAGTCTCTCCAATCCGAATTGTAAGCGTTGGAAAACATGTTGCCCCTTGATTGGTTATGGCCCTGATATCCCCAAACATCTTCATTTGCAGAAAATTGAGGACCTTGATATCGTTGTCCATAGGGCACATCAAGTGTAGGGACACTTGGCATTGTGGTCCGTTCGGCATTATGAGTTAATTGAGCAGTGAGTTGTGCCAATAGATCTTGAATGCTAGTAGAATCCAGGTCTTGCTCCATTTGTACCTCAATTCAAAGAAAGAAAAATAAATCAAATATCAAAAGTAAAAGACATAAACACAAATAAACATAAGCACAAACAAAAATAAAAGGATTAGCAAATTTGCTAATCCCCGGCAACGGCGCCAAAAATTTGATGCGAAAATAAATTAACGCACAAATTTAAACCCTATTTGTGACAGTTGTAGTATGGATGTAAGTAGGGTATCGTTCTAGGCCGGGGATTAACTAGGGATGCTAACCAAAGTAAAATTAAATTAAAAACGTAAAAACAAAATTTAAAACACTAAACTAGACTCAAAACACTTAACTAGAATAACTCAAAATAAAACTAACAAATAATCTAAAACAAATCAAAAGACTCAAAATAATTCAAAACTCAAGAAAACACAAACTAAATTAATTTATAACAAACCTAACACTTTAAAATAAATGGGGGTATGATTTTTGATGAAAAGTAAGTTAAACTTAAATAAATTACAGAATTGACAAAAACATGAAATTAAGGTAAATGGATGGACGACGGACTGGCTAGAGGATTCTTCTCCACACATGACACATATGCAACCTAAATTGATTTTCAGTTGTTCTTTCAATAAATTGTAAATTCTCAACGCCCCAAATTAATTAGGTCCGCTTAAATTAATTCTCAGATTTTCCTTAAGTTAATGGATTGGATGATTGCATACGACAACCCAAAACATTCCCCACAAGTTCCCTACATGAATTGCATACTAGAGATACAAGCAAGAATCATTAAGTTCTATGAAAATCATAAGCATTGACGAGGCACTCGTTACGATGAATTGCATGAAACTTATGCCAAGAATTTACCTAACGCGATCGTTTATAAGCGACCTTCACTACTTGTGAATATAAGTTCATAACGATTAGGTGAAATTCACTTATATTCTAGCATCAAATTCATGCATGTAAATTAAGTATGCATCCTTAATCGACATACAAAAATAAGTTATCAATCAAGCAGTTAAGCAAATTAAATCACAACTCAGAAATCACAACCAAAGGTAATCAATTCATATTACAAATATATCCATGTCTTTGAATTAACCTCTAGCCAAAACAAATTAATTACACATTATTCATAAATTAAAGTGAAAGTAAAACATGAGTTTGGAGGATTAAACCGAGAGAATTTGCAGTGAAACTTTGCTCTCTGCCCTCACTGTCCACGTCTGACTTCTCCACGTCTTGACCTCCCCCTCTCGCGTCACTGCTCCAGGGACAGCTTGCTGTTTCTTTATTTCCCACGTGTCCTCCACTGCACGTCCCCAGCTGCCAAAGCAGTTTACTGCTTTCTGTTTTGTCAGTCCTCTTTTTCCGTTTCCTGCTTGCTGCCCACGTGCACCTTTTCTCTGGCTGCCTGCGAGCTGCTCCCTCCACAAGCTGCCAGGCAGCTTGGTTCTTCTCCTGTTCCCGAGGCTTCCTTTCCTTCACTCCGCTAGCTGACCAGGCAGCTTTGCTGCCTTCTTATTCTTTCCCCCCAGTTCTCTTTTATTATTTCTGCGTTTCTCCAAACCTTTTCGTCTCCCTCTCCAGCTGCCAAGGCAGCCTTGCCCGAGACCTCCCCCTCTTACTTAAGCTCCTCCTGACTTATATATCTTTTCCCACACACACCCACACTCCTTTTCATTTTTTATATCTTTCTCACGCCTCCCACTCACTTCCTTGTTTGCCATCTTTCCTATCCTTCTTCTGCCAACCTAACCTTTCCCCACTCACAAACTGCCCTCTTTTTATTATTCCTTCCTCCAATGCCTAGGAGGTCCCCGCCAGCTAACCTTTTTATTTCATTTTTTTTCTTCTTTTCCAAGCTGCCAAGCAGCTTCCCACTATGTTGCTGCGCTGTCTTCCCTTTAATTCCCACCTAGTTTTCTTCCTTATTATTTCTGCATACTCCCTCAACATCATATATATATATATATATATATATATATATATTTATAATACTATCTTATTTTTATTAACCAAAAAATAGTGGGCAATGCAGTTTTGACGATTTTATTACTAAAAATATACACTTAAGCTATTATTAATTTCTTAGCTAGATAAATTCGATAAAACACAAAAACAAAGTAAATAACTCAAAAATATAAGAAACTAACTAAGAAAAGACGAGAGAATTTGATGTAAAATATGTATAGATATGAGCTTATCAATTATTAGTGAATTGTATTTATTGTGTGAATTTGAAGGACGAAATTTTCCTAGGGGGGGTAGGTTCTGACAGATTTCACAAATGTAGGATCACCATTGGGTGTTGTATAATTAGTACTTGTTCTGCCGGACTGCACTTAGGCTACTTATGCTCTGGTTGTGTATTTCACACTTAATCTCGCACTAGCACTTTTTCTTAGCTAGTACTGCTAGTAGCTTGGTTTTTATGTACTTGTATTTTTCTATATAAATATTGCTTCCGCACTGTGCACATGGTTACGTCACAGTCACGTGACAGCCAGCACGTCCTGATTTAGGTCGGGGTGTGTCAATGGAAGTTCGTAGTAATTTGTAATTCAGAAGGCTAACATTTTTGTTTTGTTTTATTCCAGGAAGCTCTGATTTGTTCCAGGATGCTGATATTACAAAATTTGCACAAAAATAGCATCATGTTGAAAATTATGTTGTACATCAATCAAGTACTTTCTTTTCTTTGCTTATTTGAGTACTCCTTTCAAGTTCATAATCAATGATCTATCAAGAAGAAAGATGATCTCTTGAGGCATAGAAGAATGACAGGCTAGGGAAACCAATGTGGGAAGCCAATTAGGATATAATGAATATGTCGATGGTTTTGAGGGACTTAATTTATGCTCCCCTCCTTGTTAATATGTTAGAGATATCAACAACTCCCATTGGACAAAGAGTTCTCTCTACGTGATAATGGAACTTCTAATAGAAAAACTTTAGAGCTCTCAACGTGGCTTCATCATTTTACGTTGATGCCTTGTAGGAAAATGTTTAGGTATTGTTGATGCACAAAACCGGAGGTCTTGGAGCAACGTAAATCTGACCGTGAATCTGCAAGAAATGTAAATAACACAAGATGTATCGTGGTTCACTCCAAGGTTTGGGCTACGTCCACACTGATATTGTATTTCTCTGTTTGTGAGGGAGATAGATGGAGAAAGCTTCTGAGAGTCAGAGCTTTGAGAGGATAAGGGTGAGAAGGCTTAAGAATTGGCCTCCGGAAGTGAGGAGTCTCCCCCTAATTGTAAGGGTGAGGGGTCCTTTTATAGAATAAGGGCTCCTCACTTATTACATATTTGCCCCTTCCTTTATTACATAATTACATTTAAGTCCCCCGAGTATTTATACGAGATCTAAATACGGAGGCCCTAAGTATGGTACAAACAGTAGTCCCCCAAGTCTTCAGTCAAGATAGTCTTTTGGCTGGAGACTTGAAATTCAGTCCATGTGTGGGCCGAAGTAACTAGATGTCGTCTAGAACTGATACTCAACATGAGGCGGTGCCCAATCTGAAATGATGCTCAACTAGAAGTAGCACATGTTGCGAGGCTGCTCGGCTTGTGGCTTATGTTGCCTTGGTTGGCTATGCTTGTGGCGTTGAAAGTGAGGGAGTCCCTTTTATAGAATAAGGGCTAGCTCCTCAATACATAAACGATGGGCTAGAGTTGATGCTCTTTAATGAAGAGGAGGGAGTCCCTTTTATAGAATAAGGGGTCGCTCCTCAGTACATGAATAATGGGTGCTCTCTAATGAAAGTGAGGGAGTCCCTTTTATAGAATAAGGGCTCGCTCCTCAGTACATAAATAATGGGCTAAGTCCCCCAAGTATTTTTCATTAGGCCTAATATATGGTACATAGTGTAGTCCCCCAAGTCTTCGGTCAATAGAGTCTGTTGGCTGGAGACTTCAAACTAAATCCGTGTATGGGCCGAAGTGGCGGTTGTTCGGAGGTGGTATTTGTATACCTTGCACTGAAGCTTTGTAGGTGAAGCTTTGCAAGTGAAGTTTTGAAGCTAGAGCTCTGTAAATGAAGCTTTTGAAGCTGATTGACATGAGTGATGCTCATGAATGTTAACATGAGTGATGCTCATGAATGTTGACATGAATGATGGTCATGAATGTTTATGTATGATTGTCATGAGTGATGCTCATGAATGTTTATGTATGAATGACATGAGTAATGCTCATGTATAAT
The DNA here is from genome assembly GCA_035220775.1 of Malus fusca. Taxonomy (NCBI): domain Eukaryota; kingdom Viridiplantae; phylum Streptophyta; class Magnoliopsida; order Rosales; family Rosaceae; genus Malus; species Malus fusca. The sequence continues at coordinate 108,522 of CM069068.1, read as the reverse complement.
TTGGAGTACTGGGCGTACTTTTGATCACCTGGTTGGTGGCATGAATGGCTAGTTGCCAAATGATATTAGAGTACGGGTTGTACATTTCATCACCTGGTTGGTGGTAATAGCGGCAGGTTGCCGAATAATTTTTAGAGTACGGGTTGTACATTTCATCACCTGGTTGGTGGTAATAATGGCAGGTTGCCGAATAATTTTGGAGTACTGGGCGTACTTTTGATCACCTGGTTGGTGGTAATAGCGGCAGGTTGCCGAATAATTTTGGAGTACTGGGCGTACTTTTAATCACCTGGTTGGTGGTAATAGGGGCAGGTTGTCAAATAATTGTGGAGTACTGGGCGTACTTTTGATCACCTGGTTGGAGCTATTTTGGGCTTATGGGCCTTCGCTCTCCACACAACATTCCAGCCCATTTATTTTGGGCTTTGCCGTTTTTATTTTTTATTTTTTTTATTTTTTTTATTACCCTCTGATGGGGTTTATACAGATGTCTCCGAAAGATATGACAAATAAATTACATCATTCAAAAATAAGGAAAGTAAACCACATCACTCTGGTGGGGTGTTTATTCCTTGTTTTTGCAGTGCGGGTGTTTATTCCTTGCTTTTGCCTGTGCTTTTCTGCTGCACTCTCTCTGTCTCTTCTTCTGGCAGGCAGAAGGAATCATAATAATACGAAGATCTTTTGGTTTTCTTCTTTTCTCTCCACTGCGTCTCTGTCTTTTGCTTTTGTGCCGCAGCTCACTTGATTGTTTTTCTTTCTGCTTTCTTCTTTTGCTTTTCTTTAAAGTGACAACTGCTTGGACACTGATATTTCTGTGGTGATAATTGCAGTGGGGACAATATATATAACAGGTGAGTGCATGGTTGGAGTTCGTGGAGGACCCGTTGGTGGTGCCCGTGCTACTGCTAGTGGATGATTGTCTTTGCCTGTTTTTTGATGATGGTGTCTCTTTCTTTTTGAGTTGGTGGTCGACACATTAATTTGTCAGATAAAAAATTCTTATCTTCTTTCATCAGCTTTCTCTGTCCACCACGACATTGAACCTCAGCTCCATGATATGGGTCCATCTGAAAAGCAACTTGGTTTAAGCTGTGTGAAGCTTGGCGACGTGAACTGGATCAGAGAATCTGGGAGTTGAGGAGCTCTGAGCAGGAGTTTCTGAGGGCGTGCAGATCAGAGATGTGGCGTAGATCCGGTATTTGAGTCGGGTTGACCCGTTGGATGGGTTGGACTCGGACAGAGGGAGAGGATATATGCTGCACTTGCTTCATATATGAAGATCAGAGATGTGGTGCCGGCGAAGGTGCGGAGGATGTCGGGTTTGGCGTCAAAGATCTTGACGCGGTCGATGGTGGTCTTTTGCCTGAGCTTGAATATCGCGACTGGGAAGCAACCCATCTTTCAGCTTCTCGAAAGGAGCTTCATTTTCAATTGGGTTGACCGCCGGAGTCGCCGGGCCGTCTTGCAAGCCGACAGCATTCTGCAGAGAAACCTTAGCTGAAACAAAACATCCCGGAATAACGCGTCGCAGGCGTTCGTGTACAGATGAATAAACAGGTAACTACGAAACTGATGACGACGATGGAGACGGCGGCAACGGCGACGAGTAGGTGTGGCAGCAATGGGAGGAAGGAAGAGTCGCCATCTCTCTCTACTTTTTAGCTTGTTGGTCGGGATCGGAATTTAGTGGGGAAATGGGTGCTGCGTTTTGGGGTCACGGGCGTCGCAGCGGGAGCAAAGGAAGGCAAAGTCGGATGAGCAGAGGAATCCTGGTCGCAAAGCTCGCAAGCCCTGTAACTTTCTTCATTTCCCGATTTCCTTTTTAGTTGTGATTTTCTTTGTGTTCTTAGTCTTTCATCTAATCTCCCCTTTGCTTCTCTGGCTTCCACTCCCAGCTTCTCATCCATGTATGCTTAGTTCAGTATGCTTCGTTGCAGTGGAGAAGTGGAGGTGTGGTGAGATTCATGGTTGCTAGCATACAAACCGAAACAAGAGCGCCTGGTGCTGCCATGGATGCCGCCGACACACGGTGGCTCTCCGCTATGACGGACTCGTCTCCTCCGAGCACTTTCCACACCAGGGAGCATTCAAGCCATTCATTTCAACCTCGAAATTCCAATGACACAAACCCCAACAAAGAAAACAAGTGTGGTTTTAGAGACGGTTCAACGTCCTTCTACATAAGACATTTGGACAAGTGTTGATTTTTGGGATTTTTCAGGAGCTTGCAAGTATAAGGCTTTTGGGATTTTTGCAGATTCACAGTGGTGAGATGAAAAATTGAGAGAGAACTGACATAACTTTTCGTGTCGTTTCCCACAGACGGCGCCAAATGTTGATGCACAAAATATGTGCCTTCGGCGTAGGCTCTGGCAAATTTTGAAGATGTATCGAATAAGGTTCAACCCCATTCTGAAGAGGTATCGAATGAGGTTGAACCTCAACAAATGTGCCTTCGGCGTAGGCTCTGGAAAATTCTTAGGCTTCATGATAAGCCAACGAGGCATTGAGGCTAATCCCGAGAAGATCAAAGCAATCCTCGACATGAAGGAACCAGCAACTTCAAAAGACATCCAAAGCCTTACTGGCAAGGTGGCAGCCTTAACTAGGTTCATCTCTAAGGCCACAGACAGATGTGCTCCTTTCTTCCAAGCACTTAAGGGAAGTAAGAGGTACATTACATGGACTGATGAATGTGCTGAGGCATTCAAGAACCTCAAAGACTACATGAGTAAAGCCCATATGCTCTCCAAACCTGAGGTTGGTGACACTCTCATTATCTATATGTCGGTATCGGCTTCAGCAGTAAGTTCCTTTCTCATTCGAAATGATGGTAATGTCGAACGGCCTGTCTACTACGCTTGCAAGGCCTTACAAGATGCGGAGACACGATACTCCAACATTGAGAAATTGGCTCTAGCATTGGTCATGTCTGCTCGAAAACTTCGCCCTTACTTCCAAGCACACTCCATCATCATGCTTACCAATCATCCTCTTCAACAGATACTCCAAAGTCCTGACACTTCTGGGCGAATGATCAAATAGGCGATAACATTGGGTGAGTTTGACATCTCCTACCAACCAAAGCCAGTTGAGAAGGGCCAAGCAGTGGCAGACTTCATCGCCGACTTCACATATCCTGTCGACGTTGTTTCTACGCCTAAAGAAGTGGTTTCATTACCATCAGAAGCTCAGAAAATAGAACAAATAGCCTCAGCATGGAGTCTATATGTTGATGGCTCGTCCAACCAACAGGGTTGTGAAGCAGGATTAGTCCTTACGACCCCTGACAAAGTGGCGATGGAGTATGCTCTTCGTTTCAAATTCAAGGCGTCGAACAATGAGGCCGAATATGAAGCCCTCCTAGCAGGATTACGTTTGGCCAAACACTTTGGGGTTAAATGAATTGATATCTTCAGTGATTCTCAATTGGTGGTTAACCAGGTCCCCAACAACTTTAACGCTAAGTATAGCTCCATGGCAGCATATCTGGCACAAACACAATTGTTACTCAAGCACTTCCACTACCAGATCACCCAAATTCCTCGAGCGGCAAATAGTCATGCAGATGCTTTGGCTCGCCTTGCCTCAGCGGTGGAAGACAAGATTGGGAGAAAAATTCAAGTCGAATTGTTGGCAGCACCAAGCACCATGGCTGCGGAAGTGTGCAACTTACAATAGGGGGATTGTTGGATTACCCCGATTTATAGATTCCTTGCTCATGGCACCCTTCCAAATGACAAATTCCAAGCTAAGCAGATTCGATACAAGGCTACCCGTTACTTGATCATTAATGACCAACTCTACAAGCGGGGTTTTAACCTACCATACCTAAGATGCCTTACGCCCGTAGAGGCGGAAACTATCATTCGGGAAATACATGAAGGAGTCTGCGGAGATCATGCTGGATCTCGATCCTTAGCACATAAGGCTTTTCGCCAAGGATATTACTGGCCAACACTCCACCAAGATGCCATCAGAATATCCCGCTCATGTGATAAGTGTCAACGCTACGCAACTATTCCTCACTCCCCTCCCGAGCCGTTCACTTCTATGATCAGCCCTTGGCCCTTGGCCCAATGGGGACTTGATTTGATTGGCCCAATGCTTGCAGGGAAATGCAAGGTTCGCTATGCAATCATTGCAGTTGACTACTTCACAAAGTGGGCCGAAGTAAAACCCTTGGCAACCATTACTGAGGCAAAAATAGAAGAGTTCGTATGGAAGAACATCCTTTGCAGATTCAGCATTCCCAATGCGATAGTCACTGACAACGGGCGACAGTTCGACAACAATAAGTTCAGGATGTTCTGCTCTAAGTTCAACATCAACTTATGTTTTGCCTCCCCAGCTCATCCCCAATCTAATGGACAAGTTGAAGCCATCAACAAAATAATCAAGCGAACTTTGAAAACCAGCTTGGACAAGGCTAAAGGTTGTTGGCCAGAATTTGTACCCCAAGTTCTTTGGTCATACTGCACTTCGTATCGGACATCAACAGGAGAAACCCCATTCTCACTTGCCTTTGGTACAGAGGCAGTTGTCCAGTTGAGCTTGAGCAAGCAACGTTCCAAGTCCAGAACTACGTGCAAAGCGAAAATGACAACAACTTACCCTCAACTTAGATCTAGTCGAGGAACACAGAAACCAGGCTCACTTGAGGAATGTCGCCTACAAGCAGCGCATCTCCAACTACTATGACTCAAGGGTCAAACCTCGTTCTTTCAAAGTGGGGGACTGGGTATTGAAGAAAAGATTACTCTGCGACGTAGTCCCGAGTGAAGGAACATTTAGTCCAAACTGGGATGAACCGTTTGAAGTTGTTGGCATCAGTCACCCTGGCTCCTACAAGCTTAGAAGCTCGGATGGCAAGACATTTGGCCATCCATGGAACGCTGATCACATGAAGTACTATAACAAGTAAACTCACATTGTACAAGTGTTAAGCTTCAGCCGCTCGGCATCCTATGTAACGAAGATTATTTGGCATGAATTCAATAAAGAGGTGATTTAGACAACTCGGTCCTAATCCTCTTACATTCCTAGCAATGAAACACTCGGGTTCAAAGCTTCAACATGAATGCTTCCAACATGAAACAAAGTCTAAGTATATGTCAACAAGACTATACAAATAAACGAACAGCTTCACAGTATATTCGTTCAATCATACATTCCAACACATTCATACATAAGCCAACATACTTTGTGTCATTCGACACTTGCTAGGATGTGCCTAGACACTTGCTAGGATGTGCCTAGACATCTTGCCATTCGACACTTGCTAGGATGTGCCTAGACATCTTGCCCTTATTCTCACCAACCAGGTGATGAAATGTGAAGAAGGAACTCATCTTTATGCCACCAACCAGGTGATGAAATGTACAACCCATACTCTCCTTCATGCCACAAACCAGGTGATGAAATGTACAACCCGTACTCTAATATCATTTGGCAACTTGCCATTCATGCCACCAACCAGAGGAAGAAGGAACTCATCCTCGTGCCACCAATCAGGTGATGAAATGTGATGAAAGGTGATGAAGGAACTCACCTTCGTACCACCAACCAAGTGATGAAAGCAACTCACCATTCGTTCCACCTACCAGAAGACGAGTGGTACAACTTGTACATGTGAACTCCTAGCATTCACAAATAATCAAAAACCCTCAAGCTTGACAACTTAACTAGGGGAGCACTTATGCCCAACAAGAGTTATAGTCACCAACAAAGTCTTATTGCAAGCCAACAACAGCTTCAGTGCATGGCATACGAAGATCAAGCTATTCAGCCCTCTTGCATCTGCTTCAAACATTTCCCCTCTGTAACAATGCAAACACTACAATTCTCAAAAGCTTCACACACTCTTGATCAAGACAGTGTGAAGCAAAACCAATTTATGGTGCCAACAAGAACTTCATCAAAGGAGTTCAACCACAATTCTCAAAAGCTTCACACACTCTTGATCAAGACAGTGTGAAGCAAAACCAATTTATGGTGCCAACAAGAGCTTCATCAATGGAGGGCAACCGCAATTCTCAAAAGCTTCACACACTCTTGATCAAGACAGTGTGAAGCAAAACCAATTTATGGTGCCAACAAAAGCTTCATCAAAGGAGTTTAACCACAATTCTCAAAAGCTTCACACACTCTTGGTCAAGACAGTGTGAAGCAAAACCAATTTATGGTGCCAATAAAAGCTTCATCAAAGAAGTTCAACCACAATTCTCAAAAGCTTCACACACTCTTGGTCAAGACAGTGTAAAGCAAAACCAATTTATGGTGCCAACAAAAGCTTCATCAATGGAGGGCAACTACAATTCTCCAACCTTCGAAGCAAATTCAAGATTGTTCGAAGCAAATTCAATTTATATGGTTCATCCAAACCTTCGACTCCTACAAGGTGTGGCTTGCATCACAATCTCTTGCTCAACAGTGTGGAAGGAAAATTTGTATATGTTATCTCTCCCACATTTTCAAATTTCTAGTTTCCCAAAAAAAAAAAAAAAAAAAAGAAAAAAAAAAAGGGAAATTCAACAAAGCTTCATCAATGGAGGACAACTACAAATTCTCAAAAGCTTCACACTATCTTGATCAAGATAGTGTGAAGCAAAATCAATTCATGGTACCCAACAAAAACTTCACCAACAAAAGCTTCAACTCCAAAGCTTCACCAACAAAAGCTTCATCAATGGAGGACAACAACAAATTCTCAAAAGCTTCACACTATCTTGATCAAGATAGTGTGAAGCAAAATCAATTCATGGTACCCAACAAAAACTTCACCCATAAAAGCTTCACCAACAAAAGCTTCAACTCCAAAGCTTCACCTACAAAAGCTTCACCCACAATAGCTTCACCTACAAAAGCTTCACCAACAAAAGCTTCACCCACCACAAAAGCTTCACCCATAAAAGCTTCACCAACAAAAGCTTCACCCACAAAAGCTTCCCCCACCATAAAAGCTTCACCCACAAAAGCTTCCCCCATCACAAAAGCTTCACCCATAAAAGCTTCACCAACAAAAGCTTCACCCACCACAAAAGCTTCACCCACAAAAGCTTCACCTACAAAGCTTCACCTACAAAAGCTTCACACTATCTTGATCAAGATAGTGTGAAGCAAAATCAATTCATGGTACCCAACAAAGCTTCAACCTCAAAGCTTCACCTACAAAGCTTCAACACCAAAGCTTCACCTACAAAGCTTTAAAATATATATATATATATATATATATTTATTTTTTTTCGGAAATTCGAAAATTCAAAAATTCAGAAATTCGAAAATTCGAAAATTCGAAAAAAATATTTGCCTAGGCCTCCTCTTCTTTGGGCCTAACAACTTTCATAACAAATATATATGAAGACGGAGTTTTGGGCTACCACTTAGAAAGATAATGCCTCATTCGTCAACTCTCTCGACCGGACACTTGGGGGACTCCTACCATATGCTACTGCACCTTGATACTCGGAAGTCTCACGACCACTTAGTGACTTGGATTTTTCAAGTCTCCAAACGAGAAGTTTTCCTCACTCGGGAAATTAAGGGAGCACTACCTCAACCTACATGCGTCACTCACAAACCTTCAACATACAAGCTTCAACAAAAGGAAAAATTCAAAGAACTTAGTGAAGAAGGCCTTGGTGTATTTAACACAATACGTTGAAATGAAGCAAAGCTTGTTTATTGATATCTCCGATAAGTTACAAATATGTACATATACATGAATCAAAACAAACAAACAAGAGGGAGCCTTCACAAAGGTTGCTCAGGAGAAGTCTCAGTAGTCGGCCGAGCCCCAGAAAGAGGAGGCACCAGAGGGTGATTATTCGAAGCCTCAGAACTAGGCAGAACCCAGAAGGAGGAGGCACCGAAGGTTGATCATTTGGAGCTTCATTACGCAGTACAGTCCCAGTAGACGAAGGCAATAAATGCCTTTCGAACAAACCCACAAACCTCTGATGATCAAGTAAAATCTGACCATCAGATTCTTGCAGTTGGTCGAGCTTCCTCTTCATGTTTGTAGCATAGTCATGTGCGAGCCTGTGCAACTGTTTATTCTCATGCTTGAGCCCTCTGATATCCTGTTTGAGACTTATCACTTCAGCCGCCAATGATTCAACTTGGCGAGTTCGAGCAAATAAGCGTTGGGCCATATTAGACACAGAACCTGCACACTGAATACTGAGAGCCACAGAATCCTTAACAACCAACTCATCAGACCGTTTGGAAAGTAGTCTGTTATCTTTGGGAGTGAAAAGGTTCCTGGCCACCACCGCAGCGGTCATATCATTCTTCATCACAGAGTCCCTAACGGTAAGAGGACCAGTAGGGGATAGAAGGATGGGCGCCATATGTTGTCTTGAGAAGACATGGTTGCCTCTTCACCAAAGTTCAAGTCAAAACGATGGTCGGATGGGCCAGACATTCTCATAAATGATGAAGGAGAAATGAGGTGCAATAAATCTCTGAAGTAAGGGGAAAATTCCTACAAGCAATAACTCTCTGAATGTACTTCTTGCACATAATTGGTGCCCTTATAAAAGAAAGGGCAACAGGGTCGTTGGTTCAAAAATCGAAGAGGCACCACTCTCTGGATTCCGAAGAGGCACCACTTTCCACATGCAACATCAGCTCATCGGTACCACAGATAACTTTGCCAAAGATCTCTGACAAAGTTTAGACACATAAACTTTAAAGGTACAGCTACCCTACTATTACCCACAAGGGTAAAGGAACAGCACCACTGCTTGATAACTAAAAAGTCTCAATGTGTGTCAACCTCCGTGCTCTGTCGCAAGGCAGACTGGCAAAAATGCCCAACCTTTACTCACATTCGAGAAAACACTCCCAACAAGATTGCTTGCTCAAAAATTGAAGAAGCACAACTCTCCGAATCTCGAGAGCCAGACTTCCAACAGGATTACGTGCTCAAAAATCGAAAAGGCACCGCCCTCCGAATCTCGAGAGCTAGACTCCCAACAGGATTACTTTCTCAAAAATCGAAAAGACACTACTCTCCGAATCTCAAGAGTCAGATTCCCAATAGGATTGCTTTCTCAAAAATCGAAGAGGCACCGCTCTCCGAATCTCGAGAGCCAGACTCCCAACAGGATTACGTGCTCAAAAATTGAAGAGGCACCGCCCTCCGAATCTCGAGAGCCAGACTCCCAACATGATTACTTTCTCAAAAATCGAAGAGACACTGCTCTCTGAATCTCAAGAGTCAGACTTCCAACAGGATTGCTTTCTCAAAAATCAAAGAGGCGCCGTTCTCTGAATCTCGAGAGCCAGATCCCCGACAGGATTGCTTGTTCGAAAACCGAAGAGGCACCGCTCTCCGAACTTCGAGAGCCAGATTTCCTTGGATAAAGCTTGTTTGCAATCTTCACACGCAACATCAGCTTTCCAGATACCACAAACCACTTTTTCAAAGTGCTATGACAAAGTTAAAACACGTGAAGCTTGCAGCTCCCACTACATTGCTATGACCAAGAAGGGTAAATGAATAGCACTACTACTTGTTGTTAGGGAGACTCCTATATATGTCGACCTCCATCCTCCATAGCCAGGCAGACCTGCAAATAAAAAAAAATGCTCAACTTTTCTTCACATCCTAGAGGGCACTCTCAGCAGAATCTCTCGAAATAGTCAGCTTATTTTCATCCCGATAATGCCTCTGCAAACAAGCCACACCAGAGCAAGAGTATCTCATATCATCAGGGTTAAAAGTAAGAGTATCCCATATCATGCTTTTTCCCTGTCTTTTCCTTTGGCCTTGTTTTTACCTGCAAGACAAGGAGAAAGAGAGCAATCAGTCAACACTTGGAATCAAGCTTCCAGTCAGGAACTAACTGCCTGGAACCCTTTGCCTGATTACTTACCTGACATTGCTCTCGAGTACTCATCTTCGACATCTTATGCTTCCAGAGAAGATACCACATCTGCCTGAGGAACAAATAGGGCAAGTGAGAAGGAATACAAGGAAACATGTGGAGACAAGCATAACAGAACACGTGCTGATACATCCACTACTTTGTCAACAGCAAAAGTATTCCATATCATCAGGGTCGAACGTACTCTAGATTTGATGGACTTGTTTTGACCCTCAAATTCTTGAGTCGGCCTTATACTCTGGGTCGGCCTTATACTCTGGAGGAAACCAGAAAACCCTCCAGCCCAGTTCAAGAATAAGCCTGTGGAAAGTTACTTATTCAAAAGCAAAAGTATCTTATATCATCTCTTCTCTATTTGCTTCTCCTTATCCTTGTTGTTGTGTATGACACAATGAGAATGAGAACAATCAACCGGAAGCCGAAGTCGAACCTCCAATCCAGGTTGCTTGCTTGGAAGTCTGATTGCTTACCTTGTTTGTTACCTCCTTCGGCAAATCTCCTAGCTCGGTGACTTGGGGGACCTCTACTATAGGGTTTGTATCGCATTTGACCAAGCCTGAAACTACAAGTAAGCTTCAAGTGAAATTGATACATTACCTTATGCATCTTCATTGGTTAAAGATACCACCCCTGGATGGAGGAAAAGTACTTCCAGAGAAGATGCCACATCTACATATGAGACAGATAAGGCAAGTGAAAATGATACCACACTTCGGTACTTAGAAGTTTCGTGATTACTCAATGGCTTGGATCTTGCAAGTCCCTAACCGAGGAGCTTCCCTCACTCAGGAACTTAGGGGAGCACTGTTTGTACCATACTTGACCAATCCCAAAACTATTGAGCACCGGTCAACGTTATACCGTCAATGACCCAGAAGAGTTTCCCTCCAACCAGGAGGCCAATCACAGCACGACACGTGTCGACATCAGAAGCCAATCATAGCGCGACACGTGTCAACATCAGAAGCCAATCACAACACTACACGTGTCAATGTCAGAATGAAACTAGAAACTCTCTTCTATAAATAGAGATCATTCTCTCACAATATTTCCGAATGTCATTTGTACTAAATCATTCACTAGTACTCATAAAATGAGAGCTTGAACCTATGTACTTGTGTAAACCCTTCACAATTAATGAGAACTCCTCTACTCCGTGGATGTAACCAATCTGGGTGAACCACGTACATCTTGTGTTTGCTTCCCTGTCTTTATCCATTTACATACTTATCCACACTAGTGACCGGAGCAATCTAGCGAAGGTCATAAACTTAACACTTTCTGTTGTACCAAAGTCCTCACTGATTTTGTGCATCAACAGGTATCACTACTAGAATTATGCTCATTGCACACCCTTTGCAATTGGTGGTCATAGATATAAAGCTGCTACTCTTACTTTTTTTTGGTGGCTTTACAGTGGAATGCCGCTGATATCGGTGGCCTTCAACATTGAGCCACCAATGATTGGTGTCTGTTAAATAGCTTTATTTCTTAAAAATACTTTTTGGTGCATTTGTGATTAACTGGGCACCAATACAATTTATTGAACACCAATAAAACAAATAAAAAAACCATTAAACCTCTCTCCCCTTCATTCCCTCCACTCGTTTCCCCCTTCATTCTCTCTCTAATCCCTCTCGTATCGTCTCTCTCCCTCTTCTCTTTCATGCAGCAGTGGCTCCGTCCTTCGGTCACCAACGAGCGTCAAACTATACCTCCAGAATCCTCTTCCCTTCCTCTTTCCATGTTACATCCCGGCCCGGGGTCCACCACATCCAGGGCCCGCTCCACTAGCATAGCACAATATTATCCGCTTTGGGCCCCGACTACGCCCTCACGGTTTTGTTTCTGGGAACTCACACGAGAACTTCCCAGTGGGTCACCCATCCTGGGATTGCCCTCGCGCGCCCCACCACATCCCGGGCTCGACTCCGTCGTAGCACGATATTGTCCTCTTTGGGCCCCGACCACGCCCTCACAGTTTTGTTTCTAGGAACTCACACGAGAACTTCCCAGTGGGTCACCCATCCTAGGATTGCTCTTGCGCGAACTCGCTTAACTTCGGAGTTCCGATGAAACCCGAAGCCAGTGAGCTCCCAAAAGGCCTCGTGCTAGGTAGAGATGGGAATATACATATAAGGCTTACATGATCCACTCTCCTGGGTGATGTGGGATGTTACATTCCAACCCTCAAGTTAGCTTCTCCAAATTTATAGCCGAATTTTCTCAAATTCAGATCTAAAAAACGGTGACCGTGGGTATTTCGACCAATTTCCGGCGAAGTCTACCTGAATTGGACCTCAATCAAGAGGTAAAAATGATCCCTTCTCTCTTTTACCCCTTGGTATTCTCCAACTACTCAGGAGAGCCCTAACAACAACATTCGTGCTTTGCATGCTCAAATCTACCCCTCGATCGAAGAGTTCAATAAGCCCAGCATGCGGGTGGGTTTTTCCGATGAAGATGTGAGTTTTTTCTGGCCAATTTCAGGCATTTCCAACCTTTTTTGGTCTGGCGAAGGTAATAGGCATTCAACAGATTTTTTTACTTACTTTCAAAATTATTTTAAGTAGTTTTTGTATCTGTGAATTCTTGATTCAAATGTTATATATCATCTGCATATTGAGGTTTCCTGAGATAAAGTTTCCACACTACACAATGTTGATATACGACTAGAGATCAAGCACGTACTAAACCATCTAATTTGTCTGATGGACCGCCATAGCTATTGGCCAAAATGTTTAAAATGGAACCATGTAATATATACGACAAACAGGGGAAGAGAACAAAGCTCCAAATCAAATTTTAAAAGATCACTTCAATCTGTTAGGTATTTGCATATAATGGCTACACACACACACATATTCGATCATGTGGACCAAATTAGAATGGGTTACTAATCTGTGGTGAACTGGATACATTCATTGTATGCAATAATTTTTTTATTCAAATGATATAAAGAAATTAATGAATGCCTTTTAGATCGAAGTTCAAATTTTGTAGGTTTTTTTTTTTCGTTAAGATAATGTTCTATAGACTTATGTAGTTCGACAAATGCATATTTTGCAGATGATGAATCTAGAACACATGAAAAATCTACCATACCGCAGTGCATATAGGTGCTTTTCTTGGATGGATAGTCACAATTTATGAATCAACTGGTATATGATAATTATACCCATGATCTTCCCAGAGTGTTTTAAGTTATACTAAACTGTTTCTTACGTTAATTATTTTGCAGCAAAGTCGTCTTTTCACTGTGCAGCCACTAGCAACTGGTTACAGAGCTTCATGTGAGTTAAAGTGTGTCTTTAACTTTTGATTGAAAATTTTTATGGTGTTTTTTTTTATCATTTTTGTTATCTCTGCAGCTGTTTTGAATTTTTTTTTTACGATTTTTATCCGATGTTTATATGTGTAGGCACTCAAATTAGAGTTTTCGGTTTTTATTTTGAAGTAGGAAAATGATGGAAAAATAGGACTCCTGTAAGATTTTGGTTTTTTGTGGGTTTTCAAGTTTTTCCTTGGCTTCAATTTGTGTTTTTAAATCTGTCTGTGATGTTTACGTTTACCATTTCATTTTTTCGGCGTGCAGAAAAATTGTAGTTGTCAATCTGGATCCTGCCAACGATGCATTGCCATATCCTTTTCAAAATTTTAATGTTTTTTTGTTCGCAATTTCGTTGTGTGATTAATATAAGGAAGCCCCTATCAGATTTTGGTGTTTTTTGTGGGTTTTTAAGTTTTTTCACGACTTCAGTTTTTGTTTTTGAATCTGTCTGTAATGTTTGCATTGACCATTTCATCGAGTTGTCAATTTGGATGCTGCCAATGATGCATTACCGTATCATTTTCAGTTTTTTCATGTTCTGTTGTTTGTAATTTACAGTGTTGCATTGTATTCTAATGTAGAACGTTGAGCCTTTACGTGAATTTAGTTATGAACATTCTGTCAACATGGAGGATCTTATAAAACTCAGAGATGTGATGGTGGAGCACTCTCTTGGTTCCAATGGAGGTTAGTGTTCTTATTGAATCTATAAAATTTCAATACTTGGGTAAAGTAAAGAGTGGAAATTGTTTGGTTTGGGAATGAAGAAGGAAAACGATGGAAAGATAAGAAGTTATTGGACTTTCGAATTTTTCTTTCGAAAATAGGTGACAATTTGGAGAAGTTAGATGGTAGGAACAACGTAACAAGAAATCCATGTTAAAAGGTGTGATGCTGGAGCACTCTCTTTTGTGCTGTTTTACTTACAGGTGTGTTTTTGGTTTTTCTTATTTAGAAAGTTTGATTTATATGTCTAACGTATTCTTTTCAGTTTTTTCGTGCTTTGTGAATAGTGATTCACAATTTGCATTCCATTCCAATGTAGATGTTGAGCGTTTTTATGAATTTAGTTATAAACATGTTGTAAACATGAAGGATCTTATAAAACTCAGCAATGTGATGATCAAGCACTCTATTGGTCCCAATCAAGGTTAGTTTTCTTTATTAAATGTATAACAGTTCAATGCTTGGGTAAAGTAAAGAGTACGAATTTTTCACTTTCAAAATGAAAAAGGAAAATGATAGAAAGATAGACCTCCTATATCATTTTGGTTCTTGGTTTGTTTTCAATTTTTTCCTTAGCTTCCCTGATTTTCCTTTTTAACTTTATTTTTGTTTGTTTGGTTGGGTGATGCAAGTTGATCAGATTCGGTTCAATTGAATAGTCCCTGAAGCAACAAGAAGGAACTGACTGCTGGTTCCAACATTTGTACAAAATTCTATAAAATATCAGTTATGCAAATTTATAGTTGTATTCTTATATTTTAATGATATAACAATTTGTTTTCTCACCAAAAATAGAAAAAGAAATATGATATTCCAATTTGGGTGCCCACACAGGGCATCTTTTTTTTAATATTATTTTGCAACTTTGCCACCGATGTGAATTAGGGTGGCAATGTAGGAAAGGCACCAATGCAATATTGGTAGCCATTGTTACAATAGAATCCTCTACACAGACCACCCTCTCTAATTTGGTGGCTGCTTAGTGGCCATTGAGGTTTGCCACCAATGTGAGTGGCTACATGCCACAATAGGCACCAATGAAAATGGTGGCTTTTAGCCAAATTTCTAGTAGTGTATTACCCCCATCATTACTTACCTATATATACAGCACAAACTCCCCAAGCCAGACATGATAAATTCTCTACAATGCAATTGCTGTTTGTTTCTCCCATTTTTCTAAATTAGTGATTATAGCAGTATTGGATTTTAAGAAGGAGAAGAAATTGAAATATATGACCTGATTGTTTCTGTTTTTCTATTTTTTTTTCTCCTCCCTTTTAAGAGAATGTGGAATAAATAGTTTGATGCATGACTATTTGGTCAAAATTGCGCTTCCAAATCTTATTTTCTGTTTTCAGGTTGAGGAGTAGAAACTGTTACTTTAGGAGATGGAGAAGCCAAATCTAGAAAAATGTCAGAAATCCATTCTTGAAAGACAAGCATCTCCAACATTTGAGTTCTTCATTGAGATGAGACAGAGGCACTATTGGGTTACACATCGGGTGTGTAAATCAACTTCCATCCTCGCTTTAAAATTTAATCTCAGGTATTATTGTACTTGAATATGGATTGCTAAAACCGTACACAAAATTCAATTGCAGAAGTTAATGTAGGGGAACTTTATAAGTATTTGTTTCAACATCTCTATCCCCTTGAAAAGTACCAAGTATCATTCTTTTTATGTCTCTGTCTAATTATATGTTTGGGTCTATCGCAGTTTCTTCTTGAATGTAAACCTCGCTGCTAGAAATGACTGGTTACATGTATAGACACGTGCGCATAGTGTTTTTCAGACAGTTACTGGCTAGTGTTAGCGTTGGATGGAAATCTAATTCTTAAAAGGTTAAAGGCTTAGAGTTAGAGGCTGTAAGTAAATGACATTTGCTCTATTTATAATTATTCAATTTTCACCATATTCTAACCCTTTGGATGGAAATCTAATGGTTCAACGGACAACTATCTCTCTCTCTTTCTCTTCATATAATATTTCTTTCTTTTTCCCTTCACTATCATCCGGCAGACAGAAAAGAGTGTAGATCTTTTGCTGCGGGGAAAAATCCCACAGGCCGAGGTAATTTTCTCATGCTGTATATTCCGACATCTAGTGGATTTAATTGGAAGTTCCGTTTCGAATATGGAAATTTACTCTTTCCTCCAGGGTTTTACATGATTGTAACTCTATAGCATCAAAAATTTTACAGCAAACAAATTCAGATTAAATCAAGATGCATAATTACTTATTTCTTATCACATGATCAATTTTTATTTTGCTGGTATATAAGTAAGAAATATATATATATGGTTTGCTCAAAAAAGTGAAACCTATTGTAGACATCGAAATTTCGATAAAATAAATGTTGACCGATAAATCAAAGTTTCAACGCTCATGTATTACATAAATTTTACACGTAGCGTGTGTCTAAACAGAAATCAAAATAAGTTGGAAAAGTCATCAAATAGGACACGTGTCAACACCTGGCAGAAACAACTTATTTCATCTGGGATATTATATTCAAAATTAAGCCTTGGAAAATTCTATAAATACAAGCCCATTTCATTCATTTGGAAAAAACCAAAATCATTAGGCAAAATTCTTGAAGCTCTGAAGCTCTGAAACTCCGAAGCTCTCAAGCATCCAGGTTCCCGAAGAATCAAGAAAGCTCTCTTCGTTCTTCGTTCTTTGTTCATCGTTCATCCTAAGATCAAGCCCCAACGGCCCTTTGGATCAACAATCATCCACCAATTCAAGATCAAGCCCCGACGGCTCTTGAAGAAAGTGTTCTTCGTTCATCGTTCATCAACTATTCATCCTCAAGGATCAAGCCCCAACGGCCCCTTTGGATCGACTACATCAACAAATCCGCTCATCCGCTGTTCACCAAGCCCAAGCCCCGACGGCCCTTGAAGAAAGCGTTCATCGTTCATTACTGTTATTCGAGATCAAGCCCAAAAGCCCTCGAAGATTCGTTCAAGCCCAAAAGCTCTCGAAGATCCGTTCGTCACTGTTCTTCGAGTTCAAGCCCAAAAGCCCTCGGAAATCCGTTCATCACTGTTCATCCAAGATCAAGCCTCGACGGCCCTTGGATCAACGAAATAGCCACCAATTTGCCCATTACGGAGATCTAATCAGAGGATCAAAATAGAGAGAGATTGTAACCCAAAATCAAATAAATACAAATATTTGTTAGCACACGTTGTTCTTGTCTCTTTCGTTTCAGGAATTTTCCGTGTTCACAAATTGGCACGCCCGGTGGGATTTTCTCTACCTCTCATCTTTTTCTCCGTTCAAGGAAACCAAACGCACTTCAAAAAAAAATGGCGTCAAGGAAGGCTCAAACTGTTCCCGCAACTAGCACAAAGAACAAGAGCATCCTCGTCGCAACTGATGTCACTTTGGGCATCACGACTCGAAGCATGGCAAGAGCTGCTTCTGTCACCTCTTTCACCTCTGCATCCACTCTGCCAAGGGGACAAGAGCACCCAAAGTACGAGCCTGTAATCACCTTAGCCACACTAAGGGCACCAGGGGAGAAGAGCCCAAGGAAGTACTCTGAATCCATGCTATCTGATGCCGACTCAAGCGGCAGTTCAACCATGCAAGTTATGACCACTGGAGCAACTTCAATCGATGAGCAGCTGGCTCAGATGAATGAAGCAATCGCAAGGCTAACCCGAACTGTGGAAGAAAAAGACTTGCAAATTGCAGCACTCGTCAAACGACTAGAGGCGCAGGACGTCGAGAAACCCAACCCGAAGATTGATCCTCTAAAGAATGAAGACGATGAAGAAGATGAGCCTATAGTGGAGAAAGATGAAGAAAAGCTGAAGCTCGACCCAACAGCAACGCTCATGGGATCTCTCTCCATCAAGCAGTTACAGGAGATGATCGCTAGCACCGTCAAGACGCAGTACGAAGGGAGCTCACATGCCTCCACGTTGTACTCGAAGCCTTACTCCAGGAAGATCGACGCCTTAAGGATGCCGAGGGGCTATCAACCGCCGAAATTTATGCAATTTGACGGAAAGGGAAACCCGAAGCAACATGTCGCACATTTCGTTGAAACCTGCAACAATGCAGGGACGGAGGGAGATTACCTCGCCAAACAGTTTGTGCGCTCGTTAAAAGGAAACGCCTTTGAGTGGTACACGGACCTAGAGCCTGAGTCAATCAACAGCTGGGAGCAATTAGAGCGGGAATTCCTCAACCGCTTCTATAGCACCCGCCGCACTGTAAGCATGCTAGAGCTGACAAGCACGAAGCAATGGAGGGAGGAACCAGTCATGGACTACATCAACCGATGGCGTAATCTAAGCCTCGATTGTAAGGACAGGCTCTCCGAGATTTCTTCAATTGAGATGTGCATCCAAGGCATGCAATGGGGTTTACAATACATCCTTCAAGGTATCAAACCACGGACTTTTGAAGAATTAGCCACCCGTGCCCACGACATGGAACTAAGCATCACCCACCATGGAAAAAAGGAGCCAATCACCGATTTCAAAAGGGATAAGGTGTTTACTTCAAGAGCAGACAATCATGGGAAAAAGCCCGCCAAGGAAGCTTTTACCACCAATACCACCCCTATCAAGACCTCGTCCACACCCGTCAAAATTTCCTTCAATAACAAAGCAAAGGAGATAAAAAGAAGTGAGACTTCCCGCACCCAAGATAGGTACAAAAACACCTTGAGGGAATTGGAGCAGAAGGTATACCCTTTTCCAGACTCCGACATGGACGCAATGCTGGACGACTTGCTGGAGAAGAAAGTGATTGAATTGCCTGAATGCAAACGCCCTGAAGAGATGAATCGCATCAATGATCCTAAGTACTGCAAGTATCATCGTATCGTGGGTCATCATGTGGGCAAGTGTTTTATCCTAAAAGAACTCATCATGAAGTTGGCACAGCAAGGGCAGATTGAGCTCGACCTAGAAGACAAAGCCGCAACGCACACCACTACGATCGTGTTTGGATCCTTTAATCCCGTGCCTCTTCAAGAAATGCCCGACCATTCTTATCAATGCACAAGCTACACGGCACCTTCTGCACAACCATCATTAGGGGCAAACAACGGCGAGGCACCTATCGATGATAAAGAAGGGTGGACATTGGTAACCTATAAGAAGACGAGAAAGCCAAGACCACAAGCTATAAGGCCAAAGGGGGAGCAAGCAAGAAAGCACCGCCGCCGCAACAATAGAAAGCCTAAAAGAAGCATAAGAGACGTTAAGCCAACATATGCTGGGGAACCTATGGAGCAAGAGCCACGTATTCCCGTCTCCTTACATGAATACTTCCCAGAGGACTTCTTCCAACAGTGCACTATCACTGCATGTTACATGGTCGAAGTAGAAATGGAAGAACCCTCAGAAGGCAAAGCTGTCACCACTGAGGGGGAAAAGACTCTTACAACTAAAGAAGGTCTGCCAACACACCTTAGCATCGAGGAAGCGCTCCGGTTGCCAAAAAGGATGCAAAGAGCACTGGCAACAATCTTGGCGAGTCCTGACGACCATGAAGGGCAAGAAAGCAAGAACGAAGGCTTAAAACTTCGACCATATGAATGTGTTACATGTTGTGCCGCTGATGACGCAATCCACTTCACCGATGAAGACTTGCTGCTAGGATCCAAGCCTCACAACCGACCTCTCTTCGTCTCTGGGTACGTAAGGGAGCACAAAGTCAGCCGCATGCTGGTGGATGGCGGATCAGCCATAAATATCATGCCAAAGTCAACAATGATCGCAATCGGCATCAAAGTGGGTGAACTCTCCCTAAGCCGTCTACTAATCCAAGGTTTTAACCAAGGAGGACAAAGAGCGATGGGCATGATCCGAGTGGAGATGACCATTGGTGAACTCAAGTCAAGCACAATATTCCACGTGATTGATGCAAGAACTTCCTACGGTTTGCTCTTAGGAAGGCCTTGGATCCATGTGAATGGAGTAGTACCATCCACCATTCACCAATGCTTAAAATTTTACCGAGAAGGAGTGAAGGTGATCTATGGCGACACCAAGCCATTCACCGAAGCCGAATCACATTTCGCAGACGCCAAGTTCTACATGGATGAAGACATGGTGCCCGAAACTCTTCCAAAAGAGATCAAATCCATGGGCAAAGCAACACCTAAAAAGCAGGAGTGGCAAGTCGTGCCCAAGAAGCAAGAAGAAGAAGCTATGCCATCTTCAAGCAAATACAACGATGAGCTTGCTAAACCTGCAACAACCAGAGGGAGTAGGACGCCCTCAAATGGACCAAACATACCCGTTTTCCGATACATCCCGACGTCGAGAAGAAAGAATGGTCAATCCCCATTCGAAACTGCAGCAAGCAAAGCCGATGCACAGCGGCACATAGATAACGTAAAGTTGCTTAAAACAAATGCAGTTTTACCTCTGACACAGCTAGGCGACACAAAGGTTGCAAGACCATCGCAAGGCTTCACAAAAGGCCTGCCAAAGGGGGTAGAACCAAGCTTTCTCCCAACCAAGAGGACCGAAGAAGGTTTTGATCCAAACGCCTACAAACTTATGTCGAGAGCTGGGTACAACTTCACATCCTCTGCAAATTTGGGAAAGAATGATTTGAACACCGTCAAAGACAACAAACGTGATCTCACTAAAACTCAGAAGAAGTTGGAGGAGCATGGTTACGGGGTCAACAACAACAAAGCTGGACTTGGCTTCACACCAAATGCACCGGTGAAGATTTCCAGCAAGGCAAAAAATGCTAGCACTCAACACATCAGCGTAAGCATTATACAAGATAAGGAGGAGCCCCAACCTGCCCCCCAGACGTCAGTATTCGATAGAATGAATCATCCAAGGCCCAAAGTTCCGGCACCTAAACTCATTGGCGGTCAAAACAGAACTTCTGTCTTCAAAAGGCTTAACACGTCAGCATCTCGAATCTCTGTTTTCAAAAGGTTGTCGAAACCTAATAAGCAAAGCAATACGACTAGCTTTCCTCCACGACAGTCAGTTATGGAAAGACTTGAAGAAGCCAAAGAGCCTTCCAGAAGGAGAAAGACGACACCAGAAATAGAAAAGATCGATCGTCTGGCAGAAAGGGATAACGTTCGAAGTTCCATTCCTTCAAGAATGAAGCGCCAAGCAATTTTAGAGGTTAACACAGTTGGATCACTAAAAGTAAAAAGACGCATCATCATCCATACTGGACAATCTTCGTGCCAACAAGCTCGAGAGGTCAACACCGAAGAAGGGGTCCAAAACGTCTTTCACATCATAATCCAAGAAAGTGAAGAAGACGAAATCCTCGAGGAAGATGTCATTGCAGCGCCGTCACAGCTCGAAGATGGGGGGCAAGCCACAGTTGACGATCTCAAAGAACTCAACTTAGGCACAAGTGAGGAACCAAAGCCTATCTTCGTGAGTGCATTACTAAGTACAGACGAGATAGAGAAGTATTACCAGCTGCTATTAGAGTACAAGGACGTCTTTGCTTGGACCTACAAGGAAATGCCCGGCCTCGACCCTATCATTGCTGTGCATCATCTTGCAGTCAAGCCTGGAACGCGACCAATAAAGCAAACTCAAAGACGCTATCGATCCGAGCTCATCCCACAAATCGAGGCCGAGATTGACAAGTTGATTAAAGCAGGCTTCATTCGAGAGGTGCAATACCCCAAATGGATCTCCAACATCGTCATAGTCCTTAAGAAATCTGGACAAATACGTGTTTGCGTAGACTTCCGAGACCTCAATGATGCTTGCCCAAAGGATGACTTCCCCTTGCCAATCATTGAGATCATGGTGGACGCGACCACTGGTCATGAGGCACTATCGTTCATGGACGGCTCTTCTGGATACAATCAAATTCGCATGGCTCTTGAAGATGAGGAACTAACAGCCTTCCGTACTCCAAAAGGTATCTACTGCTACAAGGTGATGCCCTTTGGTCTAAAGAATGCTGGAGCTACATATCAACGTGCAATGCAGAAGATCTTCAATGACATGCTACACAAGAACGTAGAATGTTATGTAGACGATGTGGTGGTCAAGACAAAGAAAAGATCAGATCACTTGAAGGATTTGCGAGTAGTGTTCGAAAGGTTGCGAAAATACAACCTCAAGATGAACCCGTTAAAGTGTGCATTTGGTGTCTCATCTGGAAAGTTCCTTGGCTTCATTGTCAAGCATCGTGGCATTGAAGTGGACCAATCAAAGATCAAGGCAATTCAAAGCATGCCCGAGCCAAGAAACCTGCACGAGTTGAAAAGTCTACAAGGACGGCTAGCCTTCATCAGACGCTTCATCTCCAACCTTGCAGGGCGTTGTCAACCGTTCAGTCGACTCATGAAGAAAGATGTTCCGTTCGTATGGGACAAAGCATGCAACAATGCTTTTGAAAGCATAAAGAAGTATTTATCAAGTCCACCTGTCCTGGGGGCACCTGTACCAGGGAAACCACTCATATTGTACATCGCTGCTCAGGAAAGATCAATTGGAGCACTTCTGGCACAGGAAAACGAATCCCAGAAAGAAGGAGCACTCTACTACCTCAGTCGAACACTCACCGGCGCTGAGTTGAACTACTCCCCAATAGAAAAAATGTGCCTTGCCTTGATGTTTGCCATCCAGAAGCTCAGACATTACATGCATGCTTACACCATCCACTTGGTTGCTAAAGCTGACCCGGTCAAATACGTCATGTCCAAGCCAGTTTTGACAGGACGACTAGCTAAATGGGCATTGCTTCTCAATCAATACGAGATCATCTACGTCCCCGCTAAAGCCGTCAAGGGACAAGCGCTAGCAGACTTCCTTGCCGACCATCCATTCCCAGCCGATTGGAAAATCTCAGACGACTTGCCTGACGAAGAGGTGTTCTACATCGACATATTCCCGACATGGACGATGTTCTTCGACGGATCTGCACGAGCAGACGGAGCGGGGGCAGGAGTAGTATTCATGTCGCCACAAAGGCAAATACTACCTTATTCATTCCAACTAAGCGAATTATGCTCCAACAACGTTGCTGAGTACCAAGCACTGATCATCGGGCTCCAAATGGCAATCAACATGGAAATCACAGCCCTTAAGATATATGGCGACTCCAAGCTCATAATCAATCAACTCCTGACTGAATATGAGGTGAGGAAAGATGATCTCGTCCCGTACTTCCGGCTGGCAACACAATTGCTACAAAGGTTTGAGGCTGTAACACTAGAACACGTACCAAGAAAAGATAATCAAATGGCAGACGCTCTCGCCAACCTAGCCTCGAGCATGACATTAGGAGAAGATGAAACTGCAAACGTGCCAGTCTGCCAAAGATGGGTAATCCCGCTTGTCACTGAAATGGTACTAAGTGATACAAACGTTATTTCCATACTTCCGGTCAACGTTGAAGAATGGAGACAGCCTCTGATCAACTACTTGGAGCATGGAATACTTCCAGATGATCCAAAACACCGCTCTGAAGTACGTCGACGAGCACATCGCTTCCTCTATTACAAAGGGACACTCTACCGGCGATCTTTTGAAGGAGTACTTCTGAGATGCCTAGGCGAGGAAGAAGCCAATCAAGCCATGGAAGAAGCACACTCAGGAATATGTGGGGCGCATCAGTCCGGACCGAAGCTTCATTTCCAGCTCAAAAGAATGGGTTACTACTGGCCAAGCATGGTAAAGGACTGCCTAGAACACGCCAAAAGGTGCCAAGCCTGCCAATTTCACGCCAACTTCATACATCAACCGCCTGAACCATTACACCCCACAGCTACTTCATGGCCATTCGATGCATGGGGATTGGACGTCGTAGGACCAATTGCGCCAAAGTCATCTGCAGGAGAAGCTTACATCCTGGCTGCAACAGATTACTTCTCCAAGTGGGCTGAAGCCATACCCCTGAAGGAAGTCAAGAAGGAAACTGTCGTCCGTTTCATCAAGGAACATATCATCCACCGATATGGTGTGCCTCGTTACATTGTCACTGACAACGGAAAACAGTTCTCCAACCGACTCGTGGACGAGCTCTGCGAGAAATACAAGTTCAAGCAGCACAGATCCTCCATGTATCATGCTCCGGCCAACGGTCTTGCAGAAGCATTCAACAAGACATTGTGCAACCTCTTGAAGAAGGTAATCGGCAGAACAAAGAAAGACTGGCATGAAAGAATAGGCGAAGCACTTTGGGCATACAGGACGACATATAGAACGCCTACCCAAGCTACACCTTATTCTCTCGTATATGGCGTGGAAGCTGTTCTACCGCTCAAAAGTCAAATCCCCTCGCTAAGGATGGCTATACAAGAAGGCTTGCCTAACGAAGAGAATGCAAAGTTGCGCCTTCAAGAGCTAGAAGCGCTGGATGAGAAAAGACTCGAAGCCCAGCAACATTTAGAGTGTTATCAAGCACGACTCTCCAAGGCATTCAACAAGAAAGTTCTCCCTCGTTCTTTTCAAATGGGAGATCTCGTTCTTTCATTACGTAGGCCTATCATCACAACTCACAAGACAAAGAGCAAGTTCACGTCAAAGTGGGATGGACCATACGTAATACAAGAAGTCTACACCAATGGCACATACTTAATCATGGCGGAAGACGGCTTGAAGATCGGCCCTATCAATGGCAGATTCTTGAAGCGCTACTACCCCTAAAAAATGCGACAAACTCCTGCTCATTGTTCGTACGAGCCTAAACTGCACGAACAAAAGCTCCTCGTTTGCACGAGCCTAAACTGCATGGCACAACGCTCCTGGTCCGCACGAGCATAAAAGGCGACACCAAAGCTCCTGGCCCGCAAGAGCATAAACTGTGTACGGCAAAATCATCATCAAAATCATTGTTAAATTCATCACTCATTTGAACTACGTTATGACTTGATCCCTCCTCAACAGAGGGTACGTAGGCAACTTGAAACATCAAAACGTCAAGTACAGTCACACACACAAAAAAAATTTTGAAGAGCAAAATTCAAGAACATAAATACTTTATTTCTTTAAAAGAAGGAGTCGACTCCAAAGCCTTATTACACCAAAAAAGATACTACTTGAAAACTATGTCCTTAAAACTACGAAGGCGCTCTTCAAGCGAGCCTTCCAAAGTCTTCAAAGTCTCTACCTCGGTAGGAGACAAGAAGGGCAACTCCATAGCCATGCCTTTCTCTCGTTCTAAGCGCGAAATCTCCTCTTCGTATTGAGAAAGTACAGTTCCCTGCTCCGCAAGAACACTTTCAAGTTGAGAGGCTTCGATTACCAACTGCTCCCGCTCTCGCACCAATGCATCTAGACGCCCCTGGACAGAAGATAAAGAAGCCTATGTGACTTGATAATTTCCTGAAACAGCTTGCTGAAAAGACCGGACTTGAGCCAATGATGAGTTTATCGTTGCTAGTTGATGAGCTCTAACATCTGGACTCAACTTCTCCAAGGAAATAGCACGCAAGGAAGAATACTCAGTCGAAACAGCCATAAGTTCGGCAATCTTGATCTTCAAGGATGAGGAATCAACGTTAAGATTGTCAATCACAGAAACAAACTTTGACAAATCCTCATTAAGCAACGTAAGGTCTTCCAGTGGACACTTAGAAATCCTCGCTTCAATATGGCCCTTAATCTCCATTGCCGCACCAAGACTGATGCGATGGATGAGTCGCTCAGTACCACTAAGGTTCGGCCCTCTCAAAGAGATCTCAGAGCTAGCTGGCAAAGGTGTTGGACGCATGACAAGTTCTTGCATACCTCCACCTACACATGGCAAACTCGGGAAGTTCGGCAGATTTGGAACAAGCTCTGCACCAGGCGGATCCCCGATCTCCCTGTCCGTAGGTAGGCCGTCTACAAATAGCATCTCCGTATAGGAATAAACATCTGCAGTTGCCAAATTAAAATGACGGGAAGGCCCAACCTAAAAAAAAAAAAAAAAAAAAAAAAAGAAAGATGTTAGAAACAAAAGCCAAAATAATAAAAGCAGAAGAAATCGTGAGAGAAAACAAAGTACATACATCTCCCTCAAATGGCGCCCGGTCATTGAATTGAGAAGGTCTAAACACTTCTTTCTTCTTATGACGAAAATTGACATCACTATCAGCTTGAGCATCCTCAAGTGGTCGCTTGTCTAAAACTTGTTGACGCTGCTGCAAAGTAAATCCATCTTCGTGTGAGTCACCTCCATCTCCTGCCTCTTCAGAAGCATCCGAATGTCGAGGAGACAAGCGTGGGCGTTGAGGAGCTAAAGCTACAGGTCTATCTCGCAAAGGAGTGACACTCGCACAATCAAAAGGTACCAATTGTGTAGGAACCACATAACAACCCTCCTTTAACGCATCATGATGTGAATGGGAAGAATTGGTACCACTTGTCGTCCCTAAATTCTCACAATATACCTTTGACCACCAACGTACGTAAACACGGGTTACTGGATTACTCTTGAACTCGTCCTTGGTCGGCAGGGTGATAGAAGCATTTGTACATGCACGGGTACACGACTCCCAATGCATATACACGGCTTGCAAGGATTCTGATCGAGCTTTCTCCCTCAACGTGCCTGGCATATTTTGGACAAAACCAAATTGCCTACTAAAGCGATGAGGACTGTACGGCTGAATAATACATCGGTCTTCTTGCCGCAAAGAAACATACCCTGAGCGGAGACTTATAAGGTAAGACAAATCTGAAAAGTGGATATGTGAATCATCTATGATGTCTCGCCGCACCGTGCCAAACCTCGCCAGGCGATCCATCTTCAATCCTTCATAACTTCTAAATAAAGCTTGTGCCTGCTGATCGTCGAGACTCTTCGCAGAAAACACGCCAGAATACTTCGTCATCAAAGGTCCTAGCTTGACTACGGAAGGCCCAGACTTGTCTAAAGTTGACAAAGAAAAATGAGTACCAAAGTACTCACCCAACCAACCGTACACATAATGGTAAGGAAGTACCGCATAACGATCTTCAGTGTTTGCCAAGTCCGAAACAACTCTTAAGCCGTCATAAATATTGGCTAAGACCGGTATAGCAAGACTAAAAGATTCGCCTGCAGCCATCTTGCTAGCAACTTTGAAGACTCCCGGACGAATCAAGTTGACATCGTCTTTAGGGAAGACAAACTTACAAAGCCAACAAGCTAAGAATGCAGCTAAGTAAGATTCTTCCAAGTGCTCTAACGCCACGCCAAGATCCTCAAATGTCCTTAACTCGTTAGGGTTACGGCGCCCAGCTAGACCAATGACGCCTGACGGATAAGAATCTCCCTTAGACCTGGTTGTTTTGTTACGACCATTTTCTTTCGAAGGCCTCTTGTACTTCACGACATCCCAATACCAAAACCGGATCCATGAAGAAATCTTCACTCCTGAATTACCGGGGGCCTCTTGGAAAAGCTTATGGTACGCCCAGAACAAATAGCGGCAGCTCGCAGGCAATCCTCGACTGTTGCGACAAGAAAACTCCTCCTCACTAGGAACAACCTCGTCATAAAATTTTCCCTGGATGGGCAGACCCCCTAGCTTGTGGAGATCCCTAAGTGAAATCGACATCTCCCCTCGAGCCGTGTGAAGCGTGTTGGTCGCTGAACACCAATGCTCAAAGAATGCACGAATGACGGAAGGATGGCGATCATAACTAAACAAAGATGCGTATACAGCATGATAAAGGCCTGTGTTGGTAAGTACATCTTTTGAGCGGCTCAAGACATCTTCAAGCCATTCCCAATAAAACTCAACGAAGGCGGCTCCTCCAGTAGTCGACAGGGTGCAATTCCAAGCTATAGCTCCGCTACGGATACGATCACCAAGAAGCTTAGACTTAACCAAAGGGTTGGCACGATCATGGTGCGAAGAGTTCAAGATAAGAATCCTCGATCTGCACACTTTCCTCTTTGTAGTTGGTCGAACGGAGTCTACCAGCTCCCAAGATACCTCAGAAGACCACGACTTAATATGCATGGAGTTGTCTTTTATAGGAAGAACAAGTGCCTTAGGGCCAGTCAGTGGCGCATAAAGCTTCAATGTCGTTCCACTATCTTGTGGATCGCCTTCCTTCGCAAGAATGGTGATGGTGTTGTTTTTAAAGCATTTAAGAAACACCATGACTGCAACAGAAAAGTCAGCCACAAAGCTTGAATAGGCACGACAAAAGTGGGCAGCTACAAGACGGTCCTTCAAAACACGTTACAGTAGCAAAGAAATCCATCAGTGAGGGCACAAACACACCGTGTATAAACACGGCAACCAAAGTTCCATATACAAATATATATAATGTGTACACAATGATGGTGATGGGACGATTGAAGGAATATATATATATTCTAGCATCATAAACAGATTATATATATATATATGAGGCCCAAAAAAAAAAAAAAAAAAAAAAAAAAAAAAAAAAAAAAAAAAAAAAGCCTAAAACATACCTTAAAGCTTGTTGTTACTGCACCATCTGCATCCTCCATCTGCTCAATCTTCTGCCCATTGCCAAACAACCTATAGGGGGTATTTATAGAAAAAAAAAAGGGTGATGATTTAAAATAAACAAATAACAATAAAAAAAGGAGGATGGTGCGGATTGCACCATCAGAAAAGAAGAAAAAAAATATATAAAAAAAGGGGATGGTGCGGATTGCACCATCAGAAAGAAAAAATATAATACAAAAAAAATATATATATATAAAATAAAATAAAATAAACAAATAAAAAAAAAAAAAGGGATGGTGCGTAGGGCTGGGCACGGGCCGAGCCGGGCCCAAATTTGGAGGGACCGGACCGGACCCGTATGAAAACACAACGGGGCGGGTCAGGGCGGGTAATGGGATTTCAAATTTTGGAACCGGACCTAACTCGACCCGTTTGAAACGGGTCGATTCGGGCCGGGTCCACGGGTCCTAGCACAGAAAGGAACGAATTGAAGCCTGAAGGTTGTGTTCCTCAGCAAATAAAAGAAAACCATACCAACGCGTAGATCAAGATCCAAAGTATCAGATAAATCAACAACACATAGATTCCAAACACATCATTCAACCAAATTAAGCATGGGTAATCTATGAATTGTTGAAAAAATGGGCTTAAGATCTTCTCTGAGGATGAGTTCTTCGTTGGGATTGAAGAAATGGGTGTGGACAGAGATAGTAGTAGTAGGTGAAACAAGAACCTTGAGCGCTTCTTTGAGGATAGGTTCTTTGTTGGGATTGAAGAAAAACGCCTTAATTCCATTGCCTTTCCCCAAACGCAATTTTCTGCAGCTGCTGCTTCGGTGATGTCGGTGGTTTAATAAACCCAGGCAGGCCACTGTTACCCAATTGTCAATTACTCATCAAAATTGATTAGCAGATGAGTAAGAATAGGAAAAAGAAAAGTTCAGGCCGTCAGATTATTCGCTCACGAACTTGTACCTGGACATGAATAATGCAGAAAACGATGCTAGCAATGGGCAGCCAGCTCTCCTCAGGTGACAACGACAAATTCGTCCTAACAAATCACGGGCAAGTCACATTAGTGCCCAGAATCACAGATACAGATAACCAGAACAGAAGCATAAGCTCAACAGTTTGTTGATCATTGGTATGACAGATTTTCCTCATTTGTCGAAAACTGAAAACGATAAGCACACAAGTATGCAATGCAACTGCCTAATTAATCAACACCAGAGTATGCAAATACAATGCAAGCATTCAATCAAGAGTATGAGAGTCAAACCTCAGGTAGGGAACCAAGTACACAAGCGCATACACCGCATACCGCCGTTTTCCGGTATCCAACCAAGCAAAAATCCAACTCTACAATTATTCAGTCCAACCCAACAAAAATTAAAACAAACCCAACAAACAAATTCATATAAATAATCAAAAAGTTCAAGAATTTGAAAGAAAAATGGGTTTTTTGTTTGTTTGTTTTACCAGCCAATTGAAGTAGGGAATGAAGCTGATGACGCCCATGACGGCGAACCTGGCATCGGTGGAATCCATCGCCGAACCGCCTTCGGCATCGTCATCGGGAGTGCTGGCGGGAAGCACTAGCGACGAGAGCATGCAGGCACCAATGGCGGCGACGAACGGCGCGTCGTTTGAGAACTCCGCTCTGCAGGGTCTGTATCCGGTGAGCTTTTTGTTCTTCTTGCTGTTTGGGTGTTTGCTGGCGGAGAGGAGAGAGGGTCTGAGGCTGGAGAGCTGAGGAGGAAGCGGCGGCGGCGGTTTAAGAGAGTGGAGAGTGGAGGAGCAGTGGATTGCGGCCATGGCTTGGCTTTAGCATGCGCCACTATACTCCACCGTGATTCACAATAAACAGAGACATGTTAACCAACTTGAACTCCTGATGCTGTCTTCTCGTGTTGATGGTTCATAAGTCTCGACGCCGATGGACTTGTCGTCAGCCATGGCAGTCCAGTCTTGGATCGCGGCGATGAGGTCGTCGACTGAGTCAAGAGTGATGCGTAACTGGCCGAGTCGGACCAGATTGGGTGGTCAGCAGCCGAGTTAAGCCTATCGTCTTCTCCGATCTGGAGCTTCTGTGATGTTGACGCAATCGAGGGGTGGGAGGGAGAAGAGAACAAGAACAGAGAAAAAGTGGGGGGAATCTGGGAGTGGGGGAAGCTGACTGAAAAAGTAAAGCAATTGCTTTGTTATGGTAGAACGGGTCGGTTCGGGGCCCCGGCATTCTCAAATTCTGGAACCGCCCCGCCCCTGAAGATACCCTATCCCCGCCCCGCCCCGCCCCATTTTGTCTCTACCAAATTTGGCCCCGCCCCGAACCCGCCCCGAATCGACAATACCCGCCCCTACCCGCGGGTCCTGTACCCGTTTGCCCAGCCCTAATGGTGCGGATTGCACCATCAGAAAGAAAAATATATATATATAAAATAAAATAAAATAAACAAATAAAAAAAATAATAATAATAAAAAAGGGGGATGGTGCGGATTGCACCATCAGAAAAGAAGAAAAAGTATAAATAAAAAAAATATATATATATATATATATATATGTATGTATATATGTATGTGTATATATATATATATGTGTGTGTGTATAGTATATATATATATACAGCAAATAAAAAAAAATAAAAAAAAAAAAGCATTAAGAGAAATAAAAGTCCATTTTATTTATTTATTTTTTTTTTCTCTGGAAATTTTACATAAAAAAAATAAAATAAAAAAAATAAAAAAAAAATAAAACAAAAAAGTCAAATCAAATTTACAGGAGGGGATCTTCAAGGATGATCAGGTGGCGCCTCATCACTCGGCGGAGCCCCAGAAAGACGAAGCCCCAGAGTTGGATCATTCGGAGCCTCAATACTTGGTGCAGCTCTCGAGGACGAAGGCAACATAAACCTCGGGAGTAACGCCATAAACCGTTGATGATCACTCTGAATCCGCACTTCGGACTCCTGCAGCTGATCAAGCTTCCTCTTCATGCTTGTGGAGTAATTGGTTGCGAGCATGTGCAAATCCCTGTTCTCATGCCTAAGCACTCTGACCTCTTGCCGAAGACTAGCCACTTCAGCCATCAACGACTCCACCTGACGAGTTCGTGCAAGAAGGCGCTGGCCCATGTTTGATACTGAGCCTGCGCATCGGACGTTGTAGGCCATAGAGTCCTGAACAGCCAGTTCGTCGGACCGCCTGGAAAGTATCCTAGTGTCTCTAGGAGTGAGCAGATTTCTGGCCACCACCGATGCGGTTGTTTCATTCATCATCATGGAATCCCCAACTGTAAGAGGACCATTTGGGGATATGAAGGACGGCTGCCAAATGTTGGTTGGAGAAGATATATCACTATCTTCCCCAACATTCAAGTTAAGGCGACGGTCAGAAGGGCAAGACATATTTGAAGGTGTTGAGAATGAAGAGTCGAACTGATCAAGATTAAAGAAAATGCAAGAGGGAGTGTTTACAGGAGGGAGCTTAAGAGTGTTGTGGAACAAAATTGCACCTCTATAAAAAGAAGAAATCAAGAGGCGCTCCTCAGAAGTCGAAGAGGCGTCCTCTCGCAAATCGAAGAGCCGGGCTCCTTTCTCAAAAGCCGGATTCTTTTCTCAAAAGCGGCGTCTCCGTCTCAAAAGTCGGACGCTGTTCTCAAAAGTCGGGCGCCTCTCTCAAAAGCTGGAGCAGTCAGGAATCACGAGGCGAGCAGCTTTTCCATATTTGTCGTCACTCGTCACGCGCTGTCAGCTTTGCGCAAATTACGGGCTGCTTTGTCAGAAAGCGCGTAACCTGTACTGTTCATCCATCTACCGGCTGCCGACAGGGGTAAAGAAACAGTTTCGGTTGTGAAAAATCATTCCTATAAACGTCTACCTTCGCCATCCATTGCAAAGGCAAACCCTCTCAGCACTTCTTCATCTCCGAGAATGCCTTCCCAACGAAGCCTCTCGAGTTACTCTGTGTTTCTCATCCATTGGGATACCTCTGCAAACAAATGACACCAAAGCAAAAGTATATCATATCACCAGGGTAGAAAGCAAGAGTATCTCATATCATGCTTTCTCCCTGTCCTTTCCTTCGTCCTTGTTATTACCTGCAAAGACAAGGATGAAGAAAGCAGTATGCCGGAACCTCCACTCAAACTCGGGTAAGGAACCGACTGCTTGAAACCCTTCCCTGATTGCCTACCTAGCGCTGCTCTCGAGTACTCGTCTTCCACTGCTACTGTACTTCCAAAGAAGCTGCCACATCTGCCTGGAGAACAGATAAGGCAAGTGAAAATGATACCTTGAAGCATGTGGAGACAACGTGCAAAAGAAACAAGCATAGAAGAATGCAGCCTGCACAGTCTACTCAGCAGAAGGAGTCTGAGTTGAGGAACTCGAGAAGATGCCACATTCTGCCAGAAGAATAGATAAGGCAAGGGAAAATGATACATTGAAGCATGTAGAGACAAGCACAACAAAGCATGTGCTGATCCGCTACTTCTTCAAAAGCAAAAGTATCTCATATCATCAGGGTTGCAATCACTCTGGACGGTGAGCTCGTTTTGACCCTCAAATTCTTGGGTCGACTTACTAGGCGTTGTGAGCTGTACGTGCCGATTCACCACCCTTGAATCGAATCCTTAAAGATCAAGTCACCAACTGGAAGAATAGCCCATCAATCTTGAAGATCATACCGTTGACCAAACTGGTCAGGTGTGAATTAGAAAGATCGAACAAAGCAACAAGTCATCACTTTCACCTCGTGCCCGCTTGCCATGTGTTCGAGTCAACCTTCAAGAATCAAGCCTTAACGGCCCTTGAGGAAATCACAAGTCCGATTCAAGATCAAGTGTCTATCACCCTTGAAACAAAACCAGTTCAAGAATAAGCTGTGGAAAGTCAACAAGCGCAACGAAATACGTGCCGATTCATCCATTACCAAAGCCAAATATCATCTACCACATGAAGCTCCTTGTGGTCCAATTTCAACCTTCAAGATCAAGCCTCGACGGCCCTTGAAGAAATTTCAAACAAAGTTCAAAATCAAGCCCCGACGGCCCTTGAAGAAATTTCAAACAAAGTTCAAGATCAAGCCCCGACGGCCCTTGAAGAAATTTCCAGTCCAATTCAAGATCAAGCCTCAACAGCCCTTGGATCGACATCTACAGTAAGGGACTTCAAAACGCATCTCCTACACGCGACAAGCACATGTATACGACGCGCCTTGAAGTGGGGGCATTTGTAGACATCGAAATTTCGATAAAATAAATGTTGACCGATAAATCAAAGTTTCAACGCTCATGTATTACATAAATTTTACACGTAGCGTGTGTCTAAACAGAAATCAAAATAAGTTGGAAAAGTCATCAAATAGGACACGTGTCAACACCTGGCAGAAACAACTTATTTCATCTGGGATATTATATTCAAAATTAAGCCTTGGAAAATTCTATAAATACAAGCCCATTTCATTCATTTGGAAAAAACCAAAATCATTAGGCAAAATTCTTGAAGCTCTGAAGCTCTGAAACTCCGAAGCTCTCAAGCATCCAGGTTCCCGAAGAATCAAGAAAGCTCTCTTCGTTCTTCGTTCTTTGTTCATCGTTCATCCTAAGATCAAGCCCCAACGGCCCT
This sequence comes from Malus fusca, assembly GCA_035220775.1. Classification (NCBI taxonomy): domain Eukaryota; kingdom Viridiplantae; phylum Streptophyta; class Magnoliopsida; order Rosales; family Rosaceae; genus Malus; species Malus fusca. Next base: position 74,571 of record CM069068.1, on the reverse strand, counting down.
TTGGATCAACAATCATCCACCAATTCAAGATCAAGCCCCGACGGCTCTTGAAGAAAGTGTTCTTCGTTCATCGTTCATCAACTATTCATCCTCAAGGATCAAGCCCCAACGGCCCCTTTGGATCGACTACATCAACAAATCCGCTCATCCGCTGTTCACCAAGCCCAAGCCCCGACGGCCCTTGAAGAAAGCGTTCATCGTTCATCACTGTTATTCGAGATCAAGCCCAAAAGCCCTCGAAGATTCGTTCAAGCCCAAAAGCTCTCGAAGATCCGTTCGTCACTGTTCTTCGAGTTCAAGCCCAAAAGCCCTCGGAAATCCGTTCATCACTGTTCATCCAAGATCAAGCCTCGACGGCCCTTGGATCAACGAAATAGCCACCAATTTGCCCATTACGGAGATCTAATCAGAGGATCAAAATAGAGAGAGATTGTAACCCAAAATCAAATAAATACAAATATTTGTTAGCACACGTTGTTCTTGTCTCTTTCGTTTCAGGAATTTTCCGTGTTCACACCTATATTCATAATTTGCTAGGACGAGGACAATATGTTTATTTTTTTAGCAGCCTAGAGTTGCTTGATCATGTTGCAACTGTTTTTTTTTTTTTTTGTCTTCCGAACCGCAGCGTTTCTTTTTTCCCTTCTTTCTGATTTTCTCTCAAGTTGTCTGGCTAAATCTTTAAAGATTTCTGTTTTGCAGGTTAGGGCAAGGGATAAAGAGTTGAAGGTTGTAACAGAAAGATCAAAGGCATACGACCAGTGTGATGCTTACTATGTGCTTCATTTTCTCGAGGTCGATGATATATCTATTTGTTTAGCTTTCTGTGTATCATTGTTAGCTAGGAACATAACACTTAGAGTTGTCATTTTCTTAGTCAAAGTTCAAAAATCAAATTTGCGGAAACCCTTTGCATTGCTTTTTCGTTAAGGCCAGAAGGGTTTTCTAACTGGAAAAAGAAAAGAAGTGGCCAGAAGAGCCTTTTGCAGATGTATATGTGCTCTTTTGCAAGCGCTCAAGATGAGACTGGTTAACTTGGCTAGTTTCGTATATATTTTCATAATTTTCATTTTATTTTATTCTGAAATCCTGAATTTGAATTTGTGGTGCACTTTATCCTACTGTTTTAGTCTCCAACATTGTCACACGTAACATATGCGCTTGTGTTATTCATTGTCTCATCACAAACATTGGTCTGTATTGTTCATCACCAGCATTACTAGTCTTTCTTGAAGCTGTGTTTGTGCGCGCGCGAGCACACGCGTATGTGCGTTTAAGATGAGATAGGAGCCTAGGACAGAATTACGACAAGAGAACTTTAGAGATGTGTATGTAACCATGTAGGTATGGATACATATATACATGTACATGCATATCTCTCAGATAAAAACACAGGAGGCGACGTAGGAATTGGGCAGGCTTTGGACCCTTTGGTTGGCCGGCATGTTGTCGCATGCATATTTTAGGACATTTTCTAACCTTTCATACTTTTGTGCTAAAAATATGTGATTCTCTCTCTCTCTCTCTCCCCCTCTCCCCCACCTAACTATTTTAATCAGTATTTAATCATACAAACTAGTTCAGGTTTGTCCCCTTCCAGTATGGCACTGTGAATAGGCAAATGATGAGCACAAATTTTTTTTTTCTTGTGCATTCTTTTGTTTAATTTTGCATGTCGCCGTTTGATTTATTTAATTGGTCAACTCAAGAATACAGAGGAATGTGTGTGAGTGGCTAAAAATTGTGTGAAAATCAGTCTCTGAAAAGAATATGGTAATTAAGCAAGTATTTTACTTGGTTCAACTTCCAAATTTTTATTCAATTGCCGGCCGCATGCATGTCACCCTTACATTGATCTCTTCGTCTGTTTGTCCTGAATGTATCACGTAATTATTCTCATATTTTTTTTTCTTCTTCATTAAAATTTAAAATCCACCTCTTTTGTTTCTTTTGGCTCCATATGCATATATACAGCTTCAAAAATTGACTAAGGAACCGATCTAGGTAGCAACTAAACATGGCAGAAAGAAATCGATACACGATTCAATCCCCTCTCTTGTTTATTTTGTGCCTTCTCGTTCCTTGTTTAGCTGAATTTCCTGCGGACCAAATCACTTTTTGTTTGACGCTTCATGACATCAACAACTTTACCACATTCCCTAATACGGAAAATGAGTCTGCAGCTTACTACAAGCTGCTCAACTTTTCCATCCAAAATCTTCGTTTCGCTGATCCTGCCCTTCCTAAGCCAGTAGCCATCATACTTCCCGAGAGCGTTGAGCAGCTAGTAAACTCTGTATCATGCTCTAGACAAGGGTTGTTGGAAATCAGAGTAAGGAGTGGTGGACACAGCTACGAAGGGACATCATCCGTTGCTGTAGATGGAGCTCTGTTTGTGATCATCGACATGATGAACTTGAACGGTGTGTCCGTGGATTTGGAAACGGAAACTGCATGGGTGGAAGGAGGTGCAACGCTTGGTGAGACATACCATGCGATTGCCCAAGCAAGCAATCTTCATGGGTTCTCAGCCGGGTCATGCCCAACTGTAGGCGCTGGAGGCCATATTGCTGGCGGTGGATTCGGCCTCATGTCGAGGAAATACGGACTTGCAGCCGATAACGTGGTGGATGCACTACTTGTTGATGCAAATGGACAACTGTTAGACCGACAAGGCATGGGAGAGGACGTGTTTTGGGCAATTAGAGGAGGTGGTGGGGGTGTTTTCGGGATCGTCTATGCTTGGAAAATCCAGTTGTTGAATGTGCCACAAGTCGTAACTGCTTTCGTAGTGTCTAGAGCTGCTTCTGCTGCTGCAGGAGGAGGAGGCAACGAAATCTTTAATCATAATGTAGCAAAGCTGGTAGACAAGTGGCAACACATCGCACCTTACTTGGAAGACGATTTCTACATTTCGTGCTTTGTCGGCGCTGGGTTGCCAGAGGTCAAGACTACTACTGTTACTGCTACTAGTAGTACTCATATATCAGCTACGTTCAAGGGGTTTTATCTGGGTCCAAGAAGCAGCGCCATGTCCATCCTAAACAAAGTTTTTCCTGACTTGGGTGTTGCAGAAGAAGATTGCGCAGAAATGAGTTGGATCGAGTCCATCGTGTTCTTCTCCGGCCTAAGTAAGGGAAGCTCGGTGTCCGACTTGAGAAATCGATATCTGCAAGGCAAGGGATTTTTCAAAGCGAAATCGGATTACGTTAGGACCCCAATTTCTTACAGAGGGATAAGGGCAGCCCTGGAAATACTTGAGGAGGAGCCGAAAGGGTACGTGATTTTAGACCCTTATGGTGGGGTTATGCATGATATAAGCAGCGAAGCCATTGCATTTCCTCACAGAAAAGGTAACCTCTTTACAATTCAGTACCTGGTGGAATGGAAAGAAGAAGATAATCACAAAATAAATGACTACATAGAATGGATAAGAAGATTCCACAATGCAATGACAGAGTATGTTTCGTGGGGTCCTAGGGCTGCTTATATCAACTATGTTGACCTCGACCTCGGAGTGATGATGCGGCAGCAGTTTCCTTTAAATAATAATTTGGTTAAGGATGATGAATCTGACGCTGTGGAAATTGCCAGGAATTGGGGTGAAAAGTACTTCCTAAATAACTACGACAGATTGGTGAGAGCAAAAACACTTATTGATCCAACAAACGTTTTCAGGAATCAACAAGGGATTCCTCCGATGTCGTCGTCTTCGTCTTTGGTGGTGCTCGATCATTAGGCGCACGTACGCACGCAACGCAGCTGAGTGGTACGTACGTTGTGCGTGGTAGATATGTTATGTCTGCATAGTGCAATTTGTGCGTACATGCTGATATGCTAATACTACTATACATATACATATACATATACATATACATATGTATATGTATATGTATAGTGTATTAGCTAGCATGCAGCTGCAGTAGATGAATCAATATACAGGATATTTCCATCATTGGTCTATACATACTTTTGTGATAGTCTGTTTGTACTAAAATTTGACACAAATTCACTTATTTGGGTCAAAGTCAAATTTTGGCATTTTGTGGGGGGTTTTGTGCAATTAGGCTAACTTGCAAGATATTTGGCTGCATAAGTTGGAAGGTTTGGCATCAAAATAATTTGTTTCTTTTCATTTGGGCGGTGGAGTTGAGCCAAGTCCTTTGTTTAATCAAGAAAATTGCATGCTTTCTCATTGCAAGTGGATTTGGACGGTGGAATTCGTCTCCATAACGTGAAGTCGGCAGCGCAACTTCTCTCAATTCTCTATATAAAGAAGCAGAGGCAAAAGGATTAAGGAGACTCAACCAATCAATCAAACAATTCAACTCAATTCAATACCCTGTTGTGCTATTTTTCCGAATACTGTCGATTTCCTTATAATCTCATTTGCATTTCTATTGCCATTGTATTTACTTATTTCACTTACAGTATTTATATTTCCAGTCCAGTCACACTTACTTTCTTTACTTACCTCTATCATATACACTCCCAGCAAACTTGCCATTACATATTGTTATATTTCTCCACATAAGTAAAGTTCTTATCATTAAGGAAAAGAAAGAACCTTGATTTGAGCCACTCCCACTCAATGGCACAATCTCAATCATTCAAATCCCATCAACTAGTGGTAATTAGTAGTGGCACGCTCGCAATCACCAATTTCCTGTTCAAGTAAATTCCCCATCTACCCACGAGGCCCTTGACGAATTTAGGGGGTGAACAAATAACGTTGCTCGGTGGTTTAGGATTTAGGGTTTAGGGTTTAGGGTTTTAGGGTTTAGGGGTTGAGGGTTTTAGGGGTTGAGGGTTTTAGGGTTGAGGGTTGAGGGTTGAGGGGTTGAGGGTTGAGGGGTTGAGGGTTGTGGGTTTAGGGTTGAGGGTTGAGGGGTTGAGGGTTGAGGGTTGAGGGTTGAGCGTTTAGGGTTTAGGGTTTAGGGTTTAGGGTTTAGGGTTTAGGGTTTAGGGTTTAGGGTTCTGGGACACGAGCACTGCTACGATGTCGCCCTCCCGCCGGCAAGGCCAGCAAGAGGAGGAAAGGGACGGCGAGAGGCAACATTCCTTCGCAATAGGTAGTCAAAACAGAAACCCATCTTGCGCGCAAGACAAATCTTGACGCGTCAATGAAGCGGGGTACGAGCCGACAGTTCGATGCCGAAGCACGGAGCCTGCCGTCGAATACAACCCAATTACCACTCATACCCCGTCACGTTAGCTAAACCCAGCACCGCCCAACGAAAAACACGTCTCGACTTGCCCAATAAAGGGATGCGTCTTGAGTGCAAATACGCCAGGTAGGAGCCGAGCCGCACCGCTAGGCATGAAAACACATACAAAGGTAACAGGGACAACCGAATTGTTCAACGACTACCGAGAAGCTTCGTCGACACCGCACGAACTCGCTTTCGGCATGCAACGGGGGTTGGGAAGGACCTAACACATAGCACCAACCCCTTATCTATGCACGTCTAGAACAAGCACGAACTTTGTTTTCGAACCCCTCTTGACCGTCAAACGAGGGACGAGCTTCTTCACCACCGCCGCACGAACTCACACTCAAACATGATAGTGCACTGCGAGGGCCCTTTCGGACCACACTAAGCCGAACCGACACTAGCATTGCCAAGAACAAGCCCGAGCATTGCTGATTGCAAAGCTCCACAACAGGGACATCCGAAAGAGAGGGACAAACTTCTTCATCGCCGCCGCGAAGACAAATCTTTGACATGCTAGTGAACTGGGCGAGCCTTTCGGAAAACATACGTCCATGGACTGCATTGCCGTGCACCCACTAACATGCCTAGGACCAGCCTACGCATTGGTTCATCCAAAGCCGAACCCTCCCTAATATCCAACAATCCGAGGGCAACCGAGGGTTGAAAACATGCATGTCGAAGAAAACACCCACTCCCAAGCAAAAGAAAACAAACCCACCCCAAAATTTTCCCATCCGCTCCCAAGCAAAAGAAAACAAATGATCCAACCCGCTCTTTTTCAAAACGTTTTTCCCACCCCGCTTAAAACCATTTTGTCCCCCTTTTAATTTTGAAAACGAAAACATTTTTTTTTGTTTCAAAACATTTGAAAACATTTTGAAAATTTAAAAAAATAAAAAATAAAAAATTTTAAACGCACCCATGGTGGCGGCGGCGGCGGAGGGGGACCGCCACCGTCGCTGGCACCATGGGCGGGAATGTCCCAAACCCGACACATCATATATACCGAGGCAACACGTGATGATGTGCGGGAATGTCATCCCTAGACCGATGGATGCAGCCTGCTTGACATGCTTGGGAGGCTTGACAAGCAGGGAGCACCACCCCCTATATAGCATATTATGCTGTTATGGCACTGCCAGGAGGAGACATCAGCTTTCGCGAGGAGTCAGATATAGATATAGATACAAGGGATGTAGATACTTGGAATTTGAACGAGATTTTTGCAGGGATGTAGATATAGATACAAGGGATTTTCAGAAAAAATTTCATAATTTTTGGAGCACGGGAAGTATTTTATTTTATTTTTTGAAGTCGAGAAATTGGAAAAATCGTAAAACAAAATCGGTGCGAGATTTTTCGAATCCGTAAGTTTAAGGACCTTCTAAAAATCATATACTAACTATATGGTGCGGATTGTGCGGGGAAATTATCAATAAAAATGGGACTTGACATTGTTTGAAGATTTTCGACGAGTTTCGACATGCCTGCTGTGCAATTTGGCATGTCAAAGTCATGTCAGAGTGGGCGCTAGCCTCGCTTGCTGTCGACAGGAAGCGAGGCTAGTGGCGAGGCTAACAGCGAGTTTTTTGTGTGCCAAGATGCGAGGCTTGGCATGTCATTGGCATGCCATGGTCGACATTTGACATGCTAATGTCGACATTTTGCGAGGCTTGGCATGTCAATGGCATGCCATGGTCGACATTTTGCGATTCTTGGCATGTCATGGTCGACATTTGACATGCCAATGTCGACATTTTGCGAGGCTTGGCATGTCATTGGCATGCCATGGTCGACATTTTGCGAGTCTTGGCATGTCATTGGCATGCCATGGTCGACATTTGACATGCCAATGTCGACATTTTGCGAGGCTTGGCATGTCATTGGCATGCCATGGTCGACATTTTGCGATTCTTGGCATGTCATGGTCGACATTTGACATGCCAATGTGGACATTTTGCGAGGCTTGGCATGTCATTGGCATGCCATGGTCGACATTTTGCGAGTCTTGGCATGTCATTGGCATGCCATGGTCGACATTTTGCGATGCTTGTCATGTCATTGGCATGCCATGGTCGACATTTTGCGAGTCTTGGCATGTCATTGGCATGCCATGATGGACATTTTGCGAGGCATGGCATGTCATTGGCCTGCCATGATCGACATTTTGCGAGGCTTGGCATGACATTGGCATGTCATTGGCATGCTATGGTCGACATTTTGAGAGGCTTGGCATGCCATCGGCATGTCATTGGCATGCCATGGTCGACATTTGACATGCCAATGTGGACATTTTGCGAGGCTTGGCATGCCATCGGCATGTCATTGGCATGCCATGGTCGACATTTGACATGCCAATGTGGACATTTTGCGAGGCTTGGCATGTCATTGGCATGCCATGGTCGACATTTTGCGAGTCTTGGCATGTCATTGGCATGCCATGGTCGACATTTTGCGATGCTTGTCATGTCATTGGCATGCCATGGTCGACATTTTGGGAGGCTTGGCATGTCATTGGCATGCCATGGTCGACATTTTGCAAGGCTTGGCATGGCATTGGCATGCCATGATGGACATTTTGCAAGGCTTGGCATGTCGAAGACGAATCATCACACGCATTATGCCGACACTTTGCGTGTCTTGGCACGTCGCGACATACGTTTTCTCGACATGAGTTGGAAAAATACATGCAAAGCTAATGTCCGACAAGACTTCTTATGCGACATGGATTGGTGGCCAACTTTTAGACCGATAAACCCTTTACTCTAGTGTCGTCGTTGTAGTTTTTGGCTTGGCCAGTGCAATAACAACAATTGGTTTCTTGGACTACGAAATATGTTCACATGACTTGGGACCCCAATATTAGACGGTCCACTTTTTCCATTCATTAATCGTCCAACAACCCACGAACTGTAACAATGGGGAGCATTATATTGACAATGTGCCATTGGTGGCGACATGCCATTGACAATGTGCATCGGTAGCCATAGGGTCGCCTGTTGTCGGCATGAAGCGAGGTTCGGGGCACCTCTTGACATGCCATATCAAAATCACATGGACATTTTGACATGTCATTGCAAATCCCATGGGTTGTACTAGCCTCGCTTGTTGTCGACATAAAACGACGCTATACGTCAAAATACACGGCAAAGCTAAAGTGCCGACACAACTTGTGGGCAGGCTGTTAAACAGAAAAGATAACTCTTCCCGAGGCCCATGCCGACGTCTCCGGACTCCCTAAAGTTGCCGTCAACCGCCGTGTCCCGGTTCAGGAATTTTAACCCGATTCCTTTTCGAAGTTCGCGCGAGACGCGCTATCAGACGGGCTTCCCCCGTCTCTTAGGATCGATTGAAGATTAGCCAGTATGGATGATGGTACGCCTCCTTACCTTCAGTGGTCCTCTTGTGTCAACCTCCAAGGTTGCTTGCCATTTCATCCTTGAAGGAATCGAACTTCGAACGTCGTCTTTTTCTTCTAGATCGTCGAGCTTTTCTTCCTTTGGCATTGTCTTCCTTTTTCTATAAGGCTTCTTAGTTTCTTCAAGTCTTTCCAAAGCCGACCGTCGCTGAGGAGAGCTAGCTGTGTTGCTTTGTTTCTTAGGTTTTGACAACCTTTCAAAAACAAAGCTTTGGGGTGTCGGCATGTTAAGCCTCTTGAAGACGGAGGTTCGGTCTTGACCACCAATGTGATCAAGTGCAGAAATTTTGGGTTTTGAACGATTCAGCCTATCGAAGCCTGACGTTCGAGGGGTGGGTTTAAGCACCTATTGATCTTGTCCAATGCTCACACTAATGTGTTGAGCGCTAGCGTTTTTCGCTTTGCTTGAAATCTTCACAAGTGTATTTGGGGTGAAGCCAAGTCCAGCTTTGTTGTTGTCAACTTCGTAACCATGCTCCTTCAACTTCTTGTGAGTCTTGGTGAGGTCACGTTCTTTGTCGTTGATGGCGTTTGCATTCTTCTTTCCAAGATTTGAAGAGGAGGTGAAATTGTACCCGGCCTTCGACATGAGTTTGTAGGCATTTGGGTCGAAACCTTCTTCGGTCCTCATGCTTGGAAAAGAGTTTGGTTCCACCCCCTTTGGTAGGGGTTTTATGAAACCTTGCTATGGTTTTGAAACTTTAGCGTCGCCTAACTATGTCAGAGGTAAAACTGCATTTGTCTTGAGCAGCTTTACATCGTCTTTGTGCAGCTGTGTGTCAGCTTTGCTTGTTCCAGCTTCGAATAGGGATTGCCCATTCTTTCATCTTGACATGTGTTTGATCCTTTAGAGGGCGTCACACTCCCTTTGGTTGTTGTGGGTTTGGCAGGCTCAGCATCGGCTTTGCTTCTTTAAGGAATCGGCACAAGTGCTTGTTGATTCATCAAGGGAGTGCTTCAGCTTTGGTTGTGCGTTCTTCGAAGAGAGTCTTGGCAGCGTTTTAGTCTTCAAAGATTTGTGTAGAGGTTATTCTCAATGTGTAATTTTCAACCCCTTTGTGTGTCTTGGGTCCTTGTATTTATAGACTTCCAAAGCCATGCCTTTGGATGGATTTGGCATTGATTTGTGTCTTAATTTCAGCCACCTTCCTTATATTGGCCGAAATTTATAGGCCTTGTTGCCTATTTGTGAGCATTCTTGAATTCTTCCTTATATTGGTCGGGTACGACTCGAGAATTCCAATGTCACAAGGCAAGTCAGTTATGCTAGTGCGAGTGTTCAGCTACATTAAGTGCCTTGAAAGCTTCAGCAAACATGATATTGACTGAAGCACCTGTGTCTATCAGGATTCGTTTCACATCAAAATTTGCTATGTGAGCCTCCACGATCAGCGGGTCGTTATGAGGGTAAATGATACCTCTTTCTTCCTCAGGGTAGAAACATATTGGATCCCAGTTAGGTTTTTGATACTTGCCTCCCCTGATGTCTTCCACGTGAAACACTTGATGGCCATGTTTCAAAGTTCGTTCACTGTTTTTCATGGCCCTATTGGAAGATTCAGACATGGGTGTGCCACCGCTTATGGAGTATATCACATTCACCTGGCGTTGGTTACGGTTATCCCTTGGAGGGTGAAGGAGGAACTGATCAATTTTTCCTTCACGTGCCAAAGCTTCAATATGATCACGGAGGATGACGCACTTCTCGCCATCATGGCCATTATACTCGTGGTAGCAACAAAACACGCTCGTGTGCTTCGTGGACTTGTAATCTGGTTGTCTTGGCTTTGGCTTTGGTATCAGGTGAGCTATACTGGGGTAGATGGTCGCGCATGTAGCGTTCAAAGGTGTGTATGTCTCATACCTCGGGGTAGGACCTGTCTTGACATGTGATTGGCCCACTGCGTTGACTGCCTGGGGACATGCGTTATTGTGACGATATCCTGAGTTATCGCGATAGTGCCCCTTATTCTTTTTATTAAAATGAGATTGGTGAGGATGGAAATATTTCCTTTTGCCCTGGGATTGATATGTCTGTTGACTTGGCGAAGCATTAAATGAGGCAAGGGGTGTGCTGTTACTGTTTGGAAGGTTGAGGTCTTCTCATTCGGTTGGATCTGGCCTCCACTCCCTACTTGCTGATAATGGGTGACTGTAGGGGGTTTCCCTTAATATGTCCTTGCCTCGGTAGAGGCATGGTTGTAAGCTTGTGCCATCACCTCAGAGTAAGTCTTCCAAGTGTTGGCATTGATCATGTACTTGAAGAAACAGTCACGTAAGCCTGCCGTGAAGGCCTTGAGGGCGGTCTTGTCATCTGCCTCAGCGCAGCGAGAATACTCACGGCTGAAGCGGCCAGCATACTTTCGTAATGACTCGTCCGGCTTCTGGCGAATAGTGTACAAGCCATATGCGGAATGCAAGCGATCGGTCTGGAAGATGTGTTGAGAGACAAACAGCTTCCTCAACTCTTCAAATGAGTCTACTGTCTCGGTTGGAAGACGGCAATACCAGTTTAAAGCTCCGCCAGAGAGGGTGGAGGGGAAGATCTTCGTTGGTATGTCTCCGGTATACCATTGTGGACTCAAAGAGGTTAAGGTGTTCAATCGGGTCTTCCCTTCCAGTATAGAGTTGTAAGTCAAGCTTCTGCTTTGTCTTCGATTGAAGGGGGTGTTGAGGATCCTTCTTGTGAGGGCGCCAGGCCTGGGTTGGTTCCAGTCAGGTATTTAAAAAGAAGAGCATGAATTCTAAGGCAAAAGAACATAGAGATTAAATCCCAATTCGGAAAAATAATGGTCCGATTCATGAATCAACTTCAAAGAGGAACAAACCGAGAGCACGGTTTCAGAAAAATACAGAAAAATGCGAAACGCGGGAGTTTACCTGGAAACGGTCTGAACAGAATCTGGAATTGTCCGACTCGTAAGCATGGCGGCTCTTCTTACAAATAGACAGCAGAGATGGGAGAAGTTCACGGTTGAGGGTTTTGGCGTGGGTGGATGAGCAAAAGAATGAACGGAGGCGACAGTATTGCCTTTTGGTGGTTCTATATGTACGTTTTTACAATAATGCCCTCGAGAATCCCTTGAGGTGGATTGTCTGACGAGGGTACTTTTGTCCATTGGCCGTTCCTCTTAGTTGAGCGCGGACCAGCATTTGACGCGAGAGGGTTTGTGTTGGTGGTTCAAACTTTGAAGGGCAATAACTTTGCTCTCGGGTGTCCGATTTGGGTGTTTTTTTTTTTGAATCCGCATAACTTTTCGAGACGAACGAGGTGGTGGGGTTCCATGGGAGCCCCAACCCCTTAAAAATTACAAAAAAACGCTTTTTTGTGCTTCAAAATCGACTTTTAAATCAACTGCGCGCATCGATCGACAATTTTTTGAACGCTTACAGGACGTTTATTTCCCCATACGACATCCGATTTGCGCACTGTCAGTTGCGTTGGACTCCTTTCGACCTCCCGGAGGCCCCGGTACTCTTAGATTTTTCCAATTCTTAGCAGATCGGCACAATTTTATCAAAATACCGAAATTACCCTTTCGGGTCAACCGAGCGGCATATTTTTAGAAATATATAAAAGACAGAGGATCCGAGAGGTCGATACAAATCCAACACAACAAACAGAACATCCATCGAAGGTCGTTTGAAGTTGTCATGAATTACCAATGTACGACATTCTTGGTTGCGTCATGAATTTTTGGCTGGGAAGGATTACAACTTCAAAAGCACTTGTGATAGTACAACCATCATTGCTCTGCTATTCTTGAGCCTTGGGGCTGGTTTGGTATTGCTGTGCTTCGAAAAAAAACTGTTTTTGCTGTGCTGTGAGAATAAGCTCATTTTTGCTGCTGCTTCACGTTTTCAGTTTTTTTTTCATCCAAAACTGTGAAAATAAGCTGTTTGGAATTCGACCTCTCCTTATACGCGGGTCATGGACTCCTTTTTTGTTTAGGATCCCCTTTCTACATTCAATCATTTATTGAGCCTGGTGTGGAATCACCATCATTAAACATTCATTGTTGGTCTGGCTGCTGGTCTAGCGATCCCTCCTAGCCGCCGCCGAGAGTGCAGCCTGCCTGTTGAAGACCGTAAGTAACTCAGTGCAACATACGGGGGAAATGAAAGCAGAATTCGTTCGGATCCTCCCACATGTTCAATCTTTTTTTAGCGGTTTCCCCAGAGATCTTTATCATTAATGCAACCTTCATTTTGCTCATTCATGGAGTTGTATTTAGTACCTCTAAGAAATATGATTATCCACCGTTAGTCAGTAATGTGGGTTGGCTTGGATTACTTAGTGTTGCGCGCCTAGGAGGGCAGCGCGCTTTGGGATGCGGAGGAGCTATTATCGCCCAGCCCCCTAACCTAATGCGGCACCGGGTTCGGACCGCAGGGAACCGTAGCATGGGGGGGACGTCTAATCCTTTTGCCGCCGCAAGGCTGGCTAATCGTACGCAGCAGGCTTGAAGACCCCTGGTTCTGGAAGGCACATGAGTCCGAACGCTATGTTGAATGTGCGATCGACACTACACTACGTAGGTACCTGTGCAGGTGAGGCGTCGGTCGGTCCTAGAAACGGCGGCAGCGGCGCGAGGAGTTAACGACCGGACGTGCTGCAACCTAGGGATCACCAGGCAGCTCTTTCGCTCTATAGGGATCGGGGGGGCATAGCACAATTCTTCTTGGAGGAGGGTTGGTTTGCCCGGGTGACTGATCCTGCCATAATGTACTCCTACCTATAGCACCGGCAACCGAAGTCAAGCATATATACGACGATCTTCATGCGTGAATAGCCGGGAGGAAAGAAAGGGCGGTAGATGATAATGATAAGGGGCGTCGCGTCTGGACGGGCGGGCGGAATGGATGCGCGAAAGGTGCCATGGAGTGAGGAATATCCCGAGTCTCATGTAAGACAACTAAATGCACCTCGAGGTGCTGCCGAGGAACTGGGGTCGAGCACAGGATAGGCAATTGAGCTAGCCTATTCGTTATGGGGAATCAATGCTCCGGGCCGAATAGAGCTTACCTCCGGCACCTGGCTTTCTCCGGCGCATACTACCTTAGCTGCGCTTAAAAGGCCGGTTTGGCTTCCTCTCTGGCGGCTTCCTTACCTTACCCACGCTACACTCCCATTCCAAGCTACGCCTGCTGAGCAAGATGCATTGCGATTTCCTCTTCTGTGGACGCACTGGAATATGATCCGGGACGGGAAGGGAAAGACTTTTTTCTCCGGCGGGCTTTCTCTCGTAAAGCCAAAGATGCCCCAAGACAAGGTACAACTGTTGGGAAGGGGACATGATCAATAGAACCTGGCTGGATCCGGGCTGGGATAGTGGCGCCCATTCCTAACCAGTTTCGAAAAGGTTCGCTCATGCTGGAGTGAGCATCCCCACTTAGTAATCGGTCCGCTAGTTCACGCAAATCCAAAGAAGTTATCACGGACGAGCCACATGCAGGGAAACTCGCACGTGTGGTTCTGGCCGGGCTTTCCTGAGGTATCTAATAACCTTGCTTCTGCTCGCCGCTGGCGCACCTCTCCTAACTATTGCCCATTTATTCTGGAATAATCTTTTTAGGAGGGACAATTTTACATATTTCTGCCAAATCCTTCTATTATTAAGTACGGCTGGTACCATTTCGATGTGTTTCGATTCTTCCGAACAAGAGAGGTTTGATGCTTTTGAATTCATTGTATTAATTCCACTTCCTACTCGCAGTATGCTCTTTATGATCTCGGCTCATGATTCAATTGCCATGTATTTAGCTATTGAACCTCAAAGTTTATGTTTTTATGTGATCGCAGCATCAAAAAGAAAGTCTGAATTTTCCACGGAAGCCGGCTCGAAATATTTGATCTTAGGTGCATTTCCCTCTGGAATATTACTGTTTGGGTACGACCGGACAACTACCGATATCTAAAAATATCCTTTCTTAGAATGTCGTTGTTAAATATATATCTATCTATATCGTAAACTATCGGATCGGGTATTACTTAGATGTGAAACTTGCAGACCTCATTCGTTGTGATATTGATCTTACGGGGGGAACGAAATCAAAGAATATATAGACTTGTGGGGACCCTCTATGTAGTTGTCTATCTAGGGCGATCGATCTACATCTTTCCCCATAGCCCTGGGGCTGTGTTTCGATCTCCTACGTGCGAAATCTGAGGGACTAGTTCCTATGGGGATTCCCCTTGGTCTAATTCCACGCCTTATGACGAAAGGGGAGTCGGCGTGGCGTAAAGTGAAGATTGAGGGAAGTAGAGCAAAATTCCCTTTTGGGGTATTCCGAAGGTGTAACCTAGGCAACGAAAAAGGGGCCCGGTACTTCAACTAGAGGAGCGACCAGTCGGTTCACCAAACCCCGACCCAGCGTCACACGTTCTCCAGGTCCGAAGGGATCCAGTGCCCAACTACCGACTCCTCCCGGAATTGCGTTATCGGAGCCGAGCCAGGAATGGCCGTTAGTGGACACCCACCACTTTTCACCGGTTAGAGAGGCCCTCTTTAATACATTAATAAAAGATGTTCACAGGGGCCAGAAAGACTCGGTCATAGGAACTTAGACCACCTACGCGCTGGTAAACGAAAACCACCTCGACCGGATCAGAGTAAACAAGAATGCCGAATCAGGCCGCCCCTTGCCTTGAAAGAATTCACACGCGGCCACCAGCTTTCCCAAAAAAATAAGGGGAGATCCGCTGCTTACTGCTCACGAAAACATCCGACCTATACTATAGTCAAGTCGTCCGCGTATCTTTATGATCTCCTTTCCTTATATTTATCAGATTTTTGGCTTTGACTAATTCAAAGGTGAAAAATGGGGTTGGCTAAAAAAGGGGGAGAGAGGAGTGGGGTACGCTCACTTCTGCATTTTTGTTTAGGTTATCGAGATTATCAATTTCTCTTTTTAGTGGGGAGGAATAGTGCGGGAATGGCGGTTCTCAGACGAGGGAATCGCTCCTCTCTAACAAAATCTAAATAGGCTAGAATGCTTCTATCGATAGAGCTTTCACGTCTGCGCATAGAATCGTTTTTTTGCCTTTCCATTTCGTTCTTACCATATCATGGGCGGTTGGATCGGAATCCGTGTGATGGTTCGAGAGCGGTTTCAAATATTCTTCGCATCCATCTTCGGCCTTGTGTTACCCGCGGGACTGAGTTAGTGGTCGAGTCGTTTTTGGTAATTGACACCCGTCGCATTAGTTTCAATTCATATGTTACCATTCATAGTGAAGTAGCCCTCTTTTTGATGTCTGAGTGCCTTATTCTATCTATCAAAGTCCTTCTTTGTCTATAGCTCGGGTCAGTCCCCCATGGTCTGCTTTGATTTTCTCGAACAGTGCCGGTCCGCATTAGGGACTCTCGTGCGAGCCATGCAACGTTCCCCGGCAGGAACTGCTCCCTTCCTTGAGCTCCCTATTTAGTGCGTTGATCTCGCAATGGCCCTCCACTCCAGCACGTCCTTATATCGCGTCCGCCACCACAGCTTCACATCCCCGGAGAGATACATTGTTGCCATTGTGACTTGGTAAAGGGGCACGAACAACCTTAAAGTACTGTTCCATGTCCTAAAAGTCTTCGATCCTTAGCATCTCGGGTGCCAACGAATGCCTTTGGTTTCGCTTGATTCGAACCATCTCCGTCGAGCCACTGCTTACGGCCTTCCATCATGGTCCGCCAAGGTCAGGGGGTCGCGGTTGGGTCTAGAGAGAGTGTGACAATCAATTACACTGAATCATTCGAAAAGGATGGGCAAGGAAAGTTAGAGCTAAATTCCGAAGAAGGTCGGAGGGTATAAAACCAGAACCAAGTCTTTGAAGTTTCGTATCTTGACCCAATGTCGGGAGAATTGGCTTACCGTGCCTCCACTGCTGTAGTTGACGTTACAGCTGGATCGGTTCATGCTTTGGCGAGCAAGCGCTAAAGCCCGCTTTTGGCTGACATTGAGTGGTATCATACATCAGCCCCTTCCTTATAATAGATAAACTCAACAAGGCTCGACGCGAAGCACAAAAGCGCTTTAAGGCGCATTAATCAGGCTTTGAAGGTCACACAAGAAGGCTATTCGACCGACAAAACGTAGGAATTAGTGCGTGCTGAAAAATGGACTTTTCTTTCTATTCTAAGTGAAGGGCAGGAGAAAGAATCTTGCATCTATCTCGAGTTGCTCCCTTAAGCGATCTATCCCCGGTTTTGTGACGTCGAGTTTGCTCTATTCTCTTAGCTCGGGCTCCTATCAAGCTTCACTTCGCGCATGATAGCGGCATTATTGGGGAAGGAAGTCGCTCGCTAGTGCACCTTACCCAAGGTGCACGTCGCTAGGTCAATTCATGCTTCGACGCACTCCCGCCTCGTGTTTTCTACAGAGTGTTGTGCCATACTTCGAAAATTACACGGTTCGGAGGAACTCTAACTCATTTATTTGGATGAAAGCTCCTTCTTCCAATCCCGTAGAGAGGCCCGGAAGAATTGATTGAGAATAACAAGACGATTGACCCATTTTTTCATCTTAAATAAAGACATCATGCCCTAGACGCGAAGGTGAGTAAGAGACCCAGGTGAATTCTGCGAAGATAGAAGAGCGGACTTCTGAGGAGACTGGAAGCCTATAAATAATAGGAATGGCGAACTGGAACCTCATCCTTCAAAGGCTTGGTGTATATTTGTCCTATTCGTAACGACCCCGACCTTGCGTCAGGGAAAGTGGGAAAACCCATAAGACTCTACGGGCTGGCCGGGCCTAAAGGAGCTTATTTAATTCCACCTATGTAGTGACTCGCATTCAACAACGAAGAGTCTTCCCTCTTATCTCCTTCTTTAGAATTAAATTCTTCTGCATTTCCCACCCTAGCCGCCCTTCCTTAACAAGATGGCTCGGAGCAAGCAAAGTTTTACGCTATATACTATGCTATGATATTTGATAGCGCAGAGGGGGGGGGTAAGCACACAATGAAATAGGTGGAGAGTCCATTTTATTAATAATGAAAAAAGCCCTATAGCTCTTCGGACCATAGGATCTCACAGTGTCAGAATGAGTTGAGGACGAGATGTGGTGTCCAGTCGGATAGGGCGAGGCGAGAAGGGGAACAGGGGTCAAAACAGGCATGGTGCTTAGGGCGGCCTCCTTCATTTATTTCCGGTTCATTCGCGAACAAGACAAGTTGAGCTAGGAGCCCCCTTCTTGCCCTGCCCCCTTATTAGTAGCCGAAGTATAGGCCCGCGTGAGATCAAAGTAACTTGCCGCCCGTTCGCTCTCTGTTCAACAAAGGCCATCGATATTAACTCACTTCTTTATAAAAATCTTCCGCCCCATTATAAAAAAATGAAAGGATTGTGATTATGACAGTTTGTTTTGGTCTTGACGTGCTTTGAAAAACATAGAGATATGATTTGCACTAGAACACTTACGATAGACCCACCGGGAACACATTCACTACTGGGCATTGACATCTTAATGCGTTGCAATCTGGACATTGATCGATCTTTATGCTTCCCAGCAGCTATACAATCCGAATCGGCTACTAGTACCTATAAAGTAAAGACCGCTCGAGTTCTTGAGACCGGGGAGGGGCACCCTTCCACTTGCTATTCAGGTTCATAGGAGTTTAGAAATAAGAGCCGGGAGTCCTGACTTCGGACCTAAGGCCCCCATTGTTCTAATTACTCCGGTTTAACAAAGGATTCGAAAGCGGGACAACGGACGAGCAAGAAGACAAATTACACCTTTAGGAATCCGTCTTTCTAACAGAGATTTTAGACACAAAAGCGAATCAAAAAAGACCAAAAGACTCAGATTGCAAGTAAGCCGACAATTACAAAGGATTCGATCTAGTCAAAGAAATACAGCTCATCCGAAGGGCAAGTCACACACGGAACCGGAATACATGTAAGACAAGGATAGCTCGGGTTAATTGATCGGCGAATCGACAAAACGGCTTTGGCAGAGAAGCGGAAGGGCCGCTTTTTCTTCTTCGAATGAGAGCTCTGATTCTGTTTTTTCCGTTAGAGGATATTCTGATGGAACTGGTGCCAATGATTGATAACATCGTAGAGTAGAGAAAGCTTTCCCCTTTTTATATTCGTATAGAAATTATCCCAACTCCGTTTCATCGGGACATTCCGAACTAAATAGGTACGAAGTTGTCGTTGCAGCATATGCCTCCACGGGAGTCAAGCTCAAAGTGACAGGTATTTCATGGGCTATCCGCTCTAAAATACGGGGTCTGAAATTAGGGCTTTTTCGTTTTGCAGGTATCGTATGACCCAAAAAAGTGTTTCTATTAGCAGAGTTTCCGCCCCTCTCCAGTTTAGGTGGAAACATCGGTACTATTATTATTATTATTATTATGCTGGACTAGGCGATTTAGCGAAGCCTGGAGTAGCCCCTCTAACCAAGCCTATAAAAGTGACGGAGTTCATGAGTCAGGCATTCGCCCATTCTACGAAGCTACTGGCATCTATTCTAATAAAATAGTTGTGTTCAAGTCTTCGAATGGTGTCCCCCATAGGCCGAAACCACGTAAAAAGAGAGATTAGTGAGGGACCGGGCTTTGTCCTTTAGTCCTCTGATAGTGAAATTGCTAAAAAAATAAAAAAAGGGATACACCAACCATCCGCTCCGAGCTGTGTACCTCCCTGCTGATAGAAGAGAGCGGTCTGGAATTGATTCACCTATTACACGACTCGCATCAGCAACAGGAAAAGGAACTGTGGCTATCGCTAGCAGCCCCGGCCAAAGTTCTCTTCCTCAGAGAGGAGTTGGATCCGCAAAGGTCAGCCAAGAAAGCAGGGAAAGATGCCAATTCATGCGGGTTTCTTAACTTTGATTGTTAGATTTTCGGGCATTTCCTTAAAGATAGACGTGAAAACACCCGATCCCATTCCGACCTCGATATGTGGAATCGTCTTGCGCCATATGTACTGAGATTGTTCGGGAGACATGGTCCAAGCCCGGTATGGCATAGGAATAGAAGAGTCTTTTTGTAAAAACTGTATTTTAATGAAAAAGAACACTACCATGTTAGGTTTGGAGTGCGGTGCATCTTTCTTTCTCCTGTCGTTATTCTGTTTAAAAAGTCTTGTTCCTCGCCCTCAGATAGATGTTCTTACCAGCAACTGGTTCTAGCGTATCCCGTTCCGAAAGAAAGGTTCCAATTCACGCATTACGTATCGCAAAAAGGGTTCCGATTAGAGCGGAGGAACGGAGTTCCTATTTGCATCTCTGCGGCAATGAATAACAGAGTTCGATTTCCCCCTCACCCATATTAGGATTGACCCGGCGGAGAAAGAGTCCTCTGATCTGAGAAGAAATACGTTTAAGCGCTTAGCTTGCCGATTGAACGTATTTCCGGGAGAAAGACGGAAATACCGACTGGCGACTCCGGAGTGTTAACCCACGATAGCTGCTAAAATGCTTTAAGACTTATTGTGCCGCTTGTTACGGCGTCTTCCGATCTTTACTTCTGGCTTCTCACGGCAGTGCCGTCTGACCAAGTTAAATGGGTTTGTACCAGGAGGGGGAAATCTCGACCCCCATGGACCTGATCTGGCATCTAGCTATGTGCAGCAACGACCTTCTCAGGCACTGCGGAATGGTCCCAGAAAGGATGAGAAAAGGGCTGCTGCCGGGCTAGGACCAGCGCTTGCTGCCCGACTATCGCAACAATTGTAGCGGCTCAATTGCCTTCACTAAAGCAGCACTAAAACGAAGCACTATTGCCACCCCTCATACACTCAAACACTTTTTTAGTAGTTAAAGCAGAAGTAGGCCGCATGCAGTAGCAAACTTTTAGCCAAGGGGGCGCAACTAAGGGTTTAGCAAGATCACTCGCTTCGGATGTGCGGGGACGGTTCCTACTTTGAGCTAGCACTTGAGCCTGATGGTGACAAGTGAGGTCATAAGAAGCAAGCGGTGAGCCCTGAGAAAGAGCGCTCCGCCGCGCGCTACGAGGGAAGGAAGCTAAGCACAAAAAGCAGAGCTAAGTAGGGGCGGTGGGTATAGCATACGAGACAGGTGCATTCAATCCTGCTCTCACCAGCTTGTGCTGGGAGTACGGTTCATTAGGTACCATAGGTGTCACCATAGTAGTAATATAATAGCCCATGTCTTCCTTCTCCACTCACTAGGAGTTTGAAAGCTTCAGTCAACACAGTCCTAGGCGCACTAGAATGGATAGCACAGGTCGGAGATGAAGCTTCTAGACCAACCTCTTCCCCGGTCTCTGTATGACTTCAAGGGTTAGTCACCAGGAATGGTAGAGAGAGTTCCTTTTTTGTTCATCTGACCCAGGGAAAATGCTCTTTATTGGTCTCTCAATAGGCGAAGCAAAACAGAACTACGCTCAATCTAGCACTAGCAATGAGGAAAAAGAGGTCTTTTGCCTAGTAGTCGCCTTTCTCTTGTCCAGATCGGAAGTTGGAAATAAGGAGTCTGGTATTGAAAGATAAAGTTTTAGACAGAATTGAGCAGAAAGCTACGTTTCAGCTCCCCTTGAGGGGGACTTGGTAAACTACATTTTGTGTAGTGAAATGATCTATAAACAGAGGATCGACAGAAGCGAAACTCGAATCACACCATCAGGAATAGGTCCAAGCATTCCTCTTTTGGGTAGGTGAGTGGGGAAGATTAGAGCAAGCAAGGCATGAGATCTTCGCCTTCTCCTACTGACCTGTGTTTTGTGTACACTCGGGAGTTCCCAGTTCTCTCTAACGCAGCGGCGGGAACGCTACGAGTTAGCCTCATGAAATAAACTTCTTTTATAGGATGTTCGCTAGCCGTCTAACCATCGGTATATCTGCATCCCGGTACAGATGCTTTTATTAACATCTTTATCGCGTCTATCGGAAGTCCACCTTTACATATGAGTTTTCCCATTCGATCTAATGATGTAATGGAGGAACATCTATCAACTTAGGGCAACCGAGAAAGCTTCGCATCAGAACCCTTACCCTTAGCTCGTTGCTAGGTCATCAACCCCAGTAACCCAACAGGGTAAATAAATAAAACCAACCACATTAGGAAATGCGAGCTGGGAGAGCCGCGAAGCCTTCTTTGTGGAGCAACTTCCTTCAGTTCTAATAAGGTGTGAGCTAGGTGTGGGCTTGGGGTAGGCGCTAAGGAAGCAGGTCCCTCTTTTAAGGAGCGTTATGGTCTACGACCTCTACGACTGAATTACCCCTCGGGAAGGAACCAAGAAGAAGGTAGCCCCCCCAAAAAAACTGCTGATCTTCTGAAGTAGTCTGACCCTGGGAAACAGACTGTAATCGCCGCCGAGAATAAAGATGCTGTGCCGGGTGACTGGAATCCTCTGAGGTCAGCTGAACAGGCTGACAATCGGCAGAAGATGCTGAGCAAAGCTGCTGGCCTGAAGAGTGAGGCTGATCCGTAACATCAACTGCAGAAGAATGAGGTTCGAGTTGATGAACAGGAGAAGGCCGCAATACATCTCCATCACCATTCTACCCCGGGGCTTATTAATTAGGTTAAGGAAAATATGAGGCGACCCCATTAAAGAAAACATTCAAGGATACATCGAGTCTCTTGGATTTCACGTCATAGCATCTATACCCGGACTGAGCATATCCAAGAAAGACAGAAGTGGTTGCCTTGGGGACAATTTTTTTCTTAACTGCGCAGGCAAAACACGTGCATCCAAACACTCGCAAATGCTTAGCTTATAGGAGGATGGTGCTGCCATTTCGAAATCAAGGAATATGGTTACGACTTGGTTGGTGTTCGGTGAGCCGATCGGAGAATCAAAAAAGATGTTTTTGGCATTTCTATAAGATCTTTACTTTGACTATTTTAATCTTTGAGCGGATGGATACGCATTCAGTTAGCTTTCTTACAGCAGATAGGCTCACAGCGGATACGACAAGACCGCTTATTCACTCAGCAACAACAGCGCATTCAATAGCAGCATTCGATGCTTCTTCCTTATTCTATTTGTAAACAACCGACCGAGGGGAAGTAAGCAGGAAGCTGATTTGAATGAAAAGTCAACATAGGATAGGTCTCACCTGCGCTAGGGACTTTCATTGAATCAATCTCGGTATGTCAATCGGAAGCTCAAGAAGAGAGAGTCTATTCCTTGGCAGTAGCCTCTGGTCTTGCAGTTGGGTTGCCCCGCCCAAAGCCTTCTAATGATTCCGTTAAGGCAAATATCCCATAATAAGATATACGAATAAGACGGATCGGACCGAACTGCTAATGCATTCATTCCATCTCCCCCGGAATCACCCCTATGCATAGCTCCATCCCTCTTCTATGAAGTTGAAGTGAAGCAAGCGAGCCTCTCGATTGAGGGAGACCGATCTGAGTACAGAAATGCTTGTGTAAGAAAATGGGTCGTTCTTGTATATGTCCACTAATTCATATATCCCCCAGGAACTCTCATTAGAAGGAGCAGCATCATATCCGAGTCCATAACTTATTTTGTAATAGAATAGCCCTTTGACCCCAAAGAAAGAAATTTGCTCTTCCATTTCTTAGTACTTAGTAGGAGTGCTCCTATGTTAGCAGGACATTTCGTGCAAGAACTAGGTTTGAGTTAGTGCACTAACTAGGTTGTTTTTTCTCCCCTAATGGCTCTATCTCTGAGGTAACCCGGACTAGTAGCAACCGATTCTAGTAAATAAGATATTGTTTCATAGAATTGGTTGTTCTTTCTCTCTCTTTTCTTCTAGAGGAATTGAGTCGTTCATTTCGGTTTAACTTCGTTACTGTACCCCGGTCTCACTCCGACAGCGTACTATCCTAGACCTCTGTCTATCCCGACATTGATAGAAATTCATAGTTAGGTTAGCCAGCCTGGTAACCCCGACAAGTGGGAGGCTCCGCACTTTCCCTATCATACGATTCTGCCAGACTATTCTATTTCATTCATTCTCCATTCAAAACCGTCTACTCCGGGAACCCATAATCTGACGATTCTTTCATATGATTTTTTTCGTGAATTCGACATCAGTGATCTACGACCATCCTTTCTTCTTTCCATTCCAAAAAGGAATAGTTGGTATGCGGTCCGCCCTTAGAAATACCCGGGGAATCCCCCTTTTGTGATTGTTCCAAAGCGTGCTTCCGTTTCTTGTTCTTCGAGCTCAACTGGTCATGCTTCTTTCTCAGTTGCGCGATTCCTAACTGTTAGATCCTAGATCAGAGGATGTAGGTGAGTCTGATTGTTCTTACTTCTACTGTTGTAAGTTGCCTTAAGGCGCCTTCCAGTTCCAGCCCAATAGGGGAACTTTCCGGTGAGGAGGATCCCATTTAGAAGAAGGAATAAAAACCTACGTATCCTTTCGCCTTGAGCTAGGGTCAAAGATCAGTCCAAGCTAGGATCAGCTCTCGGAAGTCAAACTTCTCCTCTGCAGCTAGGTCAGTTCGGGCTACGACCCTTCGAGCAGGGCAGTTCATGAGCTGCTATCTCCGACTGAGGTTAGGTCTTCTTTTGCTCTGCTGCTGTTATTCTTCCTTCAACCTGTACACAAGCCAAGGCTTCTCGAAGTCAAGTACATCAAAGGTAGGGGAAGAAAGGGTCATCTCAGGATGGACTCAATATCTAATCGATTATTTTGCCACTCACTTCCCTTTCTCCAAATCTTTCGTTTCAAGCATCAAACGGAAAATAAATATAAAAAATAGTCATAAGAGAGTAGACATATAAACAAGTAAACCCGGCCCAGGAAGAATGTACCGACACATCATACATATGAGACTGAAAGCTTCGTCTACCCTGTCTCTTGTGAAAAATTCTGTATTGATCGACCTGTGTGACACTAGCCAATCAATTCATTCAATCGACGAACTGGTCGGGATGATAACCAGAGACTTTTCCAGTTCTTGGAGCTCAATCACTAAGGCAGGCTGCTTTCCGAGTCTCCCCATTTTTTTAAATACAGAAATGGGGATCCCCCCTATCCCCTGCTAGCTGGATAAGGTGGGTTGCTTTCTCATAGTCTCCATTTCGAGATGGTGGATCAGGCTAATCAGACTTGAGCTCTCTTGTCTGGAATGGAGGGACGTTTAAGAATTCCTTTGGTAGTAGGTATGGGGCACGCTTCTTTCAGGAGACAAGCTACCTGAGGCAAGTAGCTAGTTGACCGTAGGTTTAGAGCACGCTAGGATAGATTCTAACTAATTCTCTCTCTCCGGTCTTGCTCTTGCTAGGCGAATGGGCTTTGGTGGATCCGATCCCCCAAGAAAGGTTTTCATTCCTGCTCTGGGGGTTGTCGTAGATCACTAGGAGAGATAAGAATGTATTAGCTGTTAGCTCTTCTTGCCTAGTAGCAGTAGGGCTAGGCTGTCTTCTCTTTGTAGTTGGGAGAGCTGGATGGCGCAAGGGGTCTTTCTTTAGGAATTCTTAAACCGTGGGCTCCATCTCCATAAGTTCTTGCCGAGGACTCGTCAGAACAGCCCTTCCCTTCCTTCCTTTCACCAAGGGAGCCGCTTACGCGCCTCTACAAGAGCCATTATTTCGTCTAGGCCGATTTCACCCCAAATGAGGGGCTTCGGATCCCTTTATAAATATAAAAGGATTATACAAAGAGTCGACCAGGCCTTGTAGAAGCGAAGATCGATGTCCGTCCCAGCCAGCCCATTCGACGAAGCTATCTTGGACCCTCTTGGCTGCGCTGTGCTTGGATGCACTAGTATTCCACACGCCAGCGATGAGATGAAAACCGCCCCCATTTAGTGGTTCCCGTGCCACCACAATGGCATGGAGTGACCGGAACCTGTCCCTGACCAGCTCGTGAGTAGCATCTCGCTGCTGGTCGGCACAGCGTAGCGTCAAAAGCAGGTATTTTTTGATTGCATTGCCCCGCTGACCTTTTCTAGGCCTCCTTCCTGCGGAACTGGATTGTCGATATCGACCGAATTTGTACTAACTGAAGAAGACAAAAGATCTTTTTTCTGCAACACTGCCTCTGTTTGAGACGCTCTATCCATTGTGTTTCCTGCTGATCTTATTCAGATCCCAAGTGATTCCCTATTCAATTCAATTTGTCGATTTTATTCTTCAATATATGAAAATGGCAGCTTACTAACGCAAAAAGTGTATTCTTTCCATAGATGCCCGATTCATTCGTTTCCGATATGCGCTTCCCTTCCATCCGACTACACTGGCTCATCCTAAAGGGCGAAACCTGTTCCCAACAGACTTGAAAGTGAAAGTTAGATGACCAGAAAAGGAAAGGGATGTCCGGCAGATGAGAGGCAACTCCTTTGCCTACTCTGCCAAATAAAGCCGACTCTATCTCAGCGAGAATGACGATGACTTTGTCTTCAAAAAAGAGAAGGTTGGCATTATCTTTGCCCATGCCTTAAGGGCTGTACTAGAACTTCCCCCAATCACCGTCCCTGAACAGGCAGACATGACGGACAATCTAAATTACTGCCCTTACCACAGACGTCTGGGTCACACTCTCGAGATCTGCTACACTTTGAAGTCGTGGATCCGGAACAAAATAAATCAGGGGAACATTATCCTTGCTCCAAATTTCTACAAGGATCCTTCACGAACAGAGGACCCAGCACCTGTAACATAGTAGGCTTAGGGAGCAACTCAGATGAAGAGCTTAACTTCCCACAATAAGAAGAAAAGCCTAAGGTGGTAGACCAGATGCAACTCAGAAAAGGGAAGACACTACCCGAACGTCAACCCCCAGTAGCCAAGGACAAAGGAAAAGAGAAGCGGATTGAGATTGAAGAGGATGCCATCTCTCGGCTCTTCGGGATGGCTCCTCTGGAGGGTCGTATCTGTCTGAAAGATCGGACAACATATATTACTCACTCTATGTTTGTTCATCCGCCAATTTCCTCCTGCTGGAACGATGTCACTTATGGGAGGCCAGTGACAGGATAGAACTATCTTTATGATATCCCAAGTGCCCTCACATAATTAATGAATTACGCATATCGATGTACTGTGGGTTGCTGGCCCAGCTCAACGCTATGGTCAAATCCAGGTTGCTGCCTTTATATCTGCCCCACGCCGCTCTGTTCCGCCAAGCGGTAAGGATCTCGCCCGAAAGTGATGTGCTTACAAATGAAACCTTGCCAGTAGTTCATCAAACTTCCCGAGCTCACGAACAGGTCTCTTGCCCTACCGTATGGCAAAGGTACCAAACTACTAGATTGGCCCTGTACAGCCATTTTAGTCTTTTTTTAGCGCGAATCGAATCTTGTTAAGCGTTAGATAAATTCCGGTCTTAAGCAGCCAATTATTCCTGGTATAGTCGTAAATCAGTTGGATTACCATTCTCCATTATTAGTTCTGGGGTGAAGGTAGTTTACTTGCTTACTCGACGAAAAGGAGAGGAGTATACATATGGGGGGAAAGCCCTGAAAGAAGGAATGGGCGCGGAGGTTGCACCTTTGTAATAGTACCATGATCAAAGGGATATAGCATTTCCGGCTTTTGATGTTGCTGCGGTGGCCAACAATGAGAAAAAATCTGTGGTAAGGACGAGAGTGTCAATTGGCTTATTCGATGCTCACTGCCTGAATTTAGGAGTTAACCCGATCGAGATCAGATGATGCAAGGATCGGATTTGATAAACTTTCTGGCAATTCGCCTCTTTCGGGATCTTCTATGACTCTATTAGCTTCTTTCTTCCAACGTCCAACGGAGGTCACTTCGCTCGCCTAAGAAGGAGCTGTGGGACTTTTTGGATCAATTGCTGAGGAGCGGACGATCTTGGCTTAGAGAGATGCGCCTTTTAGCTTGTTATCGCTTTTTAGGTTCTTGCTCTGGTTTCAGGGAATCCCTCACCCAGTTCCATATGGGGATGAATCCAATCCTAGGGCATTAACCTTTCTGGGAAGCCGGTCCCTTTACATAGCCATAATAGGCAGTTTTTTCGAAGTAGCTGCAATTGAATCGGCTGGTCTAGAATCAGCTGCTAGAGAATAGGCCGCTAGGGGTACAGATTTGCTAACTGTTCAATTAACCAGTGTTCTGTTTGCAATTGAATGCGTATCGGCTGTGATTGAATCAGTAAGCGCTGCAGATCTGATCTATAAAGAATGACCCTCATTCGATCTCAGATGGAAAAGGAAGTCAGTTGAATTTGAACGATGCATACCCCTTCCTCATTAACTATGTCATCTCACTTCCTTTAGTTTAGCAGCTCCGGTATCGGTATCGGTAGCATTCACAGCGGATTCTTGAACTAACAACCATGTTAGCAAGCGCTTTCGCTTCGCACCTTGATTTTTTTCTTTCAAACCAACCTTGACTATTGAGATTATCCATCTTCTTTTCCGAATCGAAATAAAACTAGTATCCACCTTCTTCCTTTGCCGGTATCCTACGATCTCTTGACTAAGTCATTTCACACTAAGCACTGAGAACATGGGCCCGTACCGTGCTACTGCCTTGACCTAGGATTCTTTTCCTCACATCGGATTCTGAACTGGAAAACTGAAGCTTGCGAGATTGCTTGGTACCCTTTGCACTGTTTGCAAGCCTTTTCCCCTTGGACAGATAGCGTTGGGAAGGAGAGAAGGATTCGAGAGATTGAGATCGATCTCCCTTCCCCTCTTTCAAGATCAGATCGAGAGTTCCAACAGAACGAGCATTCGCTCTACTTCTTCTTCCCTCTTCAAGCTGTCGAATATAGATAGGAGATCCACTTCAAGGTAGTAAAGGCAAGCGCATAGGCAGGGGATAGGCATTCAAATCACTATCTTCAAATAGCGTAGCGTATATAAGAGAAAGAGTGGCTCGTGCATCTTTTCTTCTTTTAGATAGGCAACGGAAGCAAGCATGAGCGGAAATGATCAATGACTTGAGTTTAGTTCTTGAGTTCGAGCGGGGGTAACATTCCGGTCTTAAGCAAAGCCGTCCTGCCTGTACTGTTCAGTCAGTTGCATATTGGTAAGCATGATTGTAGAAATACAAATAGGCGAAGGATACTATACTAGCCAGACCGAACGGAGGGTTATATAACTCAAGTCTACTGCGGGCACGGGACGGAAGGATTATAGAATACTCCACTTACTGGTGGGACTTGCGAGGGGCGTGCCTGTCGATCCGGATGGCTGGCTGGTCAGGCCGAGCCAACGGTGCAACTCGATGATTTGTGGTCTTGGGACTGGAGTTCCTTCGCAGGGCGAGGGCAGTGCCCCCATCCCGCCTGAATTCCTTTTGCATTATGGATGACAAGGCGCCTTGTATGTGCCGGTTGTGAAGGCAAAGTAGGAGCTAGTATAATGGTTTCCGCCATGCTGCTGAAGAAAGGCTTGCGCAAGGGCCAGGAGACGTATCTGTCTGCCTTGGTGGTACAGGGGGGTCCGAGCCATAAGCTCTAAGGGGAAGAAGGGTGAGGTTAATAAATGTTCCAGCTAGGAATCTCTGTGGTGAAGATGTTTTCAAACTTGTGGAAAAATGTTTTGATCATGGGCACATTCCTGATGGTCTTGGCAGCACACTGATTACCTTGGTGCCTAAAGTGCAGAACCCCCTCTCTATGGCCCAATTCAGACCAATTTCCCTGTGTAACACCATCTACAAATGTATCACCAAAATCATTGTCAACAGACTGAGGCCTCCGATGGGTAAACTAGTTAGCCCCTGCCAAGCAAGCTTTATTCCTGGAAGGCAAATCACTTACAATATTGTCATTGCCCAGGAGGTTCTCCGCACTTTCAGAAGAACCAAAGGTCGAAGAGGATTCATGGCTTGGAAGATAGATCTTGCCAAAGCCTATGACAGATTAAAATGGAGCTTCATTATCACTTGTTTGAAGGATATTCGAATCTCTGGGAAACTTTTGCGCTTAATTGAAGACCTCTGTTGACTTCCAAATCATTCTAAATAAGGAATTTACTGAGAAATTTAAGCCTGCTAGGGGTGTCAGACAGGGTGACCCCCTGTCCCCTTATTTGTTCCTGCTATGTGTTGAAAAACTCTCTCAGTTGATTCAAGCTGCTGTGAATTGTGGAAAGTGGAAACCTGTTAAGGTATCTAGGAGGGGCCCTGCTATTTCTCACCTCTTTTTTGCTGATGACATAATTCTTTTTGCAGAAGCCTCTAGGAAACAGAAATTGTGCTGAACTGCCTTGAGACCTTCTGTGAAGCCTCTGGGCAGAAAATTTGTTTTGAGAAATCCCTTTTTTTGTGTTCTCCCAACACCCATTCTGACATTGCTACTAATATAAGCTTGATCTGTGGGTCCCCTCTCGCTAAGGACCTTGGCAAGTACCTTGGTGTCCCCTTAATTCACTCCAGAATTACCAAGAGTACTTACAGGGAAATTGTTGAAAAGGTGCAAAGTAAACTTGCCTCTTGGAAGGCCAAATCCTTATCTTTAGCTGGTCGTGCAACCCTGATACAGTCTGTTACATCTGCTATTCCCATCTATGCCATGCAGACAGTCAAATTGCCAGCAAGTGTGTGCAAGAAGGTGGATCAACTGAATAAAAGATTCTTATGGGGAGGTTCTGCGGATAAAGCCAAGGTGCACCTAGTTAAATGGAGCCAGGTTTGTTGTCCCAAAGTCAATGGGGCCTAGGCCTGAAACAAATGAATGCTATGAACTCGGCCCTTCTTGCCAAAGCCAGTTGGAGAATGATTCAAAGGGATGAGGGCTTATGGGCTAAGACTTTCTCTGAAATAAATTTGAAAGATGTTGCCTTGATCCCCAATACTCAGATAAATGAGGAGGAAAAAGTTGCTTATTTTCTTTTCTATCCGATGGCCAATGGAATGTTAACAAGCTGAGAGAGGTGCTACCTAATGATATTGTGGAAGAGATTATTGGGATCCCTGCTGGACTTATTGATTCTGATGATGATAGATACATCTGGCAGGGTTCGACTAATGGAACCTTCTCTGTTAAAACTGCTTACAACCTTGCAGCCTCCCTTGATGTACAAACTGACTGGGAGGGAAGCTTCCTATGGAAAATACAACTCCCACCCAGGGTGAAAGCTTTCTTCTGGTTGTTGGGGCAGAATAAGCTGCTTACAAATGCTCAGAGGTTTAGAAGATCGATGACCAATGACCCTACTTGCAGTCACTGTGGATGCACCTGGGAAGACAGTATTCACTGCATGAGGGGCTGTACTAGGGCCAAATCTCTTTTGGATGGTCTTGGCATCCCTCCTTGGTCAACTCCTTTAATTTGCCCTTAATGGTTCAAGGTCAATCTATCTTCCAACCAAAAAACCAGGTTTCATTTGTGTTGGGGTCAAGTTTTTGGTTTATGTTGCTGGTTCCTGTGGAGGTGGAGAAATCTTGAAATTTTTGACCCGGATCAACCTCCCCAGATCTGCATTTGGAACTATGCCAGGGAATGGCGACTGGCCACTACATCCTTGCATTCTAAACCAGCTCGAGTTGAAGCTTATCTAGCTTGGGATCCCCCCCCCCACCAAACTGGATTAAGGTGAATATTGATGGTTGCATGAAGGGTCCCAGCGGATCTATTGGTGCTGGTGGTCTCTTGAGAGATAATAATGGGAACTGGATTTCTGGGTTCACTGCCAACCTTGGGAAGGGAAAAATTATAGCTGCAGAACTTTGGGGCCTTTTTTTTGGATTACGCTTGGCTTGGATGAGAGGTTTTAGATCTGTTGAGGTGGAGGTGGATTCTGCTACTGTTGTGACTCTTGTTAATCAGCAGGATAATTCTCTCCATCCTCTCCACACCCTGATCCGTGGCTGCCAAGCTTACTTGAAGATGGACTGGACTAGGGAACAACTATCCAAACACCCTTTTAACAAGCACCACTCGAGGAAGGGGGGACGGGGAAAGCTACAGGCCCAAAACCTTCGACCCTTCTTTGGGGGTGCCCGGAGCACCTCATCTTGTCATTTCGTCGTTGCTCATTCCCGTTAGGCCGAAGTGTTTGGCGTTTCCTTCTCCGCGCCCGCTCACGCTTCGCTGACCTATCGCGTGGTAAAGAGAAGAGAGTACGAAAGAATAGTAAACAGAGCACACCGCAGAACGATTCTAAATATGATAAGTCGCCCTTGTATGCGAGAAGAAGGAAATGAAGAACGGGAACGAAACGAAATAAGGCGTTTCTAGCTCTAGTTTCGGATGAGCTTCTCTCAATTATGTCTGGTAATAGAATAGGGCGGCTTGCTCTGACCAAGACTCCACTTTTTGCTCCGTCCATGGAGCGTATGAATTTCCTGGAATGTATATAGACCAAAAGAGGGAATGCAGGGATAGGAATAGGAATTATAGTACCATTGGAAGAAGGGGCGCCTGTGGGAACATCTCTACTGACAAACCATTTCAATAGTACGGGTGCTGCCGTGCCACAAGGCACGACCATGGAAATAATGAAAAAGAAAAAGTTATGTAGTTGGACCATCGGCTATATTCGAAAAAGTTTTGCTTCTCTAGAGAAGATGAGACGCAAAAAATGAAAGTGTTCGCAACGCATACCGAAAGGGTACCAATGAAGCCGACCATTAATGACTAGTTTGAACACCAGGAGCGGTCTGATCAAATAAGGGATCAGACCGCTCTTAGAAACATGAAACAAAAGCAAACTCTCATAGTTCGGAGCCCAGCTCCAACTATTTCTTCGTAAGTGAGGTGAGGTATTTCGGTTAGGGGGTCGTCTTTTTTTGGTATTGGATCCGCTCTTCTGTTAGCATGAACATGAATTTTATTCTATTTGTCTTCTTTATTCCTAAGGGAACCCCCCACCAGAACCATTCTTAAGACCACCAAGCCCTCTCGAATGAGTTCTACTATAGAAGCTTTCAACGTACACCCAGGGACAAATCTTTCGCTCACTGAGAAGTGAAACCCTGTGACTAGATCGTCCTGAAGACGGATGCGACGGGAAGAAATGGCATTTGTAAGTGTTGCTGGCTTAACATTTAGGTTTCGGCATAACAAAGCTTGCACTTCCTTCAGTTCTAATAAGGTGTGAGCTAGGTGTGGGCTTGGGGTAGGCGCTAAGGAAGCAGGTCCCTCTTTTAAGGAGCGTTATGGTCTACGACCTCTACGACTGAATTACCCCTCGGGAAGGAACCAAGAAGAAGGTAGCCCCCCCAAAAAAACAGATGGTTCAGAGCGCTAGTGAGGCTCACAACAGGGAACGAAGGCTGGTCGAGCCTGCTCTCCCCTCAAACCTTCCTTTCAGAGTCTTCCTTTAGATTAGAATAGTTAGAATGGGCTTATTCTTCAGCCTTTTTTTCGTTATCTTTTCCCACCCGCCATCCTCATTCATTGGGCCTCCGTACCACCTACTCACAAACAAGAAAGGGTGATGATCTTTAGCTTTACTTGTGCGTAAGGTGGATTACAAGTGGGTAAGCATTACTGTTGATAGGGAAAAGCTAGAACAAGGGGGCAGAGGAAATAGCCTTGCGAGACCCAGCGAGGGTACCGAATGTCCAAGATAGTAACAGTCGATCGCGCCTTATTATCTTGACAGCCGTGCTTCTTTTTACCAGAAATCACCCTTTTTAATGCTTTGGCCCATAGGGGGAGAAGTTTTCTTAAAGTTGTGCCCTCCCAGAGTGGAATTAAGGTTGTGCTATCAAAATCCCTGGGAAACAGACAAAGATGAAAAAACATCCGTGGTTTAGGAGTGGAATTTCTCTTCCAGTGACCAGATTAGATCCAGTATCACCGACCACTTCTTCAGACGTAGTTCTTCTTGATACTTCAAAGAACGACGTAGAGATGTCTGTATCCAAGAACCTCTAAGTCCCACTTCAGCAGGTTAGAAGTCTTGTCCTTATCAGGTCAAGACTTGTATACTACCTTGAACAGACTCTTAAGGGTTAAGTTACTACCTGCCTCTACGGAAGAGGTGTACTTTGTACCGCCCGGAGGTCATATAGATCGAAACCCAGAGCAATAAGAACGAAAGTTCTACCCACAGCTACAACTACTGGCGCTTCAAAAGGCTTAAGGCGCTACTTAATTTTTTCATTTAGGTCGTGTAATAGGAAGGTGTAAGCCTAGAAAGCCTTTGGTACTTCGGCAGGGCGAGCTGCCCTTAAACCAAAAAAGATTTGGAACCCTTCCCCTATTTCTGCATTTAATTCTCTAGCCTCAAACAAAATGATAAAAAAGGGGAGGCCTTCGCATTCCTAATCCGGTGGGGGGCCAGACGGCTTTGTTTGCCCCAGCTTGGCGAATCGCATCCCCGCGCAACGACATTGTGCGCCCCTTATCGTTCTCGCTCAGTGTTTGCAACGGCTGGGGAGGCAGTCGTAGAAGCGAAGCCTATCGCCACGCCGACCATCAAATACGAGATCGGGCCTCTTCTCAAAGATTTGATGGAATGGCCCAGCCCACCCAAGAGCGCTTGTGTCATATGGGAACTCATGGCTGGAAACAATCCTTATGGCCATTCTGCAAGGTAGTTTACTTGCTCGACCATAGGGAGAGGTAGCTTGCTTACTTAGTGTGAAACGCTAAGGAATAATTAGCACTTCAAAGAGGTGGGACTCTCCTTCCTCACCGGGGTGGTGAACTAGGGGGGAAGGAACATTCCATGCATGGAATGATAGAACAGAACGGCCGACGGCTACTTGGGTTAGGCGGCTCAGTGAGACAGGGAAGGGCGAACGAAGTGGTAGTCAACTTCTATGTGCTTAGAGCGGGCATGGAACACAGGATTGGCCGCCGAGTGTGTAGCGCTAGCTTTATCACAGTGCAGGAGAAATTTATAGCGAAATGGCACCGCTAGATCGCGTAGCAAGTAAGAAAGCCATAACAGTTCAGAGGTAGTAAGGGCGAGTGCCTTGTACTCTGCTTCGGCACTGGACCTGGAAAGAGTCGGTTGCTTTTTGGAAACCCAAGTCAGTAGGTTTTTCCGAGAAATACGCAGAAGCCCGTAGTGGACCGTCTGCTATCGGGGCAGCCAGCCCAGTCGGCATCGGAGAATGCAAAGAAGGTGGTTAACGGTCCCGGAGTGATGGTTAGGCCAAGGCCAAGAGAACCCTTCTGATACCGTAAGATGCGTTTTACAGCCCGGGGATGAACGGTGGTGAGAGCGTGCATGAACTGACAAACTTGATTGACGGCATAGCAAATGTCAGGTCTGGTGAGAGTGAGGTACTGAAGGGCGGCAACATACGATATTCTGTTGCATCAGAGAGAGGAGCACCGTCGTATGCAGAGAGCTTTGAGCCAGACGCAAGGGGTGTGGGACACGGCTTGGAGTCTTGCAGTGCGAGTAAGCGGATCCAAGGTGTATTTAGTCTGAGTCAAGACTAGAACAGTCGATGTACGTTTGGCTTCGATTCCCAAGAAGAAATGAAGATCACCAAGATCTTTCATGGCGAAGCGCGCACCCAGTCGCTGAATGAAAGAAAGGAGACGAGAGGAGACTGAGGCAGGACGGTAGTCCTGAGAAAGATCCTTCTGCGAACTGCTCTGTGGCTGGACAGGAGAGAGGTCAACAGCGGCAAGGATAGGAGACTGACCCATATACGTGCGAGGTTTGGAACCCAACAAGCGAGAAACTTGACTTAGTTTAGGAACTCGTCCATCCACGGGGCACCTTTCGTAGTGAGGGAACTCCTCTGTTTTTAGCTTGACGAGCGACTTACTTTAGTTTCCGAAAAACGCATAAACCCCGGGATTTTCGTAAAAGAGGGACTTGAGTGACTCGCCCTAATCAAAAAGCGGGAGAGGGGCGAAGAAACTCGATCGGTTACTAGAGACGAGCAAGGGCCAGGGACGCACTCGACGAGCAGACGAGGGACGAGTGGTAGGAGCCGACAAATAGTAGTGCCGGTTCAGTGAAGTCAAGTCTTTACGTCTATAGGGGCTCCCCGACGATCCCGAACCTTCAAAAAGTGAGGGGTATGTGTTGTTTCTTGGCACTCTCTTTCTTTGTTATGCCAACCTAAAAAGAGATAGGGATACGGGGCTTGACTTGAAAACAAACAACTGGCGCTGCCCCCCGCGGATAGGGCACTTTTTGCCCTTAAGTCCAGGATACGCAAAAAATTCCTCCAGAACGATTGAGAGTGGATTTCTGGTTCGATAGTGTCGAGAAGGTGGAGGGCCACCGGTGACCGTGCTTTCGTAAAAGCACCATTGGGTGGTGGTTCCTCTCTTTTCTCTTGAACCCCGAACAAAAAAAAGATCTCGCCATCAGCTCGACTAAGAGTTCCGAATCTAAAAAGTAAACTGAACTTGACTTAAGACGAAGGAACCGAGTGCCAAAAAAAACCGGTTTCTTAAGGCTTCAAACTACTAGTCATTAAGACTACTATGAAAGAAAAGCAAGGAAGTCCCTTTCTTGACTTGGCCTGCGTGCATTATACCTACACCCTTTTAAAAGAACTTTATTTCAATTTCAACAAAGCAAAGAAACGAAAGCATAACTCTTTGCTTGTTGTCCTCTTACTCTTTTAGCCTGCCTTGTGGGGGTCCCCCGGGTGTCTACGGCGGATCCGATCGGTCTCGTGATGAAGAGAAATCTTTTCCGATCTTCCACTAAGAAATAAGAAAGGTATCGTCACGACAACTAAATTTGCCCGGTAAACTACTCCGGGGCTCCCCGTGGTTTAGTAAAAAGGAGGGGAGATTTTATCTGGGTCATTTCATTCATTATGAACTTAAAAGTGTAAGGCCGATTAGTGAGGTCTTAAAAACTTCATACAATGAATGATCGGCAATTCTATTTGTGCTTTCAGCAAGTAGGCGACGCGAATCTATGGTTTTTATCAATCGGATACCATACCAATTGCTTGGATGCGTTTGAAAGCCTCGAGATGACTTGCAGAAAAAATTCTTTTTAGGTTTTTCCGTAACAAATGGTCCATTTATTGATGGGCGAACGACGGGGATTGAACCCGCGCGTGGTGGATTCACAATCCACTGCCTTGATCCACTTGGCTACATCCGCCCCTACCCCCACACAGGTTTAAGTCTCTATCTACGATCGGATCCTTTCCCCCATATGACCGCTATCAAATATAAGCTTTTCCTATACTATAGTTGCAAGTCTATTGTTGTGTTTTGGAATTAGGGGAAGCAAAGCTTCAACAAGTAGAAGCTTCCTGGCAAAGCTTCAAACAAAGAGGTTGGGCTGTTCACTTCATTGATTTTACTTAACTTTACTTAAGATTAAAGATAGGGGCAGGGCGGGCAGTGAAGGCTCGTTTAGTAGACAGCAAGCTACGGCTTTGACGAGCAGCAAGCACCTACTCCTAACAAAATGAAAAGCAGCAAGCGTAGCTTGAAGAAGCGAGCCCCTTTCAGAGAAAGCCATTGCGCGCTAGCCCCCTGTATAGGGTTCCAAACCTGCGCACCCCTAAACTACAACAAGCTTTGAAGCCCCTACTTATTTTATTTATTTTATGCGATATTTTTAGAAGTCCCTTTCTACAAAACAAACCTTTCTATAATATAAGGGAAGCTCGAAGAGCTTTCTTCGCATGCTTGAGCGCATCTTTCCCCTTTCTATTAGTAAGGTTTTCAAATTAAAGTTTACTTGCTTACTTTAAAGAGTAAGGAGAAACTTTAATTTTATTATTGCGGGGGCGCTAACGAGCAAGAAAAGGCCCCTTACTATAGATAGGCTAAGGCGCCTTTACATTATAATAGAAGGCGCTTCTTTCTCAAAGTCAAGTTTCTCGCTTGTTGCTTTAGAAAGATTGCAGGTGAATCTTAGCTCCTTCCTTCAGCTGGCTCCGCCCTATCTATTCATCTCTTTTTTCAAATGGATATTTAGGGATCTCTTGTTCATAGATCTTGAAACCAGATCAATATCCATTTCTCAATATATCTATCTATCGATAGAAAGATATAGATCTCTTCTATCTGGCCATATCTAAATATGGAAGAACCAACACTTAAAGGGCGTACCGACGGAAGGTTCTCACCCTGTCCCCGACATTGTTCTCCGACGATGCCCCCTGGGCGAAAGGGGCCACCATTATCTTTCTTTCTTCAATCGTTCCGATCAGGACAAGTGGGTTGGTTCGTTTCGTCCTTCTATCTACGCAATTCTCTGTCTTCGTTCGTGATCATGTTGGGCGAAAGGTAGTTGTAGAGGAGCGGCTGTGAAACGGTGATTCCCCCCTTTCCATTGAAGTAGGGGGGGCCTCCTTCCCCACCATTCCGGCCTATTATTGATAGGGATTTTACCGATGCTGAAGGTAGCTTGCTTACCAAGCCACCCACTTGAGAAGCTAGTCGCCAGAAAGAAGCGACGAGGAAGCGAAGCTGTCTACGAAGCTTTGCTTCCCCCCCTCCCCTGTAGTCGTAGTACTCGGCTCGTCGCTATTTTGATTCAAAAGGTAACCGACTTTTTCTCCGGTTTCCGCAACCGTAACCATTTGTCACTCCGATTACTTCATCCATAAAGCTTTATTTATTATAGCGGTACGCTCTAAAAAAAAGTCAAGGATAAGCTTGCATTCCAGAAGCGGTAGCTTCCCGCCTCCTTCATTCCTACCGCCTCCTTCGGTGAGAAGTTCCCTTCCCTTTTTAAAAATGCCGGATTGGTCTGCCTCAGCAAATGTACAAAGTGGAGCTGCCTGCTGTTTGGCTGATCCTCTTCTTCCCATTCGGGTTGGGTTGATCCAGAAGTAAAGTAAGAAGGAACGGAACCGCTGGAGAGTCGTCTGCGGTTCACACTTGGGCAAAGACGACTTACTTTTGAAGCGGAACACGAACCGATTTCCGCTATTCCGGGTTCTTATTGAGCGTAGCGAAATCGAGGTTTATGATAAAGTCAGCGAAGTTTCTATGGTGTTCTACCTTTGTGTAGTCTCGGTCCACAGTGGAAGGCTCCGCACCTGAGCCTCGTTAGACTCAGCGGAAGTGTAAGGTGTAAGTGAAGAGAATAGAAGAGATGAAGTCCGTCCCTTAGCCTAGTCTATATCTACAGCTGACGCAACTCCGTACCGACGCCTCACTACTACTTAATTAATTAACGGCTAAGCGATTTCATAACCTGAGCTTTCCTTAACCAGCCGACCTTACTTCGTAACCTTAGCCTCCCTTTCTTTATAGTTCGACTAAGTGACTTCGTAACCTTAACGTACTTTCTTTCTTACTTTAGCATAGGCCTTCGCCACTTCAAACAGGCGCTTCGCCCCCCCCCTTTTTTTTTTAGAAAGGACGGGGCCTTACTTATTCTGTTCAGGGGGGATAAAAGACAAAGAAAGGGATCCGGGGGCTTTATGATCGTAGAAAGGGGAGGGGGACGACCCGCCGAATTCACATCAGAAATCGACAACATCAACACAAACGAAATCTTGAATTGCGTATAGAAACAAAACGAACCACTTCTATTCTCGGAGCTGAGGTATATGAAGAATGGCTTTTTGGTCCCTTTCGTCCAGTGGTCAGGACATCGTCTTTTCATGTCGAAGACACGGGTTCGATTCCCGTAAGGGATAGGTACTCATTCCCGGCCGCTTTCAGTTAGTGTTCATTGCTGAGTGATCGCTCGCTATTTGGCTGGAAAAGGCGGTCTGGAAGCTTCCTCTCTCCCAGCAAGCAAGACGAGATCACCACTTCTCTCAGTAATTAACTTCCTTGAATTCTTCCTTATCCTGATTCCAAAGTTTTTATTTATTCTTGACTTTTAAGTGAAAGGGGGAGTTGGATCATAAAGAAGAGTTTGTTCCTGAGCGCAAGCACTAAGGAGCCTACTCGATTGACAAGCATAGCTTTGATAGCTGCTTTATTCGCCTGTGAACCAGGAATTGATTCAAAAATAGGAAGCGGGCCATAAGCGGTGATAGGCTCCCTCCCATCCCTTTCTTCTCCCCCAACTATATTCACTTCGCGGTAAACAGAGACTTTCCAATAGCCAGCAGGGCAAAGCCTTTTTTGGGAGTCCAAGGGTGCCGCCCCCTACTACCCAATTCCTGTCTTCGGAACTACGAAGATAGGTGACTTTCTGCGATGGCCCTCCACCCCGTTGGGAAAAGTGAAAGGAAATAACAAGCCCTAAACTAAATACCAACTAGCAGCTTATCAACCACCGAAGAACACAGACTCATGTTGGCGATGCCATGGTCAAGTAAGAGGGCGACCCATTCACCTCAAAAGAAAAATATCGCCTCTCAAGTAAGCCAAACGATTGACGTCAAAGAAAAGGACCACCCATCCAGCAAAGAGCGAGGTCTTTCAGCCAAGTACTTCACAAAAAGAGTGGAAGGCGATAAAGACACTTAGACAACATTTTCGGGTCTTTTTTTTTTACTGTAAAAGTGGCTCGGAAGAAGAATCACGCCTCCAGTCGATTCTGCTTCATGTCTGACTAGATAAGTCACAAGGCCTGTCCTTCTTCAGGCCCAGGTCATCTAGTCGGGGTCGAC
This sequence comes from Malus fusca, assembly GCA_035220775.1. Lineage (NCBI taxonomy): Eukaryota > Viridiplantae > Streptophyta > Magnoliopsida > Rosales > Rosaceae > Malus > Malus fusca. The sequence continues at coordinate 34,661 of CM069068.1, read as the reverse complement.
CACAATTTCCCAAGTAAGAAAGAGATAGAATTTCACTAATTGGATTGGAAGGAAAAGGAGGGCTTCGATCCATTGTGATTAGGTTCCTTGGTGTGGAGAGATCTCTGCCAAAAAACAGAGAGCTCGTAGGCCTTATTCTTCAAATCAAAGAGCGACGTAATTCCCCGAAGTAGTTTTTTAGTATAGAACAGAGACTCTCTGAGCCGACTACTACGACTACATGCGCATCTAGTGCAGTGGCTTGGAAGCAAGCTACCTTGACCATCTTCCGAAGTTCTAAATAATCTACTGATCAAACGCTGCAGGGGCGGACTGCTCTACATTCAGCCACGCCACAGTAACCCCCGAAGCGATCTTCTTCTAGTTGCGGGACGAAATCCGGCAGCCAATTGCTGGCTCTGAATAACCAGCCCAGCAATAAGTTCAATTCTTCTATAACATAACGGGGCGGGGTTGCGCGCGAGCCGAGTGACGTAGGTGCACAAGAGTACTTCGCGCTACAACCATCTCTTTTTTATAGGTTCTACGGACCGATGCCTGCTGCTTCATCTGGGAGAAAAGAATCATAGATATGCCGGTCATTAGAAGGAAGAACCGCCATAAAAAGATTCCTCGTGTATCATCTGTAGCAAAACTATGAACGGAAGCTAGCAATCCGGACCGTATTGAAAAGGTTCCTGAGACACAGCATGGAAGAGTCACAATATTAAGAAACGAGGTCCAAGAATGAAGAAGGGGTAGAATTACTGAATGAATACGAGCTGTGGCTAATACCCGAGGCATAAAAGAAGCATTTTCTACGGGATCCCGAAACCACCAGCCACCCCGACCTAATTCATGATGAGCCCACCAACTTCCTGGCAAGATGCCTACGGTTAAAAACCACCGACATGTCAAGATCCAAATTCGAATTGGTTCCTGGTCTTGGTCAGAGACCACTGTGTTCGCGCCGGCAGTCCAACAAAGAGGCGAAGTGGTGGTATCTTTCTGTCCATTACGAACGACACGCTTCGCCTGCTCCCTCCCCGTGTCCACTAGCGCTCCTGCCCAGAGCGAAGAGAAGGCGAAAAAGCGCCGCCGAAGCTGCACGAGCAGGCTTCTATTGCTACGCAACAATAGAGCAGGATAGCATTTTGCGCCCACATGTTTGAATTTGAGGGTAAAAAGCTCGCTTGTTGTACGGGATCCGACGCATCCAGCAGAGCGAAGCAGCGTTCCATTCTTTTCGACGGCATCCTTCCGCATTGGCGGCGAGTGGAGTGCCACAATCCCATTCATCATTTTTGATCTACATAAGCCAAAGCCCATAGCACTGGCGACGTCTCCGGCATAAATGCAAGGAGGATGTATAGCTGATATAGGATCTTGTGGAACAGGATTTGATTCTGCAAGCGGTTCGGTACGAACGAAGAAATTTCGAACAAAAGGATCGGAACTCGCTGATAGGAAAGGAGAGAAAAACAAAGCAATGCCAAGAGCTCCGTCAATCCGCTGTTCATTGATAGACGAAGCTCTCTCTTTATCATCTCGTGCCAGATGTAACAAAGGATTCATCCTTTTTCCTTCTCGCGAACCACGGGAGCGCCTAGTGCCCAGAGGAGCAAAGCGAATTTTCCTTTCGGGGTAAAGCGGCGCATAAAAAAGGGCTGGCCCGTCAAAAGCCCGGTTCCTTCGTGAACGAAGTTCAGAATCAACAAGGGTTCGTGGGGTGTACAACTGGCGGTGTACAACACCACCACTTTTTTGTTCGTAACGAGGGAGAGATAGAATGGAGTTCTTCACGAAGTTCGAGACAAAGGAATAAAAAAGAGTTTCTCTATGGCCTCCTCGTTTTGAGACATTATGGCTTTGGGGTCGACCCCGGTAACAAAGAAGGAATCCATATAAACTTGGGATCCGACACCATGATAAAATACTACCCTCATGATTAGACCATGTCCCTGAGATTTGATAAAAGAAAGGTGCATTAGCGGTTAATACGTTGTAATTGGATAAGTTATTAGGAATATGACGGAACGAAAGACCAAGGAAAGAAAGAAGAATGCACCAAAATGCAGGTGCTGCACCAAACGCTGGTGGTTGTTTCTTGTTGTAAGTGAATGCAATGAAAAGACCCGGAAATAACGAATAATGAAACAATTCATATATTGACATTTCGTGCTCATTTAAAAATTTCTGCTTTGTTATTCCCATCATCCGGTAACCACAGGATGATCCACAAGAAAGGTGGCAGGATTCGAACCTATGGCCGGCCCGCCCCTGACCCGCTGGGTTGGGTGGCCGGGTTAGCACCCCTCGTCGCCTCTGTACCCAAAACAGATGCGCTGCGCTACCCAGCGCGTAACCTTGTCCCCCCTACCCCTCTTCTGGTTATGCCATTACCAATCGCGGGTAACCCCCGGGCCGGCCGCCCCTGACCTAATAAGAACGATTATCCTTATGACCAAACAAGGAGCAGCTTACTTACTTCTCGAGCGATAGTTCCACGATCCCGACAAGAGATTTTGAGGATGTCATGCCTGAGTGTCGAAGACCCTTACACCGAGAAGGCCGGTGGACCATAAGATAGAGCTGGAACCGGAGGCTTTGCGCCCGAAAATTGCCCCCCGAACTATCAGAGCTAAGGAAGCAACTCAAGGAGCTGATCGATGCCGCATCTTCTGGTCTTGGTTCCTTTCGGACGTGCGGGCGGATCCTATTTTCTTCCTTCTTTTGTTCTGGTTCCCGTGCGTGTAGGAGGTCTTTTTTTAGCGTTGGGTTTGTTATCAAGGCAAGGGGAGTGTGCTTTTGCGCTCTTTCTACGGCCCGTTATGCTTTTCCCGGCTCGGCATGCTTGCTTTAACTCTATCGACAGCATTTTTGGTGTCCAGACCAGTAGCAGCAGCAGCGTCGGTTAAGGCTCGTTCCGAAAGAGATATATGTGGAGCGGTTCCAGTCCCTCTTTGGAGGGACTTACGCCAGCTTCGGTCAGCAGAGTTACCCTCCACTCAGCCATGTAAAACACGGTTTCGTATACCCCTAATTCTGAAATTTTTGTGACTTTTTGGGGCTCCTCGTGGAAAGCTTTGCGGTTAATAATAAGTAATCCAATCTTCCTCACGCTCTTTAGTTCATCTCGGTAGAACAAGGAAAAAGCCTATGTGGTGGGTTCGACTCCCACAGGAGCGCACATTAATTACCGATCAGCTGCTTTTCATTAAAGGAAGCGCATTCTTTTAGAACCTTTGACCAGCGGGTCGGTCGCCTGTCCTCCCCCCGTAGAAGCTAGTGCCTAGAAGTGGACTTCCGCGCCGACGATTCCGCCGGTCCCGGAAAAACCGGGGTATCCAGGCGAGGCTTCTTTTTTATTGAATAAGAAAGGAGCTCGCCTAGATCCAAGTCTCCCCAATCCCAGTGCGGCGGGTCGGGCCAATCAAATTCCAGATTGAAGTCCGGTCGGCGACACCCGCTGCCCGACCTTTGCCAATCCCATCGTGGCTCTTTCGGCCAGTAGGGGTCAAAGTCCCAATCTTCCAAGTCAGGGAAACCACTATACCTTTTTGGGAAGTCGTGTACAACCGAAGGGCCAGCCTCATTATCATTTGCCCGGCCCCTCTCTAGGGGGATTCAATCAGAACGCTAGAACCATAATCTTTCCTAGGAACAGCTTCTACGACGGTAGGCGTAAGGGCATGATTAGTTTAACAAATCTCACTGCACACTTTCTATATATCTGTCTTCATTATCGGCTGCGTGCTATCGTAGATAGAGCAATGGGAGGTTACACAATTCCGAATCCACTATTACAGTAATTTTTTTTTTCTTTATCCATGGGCAATGAGTTTCTAATGTATTGGGCGCCCTATTTATATACATTATTTTCGTATTAGCTTATCCGTTGCTCTGATCCGTCTGTCGTTCCTCTGTAGCATGCGGTCGAACCTACTTTAAAGATCCTGTGCAGCCCCAAACGCTGCTATGGCCTTCTTGCCGTGAAAGTGAGGAGAGCTTATAAGCAGCATAGCCTCGAACCAGGATTGAGAGTTTTTCTTCATCATCAGCAGCTTCTATACCCACCTAAGATGGAAAAGACAATGTTCGAACCCGGGGATCTTTGATCCTCCGCCCAATCTTGACTATAACTTTGGTAGTGACAGACTAGCCCGTATAAGGTACAACCTAAGACGGAACTGAACTATTTTCATCTCGATGTATTTTTTGTTTTAAGTTCGCCAAGGCGAATTCACCCGCTTTCCCGCTGTTGCAGAAAAGGAGGATGCTCTAACTGAGAATTCAAGGAAGACTTGTTCCAACGCCCATTTCTTGCTAATGATGTGATGATAGAAGCACTCTCTCTCCTTTTTCTGTTTAGCCATGACGGACACCTTTATGTATGTAATTTTGAGACACCAAAAAGGAACAGAGGCTCAATCTAGATTTGTCACAACTACCAACCACCTCGAATTAAACCCAAGACCCTCTTCTAGAGCTGTCGGAACTAAAAGAAAGAGAAAGGCGGCTCTTCAATTACCGGGGTACATCTTCATTCGCGATTCATGATAGATCAAGGGACTGACATAAACATACACAAGCGGACTAGCTTAGTCTTCTTTCTTTACTTAATTTTTCCTTATACGGTCAACACAATCTGAATTGTTCAGAGCCACTTTATAACGATTGAATTTTTCATGCTTGACTAGTACCACAGTCTATGCGTTGCCTTTTATCGAGAGAAAGACCAACCATCAATCACGAGATTTCTTGTTCTGATGTCTAAAACGTGCCAATTAAACTACTAGCAAGCGCTCGGAGTCTTCTGATGTGCAACATTCTACATAGGAAAGTTTCTCCCTTAACAGGGGTGTCGTAAGACGCCTCTTTCTACCCATCCGCCCACAAGGCAAGATCAATTGAATCAGAGTAGCTCTCCCAGCCAAAGATAAAGATTCGGCTTTCCAAGCAGCAAGCCTTTTTTGGCTTTTCTCAATAATCTCCTTGTAGGTGGACTTGGTGACTCGAGAATGGATGAGGGGCACCCCAAGGGAGTTACTTAGTCAAAGAAGAACCACAAACATTACTTATCTGATGGGCAAGACCAGCACCAATATTAGGAGAGCAAAATATCTTGGACTTTTCAAAACAAATTTGTTGCCGCACAAAACCAATCCAAACAGACTCGCTTTTACTTCCTCCATAAGCACAGGTCTGCCAAGAGCAATTATCTTACTAGAACCAAGAGAGGGAAATCCGCCAGGGAGTGAACAAATATTCCCATTAACAGATTCCTCAATGAATAATAAGCTAACAGCTAAGTTAAATTTATTGCTTATTCTCTTTTCGTAGACGCGGAATGATAATTGAGAATCATTTAACGAAACGCCGAGAATCTCGTATGTAATGAAGTTAGAAAGTTCAGGAGAGTGAGAGAAAGTACGCCCAAAACTCCCATGCCTTTCTGGACCAACCAGATTTCCGACAAGTCTTTCTGTTAGAGCAAGAAGCGGAACTACAAGTGAATCTTATCCGAAATGGATCCTATCAAATATTTCACATTTTCTATGATCATCTTTATTTTAGGTATTTGGGGAATCCTCCTTAATAGACGAAATATTCTTATTATGTTAATGTCAATTGAATTAATGTTATTAGCTGTGAATTTGAACTTTTTGGTATTTTCCGTTTCTTTGGATGATATGATGGGTCAATTATTTGCTTTATTGGTTCTAACGGTGGCAGCTGCGGAATCCGCTATTGGGTTAGCCATTTTCGTTATTACTTTCCGAGTCCGCGGGACTATTGCTGTAGAATTTATTAATAGCATTCAAGGTTAAACATCGTAAACATGAAGCTCGGATGCTAAGAAACATCGTAAACATGAAGCTCGGATGCTAAGAAACATCGTAAACCCTAAACCCTAAACCCTAAAGCTCGGATGCTAAGAAACATCGTAAGAGAAGTCGTCCTGACAAACGGTTATTTCAGACCTACGTGGAAAGCTTTCGACAGAAAAAGAAAGTGAGACTCGTGCTGCTAGAGGAATTGATCCGAAAGGTGTTACATCACTAAGGTGCTCTTAGCTCCTGATCACTGGCACTTAGTACGAACAACTACCTTAGCACTACGTTCTGACTTTCCGATTGGAGTTTTAACACAAGTACACAAATTCGCAAACTGATCCTAAGTAATCGTTGTTGTTCATTGGATTCCGGAGGTACTACTTCGTTAGGGTTGGGGAATTGCTGCGATTCTTCCTGAATAGCCTGGATTCTACCGTCGAGAGTCACTTTGAAAGTATTACCTAAACTCTTACGACTCAATATGATAAAGCCTATAAAACAAAGAGCTACTATCATTTCTTCATTATAGATTGAAATATTCTTCGAACTTAATGCACAAATAGATGGAATAGCAGCAAATAGCATCTTTCTGGCATGCATATTCGTGGAAGTAAATCTCATTATGAAAGCTTATCTCTATCCTTGCAGAAACTGAACGGGAAGGACTTTTGAATCGGATGCGCTCGCCCAGCGAGAAAGGCCCTGACCCTGCCAACCAAAAAAAGAAAGAAGAGAACGAAAGGAGAAGAGAACTTCTTTGTAATTCTCTAGGAGTCATGTTTAACCTTGAATGCTATTAATAAATTCTACAGCAATAGTCCCGCGGACTCGGAAAGTAATAACGAAAATGGCTAACCCAATAGCGGATTCCGCAGCTGCCACCGTTAGAACCAATAAAGCAAATAATTGACCCATCATATCATCCAAAGAAACGGAAAATACCAAAAAGTTCAAATTCACAGCTAATAACATTAATTCAATTGACATTAACATAATAAGAATATTTCGTCTATTAAGGAGGATTCCCCAAATACCTAAAATAAAGATGATCATAGAAAATGTGAAATATTTGATAGGATCCATTTCGGATAAGATTCACTTGTAGTTCCGCTTCTTGCTCTAACAGAAAGACTTGTCGGAAATCTGGTTGGTCCAGAAAGGCATGGGAGTTTTGGGCGTACTTTCTCTCACTCTCCTGAACTTTCTAACTTCATTACATACGAGATTCTCGGCGTTTCGTTAAATGATTCTCAATTATCATTCCGCGTCTACGAAAAGAGAATAAGCAATAAATTTAACTTAGCTGTTAGCTTATTATTCATTGAGGAATCTGTTAATGGGAATATTTGTTCACTCCCTGGCGGATTTCCCTCTCTTGGTTCTAGTAAGATAATTGCTCTTGGCAGACCTGTGCTTATGGAGGAAGTAAAAGCGAGTCTGTTTGGATTGGTTTTGTGCGGCAACAAATTTGTTTTGAAAAGTCCAAGATATTTTGCTCTCCTAATATTGGTGCTGGTCTTGCCCATCAGATAAGTAATGTTTGTGGTTCTTCTTTGACTAAGTAACTCCCTTGGGGTGCCCCTCATCCATTCTCGAGTCACCAAGTCCACCTACAAGGAGATTATTGAGAAAAGCCAAAAAAGGCTTGCTGCTTGGAAAGCCGAATCTTTATCTTTGGCTGGGAGAGCTACTCTGATTCAATTGATCTTGCCTTGTGGGCGGATGGGTAGAAAGAGGCGTCTTACGACACCCCTGTTAAGGGAGAAACTTTCCTATGTAGAATGTTGCACATCAGAAGACTCCGAGCGCTTGCTAGTAGTTTAATTGGCACGTTTTAGACATCAGAACAAGAAATCTCGTGATTGATGGTTGGTCTTTCTCTCGATAAAAGGCAACGCATAGACTGTGGTACTAGTCAAGCATGAAAAATTCAATCGTTATAAAGTGGCTCTGAACAATTCAGATTGTGTTGACCGTATAAGGAAAAATTAAGTAAAGAAAGAAGACTAAGCTAGTCCGCTTGTGTATGTTTATGTCAGTCCCTTGATCTATCATGAATCGCGAATGAAGATGTACCCCGGTAATTGAAGAGCCGCCTTTCTCTTTCTTTTAGTTCCGACAGCTCTAGAAGAGGGTCTTGGGTTTAATTCGAGGTGGTTGGTAGTTGTGACAAATCTAGATTGAGCCTCTGTTCCTTTTTGGTGTCTCAAAATTACATACATAAAGGTGTCCGTCATGGCTAAACAGAAAAAGGAGAGAGAGTGCTTCTATCATCACATCATTAGCAAGAAATGGGCGTTGGAACAAGTCTTCCTTGAATTCTCAGTTAGAGCATCCTCCTTTTCTGCAACAGCGGGAAAGCGGGTGAATTCGCCTTGGCGAACTTAAAACAAAAAATACATCGAGATGAAAATAGTTCAGTTCCGTCTTAGGTTGTACCTTATACGGGCTAGTCTGTCACTACCAAAGTTATAGTCAAGATTGGGCGGAGGATCAAAGATCCCCGGGTTCGAACATTGTCTTTTCCATCTTAGGTGGGTATAGAAGCTGCTGATGATGAAGAAAAACTCTCAATCCTGGTTCGAGGCTATGCTGCTTATAAGCTCTCCTCACTTTCACGGCAAGAAGGCCATAGCAGCGTTTGGGGCTGCACAGGATCTTTAAAGTAGGTTCGACCGCATGCTACAGAGGAACGACAGACGGATCAGAGCAACGGATAAGCTAATACGAAAATAATGTATATAAATAGGGCGCCCAATACATTAGAAACTCATTGCCCATGGATAAAGAAAAAAAAAATTACTGTAATAGTGGATTCGGAATTGTGTAACCTCCCATTGCTCTATCTACGATAGCACGCAGCCGATAATGAAGACAGATATATAGAAAGTGTGCAGTGAGATTTGTTAAACTAATCATGCCCTTACGCCTACCGTCGTAGAAGCTGTTCCTAGGAAAGATTATGGTTCTAGCGTTCTGATTGAATCCCCCTAGAGAGGGGCCGGGCAAATGATAATGAGGCTGGCCCTTCGGTTGTACACGACTTCCCAAAAAGGTATAGTGGTTTCCCTGACTTGGAAGATTGGGACTTTGACCCCTACTGGCCGAAAGAGCCACGATGGGATTGGCAAAGGTCGGGCAGCGGGTGTCGCCGACCGGACTTCAATCTGGAATTTGATTGGCCCGACCCGCCGCACTGGGATTGGGGAGACTTGGATCTAGGCGAGCTCCTTTCTTATTCAATAAAAAAGAAGCCTCGCCTGGATACCCCGGTTTTTCCGGGACCGGCGGAATCGTCGGCGCGGAAGTCCACTTCTAGGCACTAGCTTCTACGGGGGGAGGACAGGCGACCGACCCGCTGGTCAAAGGTTCTAAAAGAATGCGCTTCCTTTAATGAAAAGCAGCTGATCGGTAATTAATGTGCGCTCCTGTGGGAGTCGAACCCACCACATAGGCTTTTTCCTTGTTCTACCGAGATGAACTAAAGAGCGTGAGGAAGATTGGATTACTTATTATTAACCGCAAAGCTTTCCACGAGGAGCCCCAAAAAGTCACAAAAATTTCAGAATTAGGGGTATACGAAACCGTGTTTTACATGGCTGAGTGGAGGGTAACTCTGCTGACCGAAGCTGGCGTAAGTCCCTCCAAAGAGGGACTGGAACCGCTCCACATATATCTCTTTCGGAACGAGCCTTAACCGACGCTGCTGCTGCTACTGGTCTGGACACCAAAAATGCTGTCGATAGAGTTAAAGCAAGCATGCCGAGCCGGGAAAAGCATAACGGGCCGTAGAAAGAGCGCAAAAGCACACTCCCCTTGCCTTGATAACAAACCCAACGCTAAAA